>CM035091.1:14866626-15574126 GCA_020205505.1 Panax japonicus
GATTGTGGAGTCCAATTTCAATTCCAAATTTCCAATCCATGGCTCCCACGCTCCTAGTCCTAGATGCAGCCTTAGCCTAATTTTTCTCAGAAAATTTAGATTGTTCAGCTTGAGACCAAGTCAATTAGGCCCAAAAAAACAGGTAAATCAAATGCCATAATGCAATCAGTAATAGCCAAAAATTAGCATGCTAACAAAAAACCCAAAAGCAAACAAATCAAGTAATAGCAATTTAGCAATCCAACAAAATCACCTACTTACAGAACACAAATATAGGCATTTGAATAAATATATTTAAAAAGAATACAAGACTCAATTTATTGAAGGCAAAACATTAGTAAAACTTCTATATATGACCAAAGCATACCATCTTGGGTGACCAGAGGATAATCAGAAGCACTCAAGTTAATAAACCAATCCCCTCTCTCCTTCTTTCAAACAAAATCGCAGCTGCGTGAAGGGTATTAACTAACCATAGTAGGCCCTCTATAAGTCACCAAATTAGATTTCCTTATCAGTCTCACATTACCCACTTTCACAACACGGCCTCATTCTTGACAAAATTCATCAACTCAGTCTCGCCTCAGCTGGGGCTTCGAGGTCTAATGCACCACATACTTGTTCAACGGGTGGAAAGAGCTTTAAGGGTCCTCTTCAAGATCTCGCCATCACCACTAGACCCAGAAATAAAGTTAGGCCAATCTTGGAATTGAAGCACTGGGTAGTGTTGGAGATACATGTAGTTTTGATTCAACAAAGGTTGAATCTGGGGTTTAACGGGTGTTTGACGAAATGGGTTCGAATTGAATAGAGAGAAAATGATGAGGATTGAAGAAATGAGGAGAGAGAAAACTAGTGGGAGAAACCATTGTTTCTTCTTCACCTTACCAGTTTCCATGTACAACCCCAAAAATCTTGGGCCGAGATTTTTCATTTGTGATTAATAAAGCAGCTGGTTAGTTGAATTAAAGTAGTGGGTACTTTTTAGAGGTGTTTTGGCATAAAGATGAGGCCGTGGAAAAGGTATTTTAATGGTGGTTGTGCGGCACCTCAGGTGATGGAGGAATCTGTATCTCTCTTTTTTTTTTCTTTATATTTTTACAAATGGAAAGAATTTTCTCTCTCTTAATGATGATGTTGAAACTTTGAAGTGGACTGTGGACTAGTAGTAATAAAAGACTTTGTAAGAAAGGAGGGCCATCAGCCATGACTAGTGTTATGACTGTTTCTCCAATTACTCCCACGCGCTAAAATCGGCTGGTTGAATTCCCCTTATCTTAATAAATATCGCCTTGTTTATTAAAAGTAGAAGATCATTCTTCCATTTTACTAGTATACTATCTGGTTTCATACATGTGGAGCCATACATAATAACAATAATGTTATAATATAGGATCAAACTTCAATTTTTTTTAGATATCTAACAATGGAATTTCAAGTCTATATCAACCTATCGATATAAAATCTATCTCCCATATAACATTAGTATTCAGAAGGGTTAACGATAACATTCGTCCAAGCGCTTGACAGTTTGTGTTGTCCAAAAATAATTCTGGTGTGAGCTGAATAAGGTTTTAACAATAGAGTTAGTGTGGTAAACATGGGCGTATTTAAAAAAAAATCTCAATAGAGGTGGATATAGCTAATTTTTTTTATTAAAGTTAAATAAAAAAATTAAACTAATCATAATATTAATTAATCATAATAATATTTACAATTTGTAATAAATATTCATAATACAAACTAAAAATAGAATTTCAAATAAAAACATTTAGATACAATTTAAAAATTTACTTCGATTACTTGTCATAATTCAATTTGAATGATTTCTCAAAAGCTCAAAGCCTCAAACCAAATTTGTTTTCAATATTCAAATAAAATCATGAAAACTAGAAATAAATGGGTGCTAAAGGCTCATAATCATTTTCAATTATAAAATAAGGTAAAATCATTGTAAACTTTCACAATAAAAAATAGAAACTACTCGACCAAAATGATAGTAGTACTATTTTTAATTGAAAATCAAACAACCCAAAAATAAAAACTCAAATCAAACCAAACTAACAGTAACCACAGTCAACCAAATCAATAACAAAAAAAATTCAAACTTGAATCAAATAATCACTCACAGTTCACACGCTGATGAAAATTCAAAACTATACAAAAAACTTCTAAAATTTCACCAACTAATAAGATTTTTGTACTTATATTCAGAATTGATTTATAAATATTTTGTGTTCGCTCCAAATTTAACTCTTTCGCCCCCTAAATTTATTAATTTATATATATGTCATACCTCTATACCTATAAAAACAAAAATTTAGTAGGGGTAGCTGCATATGTTGCCCCTCATATGTATCCGCCCCTGGCTATAAATGATAACAAAGTGTAGTCTTGTATTTATAGCGATCACACCGCCTTCTCCAAGTCCCTCCCCATATAGAGATAGGATTTCTATGAATACTTAATGGGATTAAACCGAATCTCCTTAAAGAAAGGAAGTCGAATCACTTCGATTATAAATTAGAAATTAAATATAATTAAGAATTTTTGATTCTTTAAAACACTTTATTGCCAAATAGATTATAAGATAAATATCTCAACGTGGACCTTGATCTATCATATAATTCAGACCCTAATAAATCACGCCTCAACCTTAGAAACATCAAGCTTGGTACTTGGTAAAAAAAACATCAAACTTGGCAGCAATAATCTTTTCAAACCGGGGCCTAACTTCAATTTCAAATCATGTTGAAATTGGATCTTTTATTGATAGATCGTGTATATTTATCCGAGCATGCCATCTAGGAAATATGTTCCTCTTCAAATCTTTTCTGGCATGTTTAAAATGTGTATAGGTGGAATAATTTTAAGTTGTAACTTTGGAAAATGTAAATGTCACATTTCACGAATTATATTTTATACATATATAATTAGATTAATAAAAGAATATATTTTTTGCATAAAATATTACATTTTTTTTTTCATAATAGCTGAACTAGCCAGCCAATCTCATTTTATATTTTATTATTATATTAAACATACAAGTAAATACTGAATAAAGTAATTAATTCTCATAATCTCAATGGGTGTGTGAGTTACAAAAAATTATTAATATAAAATTATTAAAAAAAAGAAGTAAACAATAGTGTGCTAAAACAAATAGTAATGAAAAATAATTTTAGAAACCCCATCCCTGCCTACCCTAATCTATACCAATTTTTCTTAGTTGTCTCGATGTAATTGTTTAGCAAAGGAGAATTTTTATTTTAGAATAATACCCTTGACTCACCACATAGTATACTCATCCAAATTATAATAGAATATACCATAAACTCACATTTATATACACATTTAAGTATTTCATAGATTATGATATGAAACTGGTGTGTTATAGTCTAAGAAATGAACATTTCGTAGTTTGCCACAATCAATTTTCTCCAAATAATTAAGGAAAAAGAAAAGTTTTTTTTTTTAACATAATAATCCCCTCTCGACTTTAATGTTTTAAAAATTATATTCTTAAACTGTTATATTAAAAAATCATGTATATTGCCTAAGAGGTCTTTATTATTACTCGATTATCATGTGATAAGAAAGGGAAAAAACGAAAATATAGTTGTTCAACGGAGAAACATATAACATTAGATTTTGATAGGCCCAAGTGTAGGGTAGTAGTAAAATGAAGTGGATATGAATGTTCTCTTAAAGACCCGACGACTTTGATCATTATCAATTTCTCAACTGCCACAGTTTCAAATTACCCCACCCCCACCCCCACCCCCACCCCCACCCCCACCCCCACTATTTAAAAAATATAATTATTATGTCACTTTTATTTAAAAATCTTCAATTAATTAGCTTACTGGATGCATGCATATAGCATCTGTTTATTTATATCACTCTCTCTTAAATAAGTAAAATGTGTTGTGACAGTTTACAATCATCTCATTATATTAATGTGATTGTGCAATCAGGAACTCAGTGAAATAATAAAAACAAAATGATAAGTTTCTTAGATGATTGAAATTTAGAAAACCACATTCAAAATATTTGAACTTCTGATTGCATATTGCTAACCCAACTAACTATGTATGAATATAACAGAAGAAAACATAGATAGAGCGAGCTAGCTAGCATTTCTCCTGGGGAAACATACCATTGCTCGTATTCTCCATCTGCAGTGCAGGTTTTGCCTTCCGTGGGTTGTAGCACATTGCACAAATAAGATATATCACAAAGTTTATGGCACCAAGTATGGCCAGCAACCCGTAGAAAAAATCTAGCCTGCCAAAATTTATATTGTCTGCAAGCCATCCTTGTCCACCATTGCTTCCTGTCACCTTCTTCACAACCGAGACCAAGAAACTACTCATGAAGAAACCGAGGGACAGAGTGGTGAGGAAGAGGCCGGTGCTCATTGTTTTCATTCCTTTTGGGGACCGAGTTATGAAAAAATCGAGCTGGCCGGTGTATATGAAGGCTTCCCCTGCACCCACCAAAAAGAACTGTGGGATCAGCAGAAACACACTTATTGGCAGAGTTGAGGTGGTACGCCCCGCGTCTTTTGAAACTGACAATCTTTTCATCTCAGCTAGTGCTGCTGCTCCCATTCCTATCGTTGACAAGATTAGGCCTAATGCAATTCTCTGTAGATCGGTAAAACCTGGTACACAAAAACAGTTATCATGTTATTAAAATTTCACCAACCTGTAGTTTTTGGGTTTCTGGAAAATTTCAAAAAATCTTACTTCGCTCTTAATTAGTGGTTCTGTTCCATCTTCTTATTCTTGTTTTTCTTCATTTTATTTGTTTTTCCTTTTGCAGTAAAGGATCAGTCCTACCCAGCTATTTTGGGATAAAAGGTGTTGTTGAGTTGAGTTCAAATAGCAAAATTACAGAATGAATGCTTTAAATCGTACCTGGTTTTCCTTTCCTTTTCTTCCAAAGTGGCATGACGAGACGGTCATAAACTGCCAGACTAATCAAAATGGCTGCCACAAAGAAAAAAGTGAGAGACCCTGCTGGGATTTGGAAATTTCCGATAGACCTATCCATGGTGGATGCTTGCTGGACTGAAAAGGTGATCATCTGAGCATATGCAGTCCAGAAAATGATGGTTGTGGCCCAAATTGGTAGCAGTCTTGCCATCATTTTCACTTCCTCCACCCTTGTCACTGAGCATAGCTTCCAAGGATTTGGAGCTGAATTAGCAGTATTTCTCTCAAAATCTCCTTCTGCAACAATTGCAGCCTTGTCCAAGAAACTATATAGCAGAATTGCAATGAATCAAAGAGTAATTAGTGCATAAGTTTTTGATTAAGTTGCTCTACTAAGTTTGTTTGGACCTTATAAAGCCTTTTGTTATTTTGTCTTGGTTCTGAGTTATGTGAAACAATAGATGTTCTTGTTCTGTTGTTTCTTTCAAACTCATTCATAAACAAAGAACTCACCGGAATTGATCCGTGTGATGAATCCTTGAAGCTTCTGGAGAATCCTCGTATAACGATTCAGCATTGTGAGGAAGCTCCATGTTCTTCTTCCTTATCGCAGCTGCAATTACTTGGAAAATGCAAACAATGGGGCTCCCAAGGCTTTTCTTGTACCTGTATCTTTTACTCCCGGATAAAAATATCAGGATGGCTATTAGCATTGACACAGAACAAACTCCATATCCCAAGCTTCGATCCACTTCATCTTGTACGTAAACAAGCACGGTAACTGCCATCAAAGTTCCCATGCTAATAAAAAAGAAAAATCTGTTAAAGAAATAAGCCATTTGTGCCTTCTCCTTCTCATCTTTTTCGTCGAATTGATCTGTTCCAAATCCCGAAACACTGGATTTCAGGCCACCAGTCCCTAATGCAATTAGATACAAAGCCATGTATAGGATTCCCATTTGGAGCCCATCGGCCTGTTTGCAGTTGTTCATGTCAGTAGGGTGACATGCTGGTGGGCGCAATTGTGGCAGTTTGGTTGATATTGCTAATGTGCCAGTACCCTGAAACATCGGAGACTCTCAATTTGGACGAAAGGAGTATCATGAGTATGAGGCTGTTTAAAGAGTGCTCACCAGTGTTTGGATCAAGGCAAAGATTGCAATTGTCTTGTATCTGCCGAGGAAAGCGTCTGCTATAAATCCTCCAAGTAAACACAGCAGAAAAGATGTGCCCATAAAATCCGTAACGATATTGGCTGAAGCTGCACTAGGCACATGCATTATTCCACCCAAGTATGTCACAAGGTTTACAGCTATCCCCATTGTTGAAAGCCTCTCACATATTTCAATCCCTGGACATTTTAAAAGAATTAGCAAGTTCTTAGGGTCTATATTGTAGTTTCAATTGTTTGGATTTTACTTGGCCAAGAACAAGGATCAGGTTTCATATCATGGTGAATGTTGAGATATTTCACATGAATCCCACATCGGATAAATTCAAGAGTGTAGATAGGTTAATAAGTATGGTAGAGTCTTAACCTAATAGGTTAATCTTTTAGGTAAGGAGTAGTTCAACATACTTATTGGGTCCGTCTTGAAGAATATGGGAATCTAAAATTCAGAAATAGGATACTATTAATTAATTAAATCATCTGGATTAAACAACAGTAATTAGTTGAAGGAAGTCAAATAGAATATCTGCCATGAAACTGTCAACCAGATAAAATGTATGCCCTGAACATTATCAAAATATAGTCTTTTGACTTTGAAGGTCCCACTCCCACTAATATTCCCCATTAAGTAACATAAATTTTAACAACTTGCTTTGACTTCTACTGAAGTTTTTCTGTCAATGTATTTGCTTCTGAGTGTGCTGATAGTCTTTTGTTTTTTAGGGATAGTTAGGATATTGATACATTGTTTTAGCTCTGTGTAATTCTTCTGCATGAACTACCTGTTTATTGTTAAGTTCCAAAAACTTTTTAAAATTATTTAAACTACTTGTGAAAAAAAAAACAACCTAAAATTTGCTGAGTGAATAGTTTAGGCATTAAGACCGAGTATTCTGGCCTTAGAATTTGATCTAAGATGTTGTAAACTCTGCGGATGATATGCAGGAATTTTTGTGAAAAATCATGAGCATTGAGGCACATAGACAAACCTAGAAACTAAGAAACTAATGATCTTCTTCTCTTCTACCTTCCAAGTTCCAACTCACACTTGCATGCCTTGGGAAGTTTTCCCTTTTATAGGCAATTATTTGTAACATAAAGTGAGTCTCCACTATTGGTTTGAGACAGATCACTGCCTGGTACAGATTAGGCCTAGCGCATTTTCTATCGAAAGTTCTAGAAAGATTTTGTTCTGTTTTATTTTTGGTTTTTTTTAGCTTATTTACCCTTTTTCTAATTTAGGATAAATAGGAAATATTAAGGTGATGTTGATTTGTGAAATGAATGGTATGATAATCTCGATCACGCATTCATGCAATAGCAGAGTCTTTCTCACCTCTAACTTTTATGGTATGGATTGATTATGGAGGTTGTGAACCACAGCACTACACCATGTTCTTTAAGTTCAAAGTGCTTTTTCTGCCCCCACAAGCAACAGCTTTCAGCTTTGGTTTTTCCCTCCATTTTCAGGGAAAACAGAAGAAAGGGGCACAAAGAAATGCATAGCTTGATTATATTAAAGGCCACATTAAGTTCATGTTATCAAAGAGCCCTTCTCCTTGAAATCAACTGTCTCATTCCAAAAAAGTAAGAGGTCAGTGTTGATTATGATTTATGAAGCATTCTTCTAGCTTATAACTTCAAGAATATGAAATTTACTCTACATATATATTCTTCATACTAGCTTCCACATTTACATCAGATGTCTTTATATACAAATATATGTTATGGCCTAATTATTGTTTGAAAATTTGGGGTAACTGAAACTTGTTGGCAAATATCACAAGACCAAATACAGTTGATGATGGCTATAATATAATGCAAGTCAGGTTGGTGGGTGGGGTTATATTAGATTTTGTTCAATCCCTTAAATCATCCGACCAATCTGAACTGGATACGACTAAATCAAAGACTGGAGAGTTGAAAAATGCCTAATGCCTTGTCTCCATCTCTTTTAATTAGTTGTTAGCTCTTAATATATAATCAAACTCATGTGTTCGTCACGTGCACATAAACATTGGTAGCCATGTGCAGCAGGTTGTAATGCATAATCTACCTGCACACGAATAATGCTCATAAACCACTACAGCAACATACAACATGAAGAAGTGTCCCTACTCCCTACTGCAGAGAAGATATACAAAAAAGTCAAATAGAACATTTCTTCTGCTGTAGTTGGAGTTCACCTTTCGGTTGTTTGGAAACCCCAATCATAAGGTATAAATCTTTTTTTCAAGATTGAATACAATGCTTTTTCTAGAATTTCATATTCTATGATATATAGCACTAAGTGTTGTCTTCCATTTCTTCAAAACCTTATCCGTATTGCAAACCTCTAATTGGTTTTTGGTTTGCAGGTTGTTTTCATTTGCCCTAGTCAGCACTTGCACTCATAATTTGGAATATATTTTCTTGGGAAGGAAGAATATGTTTCTTTCTTTCATCTTGGCCCTTGTTCTTCTAGCAAACAATACAATACAATACATGTGTATTTGTTCTCATCATAATCAAGATTCATTCACCATAGGTGATAGGTCCAAACTAAAAGCTTTCTGCTTTGAAGCATCTTATATAAAGTCTGTTTGGTTACACCATTGAAATGGGAATGAGAATGGAATGGACATTCTTATTTATTCATATGTTTGGTTGGTCAGAACCAGAAGTTACACGATTCCCCCCAAAAAAACCAAACAGGCCACTAGTGCACATAAAATATTGTTGCAGCAGCCATATTCCGATCCTAATGACAGGAGCAATATTACACCACAAAACGAAAACAAAAAGTGATTTACAACGTATAGACTATAGGAGAGGGAAACAGGGGATTAATAACAAAATAAGGAATATATATTTGGTTTGTAAAAATGGATTCAAGTATCCAATGTTTTTCTACAAGCTTACGTGTTCAAACCCACAAGCTTACCAATAAATTAGGCTTATGGTTGGGAAAATCTCCCCTTTTATAGTGGACATATGTCCGTAGACTCATGAGATTTGATCCTCAACTCAGCGGCATGTAAGCAAGAAAATCAAGCTATATTGTACAAACAAACAGCTTTATGTATGTATGCTGATATTAGGTATCTTTGATCTTTGTCAAAATATGAGCACCAAAGATTATTTTACACAATAAGCAAGTGGTGCAACAGATTATAAGACAAATCCTAGAAGTAATTTCTATTTTTCCTACTCAAATATATTAAGTGTGTTTGTTCAGACACAAGTAAGTATATCTTGAAGATGGTTTATAGTATGCACAGTGCTGCTATGGGTTCCTGCTGCTGCTGCAGAATCTTATCTATTACTACTGTCTACTGTCGGACAAGTGAAGAAGCATCACATTTCTAATGATGAATGCTTCATCTTTGACTTGGTGGCCCAATTTTCAACATTAATTTATGTCAAAGCAAGTTGGGACCAAGAGGAACCAAAACTTGATAACATAATCTTTTAACTAATATCTGAGTATCAACCTTTAACCTCAACGCTCGATCTCATAAATGCTTGTTACTTTGATTTCTAGGTACTTAAACAAATTATTTTACTTTCTAATAAATAAAATAATGTGTTGTTAAGGACGATAGAATCTCCATTATCCCCTCTCTTTAAATTTTTAACACCATGTATCCCATTAATAGGATTTTAAAGTAAGCAAACTATATTTCTTGTGATCCATTAGTTCCCCCATTTGACTGTCTATATTTTAGATTTGAACTGTCATCTCTTATGTTGTCGTGATTACTCACCAACTGAATTTCAAAAGGAAATGTGTGTGTCTTTTGTGACATGAGCATAAAATAGAATGTGAAAGAGAAACATGTAGAAATATCAAAAACAAATGTACGTGAAAATAGTATTCCCATTTCAAAACCCTCACTCGCTTCTCGGATGAATTCAAGTGGGTTTGTATTCGATGCAGCGACTTACTTTTGGTAACTCTTCAATACATGTTCATCAAAGAGTTTGGAACAGTTAGTATTATTTGACTTTGATTTCAACTCGGAGCTGTTATTTTTTTGGATGTAGTTTAAATCAAGGTATTACATTCGCAATGTATTGCTTCTATTTATTTTTTATTGGTTCCACAAAATTCATCCTTTCCTTATCTTCCCAATATTCAAAGAAAAATACTTCTTTCAGTGACTATTTCCCGTTGAAAAAATTAACACGTTTTTTTGGCATCGCTTGGGATGGAAAATACAATTATTTATCCAAAAAAAAAAAAGAGGAAAAAGCTTGCCTGAATTTATATCTATCCGTCAGAGCGCATTCATAAAGTGCGGGGTGTAAAATGCAAAACGAGGATAAACTGAAGGGTACAAAGTGCATTTAAACTCTTACTATAAATCCTTCTTTTTACACGCGCATTATTGTCACACCAGTAAGGAATAAACCTCAAAACCTGTGTCTCCAACTGATGGCTACTGGTTTAGATAGTAGACCTGATTACATATTTCCTAACAACATATACAATTATAGAAATGAGTCATCGTAGAATGGCGCCTTGTTTTAACTTTGAACTAGCCAAACCTCATAATGAACAACTTAACTAAAAATATTATCGACATACCTACTGCAATAAATCAATGTGCAACGTACGATAAGATCAAATACATGGAAGCTAAATGTCAAAAGACATTCACATCGTATAACTCAAAATGTAACCTTATATGACTATGATTTTTGTTGCGCTAGTACACACATTGATGGGCATGCCAACGGCAGAAGCAATTGCAACCCGAGTTTATAAAGAAACTTTTGTCCACATCAGCAGAAATTTGTAGTACCACCAGAATACAGGTTATATTGTGAGCTTCAGATCTAACAAAAATTACTGCAAAATGAACCACATGCATTCCTTCATCTCTTCCGCACGTATTCTAAATTGCTGGATAAATTCTTCAAAAAGAGAAATACTTGAAATTGGTGCTCGAACCACACAATCTGCAACAAGAAACAATGTAGATTTTAAGCATGTGCTTCCTTTGTTAGTCGTCCAAACCTCAGTCCCATTTTTTAAGTAAATTCCTTTTTCGGGATCTCCCACAAAAATGACAAATTACAAAATCTGGAGTAAATTACCATTCAAACTCCTCTTAAATGCGCTTAGCATGAAAACATAACGAGTCCCACACATAGTTTTCCAAGAAAAATAAAAAACATATTTTATTTGACTTGCACATATCCCGATAAAACACTCCACGCTCGAATGTAATACCCTATAATTTAATAAGGGTAAAGTTGGAAAGTTTTAGCTTTTTTAACACTTGAATGCCAATTATTTTAAACTTGTGCCTCTAAAAAATTTGTATTATAAAATGGAATGGAGGGAGTATTGCTGTAGGGAAACACTTTGGAAGGCGTATATAAGGTTGTGAATAATCATCCAACTGAATTATAACTAGTATAGTGTCATAAGAAAAGGAAAAGTATTTTAAGTTTTACCCTCTTTTTAATTGATCATATTTCCACAGGACTACGATAGCAATTACGTGAAAACTCTAAATGATAATAGTAAAAAGTCCCTTAAAGGCCTAAAGGCTCTTGTAACTTAAAACATGATTTCAAATATGGAAACAAAAGCAACGGATTTGATGACTAACGGAATCATTTACCACCTTTTAGTTCAATTTTCAAATAATTGAATTTCCAGGCGAACACCCAAAATATAAAGAAACTAAAGAAATATGTCCTAGCTTCGCCTGGAACAAAATGCTTGATTAAACATGTATAGAATTTATATAAAGAAAAAACTCACATAGCCTCCCCTGCGGACAACTCGAAAGTTCAACCCTTCCCTTTTAGTAAATGAAGCCAGGAGAAAGCTTTGCTATATGATGGGGATTGCAACCTATCATCGCCAAGTATATGGAAAGAAATAATAGCAATGAAACTATATGTATCACAAACAAATGATGGAGAAAAGAAAGAGTACAGTTTGCGCCAAGCATAAAGGGATGAAGATTGACAAAAGGTTAAAAATTGAAGATTTTTTTTAAACCAAAAAGTCTAATATCACTAATCAGATCTCTGAAGAAAAATTTAAATTCTTAAGCATAGGACTTCAAATAAATAAATAAATATAAATGGAATGATGTTCTCTTTAGATAGCAAGAAGACTGAACGAAAAGGTAGATATAAAATGATTAACAACATACGTGTAAAAACTTCAATCCGTGTTATGCAAAGTAGTATCCATAGAGAACTTTTTCCCCATCTACATAGTTGGCAAGGAAGCTCTTATCTTTATTACTTACTAAAGGTAAAGATCTCCAACTCTCAATCCTCGACCCTGGCAGACAGGCCAGCCCCTTCTCCTTCCCTCAAACAAACAGATATGCTCACGAACTCGCACAGAATATGTCTATACAGACAACCACGACATCTAAAAATTATGTCAGTCTGACTGAGTTTCATTTGTTCAAAACACTTCTAAAATCCACATACTGTGCTGCAGAAACTTAAACTTAATTTGTTTGAGACAACTACAACCTGTAAGCCAGCAACAAAATCAAGGGCTATGGTGGAACAAGGAAAACAAAAGCAATAACAAGTAAACCCAGACAATTCACAATTTTCGCTCAACTAATGTACCAAAATCTAATTTCTTTTCTTACTCATTTACTCTTGTTATTGAGAACTAGGAAGGAAAAAAACTCGCTTCTTCGCATTTAGGTCCAAGGTTTCAGAGTAAAACCAACAGACACTTTAGTGTGGCTGTCTGTTCTGCTCAGCCTTGCCCGGGAAAGATCTAACTAAGTACTCAAGGCAGCCTACCTTTTAGTTTCCTTTATGATATAAACTGTTAAATCCTAAATAAAAGTGAGGATATTCCTGCCATAGTTGCAAAAATCCTGACACTGCTCATGCACAGAGACATGTACAGATATATGCCTGAAAACAATATGGAAACTACGTGCACGTCCACTCTAATGTAAAGAATGTAAACATAAAAAATACACATCTAGTTATTACTCAAATCAAATGCACAATATCTCTTAAATAATATATTTAGTCTTTTCATTCCAGCTGCAAGCTTAAGAAACCAAAAAGAAATGTATCGAACATCGCATATAGTTGACCAACACTTCAAGTAAATATAGAATGTAAAGCTCTAAGAAAACACATTAGTTTGAGTTAATTAAGAAAAAATGGGGAAGACAAGGGATTAAGAAACTATACCTTGAAACAAGGCATCAAGCCACTGTCTGAAACTGCTTTAAAGCATCACAGTGAGGCGCTTCCTTAATGAAACCCCATTGAAGCCGCTGCATCTCAAGCTGGCAATTGCGAGTAAGAATTAAGAAGTATTCCCTTTCAATCCCTAACTCAAGTTCCCCACGTTCGTTGCTACCAGAAGGGTAATCCTGCTCAAATTTTGTTGACTTCACATAAAAATTAACACCCTTTTGAGTGGTAATCCGATGTTCATATGGATACCCTCTCGAAAGACTGTAGATAGGCTCTGAAGATGGCAAAAAGCTCAACAACACAATCAAAATCACTGGTAACAACTGAAGCAAAGCCCGAATATTAGAACCACCAGCAGACCCATTATTATTACCCATCCTCACACCCACACCAGGTTCAAAACCAAACCCACGAAACTGTGTTGTGGCAGCCGGATGCATTCCCCCAAAGAAGAAATTCCTAAAAATCTCCTCAGCATCCACATCACCATCATAATATCCATTAAACCCTTGATGACGCCTAGCAGTTCTTCTTTCATAAACAGGCTCGTCTGAACCAACAAGATCATAACTTTTCCTATTCTCCTCATCACTCAGACACTGAAAGGATTTTGATACCAACTTAAAAGCCTCCTCAGCCCCTGGAGCCTTGTTTTTATCAGGATGAACCTTTAGTGACAATTTTCGATATGCCTTTCGAATATCCTCAACATTACAAGTTTTGTCTACCCCTAATATCTCATAGTAATCTTTTTTCCTCTTAATCTCCCTAGCAATTGAGATCTGTTCTTCGGTATACGCCACTGAAGTCGTTGAGGATGATGATGACGACCCAGTAGCTGAAACCCTGCGTCTACGACCAGAATTAGTGTCATCGTAATCTGTGGGTTTTGCTGAAACCGAATTTGATTCATTTGTCGACTTATCTCCAAATTGACCTTCAAGGTTCGATAACAGCTCGTCAACCAATAGAGAAGGATCGAGCCGACGAGCTTTTGTGATGAATTTTAGTGCACGGGTTCGATCACCGGAATTCAATGCGTCTCGTCCGATTTTGAGGCATTTTAAAGCCTCATCTTTGTTCCCGTCCATAACAAATTATACCCAACTGGAATCAACAAAATCCTAGATGTATAATAAATACTACTATACGTTTACGTATATGCAAATATAATAACAAATAATTTAGAGGAACAAAGCTTACGGGTAATAACACTACTCGTTGGATCGACTGATAGAAGTTTCGAGGATGATCAATCTAGGGCTTCATGATTGATCGAATTAGGGGCTTTGTTGTTGACGAAGATATATTGTCGATTGGTTTCTTTCTTCGGGAAATGGCTACAAATCCAACGGGTAAAATGTAAATGTGGCTATAGGGGTTTTTGGGTATTCAATGTGGCCACTGAACTATAAGGGTTTTTTGGGTATTGTTTGGGTATTGAGCCTTTTTCTTTTGGTCAACGTATTTGTTGCGATTCGATCACCAGACATCCAACTCCAAACTTCAACCCAATGACCACCCAAGCACCACGGGTTAATTGTTTTATTTTGGCAAGGATTATCATTTATAAGTGAACAAAGAATTTCCCCCAAATTAAAACAAAACCTAGATCGACTAAGTCTCAGTCTCTATTTCATTCTATTTCGCTCGCTCGTTCTCATCTGTCGCTTTCTCTGAACCTCTCACATGCACAAAGGAAAACCTAGGGTTTCTTACTTTCGTCAAATTGGGGGTTTGTACCGGTCATTCTTTAGCTAATTAAAGGGTCTGAAAGTACTCTGTGGTGTGGAAATGGTGTAAGTATCTCGAAATCTGACTTTATTCCCCTTTTTTTTGTCGCCTCTTTATGCCCCTTTATCTGTCTATTGTGAACCATTTATTCTACTTTCACATGTCTATTGTCGTTGATTTAATGCCTTTCTCTTGTCTGCTGTCATTATAAATATAAAAATCAATTTGTCTGTTGTCTATTGGTGTTTGTTATTTTGTTATTAACTTGTTGTGGTCCTTATGTTGTCTGTGGACTGTCTTTTTGTTCTCTAGTCAAACATTTTATTTTACTATAGATTATTGTTAGTGGAACTCCACCCAAGATTTGTCTTTTGGAATTTGTTTTGTGTTTTTATGATTGTGCCAAATTTGTTTCACATACTGATGTATTTATTGGGATCACTTCTCAATTCTTTTGCTTGAATTTCTATTAGCCGACTTCTATGAAAGTTGGACTGCACCTTAAATGTGATTGGGGTTTATAATCTTAATGTGATTAACTGAGGTTTCTATAAATTATATACAAATGCATATTTTTCTTCAAAGAGAATATTGTAGAAACTATATTTTTTAATTCATGTGTATGATTTTTTTATTGTATAAACTTGGAAATGGAACTCCACCATGGGGGTTTATTTAGGTTACATCATGTTTTCCATTATTATTATGGGAGAATTGATAACTTTCAAATCCGTTATTTTGAATTAAATTTTGAGAAACTGAAGATAATGTGTGATGGTTTTGGGTACTATGATGTAATTGGTTTATATTATAGAATGCCTGGAACTTTTAAATGTGGGCAATTTAAAAATCTTGCAAATGATGATGACCTAAATATGATGTTAGATGAAATTGTAGACTATAAACATGTTGAGATTTATCTTGAGCATGATTGTGAAGGGGGTAAACAAACTAAACAGGCTACACATGCTAAACATGCTACTAATGCTAGGGATAGGGATAACTAGTCTAAACAAGTGGGTTTGTTATCTGATATTAGTCATGAGGACTCAAGTTCTTCTAGTGATAGTGATATGCTTGATGAGGAGGAAGAAGAAATGTTTCTAACTGATGATGAAGACCTAATTGAGGCAAGAAAAAAAAACTAGAGAATATAAAGAACAGAAAAAGAAAGTAAAACAACCAACTGCTGAGGGTGAGAATACTGTCGAGGGTGAAAAATCTGTAGAGGGAGAAGGAAGTGAGAGTGATGCTGACTATTCGAATGAAAGTGAAATAGATAGTGGGGGTACTGAAGATTATAACTCTGATCAAGTAGAAAATGACAACCCTGAGGAAGTTGACTCTGAGGATGATACACTTGTGTGGAGGCAAAACCCTTTTCCAGTGTATAACCCCAACACCAAAATCATGGGGACAAACTTAGAGTTGGGTATGTTATTTGCAAACAAGAAAGAATTCAAGAGTGCAGTTTTTAATTGGTCATTAACAAAAGGTTTTGATTTAAAATTTGTGAAAAGTGAAAAACATAGGGTTAAAGAGAGGTGTATGAATAACAAAAATTGTCCTGTGAAAGTATGGGGAAGTAAAGTTCAGTTTCAACAAACTTTTTAACTTAGATCAATGAGGAAAAGACACAAATGTTCAAAAACTTTAGTGAATAGGCAGGTTAATGCTAAGTGGCTTGCAAAGAATTTGAGGACAGAACTTAAAGAATTCAGGAATTGGAGACTGATTGATATCCAGTCTTATGTGAAAAAGACCTTTTTAGTTTCTGTGTCAATTGACAAATGTTATAGGGCTAGACAATTTGCTTTGCAAGAGTTGATGGTGAACATGAAAGAACATTATGCCAAGTTGCATGGATATATCGATGAGTTAAGAAGATCAAATCCTGGGATTACAACTGACTTATACCAAGTATTTCATTATGGTTTATCTGAATTTAGAAGACTTTATGTTGGATTTAAGGCTTTTAGAGTTGGCATGCTAGCTGGTTGTAGGAAAGTAATTGGACTGGATGGTTGCTTTCTAAAAGGCTGTTGCGGTGGGCAGCTCTTAAGTGCAGTAGCTAGAGATGGAAACAACCAATTGTTTCCAATCTCTTGGGCAGTTGTAGAAGGAGAAAATTGAGACTCATGGGATTGGTTTCTGAGCTTGCTCAAAGGTGACCTGAACTTAAAATATGGTGAAGGGTAGACATTCATTAGTGATCAACAAAAGGTAAATATCAACTACTTATTTGGTATACATGATGTACTTCAATTTCAGATTGTTATACATGTGATGTGCTAATATATTGTTCTGTGTTTGTATTACAGGGATTAGAGGGTGCATTAGCTACATTATTTCCTTACTCAAAAACCAGAAATTGTGCAAGGCATATTTATGCCAATCTGAGAAAGAGGTATAGGGGTATAGCTTTGAAAAAATACTTTTGGAGGGCTGCAAAATCTACAACTGTTGTTGATTTTGAGGATGAGATGGATAAGGTTAAGGAGTTAGATGAAGGAGCTTATGATTTCTTGATGGGTATGACTCCTAGGAAATGGTGTAAGGCATTTTTCAAGATTGATACAAAGTGTGACATAGTGGACAACAACCTATGTGAGTGTTTCAATGGATATATAATTCAATCAAGAGGCAAGCCATTGATTGAATTATTTGAAGATATCAGACAACTCTTAATAACCAGACTACAACAGAAAAGAGATATATCCATGAAAAAGAAATAGGACATTTGTCCAAGACCAAAAAAATTTCTGTACAAGAACATTGAGGACTGCTGCCAGTATGTTGTGCTATACAATGGAGATCTGCAGCTTGAGGTAACATCTAGGATTGCAGCTGATGGGTACACAGTGGATTTATAACTTTACACATGTGTTTGTAAGTCTTGGGAGCTCAGTGGAATTCCTTGTCCACATGCATGTGCAGCTATGTTCTACATGAGATACAATCCTGCAGATTATGTGTCACACTGGTTTAAAGCATAAACATATGTGATAGCATATTCAGAAATATTGAGGGTGGTTAGAGGGGAGAGATTTTGGCCAAGAGTTAATGTGACCCCACCATTACCTCCTCCATTAAAGACACCAAGAGGAAGGCCACAAAAGATGAGGAGGAGGGAGATGCACGAGGAGTCAACTGCTGCAAGTCAAAACACCACAAAAAAAGCAAGTCATACAAATTATCTAAGAAAGGTACAATCATGGTATGTAGTACCTGCAAGACAGCTGGCCACAATCGTCTTACTTGCAAGTTACCTACACAAACAACTCATTCAGATATAAGTATAATTGATTTCAAATGACTGAAATGTACAATGATGTTTTGAAATGACTTTTATTTTTGTATAATTTTGCAGGAACAAGTTGAACAAGATAAGGGAGAAAGTGGCAAGAAGAGAAAACAAAGAATGAGACAACAGACTACCAATAAGGAACAAGACAAGGTAACACTTACATTGGTTGTTTCATTTCCCCAAACACTGACAATTATATTGGATGTTTTATAGTTAGATGTGGTTGTTTTATAGTTAAATATAACACTTACATTGGCTGTTTTATAGTTAAATGTGGCAGACAAAAATATCAAAGGTGCAGTTGTTAAAGAAAAACTACCAATTAGGAGAAATCCTGCACGGAGAGAATGGGTACCTCCTGGTTTTGGCTGTTTCATTTCCCCAAACACTGACAACACTTACATTTCAATAAGTTGATATTCTATATTGTATTTTTTTCAGTACAAAAAATAAGTAGTATTGAAAGTATGGTTTTAGATGTGTAAAATAACTATGTTGTTTTATGTAGAGCACACCTGAAAATGTTACTTAGCTGAAGCTGGCCCAAAGTGTAAGACCCCGAATTTTATGAAATAAAAGTATTCAATTTTTTCTTATAATTACTATTCAGTAAATGGTTAAATTGATAAAAGTTTAAAGTTAAGGATGATATATGAAATTTTTTTAAAATAAGCAAGTGGTTATAAAATACTCGTTGTTGTCGGAGAATATTCGTTTGGTCGTGGAATATTCTTTCTGTCTAGGAATATTCATACGACGGAGCAGCCTTTTGTGGGTCCCATAACGCAAAACGATTGGATGAAAAAAATGACAATTATAAGTGGTTTATAAATAATGGCGTAGTTGTTACCGTTAACACTGTTGGAATACCCTGTGGTTAAAACACAGTAATACGCGTTGTTGCACAGTAGCACACGGTATTGCACCAATTATTGATTCTTACGTAAGAAGGCAATACTCAATAATTGTTACAGTAATTACTGTTCAATATTTTATTTTATTGATTCAATAATTGTTGCGTTGATATTTTATGTTATTGTTGCTTAATAATTGTCACTGCACCGTATTTCCCATTATCAGATCAATAATTCATATTATTTGAATAATATTATTAGATAACATTATTGGCAATGTCTAGAAAGTTCTGTCAATGAGAGGTTTGGTCACATAATTGCGCGCTAGTAAGGAGAAATTCTTATTGGAAAGCCCCCTCTTTCTGGGAATGGCCTGGTTGTCAGTACTGTGATTCTGTAATATTATTTGTGAATAATTAATTATCGATTTATATGATGAGAAAAATATTGATTTTATGTGGATATAGATGGAGAAAATTCTTAAAGTGACAATTGTTAAAAATTGATATTTTATCTTTTCTGATAAAATAATATTTTATTATATTATTATAATATAATAATGATGATATTTTAATGAATGTGGGGTATATGATTATATGAGGAGGAAGAGTATTTTTGTTGCATTAAATGATTAACACATATTTTGTGTGTCGGTGGACCCCATTTCTTGATTGAAATTTGCTTATAGCTTGTGAAATCGTCCGTATGAGGATTTCGGTCAATTTCTGTGTAGAATTTTGAAAAACTTTCTTCTGAAAAGTTGTAGAGAATTGAATTTCCTAAAAAAAGACGCGAGATTCAAATTTTCTGATAAAAGGGCTATTTATTATGAATTATTGAAGTTCTGAAGTTCCGAAATAATTGATTTTTGAAAGTTTTAATTATTTTTAATAACAAAAACGTTTTTTTGTTTTTGTTATTCTTTGTTGGCTGAATTCAGTTCTGAGAAAGTGGGCATAAGAATTTTTGATATATATAATAATATTTTATTAAATTTTCTGCTTTGGTGTTCTAAGCATTTTTCTATAAATAGGGTACTTAGCTTAGAACTGAAAATCACACCAGAAAATGAAGTTTTCTATCTATTTCTCTCTCTATATTATCGAGTGTATTCTTGTGAGTATTTTTATATCTTGAGTGTTGTTATATTGATTGTGTGACGCCCCCAAAATAGGTATACAACGCTCATTTTGAGTCACCAAATACATGGTACAGAAAGCAAACTATAACTTCAATAATACAATTGTCGTGCAAAATACGACAACACATACTGTGAGTTTAAATACGAATATTGTCTTCTAGAAAATATCCACACTCAAATAAGTCCTCGTTATAATTATTCAAACATTATTTTACAGAAATAGTGAGGACTGCTAAAACATCTTTCTAGAACCATCACTCCGTACCCCGACTAGTTCATGTTATGTTCTCACCTCCTGAAAAAAATGGAACAAAAAGGAAAAGGGTGAGCTCAACTAGCCCAGTAAAGAATATTATGACTAAGATAATATACAACAAATTATCGTTAGTCTTCAACAGGGAAAAATCTGATAAAATATAATAGCCAACAAGTTTTAGATCAACAACTGCAGCGGAAACAGCAATATATTAGAAGAGTCAAGTAGAGAATGAGTTCTAATATCTTCTAAGATTTAAAAGTCCATCATCAATATTTTATCCCTGTAACAAGAATCAATATACATTTTAATCAAATATTCATCTTTGCACTACAGGCCAAAGATATTCATTTGTATCACCGGTTGGTCATGTTCATCTCAACATCTGTTCATCTTTACACTACGGGCCAAAGATATTCATCAGTTAATCATTTATCTTTGCACTACAGGCCGAACATATTTAGTAATATCATCATTTAGGACTGAGGATGATGAAAAATATTTTAAAGAAAACGAATCCAGTGAAACGGAAGGACAAATAGTAGGGATTCGTATAACAGTTTATCCAATAACAATAATACTTCATAAATACCAATTTTGAAGCAGAATTCAAAAATAAATATCAAAACATAGATACAATCAAAGATAGTAACCATAATAGACATCTTAGACAAAAAGAAGAAAATTTTAATTTTCGGCGAATAGTGCCGTATTCGTTAATAGTATCGTATATGTGAATAGTAACCCCGACACAAAAAGTTCCAAATTTAATAAAAATTCAGATCAATACTTCGGCATAATGATATTGAAGAAATAATATCATATATAAAGAAAATAATTTCCCTTACCTCAAAATATCAGTACTTCTGATCGGAATTTCGGTATAAGGCTGAAAGAAACTTGCACTGATGAATAGAAACTCACAAAGTACCTAAATACTCATAAAATACACTCAATAATCTAGAGAGAGAAAGAGAAAAAACTTGTTTCTGGTGTGATTTTCAATTCTAACTTAGACCTCTATTTATAAGAAAATGTTAGCAGACTTGACCTGCAACTTGATGGTTTTCCTGATACTATTCTCACCCACCACATTTAAAATAAATTAAGCACATTTCTTCACCAACCACAAGTGGGGCCCACTCATTTCTAGAATTTTACACCAAAATCATTTATAAACCTAATTTCTGAATCAATCACCTCTTAAAATTCATAACAAATCATACTTTCATTTTTAACGGTTCAAAATTTGTGGACATATACTCAACTTATATATGTATAACATATCCAAAAATTACAACGATCCAACGGTCGGATTAAAAATTATAACTCACACAATATATCTCAAAAATACTAGTTTAATTTTTAATACCTTCATTCCGACAAAAATACTGATAAAACACCTCAACATTAACTCCTTCATTTTTAACCATAATAAATATATCCAACATTTATATTTACATAAAATAAATATTTCCTTATCATATGAATCAATAATTAATTATTCATAAACAATATTACAAAATCACATTTATGACAACCAGGCCATTCCTAGGAAAGAGGGGGCTTTCCAATAAGAATTTTTCCTTATTGGCGCGTAATTAGGTGACCAAACCTCTCCTTGATAGAACTTTCTAGACATTGCCAATAATGCTATCTAATAATATTATTCAAATAATTTGAATTATTGATATGATAATAGGAAATATTGTGCAGTGATAATTATTGAAACAACAATAATATAAAATATCAACGCAGCAATTATTGAATCAATAAAATAAAATATTGAACAGTAACTACTGTAACAATTATTGTGTAGTGCCTTCTTACGTAAGGATCAAAAATTCATTAATATTGTGCATCCACGCGTATTACTGTATTTTAACCACCGGGTATTCCAACAGTGTTAACGGTAACAACTACGCCATTATTTATAAAAACTCAAACTTGTCATTTTCTTCATCCGACAGTTATTCTGTTATGGGGCCCACAAATGACTGCGTTGTCGTACGAATATTCCCCGACAACAAGAATATTCCACGACCAAATGAATATTCTCCAACAACAATGATTATTTTATAACCACTTGCATATTTTGTAAAATTTGCACATTTCACCCATAATCAGAGAATTATATCAAATTAATACCTTATTATTCACAAATATAATTAGAGAAAATTCGATTTTATTTATAATAAGTTGGGGTCATACAACCTCCACTCCTTATGAAATTTCGTCCTCGAAATTGACATACGTACCTGGTGTTTCAAAAAGGTGAGGATACCTCACTTTCATTTCTGATTCCAATTCCCAGGTCATTTCTTCAATAGCATGGTTTCTCCATAAAACCTTAACTTGTGGTATAACCTTGGTGCGTAGGACATGCTCTTTCCTATCCAAGATCTTAACAGGTACTTCTTCGTACGTTAAATCTTCGGCTATCTCGTCTGGTTCTAACGCAATAATATTGTTCGGGTCTTTCACATATATTACGAAGCATGGATATGTGAAAAACATTATGAACACGAGACATACTTGAAGGTAATGCGAGTGTATAGGCCACATTTCCTATTCGGTCAAGAATCTCAAATGGACCAACAAATCGTGGATTGAGCTTTCCACTCTTCCCAAATCTTGTAACTCCTTTCCATGGTGCAACGCGTAACAATACATGATCCCCAATATTAAATTCCACATCTTTTCGATGAAGATCCGCACAACTCTTTTATCGATCTTGTGCCGTTTGTATACGTTGTCGAATCATTTGGATCTTTTTTGTAGGCATGCGTACTAATTCTGGTCCCAACAACGTTACTTCTCCCACCTCGTTCCAGCATACTAGAAAACGACACTTTCGTCCATACAACACCTCAAATAGAGTCATGCCTATACTTGCTTGATAACTGTTGTTGTAGGATAATTCTACTAGTGGCAAGTACTTATCCCAACTTCCTTTAAAATCTAGGACACAAAGTCTTAATAGATCTTCGAGGATTTGAATAGTCCTCTCTGATTGTCCGTCCATTTGAGGATGGTATGCCGAACTGAATCGTAAATCCGTGCCCATAGCATTCTGCAAGCTAACCCAAAATCGTGAAGTAAATCTTGGGTCACGATCCGAAACTATGGATACTGGCATGCCATGCAATCTCACAATCTCATTCACGTACATACGAGCAAGACGTTCAAGGGAATAAGTCTCACGTATCGGTAAGAAATGGGAAGACTTGGTTAATCTATCAATAATAACCCAAATCACATCTATGCCTTGAGAAACTTTGCAAAGACCTGTAACGAAATCCATAGTAATGTGTTCCCACTTCCATTTCGGAATCTCAAGTGGTTGTAATGGACCCTTTGACACTTGATGCTCCGCCTTTACACGTTGACAAGTTAAACACCTCGAGATAAACTCTGTGATCTCTCTCTTCATATTATTCCACCAAAATGTATATCGAATATCATGATACATTTTGGTACTCCCAGGATGGATTGCAAATGGGGTGTTGTGTGCCTCCATCATGATTTTATGCTTCAAGTTAGAATCGTTAGGAACACAAAGTCTGGAGTTGAATCTATGTATTCCTTCTTCATCGATTCTCGCTTCTAGAATAGCTCTTTCTTGCACTTTCTTCTTCATACGTATCAGCTCCAGGTCCGTAGCTTGAGCAGCTTTAACTTTATCGATTAAAGTCGGTTCTACTCGTATATTCGCCATCATCATGTGGGTCCCTAGAGTCTTTAATTCTACCTCCATCCTTTACAAGTCATACATAATGGGCCTTTGCATTAACAATATCACACTCGTATTCGCATATGATCTTCTACTCAATGCGTCAGCTACTACGTTCGCTTTTCCAGGATGATATTGAATAGTGTGATCGTAATCTTTCAATAGTTCAAGCCAACGTCGTTGCCGCATGTTGAGTTCTTTTTGGGTGAAGAAATATTTGAGGCTTTTATGGTCCGTATAAATCTCCACTTTCTCCCCATACAAGTAGTGTCTCCAAATTTTCAACGCGAATACGACTGCTGCCAACTCTAGATCATGAGTAGGATAATTCCTCTCATATTCTTTGAGTTGTCGTGAGGCATAGGCTATGACTTTCCCATGTTGCATGAGAACGCATCCTAACCCTTTGCCTGAAGCATCGCTGTATATAACAAATCCATCCGTACCAGATGGTATTGCCAGAACAGGTGCCGAAATGAGTCTCCTCTTGAGCTCTTGGAAACTCTTCTCGCATTCCTCGCTCCATAAAAATTTTGTATCTTTTCGAGTCAACTGAGTTAACGGAGTAGCGATTCGAGAAAATCATTCTACGAATCTCCAATAATAACCAGCTAAGCCTAGAAAGCTACGCACTTCGGTCACCGACTTTGGTTGCTCCCAACTTTGTACTGCCTCAATCTTTGCCGGGTCGACAGATACTCCATGTTTTGACACCACGTGCCCAAGAAATGCTACTTCCCCAAGCCAGAACTCGCATTTCTTCAGCTTGGCATTAAGTTTGTTTTCACGAAGTCTTTCAAGTATCAGCTTCAAATGGTGCTAATGATCTTCACGGCTTTTAGAATAGATGAGGATGTCATCAATAAAGACAACAACAAAGTGATCCAAATATTCCTTGAATACACGGTTCATCATATCCATGAAAGTAGCAGGAGCATTAGTCAATCCAAAAGACATGACTAAGAATTCATAATGCCCGTACCGAGTTCTGAAGGCAGTTTTTAGAATATCCTCAGTTTTAATCTTCAGCTGATGATATCCAGAACGAAGATCGATCTTTGAAAAGAATTGTGTTCCTTGCAATTGGTCGAACAGGTCATCAATGCGAGGTAACGAATACCTATTCTTGATGGTGACATGGTTAAATTCTCGGTAGTTAATACAAAGTTGCATACTCTCGTCTTTCTTCTTTACGAATAAAACAGGAGCAACCCAAGGAGATATACTAGGACGAATGAAACCTATGTCTAACAATTCCTGTAGTTGGACTTTTAACTCCTGAAGTTCAATAGGAGCTATTCAATATGGGGTTTTAGATATGGGTTTTGTACCCGGCTCAAGGTCAATAAAGAATTCAACATCACGTTCTGGGGGTTGACCGGGAAGTTCTTCAGGAAATACATCAGAAAATTCTCTAACAACAGAAATATTATTCAAATCTGACTTGTCTTTGTTCAAATCCACAACATGGGCTAAGAAAGCTTGACATCCATTTTTTTTAATAAACGAATAGCTTTATGGCTTGATATGATAGTGACTGATTTTAGTGGTTTAGTTATTTGAATTCGTATGACAGGTTGGTTAAGAATATGAAAACTAACAACCTTACGAAAATAATCAATTTTGGCATGATGTGTGGTTAACCAATCAATTCCTAAAATCACATCAAAAGCAAGTATCTTTAAAGGTATAAGATCAACAGGTAATGTGATAGTGCCAACCTGGATCATGCAAGATTTATAAACTGTAGATGTAACGAAGGTTTCACCCAACGGAGTTTCAACAGATAAGTCAAAGTCCAATTTCTCCTGAGTCAAGTTTAAACGTTGAGCACAAGCAGGAGAGATAAAAGAATGGGTAGAACCGGTATCTAGTAAGGTAGCCTTCCTTTCTACAGTTGTAACATACCTTGGTTGTTTGTGGACAGTTTGGGCTGATATGTCCCTCTTTCCCGCATTTATAACATCTAACTGGCGGTCGTTCTCCTCCCCTAGAATTTGTTGTTGGTGTTGGTGCTGCTGTTGATGTATTCCCATTATTGTTGAATCTCCTCTTTCTGAAATTTCCACTTGACTCACCTCTCCTATTATCATGGTCACGATAACCACCCGAGTGGTTATCGCCTTTGTTCATATTTTTCCCTCCTCGTTGGTTATCATCGCTCTAATGACTACTGTCACCGGTATAACCCTGGTTGTAGTCCCTCGGTTAAACATACTCATTATCTCGCTCTAATAATTGAGTCATGTTTACAACATCTGAATATAAAGAAAATTTATGAGATATAAGATATTACCCGATCTCGGGCTTTAGACCTCTCAGAAACATCCTCGTCATTTGTTCCTCATTTTCGACCAAATGAGGTGCAAACCTGGATAACTCTGCAAACTACGCCTCGTACTGGGACACCGTCATGTTGTTTTATTCCAATCTGATAAACTCCACCTCCTTCATATGACGAATACTTTTAGGAAAGTACTTGTCATTGAATAGTTTCTGAAACGTTTCCCAAGACATGCTGAGTGCGGCTGGCTGGGTATGCTTCACAGACTCCCACTAGTAGTCTGCTTCACCGCAGAACATAAAGGTGGCGAATGGAACCTTCTGTTCCTCCGTGCATCCCAATACATCGAATATCTTGGTAATTTGTTTGACCCACGTTTCCGCCATAATCGGATCCGGCTTTCCCTTAAATTCTAGTGGTCCCAACTCCTTGAACTGCTTGACTGTGACAAGCCGTGCATTACTATCATTTCCACCCGTATTTTGTGCACGAGTCTCCCTCGTCTGATTTTGCAAGAACTGCAAAAATCTCCTAAACATTCTATCATTCATTGTTTGCTCGGTAGTGTTGTTTACAAGAGGAATATTGTCTTTTTGTTGCACGTTCTCCTGGTTTCTAACTAAAGGTTGTTCCACAGTCTCATATACTTCATTGTTAACGTTCTCAGCGGTCATTCTTAAATACTGCCATAAAATAAGGATTAATTAAACAAATTAACATATTACATAATATACCTATATTATAACTGACCAACAAATAAGCTTAGATAAGACACACTAGCGAAGGATTTACTCATCTCTCCCCTCCTAATTCTATTCCCCGATCTCCGCCAGAGACCATATCCCTAAGCTCTAATACCAACTGTGACGCCACCAAAATAGGTACACAACACCCATTCTGAGTCGCCAAATACATGGTACAAAAAGCAAACTACAACTTCAATAATACAATTGTCGTGCAAAATACGACAACACATACTGTGAGTTTAAATATAAATATTATCTTCTAGACAATATCCACACTCAAATAAGTCCTCGTTATAATTATTCAAACACTATTTTACAAAAATAGTGAGGACTGCTAAAACATGTTTCTAGAACCATCACTTTGTACCTCGACTAATTCCTGCTATGTTCTCAACACCTAAGAAAAATGGAACAAAAAGGAAAAGGGTGAGCTCAACTAGCCCAGTAAAAAATATTATGACTAAGATAATATACAACAAATTATCGTTAGTCTTCAACAGGGAAAATCTAATAAAATATAATAGCCAACAAGTTTTAGATCAACAACTGTAGTGGAAACAACAATCCATTAGAAGAGTCAAGTAGAGAATGAGTTCTACTATCTTCTAAGATTTAAAAGTCCATCATCAATATTTTATCCCTGTAACAAGAATCAATATACATTTTAATCAAATATTCATCTTTGCACTACAGGCCAAAGATATTCATTTGTATCACCGGTTGGTCATGTTCATCTCAACACCTGTTCATCTTTACACTACGGGCCGAAGATATTCATCAATTAATTATTTATCTTTGTACTACAGGCCGAAGATATTTAGTAATATCATCATTTAGGACTGAGGATAATGAAAAATATTTTAAAGAAAACGAATCCAGTGAAACGGAAGGACAAATAGTAGGGATTCGTATAACAGTTTATCCAAGAACAATAATACTTCATAAATACCAATTTTAAAGCAGAATTCAAAAATAAAGATCAAAACATGGATACAATCAAAGATAGTAACCATAATAGACATCTTGGACAAAAAGAAGAAAATTTTATTTTTCGGTGAATAGTACCGTATTCGTGAATAGTGCCGTATACGTGAATAGTGTCGTATATGTGAATAGTAACTCCGACACAAAAAGTTCCAAATTTGATAAAAATTCAGATCAATACTTCAGCATAATGATATTGAAAAAATAATATCATATATAAAGAAAATAACATCCCTTACCTCAAAATATTAGTACTTCTGATCGGAATATCGGTATAAGGCTGAAGGAAACTTGCACTGATGAATAGAAACTCACAAAGTACCTAAATACTCATAAAATACACTGAATAATCTAGAGAGAGAAAGAGAGAAAACTTGTTTCTGGTGTGATTTTCAATTCTAACTTAGCCCTCTATTTATAGGAAAATGTTAGCAGACTTGACCTGCAACCTGATGGTTTTACCTGATACTATTCCCACCCACAACATTTGAAATAAATTTAGCTTATTTCTTCACCAACCACAAGTGGGGTCCACTCAATTCTAGAATTTTCCACCAAAATTATTTATAAACCTAATTTCTGAATCAGTCACCTCTTAAAATTCATAACAAATTATACGTTCATTTTTAACGGTTCAAAATTTGTGGACATATACTCAACTTATATATGTATAACATATCCAAAAATTACAATGATCCAACGGTCGGATTAACAATTATAACTCACACAATATATCTCAAAAATACTAGTTTAATTTTTAATACCTTCATTCCGACAAAAATACTGGCAAAACACCTCAACATTAACTCCTTCATTTTTAACCACAATAAATATATCCAACATTTATATTTACATAAAATAAATATTTCCTTATCATATGAATCAATAATTAATTATTCATAAACAATATTACAAAATCACATTTATGACAACCAGGCCATTCCCAGGAAAGAGGGGGCTTTCCAATAAGAATTTTTCCTTATTGGCGTGTAATTAGGTGACCAAACCTCTCCTTGACAGAACTTTCTAGACATTGCCAATAATGCTATCTAATAATATTATTCAAATAATTTGAATTATTGATATGATAATAGGAAATACTGTGCAGTGATAATTATTGAAACAACAATAATATAAAATATCAACGCAACAATTATTGAATCAATAAAATAAAATATTGAACAGTAACTACTGTAACAATTATTGTGTAGTGCCTTCTTACGTAAGGATCAAAAATTCATTAATACTGTGCATCCATGCGTATTACTGTATTTTAACCACCGGGTATTCCAACAGTGTTAACGGTAACAACTACGCCATTATTTATAAAAACTCAAACTTGTCATTTTCTTCATCCGACAGTTATTCTGTTATGGGGCCCACAAATGACTGCACCGTCATACGAATATTCACCGACAACAAGAATATTCCACGACCAAATGAATATTCCCCGACAATAATGATTATTTTATAACCACTTGCATATTTTGTAAAATTTGCACATTTCACCCATAACCAGAGAATTATATCAAATTAATACCTTATTATTCACAAATATAATTAGAGAAAATTAGATTTTATTTATAATAAGTTGGGGTCTTACAGATTGTTCGTTCCGCTGCAACTATAGTTGAAAAGTTTTATCATCTACCATATGTTCTAAATCTCTGATTTATTACTGTTGAAGGCTATTGATAATTTATTTATCTTTAGTCATGATATTCTTTACTGAGCTAGTTGTGCTCACCCTTTTGCTTCACAATTCCTTTCAGGTAATAAAAGTGTAGCTGGGACAAGCGGAAAATAATTAACAGGGGAATAGAACGGTGGTCTATAGATGTTGAGGGTGAGGTGAATTTAACTTGGAAGGGTGTTTTGCCACTAGCATACACGATGTCTAATGACATACAATCTCTTGTTATCATAAGACAGGGTTGTACTCATCCACTTGCTAAGTATATTTACAAGCACTACCTATATAATCTTGGTATTTGTTTGGAGTATAATACCCAATTAGAGACAGTGGAGATAATGATATATCAAGAGAAGACTCACCATTGGGAAGAATATGATAGTAATCTTCTCATTTTTCTTTGGGGTCTATTGGGTCAACCAAGGATGATTTTGTGGGCATATGATATCTATCATTCATGGCCTCCTATGTACGAAGGTTTCCTTGAGCACTTCCCAAAGATTCTAATTTCTAAAACAGTTTTTGACTGTACCTTTATGTAAGGTGTCATTGTGACGTGTTATCTAAGGTTGGGACATGAGTCACGGTTGGTATATATTTGTATTTAAACTCATAGTTTAAGTGTTGTCGTATCTTGCACGACAATTGTATTAATAAAGTTGTAATTATTTTTTGTACCATGTATTTGGCGACTCAGAATGGGTTGGATTGAATGGACCTATTTTGGGGGCGTCACAGTTGGTATCAGAGCCATAAGTAAAGAGCCCTGAGATTCTATCTGGTGACTTCCTGTTGATAAGGGATGCACCGAAGCCAGACTCTCCGTAGGGGACGCCGTTCTGCGGTGGCAAGCTGATAGGTACCCTGGTGAGGTGCTGACACAAGTTGGTGTCCAAAGTCACAGTTGGTATCAGAGCTTAGGGATATGATCTCTGGCGGAGATCGGGATTAGAACTACGAGGGGAGAGATAAGTAAATCCTTCACTAGTGTGTCCTACCTAAGCTTATTTATTGGTCAGTCATAATATCGGGATATTATGTGATATGTTAATTTGTTAAATTAACCATTGTTTTTGAAGCTGTATTCTAGAATGATATCTGAAATACAGGAGATGAGCAATGGAGAAATCATGATGACAGAGAAGATGGAATCTGAAATGAAAGCAAGGTATTCTCAACTCTTTGAAATACAAGGTACGTAAATTTCGAGGACGAAATTTCATAAGGAGGGGAGATTGTAAGACCCCAAATTTTATGAAATAAAAGTATTCAATTTTTTCTTATAATTACTATTCAATAAATGGTTAAATTGATAAAAGTTTAAAGTTAAGGATGATATATGAAATTTTTTTAAAATAAGCAAGTGGTTATAAAATACTCATTGTTGTCGGAGAATATTCGTTTGGTCGTGGAATATTCTTTCTGTCTGGGAATATTCATACGACGGAGCAGCCTTTTGTGGGCCCCATAACGGAAAGCGATTAGATGAAGAAAATGACAAGTATAAGTGGTTTATAAATAACGGCGTAGTTGTTACCGTTAACACTGTTAGAATACCCGGTGGTTAAAACACAGTAATACGCGTTGTTGCACAGTAGCACACGTTATTGCACCAATTATTGATTCTTACGTAAGATGGCACTACTCAATAATTGTTACAGTAAGTACTGTTCAATATTTTATTTTATTGATTCAATAATTGTTGCGTTGATATTTTATATTATTGTTGCTTAATAATTGTCACTGCACCGTATTTTCCATTATCAGATCAATAATTCATATTATTTGAATAATATTATTAAATGACATTATTGGGAATATCTAGAAAGTTCTGTCAAGGAGAGGTTTGGTCACCTAATTGCGCGCCAGTAAGGAAAAATCCTTATTGGAAAGCCCTCTTTTCTGGGAACGGTCTGGTTGTCAGTACTGTGATTCTGTAATATTATTTGTGAATAATTAATTATTAATTTATATGATGAGAAAAATATTGATTTTATGTTGATATAGATGTAGAAAATTCTTAAAGTGACAATTGTTGAAAATTGATATTTTATCTTTTCTGATAAAATAATATTATTAGCCGCCCTAGGGCTCCGTGCCGTACAACCTATAAAAACCCCTCACCCCCTTCATTATCACCTTTACTGACTCCTCCTCCTCAAATCCTCTCATTTGAAATTTTCCGGCAAGGCGATTTCCGGCGAGATACTATTCTGTCGTATCCACTATTTTCCTCATCTCTTTGTTCGTTTGAGTGATAATTTTGCTCATTTCTTCCTCTAAACCTCTTGTTTCCCTCACATTTCACTCAAAAATGGCCGATTCCAGCATCATCCCCATTTCTGAGCCTACCAACGTAACCGCCGGCGACCTCCTAGAGGTCATAATGCCGGACTCCCCTACTGACACCGCTCCTCTGAACCTTCCTAGTTCAGGGGATGCTGAATTTAAGATCCGAGACGCTTACCGCTCCTCTGAGGAATTCTCTCACCTCCATACTCGCTCTACTCTCACACCCTCCCAAATTTCTGACATCAGAACTCTCTTCAAAATTCCCGACGAATATCAACTGAGGATCCGTTATCAATCATCATTCGCTTCATGTCGACCGGTCCGACCTGAGCTGTTATGACCAGAGCCCCGTCATGTGGTTCAATGTGATCGGTCGGGTAGTCCTCGTCTGAAAAGGATATAGTCGTGCCTGAGTACGGCCTGTCCTTCCGGGGCGAGGAGCCGGCTAATGATAGCACAGCTTCGAGATGTCCATTCCTTTTTCGACCGGTCACACGCCCTACCGACCCGCCCGATATTACATCGATAACTCCTCGGGGCAGGGCGTTCGGTTGCGGCTGTGCTTCCCGGGGGGGTTCTCTGACGTTCTCTTGGGGAGCCTCCGATCCCTCTCTGCCGACTACATATCGCACCAGATGTCCATTCTGCACGTTCTTTTCTATCAGATCTTTCAAGTTGACGCATTCATCCGTGGTGTGCCCTCTACTTTGGTGGTACGCACAGAACTTGTCCCGACCTCTCTTCCCCGGTCTGGTGACTGTTTGGCATGGTTCGAAAAAGGGCTTGTTCCGTATCTCCTCCAGTATCTTGGCCCGATCTGTGGTGAGTGCGGTGTACACTTTGTTGACATTTTTACTTGGGAAGGGCGGCCTTCCGCTACCCGACCCTCCTCCACTATAATTTTTCTTACTATAGTTGTCCGACCTGCCTTGGGTGTCGGGCTTCTGATAATTCTGTTTGTCTCGATCTTTGGATTTGTCGTATGATTGGGACTGGGGTTTGATGTTCCCCATCGCTTCCTCAATGGCGATATGACCCTCGGCCCTGTGGAATGCCTCTGTTAAGTCCGCCGGAGGGTTGATCACCAGGTCTTTCATCAACTTTTTGGATTTCCCGATGTCTAATCCGGTTGTGAAAAATCCCAAGGCTTGCGGGGAGTTCAATTCTGCCACCGACCCCACAGCCTCTTGGAACCTTTTAACGTACTGCCCCAGAGTCTCGTCTGATCTCTGTCTAACCTGCATGAGGGACGCTGTGATTTTTCCCCGTCTCTTGTTACTTCCGAACCTAGCGTGAAACTTTTCCCGAAGATCCCTCCACGAGTTTATTGACCCCGATGCCAAGGTTCCCATCCATTCTCGGGCACTCTTCTTCAGGGTGGTAGCGAACATGTGACACTTGGCCGCGTCGGAATGGCCGTAATATGTCATTAGCCTATCATACCCATCGGAGTGGTCATAAGGGTCTCCCAGTCCGTCGTAGGTCTCCATCGGGGGCATCTTCCTTTTGGGGTCGGCGATCTCCCGATTAATCTCTGCCGAAAAGGGGGAGCCTACATAGGTCGAAGGTTCCCCCGTCGAACTTTTTGCCAACAGTAGTTTTTCCAGCTCAGCCACTCTTCGGGCGAGGGGGTCGGACTCTCCTTCATGAGGGGACGATCGGGGTCTGTCCCTCTCACGTTCGGGTGTCTCGTCCCCCTTCTTTCCCGAATGGCCTTGGTGTTCTGATCGGCGTCCTGCTGAACGGCTCCTCCTCCGGCTCCGACCGTCCCTCGAATGGCTCCGGTATCTACTCCTTTCCCTACCGGCCTCTCGTCTTTGGGGAGATCGGGACCGGCTTCGGTGCCTGCGCCTCCTGGAAGATGCCTCCTGTTCCCCGGCCATGTTAGCCATCTGTAGTGCGAGTTCCTCCTGTTGGAGACGTAGGGCCGTCATGGCATCTTTGTTTTGCTGCATCTTTTTCTGCAGGATGAATTCTCTCTGATCTCGACTTCCTTGTGGTTGATTCTTTTCGTGCACCTCCAATGCCAATGGATTAGCTCCGTCCATCCGACTAGCTTGGTTGGGGGTACGTTGGCTTTCATGAAAGAGCCGCCTCCGAGGGGAGCCAGCTGACTCCCTCTGATCTTCCTGGATTCTGGAACCCAGTCTGTCCTTCACCGACCCTCTCACCTGAGTGGTCTGGTGGGACTTGGCCTTTTCCCGGTCGGAAACTGCATATTCCACACTCGCCATCGTTTCTCGCCGGAAAGGAATCTGATTGTGATTGTTTAAGCACTAAAGCCCTCCTTCTAGCGCCAATGTTAACGCCAAGTTTCGCCGACGCGTCCAATCACAGAATACACGCGCTAGAACCTGCACAGTAACAGATCACACAGAAGCTTGACGGCTTGTGCCGCCGGGGGATAGCTCCGGTGTGAGAATGAGTACAGGCCGTTACAAGGGTAAACAATGGAGGCAAAGTATTTAGTGCTCAAAAGTAGGTATTACCTCATAATGTTAACCTATGCCTTGTATTTATAGAGCTCACCACCTTAGAATCCTTCTCCCAGTCGGATTAGGACTCCTAGTGTATGGTAGTTACCATAACTTGGGTCCAACACAATCTCCTTAAAAGGTGCAAGTAGAATCCAATCCCACCACTACCTTCGGAGTTACCGTATATGAATAGGTCGCCGGACTCTGCACGCAGGAGAGCCCACTGTGCAGGCCCAAACGGTCCTATTATCTGGTCTGGGCTTCGGCCCAAAGGACTCGAAGGCCCGACCCCTCATCATCACAAGAATGGGTTTGGTCTATAACACCTTCATGGGCTTCGGCCCAAAGGACTCGAAGGCCCGACCCCGACACATATGCCGACCCGAATACCTATAACACCTTCATGGGCTTCATCCCATCGGTCTATCAAACCCTTCTGCCAGAAAGCCTTCGGCCCACTTGGAGGTCGGTAAAACGCTCCCGAACAACTTGTAAAAAAAAAATCTTATAAAAACGACGTCATTTTGATACACGGACAAGAAAACGAGTTATGAGCCATTAGATCTACTTTTTAATGTGTTGTTAACCCCACAATAAAAAAAATTCTCATACAGGATCCGTATAGACTAGACTGGATGGGAATGGTAAGGGTTTTTGATATTAACGCGGTTGCTTTACAATTCAGCATGGTCAGGTTGGCTGTGTGGTAACTTCCCATGTTAATTACTAATTTACTGTTTCTTGTCATTTTTGATTTCGATGAAAGATTGTAGATATGCTAATTTTAATACATAATGTGGGGGGGAGCAATTATTGTTAAATTATTTTTGTATAGGTCATGAAACTTTGCATTTTTAATAGAGTGAGTAAATACTCCATCAACTTTATTATACATATAATAATTATTGTTAAATTATTTTTACAGTTTTGTCTTTTTTAGCTGCTGCTGCCGACCCAACTACGTACAAATTAAGAGCTTTTCCCTTATCTTATTTACTGCATGCATGACAAAAATATAAAAGATAAAAAAAAACATTAACAGCTTATTGTATCTAATTAAAGAGTTTGTTTATAAGTACGTAGAGGATTCTAAACTCAACTCCTTTAATTAAATTCACTCGATTTTTCTGACTATATAATCATACATATTTTCTTAATTTACAATCTTAAGGAATCTTCAATTTTGAACCTCAGATGATGAAATCATATAGCCAACAGATAATAGATGGAGAGAAACAAAGAGTAAAACAAAGTGATGGACTTCCAGAACAATAATATATATATATATGACCTTACAGTCTCACTCATTAAAATTTTTTAGAGATTGTAAAAGTTTTGGATTGTTTTCTTAATGCATGTTTCAATTGATTACAGGGTATTACTAACTTTCCTGTGAAAATGACATCTGTTGAAAGAAAATTTTCAAAGTTGAAATTGTTAAAAAATTACTTGCGGTCGATTATGACACAACAAAGGTTAAATGGGTTCATAACTATTAAGTCATGATATTTCTCCTATTGGGCTGAATGGATTGGGCCTACTCATTCTGATTGGTGCATTAAGTCTCCATTAAGGGTTGATGACATAACTGGGCCTAGTCATCATATCATTTCTGTTTAATCCTGTAAGATCGGGTCGGGTCGTTGAGTTAACCCATTGGATCATTTAATATCTATTACTTTGACTTGTAATGATGAAAAAGCATGACAGTTGACTAAGGCATCTGCCATGCATTAATGTGGATGAGATTATAGCCGGCCGGCGATATAAACAGTGGCAAAAAGTAGTGAGTAGACAACAAGCAGACGGCAGGATCCATCAGATCACGGGGGCTGCGTCAGAGGTAGTGGGTGACACAGTAAACCAGGCAAGGGAGTATAATCTATCAACCAAGTCTTTACAATGAGGTACGTGAACATTCATACACACACAACTGAACTATTATCTCTCTCAATACACTAGAGATTACATTCCTCCATTGTTAACCTTGTGAACACGCATACTTACTCTTACGCCTGAGCTATCCCCCGGTGGTCCGGCCGTCAAGCTTGTGGTGTTTATCGTGTTTACTGTGCAGGATCAGGGCGTCTTACGTGATTGAGACGTGGCAGAAGATCCTGGCGTTAATATTGGCGCTAGAAGGAGGGTTGAGTTCTAGTGTCATTGAAATTTTCAATCACAATCGTTTAATCAACTTCGGAAGATGGTGAGGAGTAGAGATGATACGCCAGAAGGGCAGGCGATGGCTGTTAGCTCGTCACTGTCTCGTGTTTCGGTAAAGGATCGTCTGGGTCCTTCTAAAAGTGCTCACGAGAGCACGGCCTCCAAGTATAATTCAGGAGATCTCCGTCCGAAGATCCATGGTGGGGCCAGACGTAGGCACCCACCCTCAATTCACAACCAAAATAATATTACTCTATCCATTTCACCCAAAAAATGTCTTATTATGTCGTGTTGGGATGTGATTATTTGGATTTATTTTAACAGTGAAAGATTCTTTATTAAAGTAAAATTGTATTTCCTTATTTAGTGGAATAAAGAGGTTTAATTTGGGAAGGAATCTATCAACCATTAATTATTATTATAAGGTTATTCTATAAAGGACTTCTACTCCTGATTGGATACTGGTGGACACGACAACTATAAATACAGCAATAAGCAATGATTTATGGGGGGCAGAACACAAGAACATATGATACAAATAAACACTTTTTACTCTCCATATTATTATAGTGAACTTCTTCTCTCTCTCGTATTGATGACATGTTTGACCAGTTGTGTGACAACCCCAAAATAGGTCTATTTCATCCAACTAATTCTAAGTCGCCAAATACATGGTACAGAAAATAACTACAACTTTATTACAACAATTGTCGTGCAAAATACAACAACACATATACTGTGAGTTTTGATACAAATATATATCAACTGTGACTCATGTCTCAACTGTTTTAGAAATTAGAATCTTTGGGAAGTACTCAAGGAAACCTTCGTACATGGGAGGCCATGCTTTTAGGTTATGGTAGATATTATATGGCCACAGAATTATCCTTGGTTGACCCAATAGACCCCAAAGAAAAACGAGAAGATTACTATCATATTCTTCCCAATTGTGAGTCTTCTCTTGACATATCATTATCTCCACTGTCTCTAATTGGGAATTAAACTTCAAACAAACACCAAGATTATATAGGTAGTGCTTTTAAATATACTCAACACGTGGATGAGCACAATCCTGTCTTATGATGACACGAGGTTGTATGTCATTAGACATCTTGTATGATAGTGACAAAACACTCTTCCAACGTTGGGTTCACTTCACCCTATTTGATTCAATAAATATAACTACTAAATAATGACCACCGTTCTATTCCCTTGTTACCCCCGCTCGACCCAGCTACACTCGTATTACCTGAAAGGAATTATGAAGCAAAAGGGTGAGCACAACTAGCTCAGTAAAAAATATCATGACTAAAGATAAATAAATTATCAATAGTCTTCATCAGTAATAAATCAGAGATTTAGAACATATGGTAGATGATAAAAATTTTCAACCATAGTTGCAGCGGAACGAGCAATCCATTAGAAGAGTCAAATAGACCATAAAATCTATTATCTTCTCCATGTTAAAAGTCCATCAACAATGTTTTATCCCTGTAACATTAATCAACAATTCCTGTCCACAATCACGTGTATAACTCATAATCGTAATTGTAGTTTTAAATTTCTTTTCACATTCAGGACGAAGATAATTTTCATCACCTGTCTTTACCTAAAACATCAAAGATCGTGGTTATACCAAATCACAGTTCTTGTTCATAATCATACTAATAAATTCATCTCTGCACTACGGGCCAAAGATATTCATCAACAGTTTATCTTTGCACTACAGGCCAAAGATATTCAACAACAGGTCATCTTTGCACTACGGGCCAAAGATATTCATCAATAATTCATCTTTGCACTACAGGCCAAAGATATTCCTCAACAGTTCATATTTGCACTACATGCCAAATATATTAATATCTCAAAGAAATATATAATCATTTCAAAATTTATATAAACAATAATTATAATCATGTTGATCAATTCATCTTTGCACTTAAGCTAAAGATATTCAATTATAAATTCAATGGTCATGATCATACCAGTCACAATTCAACTTTTCACTACTGGCCAAAGAGAACCCTAGTCATGATCCTACCAATAATCTACCCATCTTTACACTCCAGTGAAAGAGAATTTCAACATCAGGGTTATAAAAATGTTATATATGATAATAAAATCAATATAATCAACACATAGATTTATTCTCCAGAGTAATATTCATAAATCAACTATAATTTGGTTAGAAAAAGAAACCAATTTTGTAATGAATAGTACCCATAAATAGTAACTCGTGAATAGTAACTCATGAATAGTAACATCGACATGAAAAGTTCCAAATTTGATAAAAAAGTTTAAACCAATATTTCAACATAATGATATTGAAGAAATAATATCACTTACAAAAAAAATAACATCCCTTTCAATCCCTTAAAATCCCTTATTATCCCTTACCTCAAAAGAGCAGTACTTCTGACTAGAATAACGCTGAACGAACTTGCACCGTATAGCAACACTCAAGATATCAAAATACTCACAAGAATATACTCGATAATATAGAGAGAGAAATAGAGAGAAAATTTCAGTTTCTGGTGTGATTTTCAATTCTAACTTAAGCACCCTATTTATAGGAAAATGCTTAGAACACCAAAGCAGAAAATTTAATAAAATATTAATATATATTTATTAAATTCTAACGCACCCTTTTTATCAACTGAATTTAGCATTCAACACAAGTAGCCCACCTCACAAAACTTTTAAAAAATGTTTTTCTTATTTAACATAATTAAAACTTCAAAAATTAACTATTTCGGAGCTTCGGAACTTCAATAATTCATAATAAATCGTCCTTTTATCAGAAAATTTGAATCTCGCGACTTTTTATAGGAAATTTAATTCTCTACAACTTTGCAGAAGAAAGGTTTTCTAAATTCCAAATAGAAATTGACCGAAATCCATAAACGGACGATTTTATAGGTTATAATCAAATTTTAGTCAAGAAATGGGGTCCACCGACACACAAAACATGTGTTAATCATTTAATGCAACAAAAATACTCTTTCTCCTCATATACTCATATATCCCACATTCATTGTAAAAATATCACCATTATTATAATATAATAAAATATTATTTTATCAGAAAAGATAAAATATCGATTTTTTTTTAACAATTGTCACTTTAAAAATTTTCTCCATCTATATCCACATAAAATGAATATTTTTCTCATCATATAAATCAATAATTAATTATTCATAAATAATATTACAGAATCACAATAATGACAACCAGGCAGTTCCCAGGAAAGAGGGGGTTTTCCAATAAGAATTTCTCCTTACTGGCGCGCAATTAGGTGACCAAACATCTCCTTAGACAGAACTTTTTAGACATTGCCAATAATGTTTTCTAATAATATTATTCAGATAATATGAATTATTGTTTCGATAATAGAAAATACTGTGTAGTGACAATTATTAAAACAAAAGTAATATAAAATATCAACGCAGCAATTATTGAATCAATAAAATATTGAATAGTAATTACTGTAACAATTATTGAGTAGTGCCTTCTTACGTAAGAATCAATAATTGGTACAATACCGTGTGCTACTGTGTTTTAACCACCGGGTATTCCCACAGTATTAACGGTAGCAACTACGCCGTTATTTATAACCAACTTATTCTTGTCGTTTTCTTCATCCAATCGCTTTTCATTATGGGGCCCACAAAAGGTTGTGTCGTCGTATGAATATTCCCCGACAGAAAGAATATTCCACGACCAAATGAATATTCCCCGACAACAATGAGTATTTTATAACCACTTGCTTATTTTAAAAAATTTCATATATCACCCTTAACTTTAACTTTTATCAATTTAACCATTTACTGAATAGTAATTATAAGAAAAATTGAATACTTTTATTTCATAAAATCCGGGGTCTTACAAGTTGCAAGGTGTTAAATTCTTCTCAAACACCGATCTTCATTCCGGATATCATCAGTTAAAGATTAAAACAGATGACATTCCAAAGACTACTTTCATAACTCGGTACGGGCATTACGAATTCCTAGTCATGTATTTTGGATTGACTAATGTTCCTGCTGCTTTTATGGATATATGATGAACCGAGTATTCAAGAAATATTTGGATCATTTTGTGGTTGTCTTTATTGATGACATCTTCATCTACTCCAAAAGCTATGAAGATCATGAGCAACATTTGAAGCTGATACTCCAAAAGCTTCGTGAAAACAAGTTATACGCCAAGTTGAAGAAATACGAGTTCTGGCTTGAGGAAGTAGCATTTCTTGGGCATGTGATATCAAAATATGGAACATCAGTTGACCCAGCAATGATTGAAGCAATACAAAGTTAGGAGCAACCTAAGTCAGTAACCGAAGTATTAAGCTTTTCTAGGCTTAGCTGGTTATTATCGGAAATTTGTTGAAGAATTTTTTCGAATCGTTACTCCATTAACTTAGCTGACTCGAAAAGATACAAAATTCGAATGCAGCAAATAATGTGAGAAAAGCTTTCAAGAACTCAAGATGAGACTCATCTCAGCATGTGTTCTGACGCTACCATCAGGTTTGGAGGGATTTGTCATCTACAGCGATGTTTCAGGCAGAGGTTTAGGATGTGTTCTCATGCAACATGGGAAGGTCATAGCCTATGCCTCACAACAACTCAAAGAATATGAGAGGAATTATCCTACTCGTGATCTATAGTTGGCAACAGTCGTTTTCGCGTTAATGATTTAGAGGCACTACCTGTATGGGGAGAAAATGAAGATCTATACAGATCATAAAAGCCTCAAATATTTCTTCACCCAAAAGGAACTTAACATGCGGCAACGACGTTGGCTCGAGCTATTGAAAGATTACACTACAAGAAAAAGGCTTAAGTCCGACGGATTATTCCATCGGAATTACACCTATTCAGTCGAAATTACATTATTCTCGACAGAAATATCCGTCAGATATTCGGTCGTAAATATTCGCGTCGAAAATAACGTCCATCAAAAGTTCTGTCGAAAATTACATATCTTCGACGAATGTATCTCCGACGGATGTACATCGAACATTACCTATCTTCGACCGAATATATAGGACGAAACTGTTCGTCGAATATAAGAGTGAATAAGTTCGACAGATACATATATTCCCTCGGAATTATCTTATTTTCGACTGAAAAATAGAATAACCCATTAATCATTAAAATTGGCTGATTATTACCTTCGACGGAATTTACGTCGGAGATAGGGTGTTTACGACGGATAAGTTGCGTCGAGGATAACGTATGCTCGACTGAAATTAGGATATTTCGGTATTTATTAAAAATTACTTATTTGTTATTTTCGAGGGAAATTCCGTCGCAACTATCTTATTCCGTCGGAATTAACTATCTTTTTTTTAAATACAGATTTTAAAAGTTCAGTTTCCAGGTGTTTAAACCCATTAATGTACTTGTAACCTGTCACAACCCAATACACAGTAATATAAACTTGTATCTCACATTCAAATAGGCAACATAGCACTAAAACTTAATCTTCAACTCATTATCATTCACATTCACATTCAAATATCCACCAAAACGTATTATAAGCTAACCAATTACAAATATAATTAATTGACCATAAATGTTAAACAATATAATTTACGATAGTTGCACAGACGCAATTAGACAATACAATATATACAAAAGGGTCTATAATAACATGAATATATACAAATGAACTATAAACCAGTAAAAGTATGATCATCATCGGGCGGAGGTGAACGAATTCACAGCAACAATTCGCAGCAACAACATATTATCCAAATTGGGTTAATCTCATATTCAAACTCAAATTAAACTAAACCTAAAACATTAAGCCACAAATTTCACAATTTGCAACAAATTAACCCTAAAAATCTAATATTTGGCAAAAAACTAACCTTGAAATTGAATTAATGTGCAACTAACCGACGGTGGTGGCTGCTGGTGATGTCAGTGATGGTGGTTCAACCGACGGTGTTGGTGGTGGTGGTGGTGGCAGTACGTGGTGGTGGTGGTGGAATCGAAGGTGGTGGTGGCAGTAGGTGGTGGAACCGGTGGTGTATGTGGTGGAACCGGTGGTGGTGGTGGTGGTGGCATTACGTGGTGGTGGCGGCGATGGTGGTGGCGTGAAAGCAGTGAAGTCTCGGCGAAGAGGTGGTTGAGAGCTAGTTCTAGAGAAATGAGAGGGAGAGATAGAGAAAGAGAGAAATGAGATTATATTAAGGTCTACAGAAACGAGGGGGCTGGGAAGACGTACAGATTAATTAGATTTTAGGATTATCTTCGACGGAAAGTCCGTCGTACATACATTCGTCGTACTTAAGGTATCTTCGACTGACTCTTCCGCTGGCGGGAACATTGGCATCAATGGGATACATAAATGTTCGACGAACATCAGTCGAAATTAAAGTATTTTCGACTGAAGTATCTTCGACTGAATACTCCGTCGGAATAAATGTTATTTTCGAGGGATTGTATCCGTCGAACATATATCCGTCGGATTTAGCCGGCTTTCTTGTAGTGTTACGACCATACCATTCAACACCATCAAGGAAAAGCGAACATGGTAGCTGACGCGTTGAGTAGAAAATCTTATGCGGGTACGAGTGCGATGTTGTTAAGACAAAGACCCATTTTGTATGACTTACAAAGGATGGAGATAAAGTTAAAAATTCTAGGAACACGTGTGATGATGTCAAATATACGAGTAGAACTGATTTTAATTGACAAAGTTAAGGTTGCCCAAGCTTCAGACCCGAAACTGATAAGTATGAAGAAGAAAATACAACAAGATACTATTCCAAAAGCAAGAATCGATCGACGAAGAAGGAATACTTCGAGTCAAGTCCAGACTTTGTTTTCCTAACGACTCAGAATTGATGTATAAAATCATGATGGAGGCACACAACACATCGTTTATAATCCATCCTGGGAGTACCAAAATGTATCGCGCGTGATCTTCGACATACATTTAGATGGAGCAATATGAATAGAGAGATTACAGATTTTATCTCAAGGTGTTTAACTTGTCAACGTGTCAAGGTAGAGCATCAAGTACCAAAAGGTTCATTGCAACCACTTGAAATTCCTGAATGGAAGTCGTTACCGGCCTTCCCAAGGTTTCTCAAGGCATAGATACAATTTGGGTCATTGTCGATAGATTAACCAAGTCTGCTCATTTCTTACCTATACGAAAAACTTATTCTCTTGAACGTCTTGCTCGTATGTACATAAATGAGATTGTGAGAATGCATGATATGCTAGTACCCATAGTTTCTGATCGAGACCCAAGATTCACTTCACAATTTTGGTTTAGCTTGCAGAAAGCTATGGGCACTAATCTACGATTCAGTTTTGTATATTATCCTCAGACGGACGGGCAATCGGATAGGACTATTCAAACTCTTGAAGGTCTATTAAGACTCTGTATCCTAGACTTCAAATGAAGTTGGGACAAGTATTTTCCATTGGTGGAATTCTTCTACAACAACAGTTATCAAGCAAGTATAGACATGGCTCCATTCGAGGCGTTGTATGGACAAAAGTGTCATTTTCCAGTGTGCTGGGATGAGGTGGGTGAAGCAACGTTGTTGGGACCAGAAATGGTATGCATGACTAGGGAAAAGATTCAAATGATCCGATAACGTATACAAACCTCACAAGATCGACAAAAGATTTATGTTGATTTTCATCGAAGGGACGTAGAGTTCAGTGTTGGAGACCATGTATTGTTACGTGTTGCTCCATGGAAATGAAAAGAGAGGAAAGCTCAACCCTCGATTCATTGGTCCATTTAAAATCCTCGATCGAGTAGAAACTGTGGCCTATAGACTTGCTTTATCACCAAGTATGTCTCGTGTTCATAACGTTTTCCATATATCTATGCTACGTAAATATGTTATAATATAATAATATAATATTTTTTATAATGGTAATATTATTAAAATAATATATAATTTTCAGCATGTGAATAAAAGTGGAGTGAATGTTAACATTTTGATTTTGAATTCTTTCTTCTGCACGTTCTTTTCTTTTTTGTGGTTTATGCCTGCAAAGTGTGTTGTTGCCAAATTTGTGGGCCCCAACTATAGAAAATGAGAGGAGTTAGGCATATACATGAAATTAGGCAGAAGAAAGGTTTGGCAGTGTTAGGCATTCTACTTAACTTTTCTCCCTCCGTTCCACTATAAAAGAGAAGTTATCCCTCCTTTCTCAACACACCATTACAATATCAGAAATTCTTATTCTATAGTATTGTTAGTATTTCTCTTAAGCATAAGGATACTTTGAGTGTAACTTTTTTTGCAAGATTTTCTCAGAATAATATCCGATATTCCAGTTAAATCTAGTTTCTACTAAGGTAAAGGATATTATTTTATTGCAATACTCGTAAAAAATATTATTTTCTTTCATACTCCATATTATGTAAAGGATATTATTTCATTTCATATTCCTAAATTTAAACTTATTATGGTAAGTATTACTTCTATAATTCCTGAAGTTTTGTGCTTCATCAAATATCATTTTACTGGAATATTGGTCTGAACTTTCTTATTAAATTTTAAACTTTTCATGTCTGGGTACTATTCATACGGTACTATTAATGGGCATTATTCATATGATACTATTCATATATACGGTACTATTCATGAGTACTATTCATAACAGAATTTAATTTTTTTTTCTGTCTAAATTATTTTTGATACATGAATATCATTCTTGAATTTTACTTCACAAATAGTTATCATGTTGATAATTTGGACATTTTTGATTTCTAGATAAATTGAATTATAAATATCAAATATTTATCCTTTATCTCACTTGATTTAATCTTTATATCATTGTCATCATCTTCATGTTTATGTTGTGTTGAAAGTCATCTTTGGCTCGTAGTGCAAAGATATGGACTGTTGATTGGTATGATTATGACTAGGAATCGTGTATTGGTATAATCATAACATTTAATGTTACAGATAAGGTTTTGAATATTTGAGAGGAAATTATTGAAAAATAAATGAAAAGTTATGACTGAATTAAACAAATACTTTTGTAATTGAATAATGCTAGAAACACAAATTATTCTAAAAATATTTTATAAATTGATGATGTGGCATACTTCACCTCAGCGTATTGTGTGGGCCAAAGACTACATTGAAATAATTTGTTGATCAATACATTGAGGTGGAGTATGTCACATCAGTAGTTTGTAAAATAGTTTGTGTCTGTAGCATTACTCTTTGTAGTTTAGTTTCGAAACAAGATATGATCTCCCATATCATTCGTTACACTCTGTTTCTGAGTTTTGAACAGAAAAGAAAAGAATAAAAAAATTTAAATTAGAACAGAAAAGAAAAGAATAGAATACTTAAAGTTTTCATTTGTGTTGTTTCTGAGTTTTTAATGGAAAAGGATAGAAAATTTAAAATTGAGGACATGAGTTGTGATTTAAAATTTATTATATTAAAAGTTGAGGATAATATGTGAATTATAAAAATATTACTTATTCTAATTTCTTTTCCGTCCAAATCATGCCAATTTTGGACGAAAAATTTTGACAGGAAAAGTGGCCAAGTTTTCTATCTATTTCTTTTCTTTTCTGTTTATTAAAAAACTCAGAAACATAAGAATTGAAAAGAAAACTTAAATTTTTCGTCCATTTCTTTTCTTTTCTGTCCATTTTAAAACTCAGAAACAGAGCGTTATAGGCTAGAAGTCTTTCTAATTCTAATTCTTCCCTAGCATAATTTAATTTAAACTGTATAATTTGTTCATGTGGGTTTAAATATCTGACAAATTTCTCAAAATTTTATGGTGATTAATTATTTTAGAAAAGAAAAAGGAGAGAGTCTAATTATGCCATTTAAAGTAGACGAGGACATTGTGGTAAATAAAAATTTGCTAGATTGAAGCCCAAAATTAGGTTAAATTAATGCACCAGCCACCAGGGGAGTAATTCGCACTTAAAAAAGAGCCCCATTTTTTACTCTCCAACGGAGGTACTACTTCTCTTACCCACAAAGGGACAACTTTGAGCATAATCCAAGGCATGTATAATAAATATATTTGAAGAATTCATCACCCTTTCATCCCTGTTGCTTTCTCTGTAAGAGGGATAAAGAGTACAGCATCTTTTCTTCTGGGTTCTGGTTGCAACAGCAGAAAGAAGGGAGAGTGAACAAAGAAGAAATAAAGCAAGAAGAACAGCAACTATCTCGTTTTGTGGTGGCTCTTGGTCAATTGTCCATGGTATTTTCGGCCAACTCATCTTGACACAAGTTTTTTTTATACAACAAATAAATTGATATACCGTTTTCTTCTGTTTACTGTATTACTGGGTGTCTGGGTGTATGTGCATTTTATTCCCTTAAAGATTGGATTTTTGGCCCTATTTTTTAACACCCATTTGCTAGAAGTATTTTTTAAGTATTGATTACCCATTACCCTAATAACAAGTCTTTTTAACTTGGAACATAAGTGGTATTAGAAACCCTGTTGTTTCTGGCTATATTGTCATATTAAGTTTTCAGCTTAACATACATGGATACAAGAAGATTGCAAAATCTAGCAATCAATGGAGATGGGTTAATCCCAAATTCTGGAGTTGGGTTTCTATGGTGTCCTCGAGATGATGGTTTTCACGCTGGTACCTTGTTTGCAAGTGTTGGGCAAATGGGAAGGGGAGTTGGGATATCCCCAAACTCTTCAAACACCAATGGTAGTGGATTAAAGCTTCCATTTTCGACGAAATATATGTTGATGCCAGAATCCAGCTTTCGGATAGCTGGGACTGCTGAATTGGTGGCAGATGAGGCATGGGAGTTGGGAGAAGAAGGGGTGTTAAAGAAGAAAAAGAAGAAAGGTGGTCTCAAGTTGAAAATTAAGATTGGCAATCCATCATTGAGGAGGTTGGTCAGTGGGGCAATTGCGGGAGCAGTGTCACGGACATCCGTTGCTCCATTGGAGACCATAAGGACTCATTTGATGGTTGGAAGTTGTGGGCACTCGACAACAGAAGTGTTTCAAGATATAATGAAGACTGAAGGATGGAAGGGCTTATTTAGGGGTAATTTGGTCAATGTCATCCGGGTTGCTCCAAGCAAGGCAATAGAGGTACAAGAGAATACTCTTACCTGATCTTTAAGTTTTCTACTTCAAAACATTGTGCCATACTCAGATTTATCCATTATACGTTGTGTTGTTCAAACATGAAAATCACCCACCCCCTTTGCAATTTTTAGTAATTGCCAAATGATCTACTTTAGATGCACTTATTGTTTTGATATTGTAAGTTATGTGTGCTATATAGGATCCTTGCAGCCATATATTTTCTGTCAGATTTTTTGGGGAGAATTCTTTTTGTGGGCTTCTTGGGCTTTGGATGTGTTTAGGTTTTTGTGATCAGTGCAGGATGAGTTTTTTTTCCCGTTTTGTTCCACCTGCCTTTTGTGTACTCCATGTGTACTGGGATGGCTCCCAAAAATAAAAAAAATATTCTCTGTCAAATCTTAAGTGAATTTGAAGTTATTAATGAAGTTCTAAAAACCATAAAATCAACAAGGTCAAAGTTCCTTTGCTCGTCATATGTTTGTAGTTATCATAATTTTAAAGAATGGATACCTTCTCTTACTTTTGAGGTTGAAACTTGTTACAGTTATTTGCTTATGATATGGTTAAGAACCATTTGACACCTAAACCAGGAGAACAGCCCATACTGCCTATCCCCGCATCTTCAATTGCAGGTGCTGTTGCTGGAATTAGCTCAACAATATGCACCTACCCTCTTGAGCTGCTCAAAACTCGACTGACTGTCCAGGTAAATGAAATACTCAACATGTCATGCTTTTTAAATGGATTTTGCCTCTATATCTCATATTTTCCCATAATAACTTTGGGCAGAGGGGTGTATACAAAAATCTTGTAGATGCTTTTTTGAAAATTGTGCAAGAGGAGGGACCAGCAGAATTATACAGAGGCCTCACACCAAGTCTAATTGGAGTGATCCCATATGCTGCCACTAATTATTTTGCATATGATACATTACGGAAAGCTTACAAGAAGGTTTTCAGGCAGGATGAGATTGGAAATCTCGCAACCCTTTTAATTGGGTCAGCAGCTGGTGCAATATCAAGTAGTGCAACTTTCCCACTTGAAGTGGCTAGAAAACATATGCAAGCCGGGGCTATCAATGGGAGACAGTACAATAACATGCTTCATGCCCTCTTGTGCATACTTGAAAAGGAAGGAGTTCCAGGTCTTTACAAGGGTTTAGGCCCAAGCTGTATGAAATTGATCCCAGCAGCTGGGATTTCTTTCATGTGCTACGAGGCGTGCAAGAAAATACTAGTTGATAAAGAAAATGATCTGTGAAAGACTTGAAAGGTGATTTGTAGGGTTTATCAGGCTTGAAGTGTTTTGACACTTGCGGATTTTGGTGAGATAATCGTAGCATTTTGGTTGTAGGATTTCCTTGATATGTAGTACTATCATTTTTGGTTTATTGCATAAGATTTGATTATGATCCCATTCCTTGGGGTGAACTGAAACTTGTACCGATGGTTAAAGTTGTTCAGACTAATTTTATTTCAAACAAGAGATTCATTGACGTGGATTGGCCTGCCATAATGGACATAGTATAATAGGGAGAAGGGTCAAAAATGCCTTTGATTTTTACCGCGATGTCTATCAAGCACTCTATACTTTTTTTTTCCAAAAGTATCCCTAACGTTACATTTTTTGGGTCGCCCATGCCCCTGCCGTTAACAGAAGACTAACGGGGTTAGAATTTCGCTGACGTGGCTGGCAGATGAAGACTTAAAGGGAGAAGGTTCAAAAATGACCCTGACATATTTACAAAAAATACTAAAATAAAGAATAAAAAAAGCACAACATATTTACATCATTTAATCAAAATACTAAAATTCAAATTATTTTGTTAACTAATCAAAACAACTAATTAAATAAAATAAGTTGTATAACATATTTACATCATTTAATCAAAATACTAAAATTAAAAACATAACATATTTACATCAAATACTAATTAAAAAAAACTAAAATACTAACGTTTCTATTTACGTTAAAAGTCGCAGTAAAATATTAACGTTTTAATATGTTATACAACTTTAAATATGTTAATATGTTATACAACGTTTTAATATTAGTATTTACGTTTTTCTTATTATTAAGTACTAAAATTTTAATATTTTTCTTAATATTAGTAATATTAGTTACTAATATTTTTCTTAATATTAGTAATATTATTAAATTTTAATATTTTAATATTATTAAGTACTAATATTAGTAATATTAACATTTTTAATATAAAAAAAATATTAACATTTTTTAATATCAAAAAATTAACATTTTTTTTAAAATTTATAATATTGTAATCTTTTTATATCAAAAAATATTAACGTTTTAATATTAACCTCATATCAAAAAAAATTATATTTTTAAAATATTAACGCTTTTTAATATCAAAAAATATTAATAAAATATTAACGTTTTTTAATATAAAAAATATTAACGTTTTTTAATATTTTTAATATCAAAAAATTAAAGTTTTTTTTAAAAAATAAAATATTATAATTTTTTTGATATTAGTATTTTTGTATTTTTTTAATTAGTATTTGATATAAATATGTTATGTTTTGAATTTTAATATTTTAATTAAATGATGTAAATATGTTAAACAAATTATTTTATTTAATTAGTTGTTTGGTTAGGTAACAAAATAATTTGAATTTAAGTATTTTGATTAAATGATGTAAATATGTTATGCTTTTTTTTTATTTTGAATTTTAGTATTTTTTTGTTTTGATTAAATGACATATTTACATATATCAAGGGCATTTTTGAACCTTCTCCCTTTAAGTCTCCATCTGTCAGCCACGACAGCGAAATTCTAACCCCGTTAGTCTTCTGTTAACGGCAGGGGCACGAGCGACCCAAAAAATGTAACGTTAGGGATACTTTTGGACAAAAAAAAATATAGGGTGCTCGATAGACATTCCGATAAAAGTTAAGGGCATTTTTGACCCTTATCCCTAGTTATAATAAGCACAAGGGATTTCTACCAAGTCAGTTTCCAAGTTGGCTGATTTGAATAGTTATCTTAGCCTATCGTCTGCCCTAACAAAAACATAGCCCCATTTTTAATTTTATTTTTCACTTCATATCAAATTTACCAAACCATCTGCGTATAGTATTAATCCACAGTGATCGATTTAGGTACAGTAATAAATTTGCAATGATGTCTTTTAAGTATATTTTTAGCGTTCATAATTGTAAATTTGGATACATATCATGTCATTTGCTTTGAGTCTTTGACAAGGCTTAACACTATTCAGCCGATGGGAATACAGACCCGCAGACCCAAAGGGTGAATCTGCTTGATCCCATTTGAGTCCTAATATAGCTAATCCTGTGAGCTCTCGCTTGCAATTTCATGATTACTAGATTCATGTACGACAAAATTGTCATGTCTAAAAACCAAAAACTATTTGTCATTACCCTTGTTGCTCAATCATCCTTTAAAGTTTAAACTTTACATTAAGACGCCCAAATAAAAATTCATATTTACAGGATCAATTTTATGTCTATGGCCTTCTTAAGAAAAATAGCTTTTTTCCATATTAGGTGGGGGGGGGGGGGGGGGGGGGGGAATCAACGTTCAATTTGTAAAAACTTTATGCAGCTTATGGCATGAAAATATTCTATTCGAACTTCATTCTACAACCAAAACAAACAAAGAAAGAACGGATGCAACTAAGTTTAGAAGAGGCTGAATGATCCATATAACAAAATAAAATTTGACTAGCAGATTAGAGTTTTTTCCTATTCTACAGAGAACTAACAACCTTTCTCTCAGCTAAAAAAACCCACTACAAGCATAGTCCCAGACATCTGCAACCAAATAAAGAGACCGACAAACTACCCATAAAACAGATGATGCTAGAAAATATCCCTTTCAGATCTGATCTTCACCATCCCCTCCTGCGAGCTCTCTCTCCTCTTCAGCAGCTGCCATCAATTCATCAAAATTCACATTCTTCCCCAGCAAAATTCCAATCTGAGTAACAAGAGACAATTAAATAACCACCAGATAGCAAAACGATCCTAGATGGTATTCTTGCATACATGGGAAGGGAGGAGGAAGACACACCCAGAAAACATAACTACAAGACAGAAATTATAGATGCTTCACCCTACAGCACTAACCTTGGCTTTTTGTACATAACGCGCCCTTGATTCATCCTTAATCTCAACAGTAGATGTCATGATCCCTGCAGAATGTATAATTAGATTAAAGGAACTCTGCCAATTTTTAAGAGTATGGGGCAAGGAAATAGCATGTAAGATAACTAAACATAAGAAAGACTTGCTTTTCTCAACAGCAAATCCATTGTTTTTAAGAATTTCTGCAATGGTGACAACTGTGGCAATAGCTGCATATACACAATAGAATGAACTCATTAGCACAAGGAAAACGCCCAAAAGAGTTGTAACATTTCAACCTCAATTTTATTTCCCAAGTAAAGCAAAGTATATATTCAAAGAGGCACGGTCCAAGGGGCCCTGTCACCCATGTACATTACGGACCTAACAAACAAACAAAAAAAAGTAGGAAAAGCCTGCGCCACCATGATTAAATCTACATCATGCCCTAGTTTCAAATAAATCATCCAAAGAGTTACAATTCCATCACATCACTGGAAATAATTACAATGTATCTAATTAAATGGAATATAGCTACATACTTTATGTAAAAGATGATAAGAAACTGAGTGATTGCGAATTTGAATGGGATATTGAATATTGGTGGAAGTAAAGAATAAGCTGTTTGAGTATTAATCATAATCTCCAAAACATAACAATATATCATTCAAACATTTTACCCTCTCAGTATCCAGAATAAGAAAGAGACAAGAACGAAGGACACAAAACATGAGTACACAAGCAAGGACAAGATTCAGAGCTTCAAAGTAACTTGAAAGAAAGCACAATATGAAAACAGCAAAAACTAATCAGCAGTCAAAAACTAATTCAACTTTCAAATCAATGTTAATCAAAATAAGCCCCGACTGCCCGACATAGATATATGTTTCTAATTTGATTGATCCACATTACATTTTTCAACAAAGAATACACATCCAAACTTCCATAAACATGTAAATCAATAGTCTTTTGCTCAACCCAAATAGTTACATATACATGTCTACTATGAAAGTTCCCTAGCAGTACAAAAGATAGAAATCAAACAAAACTAAGCACTATATGACACATATAGGCAACACCGGACATTTAAAAATTAAAACTACAAAGGAAAAAAAACAAGGTAAGTAATTCTGAACTCAACAATGGAGTTACATGGTACAGCGTAGGTGTGTATAGATACATCATGCAAACAACAACAAATAACAGAGAAAGTTAATAAAATAAAATAAATAATAACTGCCACAAATAAAAGGGTAGAACAAAGAAGATGAAGAAAGAATACCCATGCCAAGGGCAGAAAGCTCCACCTCATTGTGCTGTTGCATATACCTCTGCAAATTGCAACACCAATTTGACTCATTCAAGCCCATTAAAAACAAAATTTAACTCGGAATCCAGGATATACATTTAAATAGGGAGAGAATACCTTGGCGAGTTTAACGTAGAAAAACAAGGGTTTCTTAGTGTGTGAGACCTGAATGCGATTTTTCTTAGGAGCATCACCAGCGATGGTGGTATTGTTAAGTCCCTCTGTTATCTCTTCCATCGCTGATTATTGCTACGAAGCTAAAAACCCCAAACCCTAACCCTAACTCACACAAACAGATAATTCAAATTGTGATAAAGTGAAGAGAGCTTGCTATTTGTATCTGGCGCTTCTTCTCTTTATATATAGTGTAAAATAGAGGGAAAGGAAGCTCCTGGTCGCTGGTATTTCTCTTTTCCACTTTTACCCCAATCAGTTTGGACTCGATTCAATAAAAAGTTCGATTCTAGTTGAACTCAAAAAATGAGTATAAATTTTAAAATTCGATAATTTATTTGAACCTTTTTAAATTATAATTTTTTATTAATATTCGAGTAATATTCGTTCGAAAAAATTCAAATTGCTCGGGCTCGATTTAAAATCGTGCTCGACTCAATAGTTAAACGAATTTCAATCAAATCTTATTTTATAATCAATAAATTTTGTGAACTAAATCTAAACAACTTAATAATCGGCTCGGCTTGATTCATTTACATCCTTACTTGTTGGTGTTTCTTTCCTTAACCTTTTCTATTTAAGATATGTTTGAAAATTTAAAAAGCGTGAAAATTTAATATTTCTTGGGTTTCAAAATACTATAAGATTATTACTCATTTGTCTGTCTTAAGATAAAAGTTGTGGTTAATTTTTTGCGTATATTAAGAAAAATGATCGAATGATAAAATTATTCATATTTAAATTCTCATCAATTTGTATAGTTTTTTGCACATGACACTCCATAAATATAGAAAATAAATATGACATTACATTTAATACAAGGGTATTATAAATAAATTATTGTAAAAAAATAAAGTATTTAACTTAAGTAGACATTTAACTTGAAATTTGTTAAAATAGTAATAAGGACTTTTATTCTTTGAATAAAGGAGTATTAACCTTTTAAGTTGATTTTAAATTGATAAAAATTTATTTAATTTTAATATTTATAATGATGAAGATTGTAAATTATTTTAAAAATACAACTATTAATTATAGTATTTATTGTTTAAGAAATTTTGCAACGGGTGGTGTTTTATTGCATATTAACAGTTCTCATTTTAATGTATCTTAAGAGTCCACATCGTAGTAAGAGATTATCTAGCTAGTTAAAATACAAATGAGTCTCTATTTAGAAACCTTCCTAATACAAAGATGTAGGCTGTTAAAATGTATTAACGATGCAATCAAACGATAATCATATTAATTTTGAGTTTAAAATATTTTATATTGACTTTCAAAAATTTATAATAATTTGTCAATTTAAAAGAGAAAAAATATAAATAAGGCGGCGTTTTCTCACCATTACCCTTCTCAATTTTTGTCAATATAATACTCCATCCGTCTCTATTTAAATGACATTTTAGAGTTTTTTATTTGTCCCTAATTAATTGACGTTTTTTCAAATCTAAGAGAATTAATGATAATTTTTCCAAAATTACCCCTTATTACTCTACCTATTTTTTTGGTACTTTAAACTCTTGTGTTATGATAAATTAATGATTTAAGGGTATTATAGACAATTAAGTACTATATTTAACGCTTTCCAATTATTATTTTAATTCTTGAATCCATCTCTAAAATATCATTTAAATAGGGACGGAGTGAGTATTTTTGTTAGTAACAATTCCATGATTTCATTGCAATATAATCGTTATTGTTAAAAACTGAAACCAAAATATGTAAAAAGGCAGTAATAAATACATTGTTCTTAAAATCAAAATATGTGAGATGGAGCGCAATGAATATAAATAAAGCTTCATTAATTTTTCAGTCATTAACTTTTAATGTATAATAGTAGAGTAGCATAACACAGCAAGACATGTGACATGTCAGACAAATCATACATAACACAGCGAATACCATAATCCTTCTTCTTTATAACTCTTTCCAGAAGAAGAAATCTACCAGTATGGTAGGTTTACATTAAATGAGTTCAAAAAGAAAGGTTAAGAACAATCTTTCATATCTTCAACCAAGACAAATACCGAATATAGTCTCAGACTCAGTAATATACCCGAGTAAAAAGCTAGTAGGATTCTATTGATCATATATACTTTATCCTTGAGGATTCCATTGATCATATAAACTTTATCCTTCCTCATCTACGCCCATCCATATCTTACTAAGCTATTCTGTACTAGTAGTAGTAATAGTAATAATTAACAAAACCAAGTTAAACGGAACTACATATGGATTAATCCCAACCAGTAGCAACAACAGATCCGTGATCAAACCCATAAACATGTGCACCATCAGAATAAGAATCAACACTAGCAGCAGCAAAACCAGTGCCCACAGGATCAGAATAAGTAGAACCAGAACCATCTATGTAAGGTTCATTGAAAGCAACTTGGCCAGCGTAGGAGCTTGAATAATTATTATTGCCACTGCTAATACTTGAAACACTTCTGAAGTCATGGCCACCAAACTTGCTGCCTCCATATCGGTTGGCACGACCACTACCATAAGTTGATGATGTCTCAGCATATTGAGTAAGCCAAGAAGGAACTTGCTGTTTTGCTTCCTGCATAAGCTCAACAAGTGCCTTTGCCAATGGTGAGTTCTTGTCACTGAAAAATGCTGTTGCCAGTCCAGACTTGCCAGCTCGGCCTGTTCTGCCTATCCTATGAACATAGTCATCTATGTCCTTTGGTAAATCAAAGTTGATGACATGGGCAACATTGGGAACGTCCAGTCCTCGTGCAGCAACATCTGTTGCTACCAGAATAGGAGTTGCTCCAGTTTTGAAAGATCTCAATGCACGTTCTCTCTCCTTAATTAACAAAAAAAACATAGTATTTTACAAGGGGAACGTATAATAAACACCAAGAGTAAAACCAAGATTACCGACCATTTGCACTTTGTCACCATGTATTGCCGTAGCAGGAAAACTGTTCATGCACAACCAGTGTTCCAATGCATCAGCTCCCCTCTTCGTCTCAACAAAAATTAATGTCAAAGCATACTTCATCAAGACAATACAGAAGTCAGCAGCAACATATAATTCTCAAGTTTTGAAAAAAATAGAATGTTCATAAACTACCAATATTACGGCAAAACAATGGAATCATAAATTATGTAGTTTTCATTTAGTACCTCGCTGTTGGTGCCATTTGCCCTTTGGCCCCTGAGAAGATTCATCAAATGACCTCTTTTGTCCATATCTTGGACAAGCTCAACTCTCTGAACAATCAGACCTGTGCTAGAACCAACTCTTCCAACAGCTAAAAATATGTAGTTTGAAAGAAAATCTGATGCAAGCCTCTGCAAGCATAAGAAAACAGTTATGATTACAGTGATGACATAATGTATCAAGCTGCTTCAAAATGAAAAGCTGTCGGGGGAATTAATGAACAAACTTGGATCTCGATTGGAAATGTTGCACTAAAAAGCAATGTTTGTCTTGCACCTGGCGGAGGCATCTCCATTTGCTCAACAATTTTCCGAACCTGTCGCTCAAAACCCATGTCCAACATTCGATCAGCCTCGTCTAAAGCCAAAAACTTGATCCTTTTGAGAGATATGTTTGCTCGATCTATCATATCCACTAGACGGCCTGGAGTAGCTACTAAGATGTCAACACCCTTTTCCAAATTACGTAACTGCAGAAGTGGAATGAAAGCAGAACTTATCAGTATCAACATACCAAACAAAATGATATATCCATATTTCATAACAATTTGTAAATAAAACATCAAAATATTAGTGCATGGCATGACATTTGGCACATTTGATTTTATCTAGTTAATTGCTCAAGTAATTGGCAAAAATATTTCTTTTATGAAACATAATTATGAACAAAGATTTATTGGCAATGGGAAAACAGGATATCAATAGCAACTTGGACGATTTAGACTTGGTTAAAACATTTAAAACTTAGAACACAAAGCTACTTCCACAAAAAAAGATAATCATGCCCAGCAACTTCATAAAATCATCATAGAGACAATTTCCATAGCACAATTAAGAATACTTTTTTGAGTCTTAGATCATTAACATAAAAAATAGTATCAAAATAAAACAAAAACACTAAGACCGACCAAACATTAACAAAACAACACTAGACCTAATTAAAAGTTATTGATTCATTCAATAAACTGAAAAAAGAAAAAACTACTACTGCAATTATAACTTCACCACATTGTGGGACAGCGCCAAACTGAAACACAGGAAACAACAAAATTATAAAGAAGCTGCAGACCTGCTGAATAATGGGTGCCCCTCCATAGGCAACCACAACCTTGACTCCAGTCTGATAAGAAAATTTCCTTGCTTCCTCATATATCTACCCCACGAAAAAATAAGAGAAAAAATAAGTAACTAAAATATAGTAATAAATCACATGCAAAACAGACGTAACAAACTGAAACTATAATATATTTACCTGACAAGATAATTCCCTAGTTGGAGATAATATAAGAGCAACCGGAGAAGCAACCCTCATTTGACGATCCGGCACCACTGTCAAATTTTGCCTCAAAATCCCGCTAATAATCGGAAAACAGAATGCTGCCGTTTTACCAGACCCAGTTTGAGCACAAGCCATTAAATCCCTTCCGGCCAAAGCCACCGGAATAGCATGGCGCTGAACGGGGGTCGGCTTAACATACTTACACCGCTTAATGTTGTCATTCAAAGCCTTGCCCAAATCAATCTCTGCAAAAGAAATCGCCGGTGGAGGGATATCTGATCCGCTAGCCTCAACAGGAATATCTTCATAAGCATCAAAATTAATACCATTTCCACCATATGTGTCCTCAACAACTTCTAGTTCATCAAACTTCTCAAAAGCATCAAACGAGTTTGGGATTGGGTTTTGGCTTTGTTTTGGGTCTGAATATGGGATTTGTATCTGGTTTGGTTGAGCCCACGATCGGCCACCCCAGTCACGGCCACGTCCATGTCCATGTCCACGGCCACCACCACGACTCGGTGGGACTCGGTAGCCAGATGACTCATTTGGGAGACCAAATGTTGTGGGGTTTTCAGCGAATGGGGCATTGTGATTGGAGGATTTTCGGAGGTGTGGAGGTTGGTAGGTGAATCGACTCGGACGACTGGGGCGATTCGGTCGAGTTGGTGAAGGAGTGTAGGAATCAGTCCAAGACATGGGAAGCTCAAAAGTTTTAAGAAATCTAAAACCCTAGAAGACAAAATGATCACTAAACTAAAGCAAATTTCAACAAGCTAAAGATAATGTAGAACCCCTAGAGCAGCGATGAGTCTATATATAGAGAGAGAGATAGAGATGTGTAAATGTATAAGATGGATGGAGAGAGAAAAGTGGTGGTTGGTGCATTGTAAGGAGTGTATGGAAATGATGAGCTTGGGTTTCCCATGACTGCGAAACCCTAATTTCACACACTTTCCGAAGGCGGAAAGAGAAAGTTGGATTTCTAGAAGAAAGAGGAAGGAGAGGGAGCGAGTGGTGACACTGTTTCGAGAGAAAAAAGGTTGTCCGATGGTGCGGGAGTTTTATAGAGAAGAGAAGATGGACGGGTGCTTATGTAGGAGTAGGAGTAGGAGTAGGAGTACGTACTACACTACCACTGTCATCATAGGCGCGTCGACAGCTTACTTTACCCAAAAATATCTACCCTTGGCATTAATTAGAAGTAAAAACTCATATTTCTAAAAAAATACAGTAAATAAATACTATATTTTTATTGAAATTAAAATTAGACATATAATTTAATTTTTAAACTAAATAATATATTAAATTATAATTTGATATAAATATATGTAATTTTAATTAATATAATATATAATAAAAACTATATAATCACAAATTTATTTTATTCTAAACTTTTATGAGTTCTATTAATTTTGAAGTTTAATGTGCCGTTGATTGATTTCAAAAATCAAATTATACCTCTAATTTTAAAACACAAAAAAAATATTTGTGTAAAAATATCACTTCTTACAAATAATTAATTATTTGTTTGATTACTAGCGTTTGTAATATTTGAATCTCCAAATATCTTGAGTTGTGTTGAGTCTCAAATGTTGTGTTTGCCAGATAATCAGATAAATTGATTTGTAGACACTAAATTACCAGAGTTACAAGTAATACTATTAGGAATATCTATTATTTTTAAAAAATAATCAAAAATCATTGATTAAAATTTAAAAATATTTTGATTGATTTTAGAGTGAAAAATTAGTCTTATATTTGGTTACGGATGGAGTATGTAATTGTGTAGTGTTGGTGTTTTTTTTTTGTTTTTTTGAAGAACTCTGATTTGATTTCTAGAAGTACAATATAGTTTTATAATTAATATTATTATTATTATTATTATTATTACAATATCAATAATCAATCAAAACTCATATATAAGAAAAATAAACAAACTCACAAACAATTATAATATCAATAATCAATCAAACATACTCACCAACAATTACAAAATCGATAATCAAGAAAACCTCATAGAAGAGAAATCAAACCTTCGTAAGTAAGGATTTCATAATGAAGAAAAAATATTCACCTACCCGTAAAAATTGAATATGAAACCTAAATATAAGTGTAACTCAATTTTAATTAAGATTGTAAAATGATTAAACAGTTCAGGTTCGATTTGTACTTGCTCGACTAAAAGTTTGATTCGAGCTTGATTCAAAATATTAATGAGTCAAATATGAGCAAATTTTAAAATTCGATAATTTATTTGAACCTCCTTAGATTACAAATTTTTATTGATAATTGGATTATTCGTTCGAAAAGTTCAATTTGCTCGGGCTCAACAGGTAAACGAGCTTCAATCAAACCTTATTTTATACTCGATATATTTTGGTTACACTCTTAATCTTAATTATTAAGGGGATGTTTGTTTACGTCTGAATGACTGAATCGGTCAGTCATTCAGACCATTTGGTATGAATTCTTTAGTGTCATTTTTTTTAATGAATGGGCATATTGAAGATTTTTTTACAATATTAACTATTATATTAAGTAATATCAAATACATTTATAACAATTTTGAATTTTTTTAGAGTGATAAATAATAAAAATCTGTTATTCAGATGTTTCAGACATGTTAATTATCAAATAATTTTTTTTCGTTTAAATTCAGATTCAGATTCATTAAATTTTTATTGAATACCCTCTAAGTTAAAAACATCTCTAGCCGGCGCAGTAGCGAACAAATTTAGTCTAGGATACAAATATCGCTCCAGCAGACAGACTAAAGATAGTTCATCGAATTTTTCGACAAGGCAAAACGACTATATCAAGGAATTAAATTTGGTTGACTATAATTTGGACTATAATTTTTAATATATTTAAATAGGGAAGATGCTGATGAAGAAGAATGAGAAGAGAGATGGTAAAGAAGGAAAAGGGGGGTTCTGAAGAAGAAGAAGAAGAAGAAGAAGAAGAAGAAGAAGAAGCGGCTGAAGAAGAAGATGAGAAGGGTCTAATGAAAACAGTAACGGATAGAAATTGAAAATTTTATAAATATGCACAATAATTCAATATATTTAACTACTACTCTCAATCAACTACTTCAACATTTAACAATTGTAAATATTTTGTTAATAATAATTTGTATTTTTATTATATTTAATTTGTATTTTTTTTATTGATAATATCTCTTTAATTTATTTTTTAGATGGAAAATCACGGTCCTCCGATGTATGAAATTATTTTTTTATTATATTTGAGTTTTTTGAATTCATTGATTATTTTAATCGTTTTGTATTATTGTTCACGAGATAGTCTACATGATCATCTGAAATTGAAGACTAAAGAACATCTATAAATATTATATGGACTAAATATAGTTTAACGGATAATCCATGTCCGGGAGATGCTCTAAGACCTGATTGGCTAGTGTTGCTGTTTGAATCCAAAAAACATGCATGATTCTGTCAGTCTTACTAATTAAAAATAAACATAAATAAATAATGCGACTTTTCAAGGTTGATTGGTGGGTGACATTTGCATATTTCACGTTTTTTAAGCGACCAAATCATCAAATCAATATAATACTACTAATTTTTTATATTGAGTCAAATGCGTGCTTATTTTGTTGTAACAACTTGTAACGTAACGCATTCCTCCAAAACTTACATTGTTGACTTTTTAGGCCATATTAGAAACTAGCTGGGTTCCGTGCCTTTGTATGAGAAGGGAGATTTATCTTAAATTTAGTACAGTCCAGATGATTTATTAAGTAAGTAGAAAATTCAAAATTATTATTAGATAGATTAGATAGATAGATGTATTTTATTAGATATATGTATGGACGGTGAGATTTATCTCAAACTTTAGACGGCCCAGATGATTTATTGAATGAGCGGAAAATTCAAAATCATTTATATTTTAGTAGATAGATTGGCAAAATATAATTCGTTTTTTGGTAAATACCGTAAATAATTTCAACAAAATATCAACCAACGACCGAACTTCCCGACGACAAGCATTTGAATCTGTGAAGAGGAGAGAGAATGGGATCAGTAAAGATCTTGGACGCCATGGAAGTTGTAGACGAAGCTCCTAACAACTGTAATTTGCACATTCATTCTTCTTCTCTTACCGTCGACCACTCTCTCCCTCTCCCTCAAATGAAGCCTTACATCGTGTACGTTATCCGCCCTTTTTCTCTCTATAACTTTGTTCCTCATTTATCTATTTCTCTAACTTTATTCGTTCCGATTTGAGATTCTGCGGCATAGTGTTTGGTTGAATATATGTAGCTTGTGATTAGGATACTCTTTTTCCAACCTGAGTTTCTTCGATTTGAACTTATTAATTTGAAGATAATGTAGAATTATGAACTAATTAATCTACGGTGAATCGGTGGTGCTAAGGGTCTCAAAATTTTGGTTGATATGTCACCATAACATTAATATAGCAATGGTCGGTAGATCTCAGGCATTAAAATATTTAATGCCATCTTGTTTGAGACCAAAAAATTGAGACTTTTAGCATTACACATTAATTTAGGAACTGATTATTTTGTCCTCGTTTCTCTCTCATATGGGTTCATTTGTTCTTGGGTTTTGAATGTGTGCTCGTTTAGGTGGAGCTTCTTATCTGTATGTGAATTGATGAATATACTTTAAACTTGGGCTTTAGCCTCTGTTTGGTTGCTTGCAAGTTTCAGACAAAGAAAGCTTAAATTTTGAGTTTTATGACTTTTTTTCTTGGTAAGTTTGAAGAAGATTAAAGAACAAATTGAATTAATTCCACCAACTGCGAAATTCCATCTTTCTCTCTCTAGCTTTAGATTAGGATTTATGTAGCTTAGTTTTTGAATAAATACACATATATTAGGTTAGGCTGTTGCCTGTTTGTCTGCCTGTAGGCTGTGAGTTTGAGAGAAGTGAATTAAAGCGGAAGAATTATAATTGCTAATTCCGAATCGAATGAAAAAGATTGCACTAATGTTAAATGGTGTTTATCATAATTTTTTTTGGTTACTATGGTAGATTGCACTAAGAGCCTCTTCGGCAGTGACTTATAAGTGGGTAAAACCAAATTATAAGTCATTTGCCACTATTCCTCTGTTTGGCAATGACTTATTTTTCTACTTATAAGTTGATTTTTAAGTAAAAAAAAACAAGTATTTGTAACTTATTACTTATAAGTCATTTTAGAATAAGTTAATTTGACTAAATGTAATGTCTATTTTGCCCATCTTTTTTAGTAATGTCATTTTTAGTAATCTTTACATTTGATTTGAAAAGTCATTATGAGCCGAACACATTCGTAACTTGTTTTAACTTAATTTATGACTTATAAATCAAATTGATCCGAACGCTTTTACTTATAAGTCACAACTTGTAAGTCAACTTATATTTTAACTCAGAGCCGTTCATGAGCACGGGCGGGAGGGCCGACCACCCTGGCCCCCCGATCAGAAGGGCCCCTAGGAATACTAGAAAAAATATATTTCAATGAATGTATTCTCATATATTTTGTTGTAGTCGAACTTTTCATATATTTTGTTGGAGGAGGGTCTCGTTTTCATTTTTTGCCCTGGGCCACCAAAATCTCAGGAACGGCCCTGTTTTAACTTTAAGTCATTTTAAAATAAGTCGTTGCAGAACGGGCTATAAGATTGCCAGTTTCCGGTTACTATACTAGACTGCACTAATGTTAAATGGTGTTTGTCATCATTTTTTTCCTTTTTTAAATAAAGCAATCTTGTTCAAAATTATATTTCACTAGAAAAGAATTTCTACCTTTTTCCCCTTGTCCCTTGCAGTCCAGATATACAAGGATGACATGCCTTATGGACTACTTTATTATTCCCATTTTTCTCCTTATTTGTCTTTCTTTAACCTTTTCTTTTATCTGGTTCCTTGGGAGGGTAATTGAGAATCCAAGTTCAGTTTTGATGTTATAGTATTTTCTAAAATTAAAGTAATTGGCTCAGTATTATCTCTTTTCAAATTAACAATTTTGGTGGGATGGATTGACCTTAACAGAGAGCTCTACAAGGATCTTTTCAAACACTGGTCAAATTTAGACGATTCACACTTTTCTATCGAGACAGTGTCTGGTGGCATCACGAATCTCTGTGGGTATCTTGTTTGTTTTGTAGTAATTGATTATTCATTTCCTGACCATCTATCTCTGTGTTGTTAAACTATACTTTTCTAGAGTAACTGCATTTGTGCAAAAACTTGCCATTATTAGAAATCCATACCTTATTTGGTTTCTTGGCATCTTATGTAGCACTATTCTTTCAGCTCTAATTTTAAGAAATTTTAATTTTTATCCTTGCAGTACTGAAGGTATCTGTTAGAGAAGAAAATGGGAACACAATGAATACGACTCTTAGATTGTATGGGCCAAATACTGAATATGTTATAAATCGTGAGAGGGAGCTGCAGGTGTGTTGCTAAGGTTTTGTTGTTGGAATGCAGTTATATGCATCCTATTTTTTGGTATATCTTGTATCAAAACAATCAAACTTGTTTCTTAGTAAATTTTTTAATGAACTGATAAGCTTTCTGTATCAAGTATAATATGACTAGACGGTCCAGAATCCAGATATTGTTATGATATTTGGTTATGGTTTCTAGTTATTTTTTGGGATGTATTTATTAAGAGAGGCATCAAAAGGGACGCTGCCCATTTATAACTGGGTATGCACAACATAGACAACCCAAAGAACCCCACAATCATTGGAACATTGATATAATGCACCCACCCTAGCAAGACCTATTAATCTTTCTGTTCTTCCTAGATTTTAAAGTCATGATATTATTATCTCTTGAGATCTGCTTGGGTTTGTTCTATTGTTGTAGTCTATACCACATTCATGATTGTAGTTGATTTCCAATAATTCATTTTAACCTAAGAAAAGTTGTAATACTTATTGATAACGACTCATTGTTTTGCATAATGCTGTGACCACATTGCTAGTTGCATGTTAAAAGTTTTGGCCACATTGTAGTGTTAAATGCTTTCTATTATTTCATCTTTATTTGTTATGTTTTTTTGTAGGAAAAGTTAACATACAATTTTAAAGTCATTCTTACTCGGTGTTTTTTGGGCATAATCTGAAGTGTTAGTTGTAATTGTTAACTCATACTTTGTTTAGGCCATTCAATACCTCTCGGCTGCAGGATTCGGTGCCAAGTTGCTTGGAGTTTTTGGAAATGGCATGGTGCAATCGTTTATAAATGCACGTACTTTATGTCCTTTAGGTAAGCATTATCGAGATCAAATTGTGATGAGACTGATGGTGAATTTTTTGAACTATGAAATTGGATATACTCTGTCAAACTGTCTACTACTGATGAAAATCAGTTATAGTATTTTGTTGTCTTTCTTGACATTTAATTTATGGTTCTCAACTAAGTAAAATCTTGGAAGAACTTGAGGATTTAATAATTAAATCTGTTCCCATGATTGTAACGTCACACTTGTTTTTGCTACTGTTGAGATTATACAAATAAATATTAATCTTAAACTGTTTGTTTTGATCAATTTTGAGTCTCTTACAAATTTATTTTTCAAGTCCTATATATGCCTTTTCAATTCAAGCTTCCACATCTATATGTTTATTGCACAGCAGGCTTCTGAAGTTCGGCTATGGAAGTCTGTTCGATAAAACTCAGTAGTACCAGTTCAGGAGGTTTAACATGAACCCATAACAAATTGACGAATAGCATACAAGGTTAAGGCGTTTAATACTTTTGGGTCCACAAGCTTTCCTTAAGTGAAACATGAGTTTCTTCCTCCAAATTGCTTTTTAAGTGCTCGATGTTAATTAAGAACCTTGACTTTATGAAACATTGTTTTTGCCTTGAGATAGTCTAGATAGACAGTAATTCCTGTTGATTTCTTCACTGGTGATTTGATTTACTACAAATTGTTGGCCATTACTTTGCTAAGTATTGTTGGCCATTCAGAACATTAGTGCAGTTTGAATTTTAAATAGCAGGAGCCATAGGAATGGTTTTTTGTTTTCATTGTTGGAGGATTTTACTAAAAGGTAAACAAAGGCATGCTGTTTATGTTAAAAATACTAGGTCGTGTTCTACACTTTAATTATATTATCTGGTCTGTTTTTCTATATTATAATACAAAAATTTTCCCTATAACTGTAACAGTCCAAGACGAATATGTAATAAATGACAACTACAAACTTGATTTAATTTCAGAATTAAGGCTATATTTTTGCATCATGATGTAACCATATAAGATGGCATACATATAACTCCGATATTTTCCATGCTCAGAAATGAGTTTCTGTTGAGAAGAGTTAAATCTATGACTGAAGGCGTTGTGATCTACTTATAAAATTAATCAATTATTCACTTATGTGATGGAGTTGGGGGAAGTATCTTTATTCAAGAATTTTGTTGGACCATGTGAGTTTAGGGTCCTTAGGACAAATCACATACTTTTTGCCCTGAGATATTTTTCATCTTCTGTCTGTCTCCTGTTTATCTTTTCTTATTATTTTCTTTGGCTGTAGACGGGATTTAAGCTTGACCACAATGCATTCCATGGCTCACATCTATAACTTTTAGTCTTAGAAGTTATTTTGCCATGTATACACATTATTTTTCATCACAGAGGCATGCTTGAAGGTGTTGCATTCTAAGTGAGATGAAAATAGCTTAGTAAATGTAATATTGTTTTTCTTTGAGATTACATACGAATACCATTATACCAATATACATGGAGACCTGTAATTTGTTTTTGATATTATAGTCACTCTTTTCCTCGACAGACATGAGAAAGCCAAAGCTAGCTGCGGAAATTGCGAAGCAACTTCATAACTTCCATCAGGTGGAAGTTCCAGGATCTAAAGAACCTCAACTATGGGATGACATCTTCAAGTTTTTCAATCAAGGTCTTCTTTACACTTATTCTTGTATCTAATAGATTGAAGTTTGCCTCCTGGATTTGTCTGTCCAAGAACTATAATTTTGAATAAAAGACTATCATCCTATGGATCTTCCTCATCTCTGAGATACTTTCTTTTGCTAATTGCAGCATCAAATCTTAAATTTGATGATAGTGAGATTCAAAAAAAGTACGAGGGAATTAAGTTTGAAGAAGTTCAGACTGAACTTGTTCAGCTCAAGGTAGTTTCTCTCTCTCTCTCTCTCTCCCTCTCTCTCTCATAAATTGATTGCATGTGGTTAAGCATTATGGTCTTTCCCCTTTAGCGATTCTTATATTGTTCTTTCTTTGTGTGTAAGTTCATATTTCTTTCTGCCTTAATAAAAGAAAACTTTTTCATAAATCTCATTTAGGGTACTTTTGATGTTTTCTTAACTCTTACTCTTCAAGCCAACACATGAAAGATTCCACAAATTTGAATCTTCTTTTGGGACTAAATGCAAGTTTTTTCCTTCTAATTATTAAACCTTTTTGGATCATCTCATGTTGATTTTGTGCTGTCTTCTTGTAATAAGGGACTTTGTTTTATCTGTAACGAAGTGTTTGGTGATTATGGGACAGGAATTGACAGGTTGTCTTAATGCTCCTGTGGTCTTCGCTCACAATGACTTGCTTTCTGGAAATTTGATGCTCAATGATGATGAAGGTATCCATTCCCCCCAATATGTACTTTTTTTCAGAGCCTTTAACTGTCCCTTCTCCCCATTATGTTCAGTTAATCTCTCTCTCTCTCTCTCTGCACCAATCTTCTCCTTGTTTTTGCAAAAAATATTTTGAACCTGAATTTTCTTCTGTCATTATTTCTTTCTTTAGCATATATATGATTTGTGCCTTGCTTATGAACAATTTAAATTGTTTTCATGAGATATATAACCAAAATTTTACAACAAAATTGATGGTATATCTGGTGACCCTGCACTGGGTGGTTGTATGTTGTGGCTCACTTTGGGGTTGTATGTGCACTGGGTTTCTGTATCTGGCAGAATTTTAAAAATGTATATTTGAAGCATACGAGTGGAGACTAAATGAAGTGATGAACTCCCCAGATACTTCATCTGAACCATTATTTGTTGTAAAGATTGTTCTTGTATATCTTATGGGTTGCTTGGAGTTTCCGATAAGAGAGTGTCTGAAGAGGTCACCAATATGAATTCTTCATTTTAATGTGAAGAGGTTTGATGATGATTTGAGAACATATTAATGTTACCCATTTTCAAATGGAAATTTCCTAATGAAAATGGGAACATATTAATGAAAATGAGAAGGTAGCTTTGCTGCAAATATGAAATAAAACCTCCTAAAATATATTTTGATTTGATGAAGTTTACCCCCGTACTAACCTGCATTTTGTTGTTGGACGTCCAGAGAAACTTTACTTCATTGATTTTGAGTATGGATCATACAATTACAGAGGCTTTGACATTGGGAATCATTTCAATGAATATGCTGGCTATGATTGTGACTACCGCTTGTAGGCTATCCTTGTTTTTCCATCTTTTCATATTATGATGAACACATTCTGGATCACGAGTTAAATTCTCTACATGTTATTCATGTAGGTACCCGAATAAGGAGGAGCAATACCATTTCTTCAGGCACTATTTAGAACCCGACAGACCCCAAGAGGTACATGAGGACAACAAAGTAACAAACTATTCAACTTTCAGCTTTATAGGTTTCATTAGTTATGTACGACTCCACTCAACTAGTTTTAACCAAATAACTTTATTTAGTTTAGGATTTGGCTTTACAAACAGCCAACCACAGGGAGAGCGTTTGCATGTTACATAATGCTAGAAGTGCAAGAATTTTCCCACTTTTTATGGAACTCACAGCTTTATTGTAGGATATGCCATTTTTTTAAATTATTTTTTTATACTATAGTGTTTTTCTCAAGTATCACATATTTAATAATGTATTGGACTCAGTATATTGTTTTGGAAAACGGGAGGTCTGAGGTCGTTAAAACGGTTAATATTATGCATATTTTTGTCATTTCACCTTAAAACTATGCCATTTTAAGGACTTTGCAGGGTGCGCAAGCCTGCACCTATTTTCTATCATTTGCTTACCAAGTCTGTGCCTACTTTTTGGAAGTTTCCATTCCATATTGACTGAATTTTCTTCCACGCAGTAGGAATTAAGATTTAGTGCTTCGTTTCGCTTTCATTGTATTTTAAATTTTGACACGTCAGTGCATATTGGCAATCTCTGGTTATTGAAAGGTGTCAGAACTGTCAAGTTCTCCACATTTTGGCGTATTTATCTCAATAAGCAGTGTATGTAGTGTGTGTTTGTGTTTATATTTTTATATTTACCATGTATTGCCTGGCACGTGTTGTCTTTTGCTTTACCTCGTACACAAGCTGATTTTTTGGGTATACCAATTTTGGTACTGAATTGACGAATTAAAGTGGATCATGGCAGTAGTCAGTAGAAATTAACCTGGTGCTTGCACCATCTCCTTTGCACCAACACCAGTTACCTTATCAAATAAAAGCTAGCATTCTTTCTTCAGCTTCCTGTACATTTTTATAGAGCTATGCCATATACAGAATTAAGCTGTTTCTAACGAACAGGTATCTGACAAAGATCTGGAAGCTCTATATATTGAGACAAATAGTTACACGCTAGCTTCACACTTGTACTGGGCGTTATGGGCGTTGATCCAGGTATCTTAATTATTCAAGCTTTGCTCAAAATAAGAAGATGAAAAAAATGTCTCATTTCATTTTGACGACTTGGTTTAATTTCTAACAGGCGAAAATGTCCCCAATTGATTTTGATTATTTTGGTTATTTCTTCCTTCGGTACGCGGAGTACAAAAGGCAGAAGGACAAGTGCTTATCGTTGGCGCGGTCTTGCCTCTCTGGATCTGGAACTGGGTAAAGGTTTACACATGCAACCTGTTTGTTTGTTTGTTTGCAAGGGGATTTATAAGAGCCCCCAAGATTGATATTCTTGTGCAAGAGTAATTGTTTTGTAGTCCTATAGAAGAAAAGTAGACAAATATTTGTAATTGTACGTTTGAGCACACCTGAATACAATTGCAATTCTGAAACTGTATTTGATCAATAATAATTTTAGATCTTTTGGTTGCAACCTTTTCTGTTCCTGGTGCATATTGATAATTACTTCAATTAAATATACTTCTCCTTGAATGCAATCTTAAGGCGGCATACCCACTTAGACATGATAAATATTTGTGCCAACTGCTATGTAATTTTAATCAGCAGCAGCAGTGTATATCCTACTAAAAAAATTAAAAATAACGACTAAATTCCTATGCATTTATTATAGTATTATTTTTACTTTTTTGGGGAATATGGAGGTGCACAGCCGTGTAACTTTTAAAGTTACACAGTTTATCGTAGACTGTATAATCTTAAAATTTACAGTGCCGTGCAATTCCATTTTTACATTTTTAATATATCCTTTTATTTGCAACTTGTTTTTATTAAAGGTATATTCATAAATTCAAAATTAAAATCAAGATTTGCAATTTAAGCAATTGAATTTTTTTTGGCACTTGCTGTCTAATTTTTGTAAAAGTAATGTATTTTATGCCACAGTAAATAAAAGTATATATTTTATGTAATTTCTATCTCAATATTTTTTTGACAACATATTTCATTATTTTGACTTGACTAATAACATACAGGTTTTAAATGTCATTTAAATCTTGGTCATTTAACTTCAACATGAGCCAACTACCCATGTTTACATCAAATTTGGAACTTCACAACTGGGGAAAAAACAATTAAGATGAACTTGACAACAGGTATAAGCAATTAAAGTAACAAAGCAGCAGTCAAGTAGATAATAAAACTCAAGTCAAGACCATGTAAAAGCTGTGTATATATAGATAGATACTGTTGACCACTACAGCCTAGCAGAAAGCAAAAGAAACATATCCCTAATCTATCTACCACCTGATGGTACATAGGGTCATTAGCCTTAAAAGTACACCTATATTTACTCAACAGGCTAATCTGCATTTTCTTTAGTTTGACAAAATCTCCACTTCTCTTTCTGTGTGCACACAGGCCAAAAACTCGGGAGGAAATAAGAGATGTGAAATCCCCATTACGGATTACCCTCCCATTATAAAGCTTCAAAACACTCATTTACAATACAATGCTCAGGCTTGAAGAACCTGGCAATGAACAATATGGCTCTTAAGGCGGCTCCTACCAGCAAGGCTTGACCAGAGATTTGTGACCAAAGTTTTGAACTGGCCTTTCCCAGCTATAGTTTCCCATAAATGTTCAGCAGTAGCTCCTCTGGCATCAGCAGATTTTGAAACGTCCACTATCGAAATACTCATATTATTACGGATAATGCAAAGTTTTCCATTGAGCGGGACAAGTGCTGCTGCTTCTAAAGCCTTAGAATTCCCCAAATGCATCTTACTGTCAATATGCTTACTCCAAGAGTCTGTTACTTTATCATAAACCCTAAGCTTGCAGCCATCTTTGCACTCCAAGGCATAGAGCTGCCCATTTAAGGAAGTGCTTGGGTTTCTCCATCCGGCAACCATTCCATCATAAACAGGGTCCCAGCTATCAGTTGCAGGTTGGTAGACCTCACTCAGAACCTGTCTGTGAGATCCTAGTCCCTTCAAGAACCACTTGCCCTCATAAACAACCCCAATGAAGGGCACCATGGCTGTGCTCATATCCGAAATGAATGACCATCTATTCTTGTTGGGATCATATACTTCAGCAGACCTCAGAGACCGGTGCTGCACCCCATCATTCTCCCCACCTGCCACATACAAACAGTTGTTTATAACACAAGAGCCAAAAAAATGTCGACGCCTAAGCATATCTGGAGCACGGTGCCATTTATTAGTTCGTGCACTGTAGAAGATGACTCGTCTCATGGAACCCTTGACAGGGTCCTTGCCACCAAACAAATAGAGGTGGCAGCCACTGAGAACAGCACATCCAAACCCAAGGGCTCCGCAATATTCTTTGGGCACAGGAGGGAGTGGCTGCCAAAGCTGGTATGTCGGGTCAAAGGCATGCCATGCTACTTTTCCATCTCTGTCTCTTTTCATGACGTATATCCATTCTTCTGCTATTCTGAGGTTCTTCCGGAGGGAGTAAAAGAAATTACCAGCTAAAAGTCGGTACCATCTTTTGCAGACTAAACGAAGCTTACGCTGCTCAATCCGTGGGACACGGATCAAGCAAGCAATGGCAAGATCATCAGGAAGACCGGGCAGCAGAGGTGACTGGCTCCTACTTCTATCGCCACGTCCCGGCTTCTGTCTAGTTGGATGAATTGATGGTTTAATGTTAGGTTGAAGGCAGAGCTTTGATCCCGGAACAAATTTCTTTGCACCAGCAACAGTTTTGAGACCTGCATCTACTCTACAAAGACATGCTGTTGTATCAACCTGCAAGCAAACACACAACACATGACTAAGTTACATACGGTTTAGTTTATGTTATGCCAGTGGCAACAATTTACAATGAATCATAAATCACACCAACATGCACCACATTTTATTTTTTATAGACAAAATCAAGAAGCACACTTTTAGTACACATGGAATTTCTACGTCACATGCTAGTGTCGGAAGACATTTAAGAAGAAGAAAAAAAAGACTTGCACTACTTAACATCAGAACTTCTGTCGTGATTAGCTTTAAACATTTAGCCCGCAGTTCTATTTTCAGATTGCAAATTCAATATCACTTCCTTTTCCCCCCACTCCCCCCCATCCTCATAAAAAAAAATACACATTCAAGAGAGAGAGAGAGAGGGGGAGGGGAGGAGGTGGAAGGGAGAGAGGAGTTAGGCATAACTTGGCAAATAAAGCAAAGGGATTATTATCGTATCACGATGAAGGGGATGTGCTAAGTGGCATACTTAACGTTTCATAAATAGGCTGCAGGGCCAGCTAATTAAGTAACATATATGCTTTTAGGATTGCAATAATGAATATCCTTCACGTGGTGCACCAATAGATACCTAAAACATTATCTTTTACGAAGACATGAACTGGAGGCATATTATGTCAAGCTCATCTTAAAGCAACAATAACAAAAAAGATATCAAGAACAATTCAGAGAAAAGTTAAAACCTTGGCGGTTGAAACTAATTTTTTGTCACAACAGAAAACTGGGACCTCCAATCATTCTTCCCTTTCCTAAATAAATTTACACCATACCATCACTGATGCCTTAAAATTCACAAAATCTAAAATTGTAAAATCAATATGAAAATGTTTAATTTTAATATAAACAAGTATAACAATTGTAAACTAACAATAAAGTACTACTAATTATCATATTTTTTGTTTTCAAAACTTAAACTAAGTCGTATCAATATTGAATTTTAAGATTTCAAAAACTGACTCCAAAAGTCAAAATGTATTTCTGATTTTGGAACAAATGGAGTATAATAGAGCTATAAAAGGTATCAAAGTAGAGATACAACTAAAACGTTAAGGAGATAAGATAATGAGAGAGATCACATTTGATCCAAATTAATGCAATTGTCCTGACATTTATGCTAATCTTAAGTTTTGTCCAGAATTTTCTTAATATGTTCTCAACTTTGTGTTATTCATAGGGTCACTTGCAGGCTAGCAGCTAAGGTGTTATTTAAATAAAAAAAAAATAAAAAATTCATATTTACATTTGGGTTTGATACGTCAGCTCATTTTTCAATCTTCGTGGGGTATTCATACGTTCAAGCCCTCACGCTAACATCATAGTGCTGAATTTGATCTCAGTGTTTAAGAGAACTCCAACATTTCCAACAAAGAATAAAGAAAAGAGAAAGTAGAAGTCTTAATGAAAACTGCTGAGGGGGGTTGGGGGGGTTGAGTAGCTATATATATATATATATATATATATATATATATCTATGATTTTGAATTTTCTGCTCACTCAATAAATTATCATGGCCGTTCAAAGTTTGAGATAAATCTCACCGTTGCCGGAGGCACGAGAATATATATTATTCCAAATAGTAATTGCTACATAAACAACAGAAACAAGATTTTTGGAACATTTCATCATCCATGCATAAGCATTTAGACAATAAAGTAACATCTGAAGACATGAACCTCAAAACTACATCCGAGAATGAGCAGTTCTAATATGCAAATTTAAACTAAAATCTGAATGTATCCAAGAAAGTAGAATGAAAAATCCAAAAAATTACCAAGGGCGGTTGAATCACTCTATCCACGCGTGACATCTAAGCAACTGAAAACTTCAATGTCATCAGAATCAATGCAGCTTCACCACCCAACTTTTAGGTATTCCCTACCTCTCCTCATTCATCAGATCCTACCCAGAATATATACAATTCAGAAATTCAAGAGTGATTACGATTTCACCAAAATTAAATTCAAGATCCAATCTTGAGTAAATCAGACAAAATCTGGAATTTGAGTTCCAAAGAAGAAGAGTATCAACTTTTGGCTTGAAAACATGGAAGAATTATATAATTTCCATCTGACACAACCAAATTCAAATATACAAAAACCCACCTCGAAGGAGCTCAACAGAAACCCAAAACCACACCATGCACCACTGAAATTGGAAACCTAGCTCACGAATCAGCACCTAATTATGTAGCCAAGCGCCAAAATCAACACAAACTCATCCAAAAACACAAACTCCAGCAAAACAAAAAACCCTAAATCTTTACAAACACTCTCCAGAATCAAAAACCCAAGTAGAAAAACAAGCCACAACCCGAATCTTGTTTTTCAAAGAATTCTAGAACCCCAAATGCGAGACAGCAAGAAATGTTGCAAGAAAAGCACTGAAAAAAAAGACAGACCCATCTATCTCACCATTAAATCTTCGGTGGAATGAAGGGCCCAATTAAAAAAACAACAACAACGGCGCAACCTACCAAGCACAAAGAGTTTTAAAGATGAGACCAAATTAATGTAAGGAGAGAGAAAAAGTGGGAGAGCGGCAAAAGCAAACCAAAACCATTAATAGTAGGAAAGACCGAAGGAGTGTGTGTATTTCATTTGATCACACAACCTTTATTAGTGGTCTTAATTAGAAAAAAATTGAAGGAACAAGTCAAGCAGAAATTGATTGAAGGTAGTTTACTAGTAGCTTTCTTGTTAGTCTGAAAAAGTGTGAAGAAAAAATGAGAGTCAATTTAAAGGTTAAATTGTCTACTTCCTACTTCAATTCCTCATCAAAACAAACGAGTGTAGACAATGATTCAAAAAACATAAACATGGGTTCCACACTCCCCAACTTCCACCAAATATGCTTTAAACTAGGAGAATTTTTCTTATGCATGTGACCCCACAATAGTAGTATCATCCTTACTAGAATTTCTAATCTGTAATAATTTCATATTCTTTTTTATGTGTAATATTTTTTAGAAAATTGTTAAATTCACAATTAAAAATATTATTTTTATAATAAAAATGTCGCTATAGATCATATAACAACGGTTTTCACCGACGCTATAATATTTTTTATTATAAAAATAATAAAAAGTGTTATGAATGAGGAGTAATTTTAAAAAAATTAATTAATTTTCATAAATTATATAAAATATTAAATAATTTAAAAAAATAAAATTATCTAACATATTATATATTACGAGACGGAGCAAATACCCTATGTGAAATATTTTTTTAGTAAAAAAGTTGTTACTTGGGTATGGCTTTGGTGGAGGTTTTAGTTTGAAGAATTTGAACAAGGAAATGGACTTCCACCATCATGTTGAATTTTAGACCAAAAAATATTTTTTTTATTTAGAATTTCATTTTTTTAATCTTTTATCTATCTTATCAAGCCGCAATTCTCCCAAGGTGTGTTGATATTGTGTCATACCTTTTTTTTTTCTTTTATCCATATAATTTAAAATGTAATACTATTTATCATTTTTAATTAAAATTTTTACTATATTTTTATTTAGTCCTCTAAATTTGTAAAATTTCAATTTTATTCTTCATAATTTATACACAAAGCAGTGTGTTAGTTTCTAATAAAAGAAGCGATCACTACTAATGATAATATTTAAATTAAATTTATTAAAAGAATGTTTTATACACGAAATACGTATATTAATTTTTAATAAAAGCAGCGATCACTGCTGTACTGATGATAATATTTAAATTAAATTTATTGAAAGATTGTTTTATAGGGAACTTGCATTTTCTTTAACACCCTTAATTCTCAAGAATCATGTCAAGTGGGCAAGTGGACTTTAAATCCAACAGGGCAATCGATATTTTGACCTAAAAAAGTGTGTTGGGTATATTAATGTATTTAAGTTATAGTAGTAGTAGTGGAGTAATTTGTTTTGGCTTTGGGCACAGTACAATGTTAGTGATGCCGCAATTATTGCAACACCTAATTGGTTTAATCATTATTTTCTCACCAAGGAAAATTTAATGTAAAGAATTGGTTCAAAGAGTAATTTACAAAATCAATATAGAGTAAAGTTTATGCCTTGTTAGAATTTTATTTTAATTAAATAACGATAAATGCACAGCATTATTTGATATGCAGAAATTAAGAAAGATTTCAATCAGGGTAAATCTTGAAATTAAGGCAGTCTAGTTGCTCTTTGTGCCGTTTCTTGAAGCAGTTGCTTCATATAATCATGTTGTTTTCAAGTCTCATTTTTCGCACACCATTTTTGCTGCCAATTACACAAGCTTTTCATGGACAGATTAGTTTGAATGGGTTGATCATAATCTCCCTATTAGCTTTTACCAAATTTAATTTGTACGTGCAAAAGATGATTCAATTCCCTCAAACAATCATTCATACCAAATAAATAGTTAGAGCATGAGGGGCAGTTTTTTTGTTTTTTTTTAAACCAAAAGCAAAAGAGGCAAAAGTCAGAAAATGAAAATAGAATGCATGTGCATGCATTTTGTCCAAATGGGACCTAATCTCAACATGCTAACTACTGGAGACTGGACTACTTTTTATTTGAGTGGGAAGATGTCTTTCCAACTAGGGAGACAGAGGGACAATGGTTGAGGTCTTTGTGAGAATTAAGAAAGTAGTACTATGTAAGTTGGGTACACACTTTCCCATTTATATAAACAGCATACATATATATATATATATAAGGAGAAAGGTGGCTAAAGTGTCATACAAGCTAGGAGAAACAATTTAACCCTAGTTAGAGTAGAGTTTTTGCTTATCCTATCGGCTATCAGTTATACTAACAAGGACAAAGAGCTGCTAACACATTTTTAACATTACTCACGTTAGCAAGAAGCATACACATCCACAAATTTTAAATTAAATTCAGTGCACGTTCTTCCTCAAATTTGAGGATGAGTAACTTGACAGCACAGCAAATACACGCAACCAACCCAAGAATGCATAAAACGTACTCCAATGTATGTTATGCTTACTAAATCTGTTTAGTAAAACAGCAGGATCAGGATGTATTTAGCTATTTGTTTACTAAAAGATGGAGTTGACACAGTGTCTATTCACATATCAACATTTTATGCTTACCAGCGAGAGCAGATCCTCTGTCCCCATTTTTCCTGTCTTTCTTGTGTCTCCTCACTTAAATTTTGACACCTAGTCTCTTACTTAACACCAATTAATTCTAAAATTAAATAAAAGAACAAGTGTCAAAATTTAAGTGGGGGGACAACCTTTCTACACCAACTAAGATAAAATAATAATCACGTAACTGTCCTGCATGCCATGTAAATGCCTACCCAAATCTTTTATAAATTTCCAACTTAGCTATATCTAATGCTAAGTTATATCTAATGCTGAACTTTAAAGCTCAATTCAATGTTTTGGATATTCAAAACTAGGAATTTTCATAAATTTTAAAGAGATAAAATACACATATCTATTTGATTCGGAAGAAAGGGGAGAAGAGAGAGATGAAAGGAAGGAAGAGAGAGAATAAATCAAATTTGTTTATTTTTCTTTTTTCACATCCACGTAAGATAAAAACTGAGGCCATTTAACAACGGTGAGGTCTGTAACAGAATGACCCAATTTCAAAATATTAATTAGTTTAATGAGATAATTTGAAAAATTAAAAGTTTAGTTATCTTTGTTGTTAATGATGGGGTTAGAAGTTAAGTTATTCTGAATCACCACCAACAACAACAGATGAAGTAAATAGTGTTGCAGTAGGTTTCCGCCCTCTCACCTCCGACTATCAACAACCTTATGTCTTCGAATTCCTTTAATTCACTCTCGATTGCCTCCACAAGATCCATTATATGCACACGTGGTAGTAATATTTGGTTAAATTTATTTTGTTGGAATTGCATTTATAATTTAATAGGAGCTTGAGTTTTTACGAATGGATGCGAAAATAATTCAGAGTCAAATGCAAAATATTGTTGCTCATTACCGCGTTTTCATTTCTACTGCTGATGCATTGCTTTTCATTTGAGAGGAAGTTTTTTCTATTGATAAACATTTGAGATTAGAGTACCCAAAATATTTTAATTTTTTTGCTTTCACTTTCAAGTTTTGAATAATTTTTTCCACATAAGTAATATTTTTTTTTTTTTAATTTCTTTTCCAGAGCCACAGATAAAAAATTAATGTCTGCTTAATATTTTTAAACAGAATGACCCAATATCAAAATATTAATTAGTTTAATGGTGTAATTTGAAAAATTAAAAGCTCAATGGTCTAATCAATAAAACGTGTCAACTACAGTGATAATTCATTAATTTTGTCGATAAAAAATTAACATCCGTTTATTTTTTTTAATAGAATGACCCAATTTCAAAATAATAATTAATTTAGTGAGGTAATTTGAAAAATTAAAAATTTAATAGTATAATCAGTAAAACCAACCAACTAAAATGTGTATTTCATTAGTTTTGCCGATGAACATATATGCAAAATATCAATAGATTAACATCTACCCTAAATATTACTCCATAGATACTGTACAACAAAAGCTTCCAAAAGTTGGTTCTGTTAGTTGATAGCACAGACAAGATGAAGATTTCAAGCATAGTATTTCCAATTAAACTAAAAGCTTGAAGAGATGAGGAGGCACTGCACAGTAATTGAACTAACAGAACCTTGAACTGAATGATTTTTGCAAAGAGGGAAGGTCATTGTTAATTGGTCTTGTATATCAAGGAAATTAATTGGAGAATGAGTGAGTCATTTACTTCTTCCTTGTGAGGTGCTCATATTTATTTACGACTCTACAATATACTTTTTTGAAAAAAGAAGGTTTATCCTGATGCCATTATCTTTTGTGGATTTCTTTTGCGAGAGGTTGCTTTAGGAAGGAGGCCTCCTATGCATATAGCTAGTTGGATAATGTGTAGGGGATAATTTGCATGGGATCAATAAAAGTTTTTGTCCTCTCTATGCAAGGTTACTTCAGCAGTCCTTAAATATTGTGTACATCCAAATGTCGAGCATACTAGCATAGTACTCGGTCAAGAAGTATGCGACCTCCTCCATTATACAAATAACAATGATACCAACGTTAAGTCTTGAGCTATGATGATACTAAACATAGCAGATACCAAGATTCAATAAAAGTCCATCGATCTCTTTGCCACTCTTGGTTTGGTTGGTATATATTCAATTCAATTGAATTGAGTTGAGAGAGAGAGAGAGAGAGAGTAAGCAACACAACTGACCAGATAGTTACCAAAGCACTTGGTGAATACGGTTATCATTTTCCAAAAGCAACAAACTTCCAGCACCATCACATTGATTTAAAGAAAATACACAGACATAACTTCAAGTCCACAAGAAAAACCATTTGCTGAATGCAACATACACGGGTTGCTACTACTAATTAACAACACATTTATTTACCCAAAAAGGATAAAAACAACATTCCCTCAACTAATTTGATGGTGGAGGATAATTTTTTCTGAAAGCGTCTTGCAATTTTACCAACTTCACAGAAATCAAAATTAACATCTCAAATGCTTTAAAAACACAAGGCTCGTGTAGGAAAGGCAGTCGGTCATTAAGATGTTCAGGGGAGGAAAAGTTTCAACTTCAGAAAAATTTTAAACTACAAAATATTTTCTTGTCAAAAAAAGGCAATTGCCCTCCAACCATGCTTAATCTGGCTTCTCCATCTTCTGGAGAGGCCATAGTACTTTAGGGAGGTTCTCTTCAAGCTCCTAACAAAGTTTAAAGAACACTGCATTTCCCCTCTAATATTAGGGATAATAAGTTCCTACCACAATAATATTCAATGACCAGAATAACATGCTGAAGAAGGCTTCTCAAAATGTTTTTGTTGCCATTATATGCAAAAGATCTTCTTCACTAAACTCATCCTTCGCATCAAGGTACTAAATATGAATAGTCAAAAGGCATAGTTTCTATTCCCGCTCAATACAGATGGTTTTTCTAGCTGCTGATCACCGAAACCAACCTCTTTTTGTCCTCAAGAATCTTACTTAATGGCTTAGGACCTTGAAAGTTTTCTGAACGTCTCACTTTCCTAAATGAATCACCATTTTCGTAGGCATTCTTTTTCCCTTCTTTGATTTGGTCAAGGGTCTTGGGCCCTGAAAACACAGATGACTCCTCAGTAGATCTCCTAGTCTTTGGCACTGACTTCCTCGTTACTTCAGAGGAAAGCAACTGCTGTTTACCAGGTCTCCTCTCCTTGTACTGCTGCTGAGAGCGCCTCAACCTTCCTTGCTGGTTGACATCATTCAGATGAATTTCAGGGTCGCCGCATGATCCAAGGATGTTCTGCTCCACACGTGATGCCAGTTTTCCATGATACCTTTGTGAACCCTGCCATTGAGGCCTTTCCCTGCTTCGGCCAATCAAATGGGATGAGTAGTGTCTTTTAGAGAAATGGGTGACAGAATGACCTTCAACCAACCTGCGTCTCTTTAGATGGTCCCGAAGATCCATACTACTGCCATTACAAGCCAGTTCCATTCCTGAAAACTTCCTTTTTTGTGGTGAAAGACGATCAAACACTCTTTCCCTTGATTGTCCGGGAGTTCTTCTGGTATAGTCATAGTTATGCTCATCATCTAAATGATCATAAGAATCATGTAATATTTGTTCATAAAAATTTCCTGCATCAGGGTATGCAGGATCATACCCAACTGGGTTTTCATAATCATAACCCAAGAATTGGCTATTTAGCTCCCTTCTTTCTACATCAAGGGCCGGCACATACTCTGGATCATCTTCATAAACCATATCTTCCAATCTATCATCTACAATAACATCAAAACCTGGGGAAGATTCCAACCATTCCTCTCGCTCAAGATGGCAATCTACTTGGTCCTCTGAGCTCTGATCAGTGCATACAAGAGAACTGCTTTCAACAAAGCCTTCTGCTGGAGGCAACCGCTCTGACCTTACTAAAGCAGCTTCTTCACACTCGGAATCTGAAGTATGTGGAGAAGCACTATTCTCTGGAACATTACTAGGAGCGAACTGGTGAAAATCCTCTTTAGCTTTGCTTTGTGGTTCTGTTGATCCCTTGATGGCAGTTTCAGATATATTGATCTGTGTTTCAATTGGTCTTAACCCAGTGTTGCTTCTAGTGGCCATCTTCTTATCCACGACTGCTGCATCATTGACTGTGGAAGCTGTTTGTGCAGATTTCCAAGCAAGTGTGCCATCATCAGGTCCATGCATAAAAGAGCATCGTTCACCTTTATTGCAAAATCCATTGAAGTAGAAGTAACAGGGAACATTTGTCCTGTTCACGGGAATAGTACTGTCGTACTGAGGAAGAGAAGATTCAGATGATGCCTCAATATGCCCATCAAGCGGCTGCAAAATTAACAAATTAGGATCGAATAACATAATCCAACAAGTAATAGATAAAAATTACAACGCTAGAAGTTTAATCGTAATAAACAAAAAAAAGTAATTTATATTCAAGTCCGATACATAAATGGGAGAGGAAAAGTGATGCATAAGAAAGCTTCAACAAGAGTAAAATCAAAGCTGACAAAGATTTCGGAGTTTAGTATCTACCAGTCATATAAAAATATTTCTGATTCGTAAATTTATATACTACCACATGTTTGGCATTTCAAATTCACAGAGAACAGTATAAGGGAATTTTTCTGAATTTTAAAGCTTTTCCCTGGGGGTGGCAGATTTATCATCCAAACTCTAGGTGTGCAGCCTACTTCCTTATTTGCTTATACTACTTCAAATTTTCTTCTTTTCCTTTACTTATACAAATTAACCTGCTAGTAGAACCAAAACCACTCCTTCCAACACACAAAACAGAAACCCAATTTAATATGTTTTATAATTCCCTATAACAAACAGCCAACCAAGAAACTCATAATAGATGCATAGTGCTGCTTGCGCAGTACATCACAGCTCCCATGAAAGCTACTAAGGTTTTTATTTCCTGTATAATTACAACCTCAAACCCTTACCCTAACCTTTTTGTAAACTTTAAATCAACATCTCCACAGACTACTCAACCTCAAAAAACAAAAGTAATCAGCCTCAGACACCTAGTACTGCTGACTGCCGTTGAGCAACAGTAGTAATATTATAGCATGTGGAGAGTGTCTCTGCACTTATCTTGCCACAAATTGAACAGAAGGAACCATGCCCAAAATATCTTTCAAAGAATGAGATATTCTTTTCTTAAAAACCTAACAAATTGAACAGAAGGCCATCAAGAGATATATGCTATTTCTACATGATGAACAAGAACATCCAAACCAATGTCCTGGAAAGTAATGGTAAAACCAATGCCACAAAAACTGAAATCTTGTTGAGGGGTGAAGGTAGACGCTTCAACTTATAAAAGTAAATAAATACTCCCTCCATTCCTAAATAAGTGTCGTTTAAGGTTTTTGCACATGGATTAAGAAATTTATTTAATACTATCATTTAATAATTAAAATCTGTGTAAAATTCCATCACTACCCGTCTACCCCTTTATGGGAAGTTGAAAACTATTAATACTAAGGGTGAGAATTTATTGGGACAATGAGAGAAGGTAAAGGTGATAAAAGAAAATAAATAATTTATTCTCCTAGAAAGTTGTAAACGACAGATAATTTGGAATAAATTTTTTCTTCCAAAACGTCACTTATTTAGGAATGGAGGGAGTAATACATATCCAACACTGAGCCCATTTATACATAGCAACAAATGTAGGGGTATTAAAAATGAGGTCTTGGCAAAGTCTAATACATGTTGAATTCATAAATTAGGCATAAATTACAGTGAAGCTTAGCTAGCTATCAGGACAAAAGAAAATTGGGACCTTAGATGATCAAGTTCCAACTAGACTATCTGCTGCTTTTAATAGCATGGTCGACCTAAACTCAACTTCCATGCTTTTCTTGTCTGAGATCTTTTAGAACAAAAATGCCAACAACCACGGACACTAAAGCTTACAGGGATTTCTGCTACTTTGACTAGAATAACAGGGTTTGCACACTGCTAAGCAAGAACAGGACACTTAAGACACACACACACACATTATAATTGTTATTAGTGAGAGCATTGGCCAAGTAGAGACTATTCAGCCATGCATTGTAATATAAAATCAAACAATCAATAATCTACAGAGCTAAATTTATGCAAACAGTTAATGGTTTATAACTATTTATAATTTACCATCATATTGTAAATTAAAAAACATAATAATATATGTGACTATGCCACCCAAATTCATTTTGCTTCTCCATAAAATGATATTGACCTGTTACACTGCCAAAGAAATAGCATGCAATAAAGCTTAAAAATGCAATAGCAAGTTACAGGATGCCGGAAAGCGCAGTTGGGATTGAGACAGCTCCCTGCCAACCAATACCAGCAATCTCTAGGGTTGATCCGTGCAATCTCACTGTGTCTGTACTCACATTCAAGCCCCTGAAAAGGGAGAGGAAAAAAGAAAACTATAGATTTTTTGCCACATGAGCCATTAAGCACAATGTTTCAAACTCAAAATAAATTAACAAGAACAATAGAAAAAAAAAGTCCAGTCATCCAAATATATATCAGCAAAAAGTATAAGAAATGAAGAATACATATGCATAAATCCAATGACATATCTAAACTTCAAATCACAATCCTTCTGTTATAGAGTTTATGGGTTTTCTATCTAATGATGAATCAAACTTAAAAACTTCTAATTAAAAAATAAAATAATTTTTATACCACATAGTGCAAACAAAAACACCCTATCATTCACATTTCTCACAACATCTGTTTTTCTTCATCTCAAAATGATACCCAACAATAAAAGACAAACTTCAGAAGCAGAAAAGTAAGACCCATATAGAGACATACATATAATGCAAACCCCTAAATAAAATTTAGAAAGAGAAACCCTATAATCCACCATACCCACATTATACAATTACATCGGGGAACACGGAATCGGAAAAAGAAAACTATAATACCTCGCAGCATTACAAACGAAAATAAAAGGCAAAAATAAATTGATCGAACCTTCTTGCAAGTGAGGGGAGAAGCCAAGAAGTAGACGCAATCGGTGTATCGTTTCAGTAGTTCTTGGTCCATTTTAGAAGAGAATTGAAACGAAACGAAAAGACGAGTGTGTTTTCTATTCAATGGTGAATCAATGAAAATTTAGCATTTTTATGAAAAAGGGGATTGGTCTAAAGGCGAGGGGGATGCAGACGATAAAATCAATCAAGCTTCTCGCTAGCTTGTGAATGGTTGTTTGTAATTTTGGGGGGTTTTATTGGAGGAGTTCGAGGCAGAGGGGAAAGGGAGAGGGGGTTCGGTTCCCATTTTTTATTTTTTATTTTTTATTTTTTTGGATACTAGAAAGCGGGTGCATGTGTGTTCAGCAGTCACTCTTCCATGATAACTTTATTTTTATTTTTTCCAATTTAGTTAGTTAGTTATCATAAATTCATTTAAAACATGCTATAGACTTATTATATTAATTCACACAAGTCTTGAAAAAATATTATTTGTTATTCATAGTAGTATATTTGTTTTCCTTTGACTTGTAAAACAGTTTACTCTATATTTATTATAGGGGTAGGGGAAGGGGAAAGATTGTTGCATTCTGCAGCAGTAGGCAGTAGCAGTTGATTCAGCAAAACCAACCAACAAAGTTGCTCCTACCCCTCAATTTTACTTTGCATATAAACTCAGTTGTTAATAAATTGATCGCCCAAAAAAAAAAGAAAAAAAAAAGATTGTTCAAGCACACTACAATTATAACATTGTGATGAAGACCATCAACACCACCCTGGATTCCATTTGTTCAAGAACATGAAATTAACAGACATAGGTACACAAACGCGACTCTATTCCTAGTTTTAGCACAGGAATAGAGTAGAATTCACACCATCTTAGCAGGACGGGAGCAACCTGCTCTAATCGTATTCTCATGCTTATTCTAACTTTTGGTCTTTTTAATCATAGCTTTCAAAAAATAACTTGTTCTGAAATTGCTAATTGCTAATTGCCTTGGTCTATCAAAATTTGTAAACCATATCCTCTGTATATCCAACTTCTTTGAGTATGCCGGTGAGCTGCATAAAGTACAAAGGGAAAAAATTATCAAGGAAGATTAGATTTCTGAGTGATCTGTAGTTAATATACAAATGTATGATGTTCAGTATACCTCGCCTTGCGAACGGTCTCTTGCCTTGTCACCAGATACATGTTTCATCATTCCAGGGGGACCACATACCTGACAAAGTAACAAAATTTCAGTTGCTCACTTGGTTGTGAAAAAACTCAGCATAAAACAAATATAAAAAGATTGTTAAGACCGTTCTAATTGTCTAGTGCTCCTACATTTTCTTGAAAAAAATTTAGATTAAAAATGTGCCAATACATTACCATTTGCAAATACCAAACTTTAGGCGAGTATTTCATGCAGTCGTCACATTATCATTCCCCATTTTTTACTTATTGGCCTCGCATTGCTGAGATCTTCAAAGCACAAGGCTAGCTAAACTTTGAGCTAGCCTTATTTTCAGTGCTTTTAAATTTTACCCTCTTCATTCAGTTATTGTGCTTTGTGCATAAGAAACATCCAGTCAAAATCTTTTGCACAAAATAATAGCCTTTTAAGTACTAAAACAAATCACCAGGATTCTTCAAATGTAAATAAAAATACTCCACACAATACCTTAAACATAAGCATTAAGAAAGTAGAAACTGAATTTTTATTTCTTCCTTTTCCCTTTTCTTTTATGTAAACTTGGAAAGGGAGAACCCCCAAAAATACAAACACAAGCAGGTAATGAAGGATGGATAATTGAGATGATTAGTGGAGTTACTGACTGGTAACCTTGTAATGTAGTCTCAAGTTTTTTCCGGGCTTAGGTTTTCCCAATATTTTATGCCATAATTTATTTCCCACTTTATCCCAATATTTTATGCCATAGATCGATCATGCAGTTAAAAACATTGAAAGTTGAACACTTGACCTGTAACGTAAGAGCGAAATCTTACCAGTATAAGAGAATCTTCACTGGGACCGGGTAGGCCTTTCACAGCCATATCCTTCGATATGTATCCAGAGCCTCCCATCCAGTTCTTTGATGGATTATCCACAGTGTAAAATATCTGGAAGTTTTCATTAAGAAATGAGGAAATTTAGTTACAAAGAAAACAAAATATAAGGACACAGAATTACAGTTCTTTCATTATAATACAATTTCTACCTTCAAATTTGGATGGCTGTCTTCAAGCACGTCAAGTTTCTTTTTGAGTAGTATGTCATCTGGGGATACATTACCATAGAGCAGTGAAATCTGAAAGGATTTAAGGATAAACAGTTATCATCAATGCAAGTAATACTATCAGTTAAAAGAACATGTACAAAATGTAGCAAGAGCAATTTAGTCGACTAGAACTTAATCATATCATTTACTAATGGTTATCTAAGTTCTCAAGCTTTTAGCGATTTAGTAAAAACTTAAACATAGGTTTGCTAGAGCAGTTTTCAGACATGAGATGTAAGAGATATTGAGAACCAGGGCAACCTTGGTGTTATCATCAGGATTCTTTAAAATAGCCTCAATTATTTGAAGCATTGGAGTGATGCCTGAGCCGCCTGCAATCTGGAAAAAGAATAAGTTTACATTTAAGATAGAAAAGTGATTCTACAATTTATACATTTGATCTATCAATCTATGACTGATAACAGAAAGCAACGACTTTTTATCATTGTTTTTATACAAAAAATATGCATTTCAAGAAATTACAACAATACATTCATGATTTAGTTTATTTTTTATTGCATCTTTTCTTTTATTCTCATGTGGCCACCTGATGTTCTTAGAACCCCCTGCCCTTACCATGCCAATATGTTTCTTCATGTTAGGAGTATATCTAAGTTTTTCAATAGGCCTGCAAGAAATTAACTAGAGTCAGTGCAAAGAATATATGGAATAATGTTTTTAAAAAGGTATTATATATACAATAAAAGTATTGCTTCACTTTGCTAATGTAAGTGATTTTTTTTCCTTTTTCTTGTGATCATCTACATGGTTTACCCTTTTACTTCTACTACATCTCCAGGTTTTAAGCTTGCAAAATGCTGACTCATTTTCCCATCCGGATAAATCTGCAAATATTTTGTAAGAAGAATAGATAAGTAGAATACAATTAGGAAAATGCAGACATTTCCGTGCCAGAGTGCCTTACAAGATGATAACAAGTAGGTAGCGAAGCTCTACCTTAATTAACAAATCAAAGTGTCCTTTTGAGTCCGGATCTGATATAGGAGTATACCTGAAGACAAAGTCACATAACAAGATTAAAATTAAAACTTACGGTTAACTATTTATAAGATTAATAACAAGTAATGCAGTGAGAAGCAAGGTGACTTAAACTAATAAACTATAAATTACTTATCCAACTTTGCTTTAAAAGAGATGAAGAATAAGGCAAAGAGAACATTTTCTAATCTAGAGAGCAATCTTCAGATTGGAAAATTCTAATGGTCGGCTTCTCATTTGCATGCTATTCATCTATTATTTTTTCATTTCCTACAATGAGCATTATGGAGTGATGACCATCTTTATAAAAAAGCATACACCAACAATACCATTCTATTCTCTCTGGATTTTAAATAATTTGTAATTTACATTTCAAATTCACCTATAACATCCTGATTATTAACCACAAAAAGATTTTTAAACAGGAAAAGAGATCATTTTACAAAAAAATCAGGTACTGTATTTATACGAAATTTCCTAACTATCCTTTTCCCAAATATATAATTTAATTATAAGTTGCAACAATTAAAATTTTAAAATTGGAGAGCATTACGGATGTGGAACATATCCAACGTTCTCATTTGACAATGATCTTATTCTAGAGTCTCACATGTGACATTCTGATACACTTCATATATATGGTGATAAATAGAGCTTGTCAGAGTGTGAACCTACAAACCGAACTAAGGTAGTAACCGAAAAGACAAGTATATGAGACAATAAACTATGATTTCGAAAATGGGATATGAGATCTAACAATAATAAATATAGATTGTAAAACAGAGATTAACGTCTTGAAAGATTTTGAATCAAGTAATCAAGGGCAAAATATTATAGAATTAAATCAAGAATTGGAATGCAAATGAGAAGACTCACGGGCGAATGACATATTTTGTTTTTCCTTCAGCATCTTGCGGTAACGGGTATCTACAATGAGAAAAAGAGCATATCAAGATACTAAACAGCGGTAGATATATCTAATAAACTTTATAAAGACTTAAATATTTAGTAAATGAACATTACTAACCCTATAACCGCTAGATTCTAAAAATTGTGAAACTCCTATGGAAACTGTAAAGACTCTAGAAGCAACAATTATCAAGTACTGTGACACTTACCTAGTAATGAGGCAAGACGCGACATCAAGGCCCAACTTGGCATTGGGATCAAATGAAAACCTGCGTTTGGAGAAAAGAGAAATACTTGCATTAAACTCTAACAAGTCATTAGATCAACTCGTATGATATATATTAATTATAAATTTCCTCCAGCAATTTTTAGGACAAATTCACTATGCTCTACATAGAATGCAGATGACTCCTCATGTTTACTACTGAGAAAATTTATTCCAGAGTTTGCAGACATATTGTGATGGCCTGAATGTACAAGTCACTAGTCCCACAGGTCTGAAGAGCGAGAAGTGTCAAAAATAAGAATGATTAACACTAAAATTAACTGCCCTTCAAAATATTATAATTTTTAAACTTTGGGTTGGAGGGATTAGAATAGGATATGAAAAGTGAAAATTGCCAATACGGACAATTCCCCTCTTTTGTGAGCACATACTCAAAAAGTCATGAGACTGAAAGTCTACTTCTCTGCTAGGGAAATATAATTTCACCTCTGCATTACATACAGAAGTAAAGTTGTGGAAAAACTTGGCTTTCCCAAGAGAAACTAGACTGTTGTTTCATGGTAATAAGTAATAACTAATATGTGATATGCCTAAGTGGACTCAATACCATCCAACGAACTCTCTTTAGTGAAAAATTTAGAAGAATACGTAAGAGAAAATGATAACCTGAATAACTGAGTATTGTGGCTGACCTTTGCCTTATCTTGAAGCTTAAATTCAATCCACTTATCAGGATTGAGTGCTGAAAAAACAAAAGCATCAGCTTGTGACCTGAGAATGAATGAAGCTGAAAGTCTAACGTATGCAGTTTACTGTATACTGTATGTTTAACTTCACATATTCTAATCATTCAAAAAATGTAGCAGTCGAAGTAAGATTTCTTCTTTAGTAATATTTTATTTTTAACAAAAATTACAAAATAAAGAAAAATCAGTGTACAGTACAATTTCAAATGAGCACTTGCAAAATATTTGTACAGGTGCACACAAATCGACAGTCCGGTTCTTGTGTGCTTTTTCTTTTCTTTTTTTTAGGGGGGGTTAGGAAGCTAACAGATATGGGTAAGAATCGAGTACTCTAGTTAAGCCAGTTTCCCGAGATGATGGACTACTAGCTGTATGGTACTATCTGACTGATTCCTGTTAAAGATTATATACAATAATGATCTCTATTTTCTTGTTTAATCAACGAGGGGGGAAAACTCAAGTTTCAGGAATGACTGATTTCTGCAAGCTGACAAGGGAAATGCTTCAAATCTCAGAAATTTCTTTCTTACTGCAAATTATAGTATCCTTTGGTACTTCCTCTTCATAAAGGAAATAACCTTTTGAATTGCATTAAGGTATAAAGAGATGAAGCCAAACTCATTTGAAAGCAAAATTATAAAAAATTTAACAAGCCGTATGAAAATGTTCAGTTTCATTCCATTAATAATATCAACAGGTGGATTCTGTATGTGAAGCCTCACAGTCTACTGAATTGCTGATCAGAACATGATATATCAACATAATTAATCTGCATAATTTTGCAATCCAAATAGAGAAAGAAAGAAGGGAAACCCACCAACTCTCTGACCAGGTTCTTCATTGATTTGATCTAAATGAACCTGCAATTAGTAATGCAAACATATAGCTTTAGTTTTCGGAGAGTCCATAAATACATGATAAGAAAACAAAGATGCCAAGAACTAGATCTAATTTTGTATTCTGAGTACATGACTACCTTCATGACCTATATTGGACAAAAATACAATATGAATATTATATATCAATATATATATATATATATAGAGAGAGAGAGATTGGCTTGGATTGATAGAATAATAGAGAAGAACCATTACATAAACCTATATTAGTGTGTTACCCTTTGCCAGACTATTGACCTGGGAACTCTTTCTTTCTTTATTTTATTTTATTTTTATTTTAGGCACATGTCCAAACATACAACTTTTAAGATCCGGTCACTTCTTTAGCCTATAAGTGTACTGGTCATCAAAACTTGGCAGTAGAAACTACACACGGACCTTTCAACTGCCAGAACTTGCTAGACATCGAAAGTCTAATGGAGACCACTTGAAAAATGTCATTTTTTCCTCTTAACATACTAGTTCACTAGAGTGCTACAACATTACAAATTAATATTAGAGGGGTTATAGTTCACTTAATTAAGTAGGCAGGTATTATTCTAGATTGTATGAGATCTTCACTGTCACTGATGTACTCTTACTAGTGACTCTTGACCAAAAACATGTAGCCATAGTTCTAGTCTGTTGGAACTGTTAAAATAGTTGAGACTGATTTTGTTGAATTTAGTTGTACATTGGCTTTGTCCGTACTTCTTGCTCATAAGTGCTCTTAGCCATCACAAACAAACCTTAATATTATTTTCTAATCATCTACTCCTATAAATGGAACCATTGTCAGGGTCTTATTTCCATACCTGGCCTCTTTGCAACTTGCTAGTGAAGTCAGATGCTTCATCCAGCCTCTAACAACCTTATGTTATAAATTTCATTCACAGTTTCTCAACTCGCACTGAAACCATGGGCGGATCTACCTTAGGGCAGTGGGGTCAATTGACCCCACTGAATTTTTGGGAGTCAATTTTCAATTTGATTTTGATTTTATAAAGTGTTTAGTGAAAATAAAAAATTTAGACTAAAAAACTATTAAATGTCTCAAATTTCTACTAACACAAACACTCCACTCTTTTATATTGTTTAGTTAGTAACTTACATTGAACATGATATTTTTGCAGCTATTGAAATGAGACTATCATTACCATAGTTTCAAACAATGAAATCTCGAAAAATGATAATATTTTAACAATATTATTTAGTTTTGTAATTTATTTTAGAGGACACAGGAAGCGTATCTTATAATAACAGTGTTTTAAAAAATTACTATAAAATATCATTATATATAACATAAGATCGAGGATTCGAAGTGTATTCAATTACATAAAACAATATCAATTTTATATGATAGCTCACACAATTATTTGCAATATTCCTCGCATTCTGGCGCCTTTATTTTATTTTTTATTTTATTTTTTTATTTTAAAAAAATTGACCCCACTGAACTAATGGGCTGGATCCGCCCTTGACTGAAACACACGCTATCTTAAACTATGTTATAAATCCTACTAATTGGCATAACAAGTTTTTACATTCATGCAAAAAGAAGGAAAAGTATTACATACAATCTAACCCACTAAAAACTAACCCAACATTTAAGAATCCAAATTCAAACACTTTAGTGCAGCAATGGACAATGAAAATACATCACAATGGCAAATATATATTCTTCAGAAATAATATTTGATAATTCTTACTTTCAAATAATTATACGAAGCCGTAAACCGCAATCCCGATGATATGTTATGAAAAACAAATAAAATAAAATGATAAAAATACCAGATTTGGTGAATCGAAGTAGTAGAAATACGATATTCCGCCAGAAATGGCAGCAATTGCTCCAAAGGGAACTCGAAAATTGGTGAAACTGGAGTTGGATTGACCTCGAAATGCATGAGGAAAAGCGATCGGTGCAGCTTTAGCCAGTTTTTTTAAGAACATGGCCATTTTAGAGAGAGAAGTAATGAGGGTTTTAGGTCGAGCGTAACGAATTTTGAGTGATACTTGGCTCAAGCAGCTTACTTGCTTTACATTACAATGGAGGAGGTATTTTATGCAATGGGCTGGTCTGGTGCCACGTTATGAATCCGTTACGGCGAGACCAAACGGATTGTTATAACTTATAAGCCCCCAAGGAAGGGAAGGGCCAAGCCAACCATACCTTTTTCCATTTACAAGTCATTTCTTATGAAAAATCAAAAATATTTACAAGTTTGTTAATCTAATGTTCATACTTAATAATACTTGAAACTTGAAAGAGCAAGCTAATTTGTAAAAGTTCAACAAACCATACCTTCTTAATGCACAAAAAAATTATAATTGCTTTTGAAATCAATAATTTTTTTTCTTTTTAAACGGACACCTTCTTAATTAAATATATTTTAATTACGATATGAGTTAAATATTTATTATTATGGTATTAATTAACATTTTGATTATGAAGTTAATAACTATATGATCATGATACTTATTTGTGAACTTATAATGAAAATTAATATCTTTTTTCCTCAACTTACGTAAAAGAAATTGAAAGTTGCTTCTAAAAACTTAATAATATATTTGATTATCAATTACAAAGATAAGTATTTATTAATTTTTTGATTGTCAAATTAAGTGATTCATCTTAATATGATGGGACCAAAATATATAACCTCACAAGAGAACAGTTGATGATCTTGTTAGTGGGAAATTGTACATGTGACTTGTATATTCTGAAAGTGATTTGTATTGTATGTATCATATAATTGTTACAATAATGATTTAGGAGGAAAATGAATCACATATAGCCTATATAAGCTCAAATGTCAAATTACTTTTTACTGTCTAGAAAGGATGCTGCCATTCTTTGGAAGTTGAACCCGCAAGGATGGATGAAGATATCCTGCGACTTGTGTGTCTCTGCTACAAATTTGATAAAGAACTATTAGGTTTTTCCGCTTGTGCTTCAATGTCATTTACTCCAACCACATTGGCCCATGAAGAGATGAGGTGATGAGCGATTGCATAGGGTCCAGGGATAAACATGGGAGCGAGTTCCCCGCTTTCCTTATTAAAGTCTGCAGATAGGTTAAGACTTTTCTCCACTCCCTTGCACATCTGGTTCACTTTCATTGCCGTTGTCCTTTGTGCCTTCTCGTATTCAGTAAAAGTCAATGCTTTCTTGACATCTTCTCGACTGTGCCATTGAGCGTCTAAGCAAACAAAATCTCAAGGTTAAACCACTAGATATCAACTACTAGAATTGCAACAATCATCAACAACAGTTCATCTTACTCTTTTAAATGCTACCCCTCATTCCCCAAAAAGAGGGGAGGGGAGGGGAGGGGAGGGGAGGGGAGGGGAGGGGAAAAGAAGAGAAGCCAAGACGGTTTATACTTCTGAAAATATTATAATTCATTCAGCAACATTACTGTTGAATTCTGGAGAAGATGTGCTTCAAATCACACTAAATAATTACACTACAAGTGTCGGCATATTACACCACCTAGCATCACAAAATTCATTCTTCTAGTCAATTGTAGCATAGGAATGGGGTGTTTTCTTCAAAATATTTTTATAATTTTATTCTAGTGTATTAAGTTGAGTGTTGTGCGGCAGAAACATTCTAAAATAATGGGTATTATCAGTGTGCTCGAAGGTCTTATGACGTCACTTCTTCTTGTGCTTATTTAAAAAGGTCACTTCTTGCTTAAATAGTTGAACCCACTGGAAAAGCAATGTATGCAAATAGTAAGTGGAAAGAAATTATTGCAACTAGTAACTTTGGTATCTTCTCCGATTTCCCTGAAAATACTAGAATGTGGTGGATAAAATAAAACCTCCTTGCCAAGTAAGATGTAATAATACTGAATTATAGGGTCATAAGCATTCAAAAGAAGAAGTTATGGTAATAGAAAAGAAAGAGAAGAATTGGTACGAACAGCAATGTTTTAGAGGTTTAAATTTTGAAGTACCTTCCAACTCTTCCTTGTCCACGTTTATTTCAAGCGATTTCGCATATGCCAGAAATCCCACCATTAATTGGCATGGCATGCTACTAGGTCCAACTGCAACAAACCAAAAAAACAGCGCAGGAAAACCATAAGTAGCAATGAAAAATAGCTTAGGAGAAATAAGCAGAATGTGTTCCCCATAAATTAAACATGCACCCCCCCCCCATAGTCGACGCGATAGAGTGCTAAGAGGGGTAGGCAGGAGGGGAGAAAAAATCATGCTTTGGCATATTTGCAAACTGTAGGTACTTAGACTTGTTCTCATGCTTGCTAGCTATCTGTTAATACCAACTTTAAGTAGATTGCTATCCTTTGATATATTTGGTATGTGAAGTTCTAAGATGTTTTCACTGTCATCATAACAAACAATGTTCTAAATCTAAAAGGCACTAGGCGGGAGGAGGAAGGCGGGCCGCCGGGGGCCTAGGCGGGGCCTAGGCGTGATTTTTTATTTTAAGCCAATTTTAATATTTTATTTTACATTTATCGAAACAAAACAATAATATAAAGCAAAACAATCTATAATAAAGAAAATAAAGGCCTATGCTTAAAGTTCAAACACATATCCATATTGTTAATGTCAAAATTCAAACACAAACATGCAATTGTTCAAAATTCAAACATATTTTTAACGTATTAGTTTTATTCATAAACAAAGATTATTACTCCCTCCGTCCCAGTATAAAAGTCTTGGTGGACTTTTCACGCATATTAAGAAGATGAATGAAATGACAAAATTGTCCATAATAATGTCATTAAATATGGAGAGAGAATTAGAATAAAAAAAATATGAGATATTTAATGCTACGGGAATAATAGGAAAATATGTGTAAAAATTTGGTTATTAAAGGAAAATGGACATTTAACATGGGACTACCTAAAATAGTAATAAGAACTTTTATCATAGAACGGAGGGAGTATTAAATAATAAAATTTAAAATTTCAAGAATTTAATTCAATATTAAAACTTAAGAAACTAAACATAAATTTAATAATTATAGTGAATTAAACTAAATATTACAAATGTATCATCATTTATATAATTTGAAGTTGTTAGAAGTTCAAAAAATTACAACTATAATAAAATTATCCATTTTGACTTATATTGTTCACTTCTTGTAATTTGATATGTAACCTGTATTATGAATATGGTAAATCATTAGAATAATAAATATATCAAGATCTAGTTTGAATAATTATTAAAATAAAATAAAAATCGCCTACCCCACCTAGGCCCCGCCTAATTTTCTGAAGAAAATTTTTTGCCGTCTTGTGCCTAGGTGAGGCGCTAGAAGGGCCTAACGCCTAGCGCCTAGGCGAGGTGCCAAGGGGGGCCTAGGCGGGCCGCCAAGGAGGGGTCTAGCGCCTAGGCGGGGATTTTTAGAACACTCTGATAACAAAGACTATCACAGTCACAGCTCCTAATCTTATCTCTTTCTTTGTACTGTACTATTCTAGTTAACATCCACACTCTCTCTGTTATCCTATAACTGCATCAAACCAGATATAAAATGAAAGCACATAGCAAATGAATCAATACCAGGCCATGGTTGAGAACTATGATAGGTAACTTCTCCAACTTCAATGCCAGTCTCTTCCCATGTTTCTCTCCTCACTGCCTCTTCCAAGCTTTCTCCTGGCTATGGAAAGTAAATGGATCATCTAACAAATACTTCAATAAAGTTAAAATGATAAATTATTGTACAGGAAAAAAACTTTCTACTCAAAACAAAAACAACAAACAGTGATGGTAAAAAGATTCTATTAACTGTCTTCAATCAAATTACTGCTACATAAAGAATAGGTGACTACTTCAGAAGAAGAAGCTCACTTTGGGTCAAAAAGAGACTTCCTTAAAAAGTAGCAATGGTAGATTTCCTAATTGTAAGAGTAAGTTTATGAACATTATACCTCTATAAAACCAGCAAGACAGCTCCACATCCGTGGCACAAATCTTGACTGCCTGCTTAGAAGCGCACGGTCATTCTGTTTATCTATGACTAACATAATGACGACCTGTTCAGGGAAAATTGGGTAACAGAGAGCACACATTCAGGAAACCAGAAAATAAAAATCAAACACCAGTCAAAGCAATGAAATTTGAAAATCATCATTACCGGATCAACTCGAGGGTAAATCCTCTTTTTGCAGGACTCATTTGAACATTGCTTTCGTCTCCCAGCTTCCATGGGCACTGTTTTTTCTCCACAATTTCCGCAAAAGCGAGATGTGTTATGCCATTCCAATAATGCTCTGGCCTGATCCAAAGCCATCATCGAGAATGTACATGCAATTCCCAGTAAGTTAACTTGCAGAGTGCCAGAGTGGTTTTTCCATTTATAATTTTTTTTAGATATAATTCATGCAATGAATTAAGAAGAACCACGGCTGATTTGAATAGGTAATCAGTAGCATGAAAGGATGTTTAGTTCGATCCACCTTGTTTTAAGATTGGCTTCAAGTTTCACAGTGATTCAAGTTCAGAGAAAACTGGGCTAGCTGGGAAACTCAGGCTTTGGAAATTGATTTTACTGACATCTAAGCATAGGAGACTTTGCGAACATGATTTTCCTTCTCTTCCCATTTTTAACGGGTTAGATATAATTCATGCATTGAAAGAAGACCAAGAATAACGTCTGGTTGAGAGGTAACCCATAAATATGAAAAGATGTTTTGGTCCAATGCAAGTCAAACTAAGACTGCCTTCAAGTTTCCACATTAAAGCTAATTCGGAAAAAAACAGGTCCTCCAGAAACCTTTCTTTCACTAATTGTTAGGCGTATAATGGACAGTAAATAATAAACATAAATCAAATATGACATGTCACTAAAGGAATACTTTGGCGGTCACATAGTCTACCCTAGGTGTGGGGTCTGAATCCTCCCTCCCCGGTTTAAATATAGAAAAATGAGTTTTACAAGGTGTTATCAGTGTACTGCACAAAAAAGATAACGTTGTACATTTCTCCAACTATTAATCAACAGTTAGCTTTTTATTCTCAATTTCCTTTTTCTAAACTTTTAACACATGACGTCAGTTTGCTTTCATTTTTGACAAAACTGGAAAAGGAAATTCAAGAATATTTATGCTTTATTCATTTCAAAAAAAAACATTTCCTTCTTAATTTTATCTTACTGATGCTTGGCTGCTGACTATGAAACTGAAAACTAGAGCATACTTAAAGAAACTGAAAAGTAGAGCATATTTGAAGTTATCATTTTACACCTCAGTTTAATATGTCTAATACAACATCAAAGTGTAATGCTCACAACTTCAATGGACAAGAAAAGGGTTTATTTTAACACCATATAGGTGTTTACTACCTTATATAAACAATCATCCCCCAAAAAAGGGAGAAAAAATGCTTATCATGGTGACAAAACTTGTATACTTATTTTCCAAATAATTCTTTCGTTCATAATATAGGATGAGTTTAACTTTTAAAAGTCAATTTGAGATATTTTCTAATTCAAAATTGAGGTAATTCAAAAGCAATAACTCTTGTAATTAGTAGTACTATTTAAAATAATAAGTGTTGTTTAAATATTTTACAATTTACCTAATTGTATTGTCTAAAACTAAATTAATTCATGTCAATAATGTATTTTGAAAACATCAGAAATTCGACTTCAAAAAGATCTTATATTTTGGAATATTTTATCTGAAAATAAACTTTAGTTCGATGTGCATGCCCAATAAACAAGAATAACTGAACTTCACAGCCTCCTCATCACAAAAGACAGGTAAAAACTAATGCGCTTTACAACTTTGAGGTAAAGAATTAAACATTCAGATGTCAATTACGACTTACATGCCCAGCAACAGCAAGGTCAGCCATAGCTAGCTCATTGGCCCAATCAGTGGCAACCATCAAGGTCCTCAGCTCCACAAAGCAAAGTTGCCTACTTCCAAATTTATTCACCAAATCACCAGCATCAGACACATCAATTGCCCAATAAACTACATCTTCCTCAGACTTTGAACCCAAATAAACCAATGAATTTTCTGTCAAATTAACATCAGAATTTTCCAAGAAAACTTTACAATCATCCAAGCTCAACCAACCCAGATGCCAACTCGGAGTCGAATCACCGATGGAGCCCGCTAGCGGTCTGCCCTTTCTGAAGGGCAGTACCTTGAAATCCGGAGAAGATGGGTCATGTGTGTGACCTAGGAGTTGAGATTTGAGGGTTTGGAGAGCAGAGAAGGGTGAAATCGGGTCGCTTGGCTTTGGGGTTTTGGATCTAGTTGGGTTGCCTGCAAAGACATGGGAGTTGAGTTTGATGGACATGTTGGAGAAGAGGTGAGGTCTGGATAGGGTTAGCGTTAGGGTTTGGAGAGAGAGAGCAAAGCGGTGGAAGGATAGTGCATAAGAAGAAGAGAGGAGGAAGAGCATGTCTCTGTCCGTCCCATTGGTTATGTTAATTCAATGGTTTGAACTTTGAACAAAGCGAGGAGGAGGAGGTACGTAGGTAGCTGGTGATGACCCGGTCCATCTACACGTGGACATTTTATTACCAATAAATCTGGGCGACATCGTTTTTTGACATTTCTGGTGACTATTTTTTTTAATACTTTTTAAAAAATATATAATATTTATTTTAATTAAATTTTTTATAGAAAATAATATTTTAAGTATAATTTAAATACATATAAAATTGTACAAAATATACAGATTCTATTTCTTGAATGTATTCAAATTACATATAAAATATTATTTTTTATAAAAAAAATAATTAAAATAAATATTATATATTTTTTTAGAAGTTCTACAAAAAAAAATTTAAAATTGCTAGCATGTCACTAGAAGGACTCTTTTATTATAAGAGGGGCCCACTTGTGGCTAAATTGTCCAATTTCAATCAACAAGAAATTCAGAGTTTCACACCTTAAATATTCAAGGCTGCAAAAATTCACACGTTTTTAATCTTCTTTATTCCCTATCATAAAAGGTGTTGGGTCATGATATTTCTCTTATATTGGGCCGGGTATATTGGGCTCACTTATTAATTAAGTCTTTGGGCTCATTGGGCCCAATCATTATGTTAACCTCATTTAATCTTAAAAAGGCTGGGCTGGATCAATGGGTCAACCCATTGGGTCATTTAATATCTATTACTTTGACTTGTAATGATGATATAGTATGACAGTTGACCAAGATACCTGCCACACATTAATGTGGATGGAATTATAGTCGGCCGGCGGGGTGAACAGCAAGAAAAAGCATTGTACAGGCTTCATGCAGCCGGCGCAGCCCATCAGATCATGGGGATATGTCAGGCGGTAGTAGGTGGCACAATATTCCACGCAAAAATATTATTTCCTATTGAGTAAGTCTTCACAAAACAGGTATGTATTACACACACACGACCATAGATTAACACAATTCATACTCACATTGCACTAGACTTTATCCTCTTGAGTTAACCTTGTGAACAGACATACTTACTCTCACGCCTGAGCTATCCCCCAGCGGTCCGGCCGTCAAGCTTGTGGTGTTGTCGTGTTTACTGTGCAGGATCAGGACGTCTTTCGTGATTGGGACGTGGAGAAAGATCTTGGCGTTAACATTGGCGCTAGAAGGAGGGGTGAGTTCTAGTGTCCTGAGTATTTTTCAATCACTCATCGTGTTTTATTCTATCCATTTTTCATGGGGAAGAGTAGAACATCTACACCCGAAGGACAGCCGATGGCTGTCAGCGATTCAGTACCACGAATATCTGCCAAAGATCGTTTGGGGCCGACTATAAGCGCTCATGCTAGCACAGCATCCAAACGATCGCCCGAAGATTCTCGACCGAAGGCGGTAGGCAAAGCAAAGCGCAAGCTAATATTCCCCGCGGAGAAAGAACCTGGTCATGGTCGGAAACGAGTAGAAGGCACCTCGCCTAGAACTCGAAACCGAGATGACCAGGACGCAAAAGCCTCTCGGTTGGCAAAGATGGCAGATGAAGCGGATAAGGCTATGGAAGCACTTATGAAACAACGTCAGGATATAGCCGAGCAAATGGCTCGTGTGGCAGAGTTACGAGATGAGGAGCTCAGTTATGTCCGATCTGAAGAGCAAGGGCATCGGAGTGGAAAAGAACCTGCTCACTCAGTGCGAGAGTCTCTAGGTCGAACTAGGGAAAGAAGAAGGTCTCGGAGCCCTACTCCTCAGAGATCGAAGAGGGTATATCTCCCTGTCGAGTCTGGGGAACAGGGACGAGGTCCACGAAGAGGTCGATCCAGGGACCACAATCCGGAGCATGCAAAGAGAGCACTTGTCATTGCACATTCTCGTCATAGTGCCCGAAGTCAGAGACGAAGTATATCCAGAGGACATACTCCCGAGAGTCTACTGAGGGTATCCCGCCCTGTAGATACTCGTCATAGAAGAAGCCCCTCTAGGATGGAAGGTTCTGTTGAAAAGATCCGATCTGCTCACAGGAAGAAAGAATTGCCAGAGAAGGAAGCATCATCTCAACCAGAAGGCGTGGAGTATCTGGTTAAAGAATTGAAAGAGCTTCGGAAGCAACTTGCCGAAGTACAGAAAACCAAAGACACTCCGAGAAAGAAGGCATCCCCTTTTTCCGCGGAAATTCTTAATGAAAAGGCTGATCCCACCAAGAAGTTGCCCCACATCGAGAGTTATGATGGATCGGGGGACCCTTACGACCATAGTCAGGCATTCGATCGACTTATGGACTATTATGACTTTAGCGATGCAGCTAAATGTCATACTTTTGTCACAACACTTAGAAAGGATGCCCGACAGTGGATGGGGACCTTACCCTCGGATTCTATCTCGTCCTGGGAAGATATGTGCAGCAAGTTTCATGCTCGTTTTGGGAGCAACAGAAGAAGAGGAAAGCCCACTGGTTCCTTGGCTCAGATTTGACAGTCCTCTAACGAGTCTTTGGGCCAATATGTAAAACGGTTCCGTGAAGCAGTCGGCCAAGTGGCAGATCTGAATGATCTACAAGCCGTGGGACTGTTTCAGAATGGTTTAGACCTGGTCAAATCGGAAAAATTGGTGAAAAAACTTATGTTTAACCACCCAAAAAGTCTCGCTGAAGCCTTCGACAAAGCCGAAGGTTATATCGTGGTAGAAGAAGCCATGAACAGTCTCAAACGTCCTTCAGATCGGTTCAAAGAGGCAGATGGGGATAAGGCCGATACTGACCAGAAGAGACATGAAGGGAGTAAAGACCGCCATGACGGCGGATCAAAGAGATACAACAACTGGAGGCAAGGTGGAGGACGTTCGTCCGCTCCACCTCAAAGAGTGAATAGAGTTTACACGGCACTTAATGCAGATAGGGCTGTTATCTTAGACCAAATCAAAAACCAACCTATCTTTGAACCGCCTCGAGATAACATCAAGCCCGGAAAAGGTAACCCTCGCAAGTATTGTGATTATCATCAAGCCTCAGGTCACGATACGAACGACTGTGCCAGTTTAAAAGATTTTATCGAAAGAAAGATACAGGGTGGATCTTTAGTTCAGTACATAGCTGCCAGAAATAATCAACAGCAAGGTCAGACACCCATTCCGGCAGTTCAACCAGTTCAGCAGGCGTTACCAGCTACGGGGCAACCTACCAGACATGTGATCGATGTCATCACCGGAGGTACTTCTGGAAAGCTAGTTGGGAGGAAGCGCCGAAGTCATTTGGATTCGGTAATGTCGGTGGCGGGTACCTTCCCGAAGACCGACAGACCTTATCCGAATACGGTAATCTCTTTTACTGATGAGGATTACCCTTCGGAAGTCATCGAACCACATGAAGGATCATTGGTATTGACTGCACAGGTGGGTTCGGTAGATATGAAGAGGATGATGGTAGACAATGGATCTTCTGTGGACATCCTGTATGCCCACGCTTATCAAAGAATGAATCTGGAGGGGCAAAAAATGGAAATAGGGCAAGAGGCTCCTCTTTATGGTTTCAGCAATGATCCGGTTAAGGTGGCCGGAACTATTGAGTTACCGGTCATATTTGGAACCGCCCCCCAACAGGTAAAAATTATCTGCAAGTTTTATGTTGTGCATGTTGATTCTGCTTATAATGCTATTTTGGGGAGGCCTACCTTAATTGCTTTGCAAGCTATAACATCAATACCCCATTTCAAAATCAAATTTCCCACTGCTCATGGGGTCGGTGAGGTGAAAGGAGATCTGGACCTGGCCAGAAGGTGTTATAGAAATGCCGTTATCACTTCGGGAGTGGGGGTATCGAAGCAACAGCAAACCATGGCGATTGAGGTCGAACCCTTCACCGAAAGCAGTTCCGAACCGTTGGTCACACCAGTTGAAGAAACAGAAGAAATAGAGCTCATTCCTGGCAAAGAGAACAAAACGGTGAAAATAGGTTCGGGCTTGCCGGAACCTCTCCGGACGAACCTCATAGAGCTCCTGAGGTGTTTTGTCGATATTTTCGCGTTGGAACCTCAGGACATGCCTGGAGTGAGCAGGGATATTGCGGAGCATCGATTGGAGGTGGACCTGTCAAAGAAGCCAGTTCGACAGAAGAGAAGGATCTTTGCACCAGAACGCCAGCGAATCATAGATGACGAAATTGCAAAACTGTTATCCGCGGATTTTATCTTTGAAATAGATTACCCACAATGGATAGCTAATGTGGTTCTGGTCCAAAAGCATAATGGAAAGTGGCGAGTCTGCATCGACTACAGTGATCTGAACAAGGCCTGTCCGAAGGATTTCTACCCGTTGCCCCACATTGATCAACTCATTGACGCCACTTCGGGGTATGCTCTGTTAAGTTTTATGGACGCATTTTCTGGGTATCATCAGATCTCCATGTGTAAAGAGGATATACCGAAGACGGCGTTCATTACGCATCGTTCGGTATATGCCTATAAGAAAATGACTTTCGGACTCATTAATGCCGGAGCCACTTACCAGAGGATGATGAACCATATCTTCAGATATCAGTTGGGCAGAAACATTGAAGTTTACGTGGATGACATGATTGTTAAAAGCATGTTGGTGCATAAGCATTTGGATGACTTAGAAGAATGCTTTCAGACCATTCGTCAGCACAACTTGAGGCTGAATCCGACTAAGTGCACTTTCGGTCTGGGTGCTGGCAAATTTCTGGGTTATCTCGTCAGTCGAAGAGGAATTGAAGCCAATCCGGAGAAGATTCAAGCGATCCTGGACATGAAGACTCCTCAGTCGTTCAAAGACGTTCAACGTCTGACTGGTAGGATTTCAGCTTTGAGGAGATTCGTCGCCAAGTCTGCAGAAAGATGCCTTCCTTTCTTTAGTACGTTGAGGGGGCCGAAAAATGCGAAGACATTCCAATGGACTTCAGAATGTGAAGACGCCTTTCAAGGCATCAAGTCCTATTTATCTTCAGCACCTTTGTTGGTGAAGCTCGTTCCTGCCGAGCCTCTATATTTGTATCTCGCAGCTAGTCCGATGGCAATAGGAGCTGTTTTGGTGCGTGAGGTTGGAGGCAAACAACACCCAGTTTATTATGTGAGCCATGTTCTTCGGGATGCTGAAACCAGGTACCCAAACATTGAGAAGTTTGCTTTTGCTTTAATAACTGCTAGTCGAAAGCTTAGGCAATACTTCCAGGGTAGACTGGTAATAGTATACACAGATCAACCTTTAAAGAAGATTATGGGCAGACCGGAGGTATCGGGGAGATTGGCCGCGTGGACGATGGAATTATCTCAATTCTTCATTGAGTATCATCCCCGAACCGCCATCAAGGGGCAAGCTTTAGCTGATTTTATGATCGAATGCTCATTTTCCGAAGCTGATGGAGTCGTGGTCGAAGCTGAAGCATCTGACAGAACAGTCGTCGTCCTTCAGCAGAAGGAAAGTTCGTGGACGCTGTTTGCAGATGGGTCTTCTACTTCAGACGTCAGTGGAGCAGGAATTATTTTGACAAGCCCGGAGGGATTCAAAGTGCAGCAGGCTATCCGTTTTCAGTTCAAAGCGACGAATAATGAAGCTGAGTACGAGGCAGTGTTGGCCGGTTTGCGATTGGCGAAGAGTCTTGAAGTACAGAGAATAATCATTTTCAGTGATTCTCAGTTAGTCATGAAACAGTTTACTGGGGAATATGAAGCTCGAGGTCCAAGAATGATAAAGTATTTGAAAGAATTAAAGGATCGGCTTCAATATTTCTCATCCTATGAGTTTCAAGGGGTCGAGCGTAGCAACAATTCCATTGCTGATGCACTTGCCAAACTGGCTACTACGGATGTTAATGTTTTCGAAGGATCAGTATACCTGGAAATTCTACAACATCCTAGTGTTCATCATGAAGTGGTAACGTGCATTGACCGAACTAATTGCTGGTTGACTCCATACATTGAATATTTGGCTGATGGCGTCTTGCCTTCGGATCGGATGCTCGCTAAGAAAATCAAGTACAAAAGTTCTAATTTTGTTCTAATCGATGGGGATCTTTTCCGAAGGGCCTTCTCGTCTCCATTATTGAAATGTCTGACTCCATCCGAAGCTGAATACGCTATCCGAGAAGTGCATGAAGGAATTTGTGGCGACCATATGGCTGCTAAGTCATTAGCCTATAAAGTGTTTCGTCAGGGGTACTACTGGCCTACAATCTTCAAGGAGGCTACCGAATATGTAAAGAAGTGCGAGAAAGGTCAGCTCAACAGTCCAATACCGCATCAGCCACCGGAAGAGCTATACTCGATCTTATCTCCTATACCCTTCGCTATCTGGGGGGTTGATATATTGGGTCCTTTACCGAAAGCAAAAGGTCAGGTCAGTTTTGTTATAGTTGTCATAGACTATATGACCAAATGGGTAGAAGCAAAGCCACTTAGGTCAATAACGGAACAGGAATGTTTGAAATTCATGAAAGAATCAGTTGTATTCCGTTTCAGAATTCCTAAAGTGGTAATATCAGATAATGGCCGTCAGTTTGTTGGATCGAAGTTTGAAGCTTTTTTAGCAGAATTGGGGATCCAGCACAGAAAGACCTCGGTGGCTCATCCTCAATCAAACGGACAAGTTGAAGTGACCAACAGAACGCTATTGAATGGGATCAAGCGTAGACTGGACGAAGCTAAAGGCAGATGGCCAGAAGAGCTATTAAGTGTATTATGGGCCTATCGAACTACACCGAGGACTACAACGGGGGATTCACCTTTCAGATTGGCCTATGGTACTGATGCCTTAGTCCCAATTGAAATTGGATCTCCAAGTCTTCGAGTCAGTCAATTCAATGAGATCTACAACGAGGAAGGACTGAAGACCAATCTTGATCTGTTGGAAGAAGTCAGGGAAGTAGCCTTAATCAGATTGGCGGCGTACCAACGAAGAGTGGCCAAGCATTATAATAAGGGGGTAAAGCTTCGCAGATTTGAAGTAGGAGATTTTGTTCTCAGAGAAGTCGAAGCGTCTACACCTCAGAATTTGGGAAAGCTGATGCCAAATTGGGAAGGACCCTATGAAGTCACAGAGGTTCCGAAGCCAGGGACTTATCGTTTGAAAGCATTAGATGGCTCAGTAATCAAAAATACTTGGCACGCGGGCAGGCTCAGAAAATATTTTCAGTAGATTTGTTGTCAGTACATCGAAAATCTGTAAATATCTACATCATCATCAATAAAAGTTCGTCTTTTACCTCAAATCAGTGTTGTCTTTGTTGCTGCACAATTCATGGGTGTTAGGAGGTTCGGGAGGACTTGCTGATCATTCGATGGTAGCCTCTTCGGCAGGTGGTCACTATTTGGCATTGTCAGGCCCTTCGGGGTAGGCAATTGTCGCCACTATTTGGCATTGTCAGGCCCTTCGGGGTAGGCAATTGTCGCCACTATTTGGCATTGTCAGGCCCTTCGGGGTAGGCAATTGTCGCCACTATTTGGCATTGTCAGGCCCTTCGGGGTAGGCAATTGTCGCCACTACTTAGACCTCGTCAGGCCCTTTGTGGTAGGCAAGTGTCATCTTTTGGTTCTGTTAGGCCTTTAGGGGTAAACTAACCTTCAATGAAGCAGATCTATCTCACACTTCGGTAACTGAATAAGTATCTCTTTACTTTATCACCTAAATTTTCTCTAAGTGTTGAGTTCAGAATGCATTGTTATATAACCTCATTTTATCTGTTATATGACTTGCTCAATTGTTAATTAACAGTTTGAGTTCAATCCTCGAAGGAATTTTTTATACATTTGTCCGTATTAATTCTTATTGAAATATTGACAGAATGAAAGTACACTGAAGTCATAAGGAAGAAGATCATTTTTCATTAATATTCGACTTATTTACAAAAATAGGAGAATTACAAAAGATGTTATCTCAGGCAGCCCCCTCGTCATCCGAAGAGTCGAGCAAGTGTGGATCTAAGTTGGCTTTGAACAACTTATCCTTGCCACGACTTCGGCAGAGCGCGTAGCTTTCCGAAAAAATCCTCATTATCTCTCCACTTATTTCGTCCGAATTCCGATACTCTTCACAGATTTCTTTGCGAAGAGCATCAGTCAAAGGAGGCCCGAGATCCCGAAGGGCTTTGAGTTCTCGGATCTCCTGTTCGAGCTGCTGCCGAATGGTTATCTGACGCTTTTCCTCCCGTTCCAGATCATGGATCGTCTTGGTCAAAACCTTAGCGTCAGACTTCAGATTACTGATCTCATTCATCCTTATTTCACTCCTCAGAACCAAGTCAACGTTCATCTTGGTGATCTCGGCATGTTGAACCTTAGTCAACTTCAGTTCTTCATTGGAGATTTTCAAATCTTCCTTGGCTCGGGCCAAATCTTTATGAAGACCTTCGTTTGTATGAAGGATACCTTCATGTTGAGTCCTTTCCCGAGCCAAGGTTGATTTTAATATGGCATTCTCCTTCCTCAGCCTTTCCTCCTCGGATTCAGCCTCGAGAGATCTTGGACGCAGACGCCCGAATACAGCATTTGCCTACACATGTTCAATACTATTCAGACAGTTCGAGATGCACGAATACAAACATAAATATGAAAAGGAAGGAAAGAGTCATTTACCTTCGCCAAATAGCTCATGCCTTCGTTAAGCAAATCCCCATTCGAACTGTTGCCAAATCGATGGTCATCGGTCTCGTGAACGAAGGCCTCGAACAGTTGGAAGGGGAAGTTGGCACTGAATTGAGGCCACATGGTTGGCGAACCCCTGGCATCATGCTGGAATTCGGCGGTCGTTGGTCTCGGAGGGGAAGGCACAGGATGATTGCGAACCGGAGAAGGATTCACAGGCGTCGCCTCTGGGGGAGGAGACCTAGCAGTTGGAGGTTCGGGGGCCGAAGAGGGGGCAGAAGTGGTTTCGGGTGATTGTGCTGTAGTTGGAGGGTTAGTTGATGTTGAAGGAGGAGGGACACGAAGTTCTTCGGCCGTAAGAGGAATTATCTTTGTCCTTATCTTCTTAGCACGAAGAACCTTTGCCCTGTCTTGGGGAGGTATATCCAATAGACTCCTCTTTTTCGGGTTTGGGTTGGAAGGTGCAGTAATGGGCTCGGTTGAAGGAGTTGGTTGCTGAATTGTTTCAGGAGGGTTGATTTGCGGATCCACCTCGGGAAGAATTTCTTCATCACTTTCTGGATCTATCTCGTGATGGACAGTCCTGGCCTTTTTAGCCATCTTCTTCCTTCGGCGGGGTCGAAGAACATCTTCGGGAATGATAGGTTCTTCGGCTTCAGGTTCCTCATTCTGAGGGGAAATAGTTGGTGGGGCGGAGACTGGGGGATTCGATTGGGAAGGCTCTTCAACAGGAAGCTCTTCAATGATCTCCGAAGTCTTTCCTGTCAAGAAGTCTTCCAGATCTCTCACTTCCGAAGAAGTTGGTTTGATCAGAGACACTGCAAAATGATCATCTATTTAAATTCATGCCATTCAAATATATTAAAAAGTTATCTTACAGAATTGTTTGAAACTTACATTTATGATCGTACAGCCAAGCCTGTTTGGTCAGCAAAGTGAAACTCCATTCTTGTAGAGGGATCTTCTTCAGAAACTCGGCCATCTCCTTCACTCGTTCTTCGGGAATGTCACCGAAGTCAGCAGAGATCCGGTCCGAGGTTGTCCATTCGGGAAGACAAGAAATTTCTGGTCCATTGATAAAGAACCATTTCTCGTGCCAGCCCTTGTTGCTTGAGGGGGTGCTCATCAGGGGCCTCTTCTCGAACCTAGAGTTTGGACGAGGAGATTGTTTGCTCAGCATCTTGAACCCTTTTTCTCGGGACCTACAGGCTGAAAAAAGGGTGAAGAACAGATCAACAGAGGGGGTAACCCCTAACTCATGGCAGAAGGCGATGAATGCCAGAATGTGAATGTAGGAGTTGGGCACGAGTTGTGCGAAGCCCACTCCTATGAACCCTAGGAGGGTGATGATGAAGGCGTGAAGGGGTAAGCGAACCCCCTTCTCCAGGAATGTTACTGGCATGGCGACCCAGCCGTCCGGTCGCTGATACATACGCTCTTCAGGAGCGGGAGCCCTTATAGCATACGTGTCAGGAATCCTATAGCGAGTCCGGAGGAAACATATCTCCGATTCGGAGATGTTGGAGGAGGTGTTGGCATGAGGAAACTGTTCCCCATCCTTGAAAAAATCAGTGGGTGATGGCAGGTTTGTGCTCGAACCCTCTTGGTTAGGGCTGGGACGAGAGGAGCTCGAAGATGTCTGGTTTGGATTCACCATTGTTGAGATCTGGAAAGCTAGAGAGAGTTTTTGAGAAGCAGGAGAAAGCTCAAAGGTTTGAATTTCAAATCAGCAGGTAAAACCGTCAAATTGGTAAAGTTTGCTTTCTTATACTGACGGTTGCACAGTAAACAAGGCCGGCACATTAATTATCAGTAATGATGAGAATTCGAATGAGGCGTGTTTGGGTGACTTTTGACTATCTTGCCGATTTTGGCCTATCTGTTGAGTTTCTAATTAGTGGCCCATCCTCTTCAAATTAAAATCCTTTATCAGAGTGGGCTTATTACTCTGGGCATCCTGTCATATCCTATCCTATTTCACACATCAAAGTGGGTATTCTTCAATTATTTCTCATTTTTGAGCCTTTATTAAAATTTTGATATCATGGACCATTTATAGTTTTCTATTAAACATCCTGTTTAATTAAAAAACTAGGGGGTAATGTTGGGTCATGATATTTCTCTTATATTGGGCCGGGTATATTGGGCTCACTTATTAATTAAGTCTTTGGGCTCATTGGGCCCAATCATTATGTTAACCTCATTTAATCTTATAAAGGCTGGGCTGGATCAATGGGTCAACCCATTGGGTCATTTAATATCTATTACTTTGACTTGTAATGATGATATAGTATGACAGTTGACCAAGATACCTGCCACACATTAATGTGGATGGGATTATAGTCGGCCGGCGGGGTGAACAGCAAGAAAAAGCATTGTACAGGCTTCATGCAGCCGGCACAGCCCATCAGATCATGGGGATATGTCAGGCGGTAGTAGGTGGCACAATATTCCACGCAAAGATATTATTTCCTATTGAGTAAGTCTTCACAAAACAGGTATGTATTACACACACGACCATAGATTAACACAATTCATACTCACATTGCACTAGACTTTATCCTCTTGAGTTAACCTTGTGAACATACATACTTACTCTCACGCCTGAGCTATCCCCCGGCGGTCCGGCCGTCAAGCTTGTGGTGTTGTCGTGTTTACTGTGCAGGATCAGGACGTCTTTCGTGATTGGGACGTGGAGAAAGATCTTGGCGTTAACAAAAGGTAATCTCATTCTCCCTGTATTCATCAATTTAGAATGAACTTAATTTATCTCAATAAAATATTATTTATTTATTAAAAAGTTATTTCACAAAAAGTATTGTTTAATTAATACTCCACGTCTTCAAATTCACGACAATGACAAAGCTGTACGAGGAAATTGGGGTTGGTCCAATTCAAGTGTACTGTAACAACATTCAACCAAAGCCAAATATTACTCTTATTGAGTTTTCAGCATAAATTAATAGGAGGCGGAACAAAACTTCCGCAAGATATGGAACTCATCCGAGTATTGCGCTTGGCAAATTCTCGGGTGGAATAAGATCTTCAGGCCAATCACCATAGATGCAATTGATCTTTCTATCTAGTTTCCATTTCGATAAGCCCTTGTTATTATTCTCCCCGCATTCTTTGGTGGGACCACCAACCTCCATCTTCCCATCATTTACAGGAAGCGGGAGAGCCTTTGTCCGTATAGAGCCAATATCCATCATTTCCTCGCCCTCAATGTGGCCACCAGGCACCTGCACCTCTGATGATGAAAGGAGATGAACAAAATCAGTCGAATCCCATGACAAACTTCGTCATCATATAACAAAGTCCATAATCTAACCCATCCAAATTTTTATGCCCACGAGATTGGAGTGCAGTTTTAGAGCTATAACACTATAAATGAGTTTTCATTCCTATTTGAAAATTAAAGCAGAATTCCTACAAAAAGATCAGAATGTTTATGGGAAAAGTGCAGCTGCGACAATCGACTACAGAATGACTCAAATGTCGCAAAATATATTACTTGAATATAATATAAATCATTATGTCACTTTTCTAGCACACAAATGTGCACCACCTTACGAAGCGGCTGTGACTGGTATATTTGATGGAAAATAAAATATTGCACAACCACAACTTCACCATGACCTTGAAGATAAACTTCAACACCATTGAACCATGTTTATGCAAGAAAATTAAATATAATTCATGCAAACATAGAAATAGAATCTTTATGATATCAAAGTTCACTAAATTGGTCAAAATTTACTTGGTTAGTAGTATTTAAAACAAGAAGGCACCAAATCCCACTTTTTGGGTTCACGCAACACAAAACAATAGGCATATTATCTCAATAAAAAATGGATGTTCTCGTGTTTGCACGGGCATAAACAGATTCATCAATATTAATAATCTGGTAACAATATTTTGCTTAAGCAATAATATTGACTACATAAGTTTTGGTTAATATCATGAATATAAGATGGAGGCAACATCCAAAAAACATGTCAATTTCATGAGTTGTGTTACACCATAGAGATGGAAAAGCAATAGTATGTTTTGCTCCCTGGGGCATAATGGTACTAATCTTAAACTCTCTTTAATATTAGGGTTCCAGTGACGAGTACTGACTAGAGATTAAGGCAATATAGCTTTCCTAGACACCTTGAAACAATAAATAAAAAAGGGTTTCTTGAGGTACATAAACATAACCACTTCTTCAGTCATCCAAGAAAAGCAAATGCCAAAATTCTAATACACTTAAAAAAATGAGGCTCAGTTCCTTACTTGAAGATTTACACAAGTGGGTTTCCACATATAAATGTGGCAATTTCAGAACTAGCGTAGTTACAGACAAATAAAAGAGACAATGATGAGATGCTTTATTAGTTGTGGAATGTAAATATCAAAGCAAGAAAAAAATGTAATGAAATTACAACAAAGCAAGTAATAAATTAAGCAGATGTACACCACAAGCATACCTGATTGCCCATGGGCAAAGTGACATCTATCTCCAAAGGGGCACTGACCCGTGATCTCCCACTTACTGCAGATCTTTGTCTTCCAATATGTCGGCTTCATGTTAACTCGGGAAGCATCCAAACTGGCGTTTAAATGCTTATTGACTTCAGTTTGATAAGTGTCACTTCTATGCTCCATCACCGGTCCCATGGTTCCAATGCTTATTGCAGAGCTTTCCCTCGGCAGGGGCATTGACATATCATTCTTAAATTTTGATGGACTTTCATGTAGGAAATTGCACTTTTCCCCATATGAGCATTCTTCACCATTATAAAATTTCCTGCAAATTTTCATCCTATGAATTATTCTTTGATCATCATTCCAGTTTCCCACTCCTCTATCCTTTTCACGTATAATATCTTGCCAATTAGGTGGGGGTTCCCGCATATCTTCAAAACCATGGGCAAAAGAACAACTTTCCCCGTTCCGACAATTACCATCCAAGAACTTTACACACATCCGCGTCTTGAAAAAAATATTGCTAGTTCCTCTATTCACCATCGGATTTGGATGACTTGTCCTTGGATTCATGGGTGGGAAAGGTGCAGAATTTGGTGGGTTGTAATCATAATTCCTTGGTCTCTTAAAGGGAGTGACATGCTCAAACTGTGATTGTGAGTCTGTGTGTTCACTTTCCATTGGACTTTGAGGCCATAAATCACAAACATCACTGGAAGGGAAAGGTGGGGGATCAAAGGAAAGTGGTGTTGGTGGATGATCAGGAAAGCTCATGGTGAAAAATTAGAGCAAGCCCTACTCTCTTTGTGCTGAAGAAAAAACAATATAAAATTATATTCTTAGAAAAAATGTTATATCAAAAAAATGAAGAAGCAGATTAAAATGGAAGAATGATAACAAATACACAATGACTTTGAAAATCAAGAAATCAATCCAGGAAACATAAATGATTTTTTTGACAAGATTACATATTGGAAAATATCAAGAACAATTTAGATATCCCAATAATGGCATCTAATAATCTATGGCAAACGGATCAATATATGCATAAACAATGGCAATGACAATTAGAAAAACAAAATTCCTATATAATCAATCATGGAAATTCATAATTCTTTGAGTTGAACAAACTAAAAAATTTACAAATATATAAGCAAAGCATAATCAACAAACCTGAATATAGCGCTGATAAGAGTACTCCTAGAGCATAATCAAAAACACCCAGAAGATAAATTTATTACGACAAATTTAACCAATAAAAATTATACTTCAGAACTCTATATCTGTTTTAATAAAAAAAGTTCAGTAATACTCCTCTCTTATATATATATATATATATATATATATATATATATATACATGTTTTACATACAGATGCTAATACTTGAGAATGATGACAGCCGCCCAAAAAACCCTAATTCGAGAAGGAAATCCAGGGCAGCTGCCGTGTGAAAACCTAAAACCTTGAAACGGCTAAACCTCTAACAACCACAAAACCTCATAATTAGAGGGATAATTATGGGATTATCTTCAAATTAATCATATTTTCCGTAATTAAAGATAATTTCCAAGAGAAGAGGCTAAGAACCCGCGCATAGCTCAAAGGGTCTCTTGGGCGGTTGGAATTTAAAACTTTAAAAATTAGTACCAAAAAAAACCAAAATGTCAACCTAATAAATTTGAGGAAAAGATAATATATCTCGAATTTTTTGCAAAAGTTTTTCTTTAATTTTATTTCTTTAACGGATTTAGATCATTTATCATTTTAATTTATTGAAGTACTATTTGTTTGATAATCCATTTACTTTTCATTTTTTGTAAGGATAATAATAATATGAGCGATCACAAAAAATATATACATTCTAATTAAAATATGATGTAATTAATTGGCCTAATTTATACAATATATTTAAATAGCTTATATTGAGTTCAGTTAAGCTTATTAAATTTATATAAATCCAAATCTAACATAATTTCAAAAAAAAATTGTTGGAGACTTTTTTTTCCAAATCCTTTTAACATATCCATGATACTTGTGCGAAGCACTAGATCTTATTATACAAAATAAATTTTTGATACCTTTTTATTATCATTTTACAAATAATTTATTGGATAAAATATCTAAAAATATAATATTTATCAAAAGATGTATGACTTATGTTTATACATTCAAAATGACTCTTATATATACATTCAAAAGTCACTTTTATGATTCATTTTGGAACAAAATTAAATGTCATTTTATTTTAAAAAATAACTAAAATAAGAAACAATTTTCTCTTATATTTTGAGGTTTTACACATTTTTATTAATAAACAATAAATGAGTCTTTTTCTTTGTACATAATTTTTTGTGTGCAATTTGTACACGTATTATTATTTTATATTTAGCCTAATAATATTTGAGTAATACTAGAGACACCAACTACATACAAAAAGTTGTGCGTATAAAAAAGAGAGAAAATAGAGAGCATGACGTATAATTAAATGTTTTACACATTTTCATTCATAAATAATGCACGAGCCTTATTTTTAATGCACATTTTTTGTGTATAATTGGAGCTGTAAGACCCCAACTTATTATTAAAAAATTTTAATTTTCTCTATTTATTATTTTGAAATAGTAAGGGTTGATTTGATTAATGTTGATAGTTATGGGTAAAATACGCAAATATTTCAAAATAAGCAAGTGATTATAAAATATTCATTGTTGTCGGGGAATATTCGTTTAATTGTGGAATATTTTTGTTGTCGGGGAATATTCATACGACGGCGCAGTCATGTGTGGGCCTCATAACGGAAAGTGATTGAATGAAGAAAACGACAAATATAAGTTATTTAAAAATAACGGTGTAGTTGTTACCGTTAATACTGTTAAAATACTCGGTGGTTAAAACACAATAGCACACGGTATTGCACCAATTATTGATTCTTACGAAGGCACTACTCAATAATGGTTACAGTAATTACTGTTCAGTATTTTATTTTATTGATTTAATAATTGTCGCGTTAATATTTTATATTGCTGTTGTTTCAATAATTATCATTACACAGTATTTTTCATTATCGAATCAATAATTCATATTATCTGAATAATATTATTAGATAACATTATTGGCAATGTCTAAAAAGTTCTGTCTAATGAGAGATTTGGTCACCTAATTGCGCGCCAATAAAGAGAAATTCTTATCGGAAAGCCCCCCTCTTTCCTGGGAACTGTCTGGTTGTCAATATTGTGATTCTGTAATATTATTTGTGAATAATTAATTATTGATTCATATGATGAGAAAAATATTGATTTTATGTGGATATAGATGGAGAAAATTTTTTAATGTGACAATTGTTGAAAATTAATATTTTATCTTTTTCTGATAAAATAATTTATTTAAATATATTATTTTAATAATATATTAACGGTGATATTTTTATAATGAATGTGGGATATATGAGTATATGAGGAGGAAGAGTATTTTTGTGGCATTAAATGTTTAACACATATTTTGTGTGTTGGTGGACACAATTATAGACCGAAATTTGATTATAACCTGTAAAATCGCCCGTTTATAGATTTCGGTCAATTTCTGTTTGGAATTTGGAAAAACTTTCTTCTGCAAAGTTGTAGAAAATGGAATTTCCTATGGAAATCGTGAGTTTTGAATTTTTCTGATAAAAGAGCTATTTATTATGAATTATTGAAGTTTTAGAGTTTCGAAATAATTGATTTTTGGAAGTTTTAATTATTTTATAAAATAAAAATGTTTTTTAGATGTGTGAGCCTCATTTTACATGTGTTAGGTTGCTGATTTTAGATTTTTAAAGGTTGGCGTAGACAAATTTTTATAAATATATTATTATATTAAATTTTCTATTTTGGTGTTCTAAGCATTGAAAATCACACCAGAAACTGAAGTTTTCTCTCTCTATATTATCGAGAGTATTCTTGTGAGTATTTTGAGTATACTTTGAGTATTGTTATACTGTGCAAGTTCAAGTCATAGCCTATATCCGGTGTTTCAACTAGAAGTACTGTCTTTCGAGATAAGGGATGTTATTTTATTCGAAAATGATATTATTTCTTCAATATCATTATGCCGAATTATTGGTTGGAAATTTTTATCAAATTTAGAACTTTTTCATGTCGGGTTACTATTCATGAAGCATGATGATATTTTTTTGTGAAATTTCTATCTTTTGGTGTCGGAGTTACTATTCACATATACGGCACTATTCACGTATACGACACACTATTCACGAATACGGCACTATTCACCAAAAAATGAAATTTTTTCTTTTTGTCCAAAATATCTATTATGGATACTAACTTTGATTGTATCTATATTTTGATCATTCTTGAATTTTACTCCACTCTGATTACTTATGAAGTATTTTTGAACTTGGATTGTTTAAAATACGAATCCTTAATATTTGTTCTTTTGTTTCATTAGATTCGTTTCCTTTAAAATATTTTTCATCATCCTCAGTCCTAAATGATGAAATTACTGAATATATTTGGCATGTAGTGCAAAAATGAATGATTTCTTGATGAATATCTTTGGCCCGTAGTGCAAAGATGAACAAGTGTTGAGATGAACATGATCGACTGATTAATATCTTTGGCCCGTAGTGCAAAGATGAACAGGTGTTTAGATGAACATGACCAACTGATGAATATCTTTGGCCTGTAGTGCAAAGATGAATATTTGATTCCAGATATATATTGATTGATGTTACAGGGATAAAATATCGACGATGAACTTTTAAATTCATATATAGAAGATAGTAGTTTGCATTATCTACTTAACTCTTCTAATAAATTGTTGTTTCCGCTGCAGTTGTTGATTTAAAACTGGTTGTCTATTGTATTCTATTAGATTTTTTACTGTTGAAGACTAACGATAATTTGTTGTATATTATCTTAGTCATAATATTCTTTACTGGGCTAGTTGAGCTCACCCTTTTCCTTTTTGTTCCATTTTCTTCTCAGGAGGCGAGAATGTAGCGAGTACTAGTTGGGGTATGGAATGAATGTTCTAGAGAGAGTTTTTTAATAGTCCTCATCATTTTTATAAAATAATGTATCAATAATTATGATGGGGATTTATTTGCGTGTGGATATTGTCTAGACGGCAATATCTGTATTTAAACTAACAGTTTATGTGTTGTCGTATTTTGCAAGACAGTTGTATTAATAAAGTTGTAGTTGTTTCTGTACCATGTATTTGGCGACTCAGAATGAGTTGGATGAAATGGACCTATTTTGGAGGCGTCACATGAGCAAATAATATTATTCATAGTCTTTTGATGACTTAAAAATAGAGATATTGATACAAAAATAACGTGTATGAGAGTTATTGGTTACACTCACTAGGTCCACTTATTTATAATGAATTATTTACTAATTATATTTTGACTCGTTATTTTGTAAATTAATTTTATAAAAGATTTTTGTATATCTAGCTTTTTTAGGGATTAGGATCTCTTTCGTTACATCTATCCTCTAATTTCTCTAAATACATATTTAGCAACACAAATATGACATTTAGCGACACTTCTAGTAACACAATTGTTTGCAATAATTTTTTTATTTTGTCGCTACATGTCATATTTATATCCTAAATATGTATTGAAAGAAATTGAAAGATATATGTAAGTAGGACTAAGCAAAAAAATAGATAAAACCGAATAACTGAACCGAATCGATTTTTTTAAACCAATTTTTTTCGGTTATTTATTGAAATTCGATTATATCCGATTTAATATTCGCTTTTCGGGTTTGGTTTTCAATTTTTTTTATTCGGTTAACCGAATAACCGAATAACAAAAAAATAAAATTAAAGCCTTAAAAGCACAAATCAAGCCTTAAAGCCTTAAAAAAGCAATAACCGAATTAAAACCAAGGTATCATATCATATCTTATCTTATCCCATTCATTTTCTCTTTCTTTTCTTTGTGTAACAACCACAATCAAGTGTCATATATTGTTGTGATTCTGAACTTTGTTTATTCGGTTATTATCCCAACAATCGAATAGTAAATTTGATTATTCGATAATTCGGTTAATGGCTAATTCAATTATTTGTTTGGATACTAAAATTGCATAAAATTCGATTTTCAATTATAACCGAATAGTCTATTCGATTCAATTATAACCGAATGATAATCCCTTTTTATATCAAGTACGGTTGCCTAAGAAGAAAGTGGTTATACTAGAGCTTCGACCAATTATCACCTGTCAATTACGTTTACCAGCCACTCCATTTTAATACTCACTGTAAGTGTTCAGAGAAAAGATTTAGGTAAGAAATCAGTTTTCATATCTTTTTCCATACTATTGGTTAAATAACTTACATACGTATATTAAAAATAGATTATATGTATATACACAGTCAGTATAAAATCGTCTCTTTTTTGGGTTACAGCGCCATAGACCAGAATAACTATAACGATGAGTGAACCGTTGTTATAGTCCAAAAAACTCTCGCCATAACTAGACGACACTTTTCCCATAAAATAAGAAAAAGATAATTTTTTTTAAAATTTTATCTTTAATAATCTTATAAAATTATGTAAAATAATAGATATTTTTATTAATTATATTAAATAATTTCATTAAATAACATATTTATCTTTTACTTTATTTTATCGCATATTTTCTAGATGGAGGGAACAGATATCATTTCCATTCCTTAGTTATCGGTTTAAATATATTCGAAAACAAGTTACTACTATAATTTTATTCATAGTATAATTTATTTATTTATTTAAAAAAAAGAAAAAAGAAAAGAAAAGAAAAGAGAAACAGTTATGAGAAAGAGGGCCCAAAAAGTGCACCGTCTAATTCTATCAACACGCCACCGCAATCGCTGTCGATGGACGGCGGCGTTACCTTCCAGCACTCGATTTTAGGTACTCCTATTATCCTTCTTTATATAAGCTGCGTTCAATATAAAATTAGTTTGTCCTGGTATTAAATAGTTTCTGGAGTGTTTTTGAAAAATTAATAATGTCTTATGAAGGAATCCTTATCCCGTTTTCATATGTATCCAAACAAGGACATATATACGTGTTCAAACAGTTTAGTACACTATGCAGTAAGCTTAAATCTATGTGTGTCTGTGCGTATAATAATACATGTAGGTACATCACAGGTGTTTTGTGCTTGAATATGAATGCCTGATGTCTTTGTATTTTTATATGGTTATTCATGTTTGTTATTTGTAATAATTAGGAAATCAAATTAGAAAAAAATTAAGATTATTTTCAGGATCTTTAAAATTCATTTTTCAATTCATTTTGGAAAGTTATTTTTAATCTCACATGAAAGATAATACAGAAACAATCTCTGGTATTAAAACTTATAGAGTAGGTAGTCTGTTTTATAGATTGATTTGTATCAATGTTGTTTTTTCCCTTTTTGTGTGGAAAATATTTAATACTCCAGGGAGAACAATCTTAGTTGAAATGAAGTTTCTTCTAACATCACCTTAACATTTTCCTCTTTCCTCAGGTTTCATCTTAATGTCACTCATATCTTCTGCTGGGAATCCCAGATTAAGGATGTAGTCAAACATGTCATAGAATTGAGCAATTATGTTTGTAATGTTTTTGGGATCACTTTTCACTTAGAGTTATCAACGGGGCCATCCAAGTATATTGGACTTGGAGACATGGTTACAACAGTAAAGGCCAAAGCTGCTCTAGCACTAGCAGCACCAACTTATAGAGTTTGGGAGCCGGTTTGATTGGGCATTTCATGCGAGAAAGATTGATATAGCTTATTCTGATGGACTGAAATGTAATACAACTGTGCAACATTACATCTGAGCTTCCAATTTCCAGTTTGTTTCAACTTATGTTATTCAGCTGAAGATGCCGTCCTAGGAACCCTTGAACACATGTTTGTTATACTTCCCAGAGCACTATTAGGGGTCCTTTTTGGCTACAGCTCATTACTAAATGAATGTTTATGCAACCAACAGAGTGATTCAGAAATAGCTACGAGAAGCTCAGTTGGCACAGTACCATTAGATACCGGCTGTTGGCAAGGAGGAAGCAAACAGTAAGTGAGCGAGTGAGTGAGACACAATGTGGATTGTTTGAATATGAGCATTGAGGATGGACTTTCACACTTCAAGGAAGAAGTTTTAGCTTTTCATTAAAGGTATGGTTGTGTAGTTAGCAGAACTAGATTTAATTGGTTATTTTTGAAAATATAGCTCGAAAATTTGTGCCAGATTTAGATAATTATGAGATCTTGTTATTGCTTGTAGGAAATATTATGTAGATAATTATTATGATTTCAATCGTAATATTCCTGGCATATAAAAAAGAAATTGTCTCAATGAGTGCTAATTGTTTGTTGGAAGAATCATGCCTTTCGTGTAAATATTATTTCCTGCTTTGTACTACAAAAATGAACCCCTGTAATTAAACATAAGGTTTTAATATGCAACACATTCGAAACAGAAAGTGTGTTCTTATACGGTTTTAGAATTTAGACAGAGTACCATGTGTTTTCTTCTGTACTATTCACAATGTTTTTGTTATGATAAGATAGTTACACGTATTTGATTTCTTGGTTTACGAGTCACAACTGATATTGTTTAAGTTGATAATGCATACGGAACGTTAATTCCTCTCTTTTATGAAGTCTTCTAGAAAAGGTATTATGAGATTGAAAGACAGTGATAGAACTAAGCGTGTCAATGAATATTATACCTCAGTTAACTATAATTTGAACTTTTATAACTTTTCCTTGACTATGGTATTTAAAGAAAGGATATTAATAGATAACCAAGGATGAGGAAAGATATTGATCAATTTTTGATTAGAATCAGTCACATTGTATGCACCCTGGGAGATATGCCAAGGAGTTGATAGGAATTGGAATACTTTGTCTAATATCTACAAAGCATATGAGCTGATATAAAGGTAGCTTATAGGAAGCAAGAATCTCTAGAAAGTTAAGCAATGGAGTATAGGGAAGACAACAAATGTCTTCAAAGCCACTTTCTAAACCTATAATTAGTACATATTCAAAATTCCTATCAAAGCAATGGAGGGCGCCAAATATGCTTATTAATTGTCTTAGCTTATATATATGGAATTATCTTCCAAAACAAGAAAGGGTCTCAAATGATACTTGTCATTGCATATGTTGCGATCAATGTTGTAATGGTCTGTGATTAAGGATGATTTTCCACGATGGATTTTCTACTGTGAAGGTAGAGGAACAATGAGAAAAGGTTTAAAAATGACTCGCTTGCACTTTATATTACTTTCTGTTAATAAAGCAGAGCATCTGGTTCTTATCTATATAGTTATTGATTTGATGATTGAAGGAATTAAAATTATTGCTCCACGACAAAGCTGACTTTTGAAATGAACTAATATAGGCTCTTTGAATCTTATATGTAATATTTCTATTTTTCCTGTTATTAGTTGGTTTGTTGAAGCAATGCTCAAATGGTAGTCCATTGTTTTGTTTTTTTGAATTGCTCTTTAGTCTTAAGCAGCTTTGGCTGGCATTTGTAATTCAGAGGCCACTATAAAAAAATTCCTTGGACCATCCAGCAAAAGTAGAATTCAATAAATGTTATAACATATTCTTAGAGAGTAAGAGATAAAGAGAAAGAGAGAGAGAGTGAGAGCAATTATACTTGTTCAAAAAGGAAGGGATGCCATTAGTTTCTTTTAAGCACAGTTTTTCTTGAGAAACATGGAAATGGTAGTGAAAATGGATCATCAACCATGAACCTATAGCATATTAATTAACCAGGAAGGGAGATGAAGGATTAGTAAAACAAAGATAAAAATGTTGTCTCGCAGGGTTAGAACTTGGAATTGCAGGTAGGTTTTTTATATTGCTTCATGTATTCTCTTCTTATTTCACTTTCATTAGGCTGCACCACCTGGGAGTAAACGTTATGAATGTTTAGGAAAATTAAAAATAATAGGTATTTTGAGTAAAAAACATAATGAAGTATAAGGACTGTAGATTGCTTACCATATTCCTTCAATGTTTTGCATTTATGACATTCCGTCCTATTGGCATAGTTGTGTACACCACATCCTAGTCTGGCCAAATCCAGGCACACGTATTAGATACGAAACTTGCATAAAATAATAATATTTTTACTATCAGTAAAATTATTTTCATCATCATCATCATCTGAAACTCAGTATGATTATTTGATATATACTCTGAAAAATGTAGATCAGTGGAATATGTTCAATAGAAATCATGTATTAAAACAGTAAAGATAAATTAACAAACAACTATTATAGAGTAAACTTGAAGTCACCTATTGCAAATCCAGTCGCCAGTTTTCCAACCAGGAGGGACCGTGTTATTGTATGCATAGCCGCCTGATCCCATAATGCCAGCCCCATAACCATAGTAATCTTCTTTTGATACTCCACACCTGTAGCAGCTTGTTCTGCTTGCATAGTTGTGTGCTCCACAATTCATGGTATTACAGTACCAGTCCCCAGCCAAGACTTCTGTTCTGTTTATTCCATATGATGCCATATCAGGATCACCACCAAATTTAGGGAACCTACAACGATGACATGAATCTCGTTTTTTGAAATTCATATGCTGACATGAACCACACATCCAGTCTCCGCTGCTCATCTTCTCTCTCTAAAAGTACTGAAAAGGAGAAATATAAGAATTTAAGCCATCAGATAACAATATTTCATCTTCTTTAGGCTATTGCCTATGTGTAACTACAAAAAATACAAAAACAAAAACAAAGATGGCGTGCCTATCACCATGTATCTCTTATGTAAAGGGTTTCGGAAAGATCCTTGTCTATTATGCTATTAGTTGCTAAATCAAGTAAGAAGAACTTATAAATCAACAAACCCAAATTTTGTTCGAGTGTTTTCAGTAAATGCCAGATCAGATTTTGGAATAGAAAGCTACATTCTGCATCATAGGGGGTTCAACCAAGATTGGAATGTTGTTAATTATGATGGAAAGGGTAGAGAGTAATTAGAGTTCCCAACCTAGGAAACGATTTATATGGAGAAAACAAGCTTGAACTAAATGAACTCACCTCAAGAACTTGAATGAAGGCTTCAAAGAATTAGTAGTAGGAATTGTACTACTAGCAAAAGAGATATGTTAATTGAGTTGGTGATTTTGATGAATGGGTTGGTATGGGTTATATACTTGTTAAGGCCTCAAGAGTGGGGCCATGAGTGGACCTTTTCATGTCATGTAAGCTTTGGATTGTCCCCTTTGGATGGGATTCTAAAAGGAGAAATTTCTGAAAAATTTAGATAAACTTCTTACTTCTCTGCAGCCTTCTTTTAGGGATGTAGGGTGCGAGAAAGGCTTCTAAAGGTATGAGATTAGTAAGTGCATGCATAAAAGCTCATATTTTCCAGATTTAGTTCCAATAATGCCCCTCCTTACATTATTCCCCATGCATTATTTGAACTAGCACCCATGGCGCACGTGCTGCGTGTGTAAATTATGTGGGATAAAATTAGAACTTTATAAAATTTGGAGAACTAAATAGAAAAATAAAAAAAAATTAATTAAAAAGGACAAAATAATAATATATCTAAAGTTGTAGGGGCAAAAGAGGAAAGATGAAAAAAGGGGCCAATCGTGACCCAAAATCACCAAGCTTCCGCGGGAAGCCTCCATGATGGAGGCTTCAAGTATTATTCCCCTTTTTACTATATCCATTTTTCTGGCAAGGTGTTATGAGGGGAAGAAGTTATTTGAAAGTGTGGGAATTGGGATATATTACCTCCATCTCTTGCTCACATGGATGGCCCCGCATCTAAGGATGACATGGATGCTTACGTGGATTCCACGTTACCTGCATACCGACCTTCTTGAGCACTAGGCTTATATAGTTCCGGTTGACGCAGCTCAGGTTGGAAGGCAAAGTAACTGTAGAAAGTTTTCTATTGGGAATCAATTCCTAATAATGCACATCCATTGCCAAATTCTATTCTTCCTCGCTTGTTTTGATTCTTTTATCTACAATAATTAAAAGCCAATTGAAGATTCATATCCAGTGGCATTCTTTAGGTTTTTTAATCACTTTTTGCATGTGTATATACATATATCTGCTTCAAAAACACTAACATCACTTGTATAGTTCACAGGAATGTTCAGAGAACTTGAACTAATTTGGTATGCTAGTTATTCCTGAAAGTGGTAAATTGGTATTTCACTTCTTTGGATTATTAAGTTGCCACTATTATATGATGATATAACTTGAGCCACTGTTCCAAATATTCTTTTGTATTCTTGTTTGGTGGTTGTGTTCAATGTACTGATCTCTTACAGAAAATAGATCTGCTAAAAGTCATTATTGTTTGAGTGCATCTTAAGTTTTTTTTTGTTTTTTTGTTTGTTTGTTCTCCTTCAAATTTAAGTTGTACTAGTTGAAAAACATTTATCAAACAATACTTAAGGTTTTGCCCTTGTATCAGTTATGTTCATAGTCCAAGCTACAAGATAAAATACAAATGTGCTAGTATTGATGTACAATGGTGTATAGTATGTGCTCCCAACTGCATAATATTTAATTTGCTATGTCATTGTCCTCCACCTAGCAATTAGCATTGTTGTACAAAGCTAGGCATGTTCATTACTTCATTCTTAATATTTTAAAGGAGACAAAAAATTTGCACTCAAATCACATGGCTTAATACTAACAAAAAGGTACAACTCCATGAAAGTATGTTGACAATACAAGCACAGCACTTGAATGCATGCCATAGTAATTCATGAATCATGCCCAAACACGTAACATGCATTTTTTGTTTTACCCAACCCCCTGTTGTGCTTCATGCATTTTTGATAGCTATAGCATTGCTGGAGTGCAAATTTCGTTTGGATTAATCATCATCAAATGTACTCTTGTGACATCAGTGGTATTCATTTTCCCTTCTTCCTTTATAAAGCTATTTTATTAGTACATTTTTGTTCTTCAATGCACTTTTCTTTGAATGCTGCTGCTACTGTACTTCAGTGTATTATTAATGAAAGATAGATAACCTTGTTTATATTATAGTATCACTGTATCAGTGATGTACCGTGAGATAACATACAACTTGTTATACTGATTTGTAGTTGCATTGGAGAAAAGGTGTTATACACGTAGGAATTTAGTTGCCCGAGCAGCAGTTTAATAAGAACTGCCCATATTCTTCATTTGTTGTCAATTTGCTAGGAATAATTGCATTAGAGAAAATATATACTTGTATCATATATATATCTGTGCATCTCACATTAGATACTATTATTATAAACAAGTGGAGTGAAAAATATACATTATTAAGTTGAAGATTTTTGCTGTAAAGAGATTGTGGTCCATATGCATTCTTTTAAAATATTAAAACTGCTACAAAATGTCTCTCTCAAGGGATCAACCCTCTCCCAAATCATCCAAGTCTAAGGGTTGTACAAGTAGAAATTGTGACACCCCAAATCCGGTACTTCCATTTCCACAGGATTTGGTGTTCACTGTACAAACATCATCTATCTATCTACCCATAAATAAAATACAACCATACAATAGATAGAATAAATAATAACTCTCTCCCCTTATGGGGTTACATCAACTGCATAACTAAATAAATCCCAGGTTAATCTAACCTTAAAATATCTGTGCGAAAACATAACAATTAAGTCTTAAGTAACATCAATTTTAAATGTCATTACACAACCACATAAACAAATAGTCTTCATTACTTGCTAATCTTGCCCTTGCCTTTACTAGTGGAAGGCTCGTCTGTTCTCTCGTTCTTAACTGCAATGTTATTATTACGCAAGAGTGAGCACGATTGCCCACAAGTATAACAATATAATAAATGAATAATAATAATATGCGAATGAATTAATAACTTTGAATATAAAAGCTCAACTTTTGAATCAAGAATGAATAACAAGAATCAAAAGAAATTCTGAGGGTCACAAGACCTTGAACTATGTCCTAGGTTGTCAAGTGTTTATTCTTGAAACCTTTAACAGTCATAAGACTATGGACTCTTCTTCTCGTACTTAGGGGGATCAACCCTTAGTACCATATTGTGTACAATATCTTAACGCTAAAGCGTAAATAATCCCCTATTAAAGGGTTGTTCATCTCAGTTTGACATCGGAGTCCGCACCAAAGGAAGTTTGGATTGGGTAAGCTCAATAAAAGTTCTAGAATTTATAACGCTTATCAACTATGGACTAGTTGAATCAATAAGGGTTCACTAGTCTTACAAGGTTCAACAATAATTGATATTCAATTTGAATAATAAAATTCAAGATGTATACAATCGAATAAGTATTGTATAATAAGAATTATGCTTTTAAAGAATGATAAGATCTAATATGAAATCTTGACTTGAACAGTAATAAACAAGATAGAATAATGAACTTGCTTTATGTAAAGAATTAAGGTTTAGGAACTTGCCTCGTGTGTAGGCTAAACGATTACTACTTCCGTTCACCACAAGTCCTACACACATACCATATATATTCACGAAATTCATTAGTTACATTTTCTCTTAATTATTTAATATAAACTCTACTTTATTTAACAAATCATTACCCTTCTAATTTAATTACTTAATTAAATTAGAATATTTTCATTCTCTTACTATTATTACACTCGAATAAATTATTTTATAATAATTTCCATCGAATATTTATTTTACTCCATCAATATCTCAATTATAATATTTATTTTATTTTATAAATATTTTAATAATAATTTTATCAAATATTTATTTTACTCCATCAATATCTCAATTAAAATATTTATTTTATTTTATAAATATTTTAATAATAATTTTCATCGAATATTTATTTTATTCCATCAATATCTCAATTATAATATTTATTTTATTTTATAAATATTTTAATAATAATTTTATCGAATATTTATTTTACTCCATCAATATCTCAATTAAAATATTTAATTTATTTGATAAATATTTTAATTAATTATTATTATTTAATTAATTATTACTTTTTATTTATTTATTATTTTTTTTTCGTCGGGGCGGGATAATTTAGTTTGGTAACACCCGCCGGAGGCGGGGTTACCCAGACTTAGTTTCTGCAATTTCTGCAGTTCTGCAGTTCACGAACATAACAAGGCCAAATTAGGCCAAAAATGAATCACACGTAAAATTATACATGAATATGGCCATAACTTTCAATTAGTTATTTTTACACGAATTTAGATTTACTCAATCATTGTAATACATATATAATCATTACTTAACTCATCTAGCATGATTTTTAACAAGTTACAACACACAATTTGCAAAAAAATCAACACATTTACTTCCATTGTTCTTGATGTTCTTGAAAGTTTTGAAAATAAAACATGAAAATTGTCACTACGGATTCGTTATAACACCGAATCCGTTTATTTAAATTTTGGTCTCTTCGTATCAACATGCATAACATCATACGAGTGTAAATTTTACGAAAACATTTATGTTTGACATACTAAAGTCACGTATAAGGCCATAAGGCCAAAACCCATACTCTGTAATTTTGTAGAAATCATATACGACATGTTTTCATGAATTTGATGATATGGTTTACATAATATATATAATTAAACACGATTTGATATGTCATAGCACATATACAACCCATAATCATTACTCCTAACCCAATTACAGAGGTTAAACCAAAACTTTAAAAGCCATTTTCATGAAAACTAAAAGACGTGAAGTAGAAATTGGGAAGGAGGAGATTACCCTGAGTATAATTTAGAAGAAGTGATCAATGATGATCCTTTCACAACAACCTGTTGATTACACACTTACAAATTTCTCTCAAGCTTCTCAATTTTCTCTCTGGCTTGTTTTCTAGACTTAGGCAATAATGAAGAATGAAAAGAAGAATACGTATTATAAGAATTCAACAGACGCGCATAATGGTCAGTTACTCCAGTAGTGGGTAACTGCATCCAACTCCCCATAGGGTCTTGTTTGGCTAGATTAATAGATTTCAAAAATTATTTAATTTAATAAAGCTTTATCATATAGTTTAATTCATGTCACACCCACTTGCACAATAATTCATATATCTTATTTAATATAAATAAAATATAATAACTTCTCGTAAATTCACATAGTCATATATTTAATTTTCTCATTAATTAATAATGTCAAATTATTAATTCTCTAATTAATAATTAAATTAATTAAAATACTAATATGCTTATTAAATATTTCTTTTAATACAATAAGCTCACATAATCACATACTTTGATAATAAAACTCTCTACATTAATTTAATAAATATAACACATATAATTAAATTAATCTACCACAATTGCGTCAATTAATTATTTAATTTAATAATTAATTCATCGAAAAATATTTATTCAATCCAATAAATATTAAAATATTATTACAAAATGACGGTTGTCACATCTTTCCCCTCTTAAAAGGATTATGTCCCCAGAATCACAACTCAAAAATTTGTCCCGTTACAGAAATAACACTCTTCCTAGACCTGACAATATAGTTGGTTAACTGTCGGGTCAACCCATATTAACTGGAACTAAATGAGTTGGTTAACCATTTTTATTTATTCAGGTTGGTTAAAGTTTGGAACCATATTTATTTAGGTTGGTTATGGTTCCAATCCGGTTAACCATTTTTCAACCTATATTTTGTTCCAAATCAAAAGTTAGGCTCACAAAGATGATAATTGAATTTAAAATCTTAAAGATCATATAAACTCATTCTTAATTTGTAATTTTGCATCATCATAATTTAGAATGTTCTCAGGGAACCCACCCCCACCCCCACCCCCACCCCCACCCCCACCCCCACCCATGCCCCCACCCACCCCCACCCCCACCCCCACCCCCACCCACAAAAAATATTATGTGATTATGTATACACCCCTACTCCCACCCACCCCACCCCACCCCACCCCACCCCACCCCTATCCCACCCCACCCCACACCAACCCAACCCAACCCCCACTGTAAGACCCCAATTTTTTATAAATAAAGATTTAATTTCTCTAATTATTATTTTGAAATAGTAAGGGGTTGATTTGATTAATGTGGTTATTATAGGTAAAATGCGCAAATATTTTAAATAAGCAAGTGGTTATAAAATATTCATTGTTGTCGGGGAATATTCGTTTGGTCGTGGAATATTCTTACTGTCGGGGAATATTCGTACGACGGCGCAGCCTTGTGTGGGCCCCATAACGGAAAGCGATTGGATGAAGAAAACGACAAGTATAAGTTGTTTATAAATAACGGCGCAGTTGTTACCGTCAATACTGTTGGAATACCCGGTGGTTAAAACACAGTAATACGCATTGTTGCACAGTAGCACACAGTATTGCACCAATTATTGATTCTTACGTAAGAAGGCACTACTCAATAATTGTTACAGTAATTACTGTTCAGTATTTTATTTTATTGATTTAATAATTGCTGCGTTGATTTTTATATTACTGTTGTTTCAATAATTGTCACTACACAGTATTTTCTATTATCGAAGCAATAATTCATATTATCTGAATAATATTATTAGAAAATATTATTTGCAATGTCTAAAAAGTTCTGTCTAAGAAAGAGGTTTGGTCACCTAATTGCGCGCCAATAAGGAGAAATTTTTATTGGAAATCCCCCTCTTTCCTGGGAACGGCCTGGTTGCCAGTACTTTGATTCTGTAATATTATTTGTGAATAATTAATTATTGATTTATATGATGAGTAAAATATTGATTTTATATGGATATAGATGGAAAAAATTTTAAAGTGACAATTGTTAAAAAATGATATTTTATCTTTTCTGATAAAATAATTTATTATTATATTTTAATAATATAATAATGGTGATATTTTTACAATGAATGTGGGATATATGAGTATACTCCTCCTCCACATATACTCATATATCCCACATTCATCGTAAAAATATCATCATTATTATATTATTAAAATATAATAATATATTTAAATGAATTATAGAAAAAGATAAAATTTTAATTTTCAACAATTGTCACATTAAAAATTTTCTCCATCTATATCCACATAAAATCAATATTTTTCTTATCATATAAATCAATAATTAATTATTCACAAATAATATTACAGAATCACAATACTGACAACCAGGCAGTTCCCAGGAAAGAGGGGACTTTCCAATAATGATTTCTCCTTACTGGCGCGCAATTAGGTGACCAAACCTATCCTTAGACAGAACTTTCTAGACATTGACAATAATATTATCAAATAATATTATTCATATAATATGAATTATTGCTTCGATAATGGAAAATACTGTGTAGTGACAATTATTAAAACAACAGTAATATAAAATATCAACGCAGTAGTTATTGAATCAATAAAATATAATACTGAACAGTAATTACTGTAACAATTATTGAGTAGTGTCTTCTTACGTAAGAATCAATAATTCAAAAATACTGTGCAATACCGTGTGCTACTGTGCAACAACGCGTATTATTTTACTTTACCCACCGGGTATTCCAACAGTGTTAACAGTAACGATTACACCGTTATTTATAAAAATTTTAATTTGTCATTTTCTTCATCCAACAGTTATTCTGTTATGGGGCTCACAAAAGGCTGCGCCGTCGTACGAATATTCCCCGACAGAAAGAATATTTCACGACCAAACGAATATTCCCCGACAACAATGAATATTTTATAACCACTTGCTTATTTTGAAAAAAAATTCATATATCACCCTTAACTTTAACCTTTTATCAATTTAACCATTTACTGAATTGTAATTATAAGAAAAATTGAATACTTTTATTTCATAAAATTCGGGGTCTTACAATCTCCCCTCCTTATGAAATTTCGTCCCCGAAATTTACGTACTTGGTATTTCGAAAAGTTGAGAATACATTGCTTTCATTTCAGATTCTATCTCCGGGGTCATTATGATTTCTCCATTGCTCATCTCCCGTGATAACTTCATTTGCGTTCCTCATTTGTTGGGAAGTCATGACAACCGCTATCCCTTGAACTACTCGGCTTTGACTTGTCTGGGGCAGCATTTGGCGTCATTACTACCGTCGGAACATACTTTTCTATAGGGCATATTCCTCCCTCAACTGCCTCTTCGTACTCCTGATTCATGATCTGAATCATCAATCTTCGATCCATATCAAATTCAGGTTGACCGCTCTGTACAGGATAATTCAAAACTCGATGTTGAGTTCTCCTAATTGCTTTCCAAAAAGAGAAATTTATATCATCTATTTTAGCCTTCTTAGATCGGACATCTCTTTCCACAATATCCACGTGTCGTGTGGCTTTTACCCATGCATCACTCATTCTTACTCGTTCAGTTTTTTCTTCATTCAGCTCAGATTCCATCTTTATCATCTTACACTCTGCCAAAGAATGCTTCTGTTCAAGCATTACATATCGGGTAACACAAGTTTGAATTGTTGCATTCTTTTGCTCCACGACCGCATGTCGATCTTCAGCCTGCTCTTCTAACTCATGAATACGATTTTGAAATTCTATATTTTGATCATATAATACCTCTAATAAACTCTCCTCAGGTACATTTTCTTCCTCTTCTGCCTCATTCTCAGCTGTTACCTCTGCGACTATCTCGGGTGCAACTATCAATTTTTCACTCACCACATGGATATCTCTAATTCCTTCTTCGTCTGACATCACATTATCATGGTTAGTGATTAGAGAAATCCTCACAGTCTCATTCACTCCATTGTTAGCATTCTCAGCTGCCATTCTCAAATACTGCCATAAAACAAGGGTTAATTAAGCAAATTAACATATCACATAATATCCGTATATTATGACCGACCAATAATTAAGCTTAGGTAGGACATACTAGCGATAGATTTACTCATCTCTCCCCTCCTAGTTCTAATCCCGATCTCCGCCAGAGATCATATCCCTAAGCTCTGATACCAAATATAACGACCCCAAAATAGGTCCATTCCATCCAACCCATTCTGAGTCGCCAAATACATGGTACAGAAAACAACTTCAACTTTATTACAACAATTGTCGTGCAAAATACAACAACACATATGCTGTGAGTTTGGATACAAATATATATCAACTGTGACTCATGTCCCAACTGTGGACAGCACCACATAATGACACCTTACATAAAGGTATAGTCGAAAACTGTTTTAGAAATTAGAATCTTTGGGAAGTGCTCAAGGAAACATTCGTACATGGGAGGCCATGCGTCTAGGTTATTATAGATATCATATGGCCACAGAATTATCCTTGGTTGACCCAATAGACCCCAAAGAAAAATAAGAAGATTACTATCATATTCTTTCCAATAGCGAATCTTCTCTTGACATATCATTATTTCCACCGTCTCTAATTGAGAGTTATATTTCAAATAGACTCCATGATCATATAGATAGTTCTGGTAGATATACTCAGCAAGTGGATGAACATATCCATGTCTTATGATGACACGAGGTGGTATGTCAGTAGACATCTTGTATGACAGTGGCAAAACACCCTTCCAACGTTGGGTTCGCCTCACCCTAGTTGATTCACCAAATATAACTACTAAATGATGACCACCGTTCTATTTCCCTGTTATCCCCCGCTCGACCCAGCTACACTCGTATTACCTGAAAGGAATTGTGAACCAAAAGGGTGAGCATAACTAGCTCAGTAAAGAATATCATGACTAAAGATAAATAAATTATCAATAGCCTTCAACAGTAATAAATCAGAGTTTTAGAACATATGGTATATGATACAAATTTTCAACCATAGTTGCAGCGGAACGAGCAATCCATTAGAAGAGCCAAATAGACTATAAAGTCTATTATCTTCTCCATGTTAAAAGTCCACCAACAATATTTTATTCCTGTAACATCAATCAACAATTCTTGTCCACAATCACATGTATAACTCATAATCGTAATTGTTGTTCTAAATTCCTTTTCTCATCCAGGACAAAGATAATTTTTATCACCTGAAACATCAAAGATCATGGTTATACCAAATCACAGTTCATGTTCATAATCATACTAATAAATTCATCTTTGCACTACGGCCAAAGATATACATCAACAAGTCATCTTTGCACTACAGGCCAAAGATATTCATCAACAAGTCATCTTTGCACTACGGCCAAAGATATTCATCAGTTGGTCATGTTCATCTAAACACATGTTCATCTTTGCAATACGGGCCAAAGATATTCATCAGAAATCATTCTTCTTTGCACTACAGGCCAAAGATATTTAGTTATATCTTCATTTAGGACTGAGGATGATGAAAAATATTTTAAAGAAAACGAATCCAGTGAAGCAAAATAACAAATATTAAGTATTCGTACTTTAAACAATTTCCATTCAAAAATACTTCATAAATAACCAGAGTGGGGTAAAATTTAAGAATGATCAAAACATGGATACACTCAAAGCTAGTATCCAGAATAGATATTTTGGACAAAAAGAAGAAATTTTATTTTTCGGTGAATAGTGCCGTATTCGTGAATAGTGCCGTATACGTGAATAGTAACTCCGACACCAGAAGATAGAAATTTCACAAAAAATATCATCACGTTTCGTGAATAGTACTCGTGAATAGTAACTCGTGAATAGTAACTCCGACATGGAAAAGTTCTAAATTTGATAAAAAATTCCAACCAACATTCTGGCATAATGATATTGAAGAAATAATATCATTTTAGAAGAAAATAACCTCTTTTACAATCCCTTAAAATCACTTACTATCCCTTACCTCAAAAGAGCAGTACTTCTGACTAGAATAACGCAGAAACGAACTTGCACCGTATAGCAACACTCAAGATATCAAAATACTCAAAAGAATACACTCGATAATAAAGAGAGAGAAATAGAGAGAAAATTTCAGTTTCTGGTGTGATTTTCAATTCTAACCTAAGCACCTATTTATAGGAAATTGCTTAGAACACCAAAGCAGAAAATTTAATATAATATTAATATTTTCAAAACATATTCTTACGCACACCTAACTAGCTGATTTCAGCCATTTAACACATGCCCATAATTGAAAAAAACGTTTTTCATAATTAAAATATTTTAAACTTCAAAAAATCAATTATTTCGGAACTTCAGAACTTCAATAATTCACAATAAATAGCCATTTTGTCAGAAAAATCGAATCTCGCGTGTTTTTATAGGAAATTCAATTCTCTACAACTTTGCAAAAGAAAGTTTTTCCAAATTCCAAACAAAAATTAACCGAAATCCATAAACGGGCGATTTACAGACTATAATCAAATTTCAGTCAAGAAATGGGGTCCACGGACACATAAAACATGTTTTAAATATTTTTGGTAACAAAAATACTCCTCCTCCACATATACTCATATATCCCACATTTATCGTAAAAATATCATCATTATTATATTATTAAAATATAATAATATATTTAAATGAATTATAGAAAAAGATAAAATTTCAATTTTCAACAATTGTCACATTAAAAATTTTCTCCATCTATATCCACATAAAATCAATATTTTCCTTATCATATAAATCAATAATTAATTATTCATAAATAATATTACAGAATCACAATACTGACAACCATACAGTTCCCAGGAAAGAGGGGGCTTTCCAATAATAATTTCTCCTTACTAGCGCGCAATTAGGTGACCAAACCTATCTTTAGACAGAACTTTCTAGACATTGACAATAATATTATCAAATAATATTATTCATATAATATGAATTATTGCTTCGATAATGGAAAATACTGTGTAGTGACAATTATTAAAACAACAGTAATATAAAATATCAACGCAGTAGTTATTGAATCAATAAAATATAATACTGAACAGTAATTACTGTAAAAATTATTGAGTAGTGCCTTCTTACGTAAGAATCAATAATTCAAAAATACTGTGCAATACCGTGTGCTACTGTGCAACAACGCGTATTATTTTACTTTACCTACCGGGTATTCCAACAGTGTTAACAGTAACGATTACGCCGTTATTTATAAAAATTTTAATTTGTCATTTTTTTCATCCAACAGTTATTCTGTTATGGGGCCCACAAAAGGCTGCGCTGTTGTACGAATATTTCCCGACAGAAAGAATATTTCACGACCAAACGAATATTCCCCGACAACAATGAGTATTTTATAACCACTTGCTTATTTTGAAAAATATTCATATATCACCCTTAACTTTAACCTTTTATCAATTTAACCATTTACTGAATTGTAATTATAAAAAAAAATTGAATACTTTTATTTCATAAAATTCGGGGTCTTACACCACCCACCCCCTACCCCACCCAACCCAACCTACCTCACCGACCCCCACTCCCAAAAAAAATTAATATTAAGCGATTATGTATATACCTCCCACCCTCTACCTTACCCACCCCTTATATCCGTCTCTCTATCTATAATATATATTAATTTTATTTTTTAAAAATTTTGTTTAAAAGTCAAAACATCTTAAAATGGTTAATATGGTTTTTAACCATAACCATATGGTTCCAACCCACATTATCCATATTAAAAATGGTTAATATGGTTTTACTTCTTAAATGGTTGGTTAATCATATTTTGTAAACCAAAAGTAACTCATAACCATATTTTGTCAGGTCTACTCCCTCCCTCCCTCTCTCTTTCCCTCTCTCTTAAAATTAGAAATATATATTTGCTTTTAGTCCTTCCAAGACGAAATTCACACGAAGTTCTATTATTTCTTTAACTATCGTTTTTAGTATCAAACCACCATTACTAACATATCACACATTTATATTTTGAGAAAATAAAAGTAGTCTCCCCAAGAATATACTCAAATTGGAGGACGTATGGACCAATTAGAATGTCTATTGACCATGGTGTCTGGGCCCTCATGTCAAGTTTAGTCGATTCCACATAAGAGCATATGTTGCTGTGTTGACCTAGGATTTGATGAGGAGGAATCTTAATCAACAATTTTAACCAGACAATGTGAATATTCTGCATGAAGAAAACCTTACATGAGTCTTTATTCTATATCAGTGACAGTGAGTATTCCTCCTAATGGGCCCCAATTCTCCTCAATAATACTGCGTGAATCCACATCCTATCTGTTATGCAAAAAATAGCCGTTGCTTTTGATTTTGAATATTGTGCAACACCTACTTTTGGCATTTTCAGCTCATTTTTATCATGATTTTTCACATTAATTGTTCTACTGCTCTAGCCCACTTTTCACCTCATCTAATCTCTCTCCATAAATCTTCATCCTCTGATTTATATTATTAATGCGAACGTTTTGCGGTTTAATTTGAATAAAATTCATGCTAAGGTAATTACCTTCAATAGTTTAAGTTGCACTAGTCACACAAGTCATTTTTAGTTTCTTGAATATAATAGTATTACCTAATCATTAACTTATGATTTCTGCATCTCTTTAAATTCAATGGTATCAACTGTTTTATATTACCGTGCTGCAACTGGCTGCTATGCTATTTGAGAAAGGGTGATGCAAAAGGACTGGCAAATTAAAGTACTCATATAAAATGGTAGGAACTTTGGTATATTCTCAAATCCAATCAATGTACATTAAAAATAAAATAAAATGCACGTCTAAGTCCAATGCAGCATGAACCATCTATTAAGTGGGTTGAAAGCACCATCTAGATTAGATACTCAAATTTTATTTTTGATTAGTACATCGATTGTCCATTTCCTCAGAATCCAAATTATTAAGTGGTGGGGTTTGTTTTAAGTAGGATAATACACACACACACACACACACACACACATGTCCTTCGATTATTGGCTGACTAAATGGAATTCAATTACTCTCAGCTCTCTTTGTTTGTTACTGTTATTTTGGTTGAAGAAGGTCAGACGACATTTGATGCTTTAACCTCCGCAGGAAAGTCGATGATAAGGTAGGTCCCTTTTATTATATTTAACAGAGCAGCCAGCTTCAACATCAAGAATGTCATAAGAAATGATTTCTTAATAGTGTGTTTAATACTACTCCGTAGTTGCAGTATTGATTTCTTTTTTGGGTATCATATTTCCTTGAGGACAGCCCTAATTTCTTCCAGGTAAGGCTTGTTGGAAGTTGGAACATTGGGCATAACCCAATATGACACAACATTGGGTATTATATTAATGAAAGTTTTGTTATTTCACCATTTCATTGGTCAAAAATATGTCATTTATTTTGGCACACATATTTTAAGAACACTTCCATGTACTCCCTCTTTTCCTTCGTTTTAGAGAATTGTTTTTGTTCCTTAATATAAGTCGTTTGAGAATTTCAAGTAAACATTAATTATTTAGTTTCCAATATTACCCTAAGTAATAAATATAATTTTCTCTTATTATTTTTTGTCCAATAAATAACATTTTTTTTCTCCAATAAAGGGCAATATAAACAATTGATATTATATTTAATGATATACAATCATTTCTTTAATACTTGTGCACAACTCTAAAACGGAGTGAGTACTAATAGATATGTCATGCTTTAATTTTACGGGGAAAAAATATCACTCATCTCTTAATCTCCTCACCAAATGCAAGAACATGGAAAGCTTCAAACAAGTCCACTCTTAAATCATCACAGCATGCCTTCACAATACCCAATCCACGCCAAGTCATCTGAGTTTTGCGCCTTTTAACCCAATCAGATTATTTAGGAACACTCATTGGGGATGCCCCAGTTTTGGCTATAAAGTTTTATGTTACAATGCTTTTTTGCCGGGGTTGAACTGAATTCTTATACATTTCCTTACCTTTTGAAATCTTCTGGGAAAATCTTGGATTCCCAAGAATGAAAACAAGTTCATGCGCATGTTTTGAAGCTTGGACTTGAGTGTGATGTTTTTGTGCATACTTCATGTTTATGCTCAAAATGGTGGAATTGGTTCTTGCAAATTGGTGTTCAATACAAGTTCTTACAGAGATGCTGTTTCTTTTACGACATTGTCCATAGAAATATACTTGGCTAACTCCACTCGTGGATACTTCTGATTTGAAAGAGAACCAGTTTGGTTAATGTTCAAGTGAGCTGCTGGTTAACCACTTAGACCTTTTAGGGGCTATTTGGATTATGGCAGAAAACATTTTGATGAAATTCCTATGAGATATGCGGTATTGTGAAATGCTATATGATTATAATCTTGGGATTGGTAAAAGTACTTGTGTATATAGGATTGTCATTTGGCTACAAAAATGACTTCCAAGATTTTCAAATGGGGAATAAATTAAATAGGCAGTTACCCAGACGTTCAACTTTTGTTTTCACTGAATCAATATATGCTTCAATTCCACCATTAGCAGTTTATGGAAAATGGACTCTCTCAAGCCTATGTTCTTATTACAAAATTCTTTTCTGGCTTGTTTAATGGATGGAGTCACTAGTTTGTGCTTTCTTTTTGCAGGGAGAAAGGGAGAAGTCATGACCAAGAAATCTGATTGAAACATGCACGGAGGATACCATGCTTGATCTGGTAAAATTCCCATCTTTTTAATTTTTATCATATTATTAGATGTTGGATTTTTACATACCTGATTGCATCATAGGTTTAAGTTAACAGAAATACCGGCCAATAGAGATTTTAGGTTAATGTAAGTGCTGCGTTTCATGCTTCTGTGTTGGCTAGTGAGCCTTGCTTGAAGGAGTTTCGCCTTGCTGTTGCCAGAATAGTTTTGTCTGTAACTATGAAATATGCCGCACCGGCCACTGCCAATACATAATTAACAGTATTCCATTATCGTTATGATAATTAAAGTCGGTAAGAAGCTTATAATGAAAGTTAATATATAAGTTAACGAACCTGTAGAGATGATGAGAGCCTGAGCAGTGTGATTGAGGTTGGCTCTTGCCCATGGCAGCATCCTAACACTAGCCAACTGCAAGTTTAAACAAAATTTGGTTTAAATGTCAAAATTACTTCTTAAATGCTTGGAGGATAGCCTCTTAAAGATCAAGTGAACATAATAACAATTTTTTTCTGAATCGTATTATTTCTCTTAAAAAATATAACATGAGTCCTGCTCATTGTCTTCTCGATTAGATAGAGAAGTAAGTGGCTGCATCATGCTATGTCAAGAACTTGTAAATTTTCTTTAAAGAGACGAGAGAGAAATTTAAGAACTTAGTGTCGCACTATTTCTTTAAAAAGAAGAAGAAAATTTTCTTCTGGCACTTATAAGACTTAGAAATTCTTCAAGGGGTGTGGAAATTGCGGAAAGAGACTTACAGTTGGAATGGCTGTTGCAATAGTGGCAATCACAGCTGCCTTAGCTCCAGCAACAACACCTTCTGTAGATCCACTCATGATTAAGGATTAGCAACTTAGTTGTAGTGATATAAAATGATAAAAACATGCACACACCTAATTTAGGCATATGACATTTTCAAGTAATGTGGCGTAAAGTCCTCTGACCAAATATTAATTTCATAATGGCTACCATTAGTTCTTTTAGCAGTAGCATTGTTAACTTTTTATCAAAAATTCTGGACTTAGAGAAATGGAACCCCATCAAGAAAAGAGGGCCCTTTATGCTAATGTTACCTTTTAGTTTTGAGAATATAAATATTCTTTTTTTGGATAAAGAGACGAAACTTTTGTTGGGACCATCAAAACAAAATCTATATCAAAATTTTGGACCATATTTAAGTGATCAAAGAGTATTGGTAAAGGATGGTGGATATTGAATTTGGACCAGATTAGTATTGTGAAGCTACATACTGGCATCCCATTTAATTTGACGAAATGGATGCAAATAACCCCAAAAATAACATCAATTAATTAATGAAAGTAAAAGTAATTAAGAAAATTCTATGTTTAAGGATAAAAAGAAAGAGAGAGGTTACCATGAGAACAATGCTTGGCCATGGCTAGCTTTTGGTCCGAGGAAACCAAGGTATTTCTTTCAAGAGGAGACTGGACTGATCCATATTTTTTGCCATTAATGGTAGAGTAGTCGGTGATATGAAAAATGTTATGGTTTGTGGTTGAGAAGGTTTGGGATGAAGAACTTTTGAGCTGGAGCTTAGATATTTATGAGCAATCTCAAAGTGTATTTATAATGCATGATACTCCATGTTTTTCAATATCTGGACAAACTTTGATGGTTTGAGCAGTTGATATTCTAACGTCGGAGTCCCTTGTTTTCAATTTAATTCTAACCATGGGTAAAAGTAAAATCAGCCAGTCCTTTCATCATCCAGGAGTTCATGTTTTGGTTGGCAGTAACCCAATTTTTTGTTTTTGTGTTTATATATACTTGAAGAATAAATAATGTTATGTACGCAAACTAGAGGGAGATGTTAATTTTTCAAACATGACAACACATATTTTGTTTAGAGTTATTTTTATGATTAAAAATTAAATGCAACGGTGACATTTATTGAAGGACGGGTGAGAAAATGACAATAATATTTTACTCCACATAGGATGGATTACCTTTTGCTTTGTGTAGTTAGTGGTGTGTGTGAAAAGATATATTACGAGTGAAGGGAAAAGGAAAAATAAGCATGAGAAAGAAAAGGAAAAGATGGATCCCGCATGGGACTGACAAACCATATAGTCTTTAGTGAAAATGGAGTACATTATCAATAGCTGTGGGTGCATGCAATGCAGTATCTTCTTAGATCCCGCTGGTCCTCAACCCCCTTCATTTCATTTTTGACTCCATCTATTATATTCTATGATCATATCCTTCATCTACGTTCGGTGAGTGGAAATGGAATCCACTCTCCAAACAATCACACACTCACACATGCACTTTAACATTATTTTAACTATTCATCACAATATATATATATATATATATATATATATATATATAGCCAACAATGTAAGGATAAAATTATTTATACAATAAATTTTAGTCGTCCATCCGCGAATCGATCAGTAAAAATGAATATGTAAGTATCCACAGTTTAATATTGCGAACAAAATGATTGTCCAAAATATCTCTCGTCAATCTGCAGTTTAATAAATTGTGGACTGTGAGGGTAATATTCAATATCGACTGAATGACTTTCTTCGTGAATCGAATCAAATTCATCTAAATAAGACCTTAAACTATTAGTCCAATAGTATTTTTTTGGATCATCTTAGCCCATCACAGGCTCATTCAAAAAGTGATTACTCAAGTTACTATTGTTAGTAACTCAATTATTTATATACAGATAAATTTTTTCCATATCTTTCGATGTGGGACTAAGATGTTACAAACTCCCCCACTTAAAATTTGTAACGTACTCATCAGAATCGATTACACACACGGTGCACATATCTTTGCTTCTCTAGCCTTTGTGGGATAATACCGGTTGGTTTCGTGTCCCCACCTCCATACCTCTCTCCATTGTGTGAAAATACCACCAACCTTTGTGTCCCCACCTCCGGTAACCTGATCGAATGACTTGACCCGAGCTTTCGAGAACCAGCTCCTGGTCAAATTTTAAGTCCAGAACAAATCTTGGGTCAAATTCAAGTCCAAATTGAATCAAATTCATCCTTAAAACGTTGACCATGGATCAGATCCTCTCTCTCTCTCTATATATATATATATATAGGAATGATTTGTAGCACAGTACTTGCTATGAATCAAAAATAGACAACACCGTCATAATTAGCGTTCAATACAAAAACGAACAACTAAGATTAAAACTAAAAAAATCACGTCCGCTACTATTAGTAGCGTACGTACGTGAATTTTTCAGTTCTAATCTCGGTCGTTGATTCCTATATTGAACGATAAAGATGGTGTATATCTATTTTTGATCCATAACAAATACATGTTATTGATCATTATATATTTAGGAAACTGATATTTTTACATGTTCGAGTCTCTCTTATATGGAGACGAAACCCACTCACTATTCATATGAGAGAGATCATGTGAAATTATTAATTTTTTATATAAAAATATCAGTTTCTATATGATAATGAAGATATTTGATAATTATAATATATTCTCTTTGTTTCAAAACTAAGAGAGTAGAATGATGAGTAAAATACAAATAAAAATGTGCTATTAGATTTTGAAATGAGAAATTAAGTGTTTCCTACATGTAAAAGAAAACGGAGAAAAATGAGTTAATGAGGATTATCTTCTTCCCCACACCCACACCCAATAAAATGGTGAAAGTAAAAACAATGATGGGTTTTTATTCGTTCTTTTACTTTAATCAGTAAAAGGACATGTAAATGAGGGGATATGGGAGTACCCAGGTTAGAAATTAACAAAAACACACAAAATAGGGATTCTTGTAAACTTTATTTATTTATTTATTATAGTAGTAGTAGTAGTAATAATGGTGATCACATGAGTTGATGAGTTCTTTCGTAAGAAAAAACATGGGGGCGATAATGACTTTTCTTCCCCCATCTAATTTTTCTTCTTTACACGTATACTAATCAAGTAGAAGTTCCATTTTTTTGGGATTTGCAGCTGACTATAATTGTATTATATTTTTGCTCATGGGCAGCTACTAGTTAGCTCACAGCCTCACAGGAATTAGATCATATCTAATTGTTTTTATTTATTTACCAACCTCACACAGGGATAGTCTATACAACTTCCATGCAAAGGTTATGATATATGACGTGATGCGATTCCATCATTTTAACAAGCCATCGTTATGCAAATTCATGCATCAGGTTACGAGTTTTATAATCTTTTATGGCATTAGTTAATATAATAGTATTTTTTATAATTCATATAATAAAAAATTATATATAATCTTACTACAATAAAGTTAGTGCCAACTTCACACTTAAGGATACCAAATTCAACTATAAATTCATTAACCAAAAAGGAACTGCATTCATATATTCTAGATGAGATTGTGCATCTGTGGCTAAAAAATCTTGGCACTAGGTAATTCTGTAATCTTTACACACACACACACACACAGATGGGCAAACATGTAAGCATTTTACGATAACATCTTTACTGATCAATATATCGAAAACAGGATTCTTGTTAATTAAATCTGGTTTTACATTGTAGTAAGTAAGAAAAGGAAGAAAACAGATGGAAGAAGAACAGCAGAGGAAAACAGATCTTTCTTTGGTATCAATCAAACTATGGTAGCACTAATTAAATACTACATGATTCTTGCTTTCCTGCTAATTTATATATGTACTTTTACAGTAGTTAAAACTTAGAAGTAGTCAAAATGATGTGGGATCTGATATGGAGCCTCTCTCTCTTTCTTACTCAACTTTGGTACCACCCCAACAGCAGCAGCTCCAGCTCTACTCCTAATGATCTTGTGAACATCACTAGGAACCTCTGGTGGCCTAACAGACCTAATCAAGGCCCACTTCACACCCTTAAAGAACTCATGCCTCTTAATCTCCACTGACCCCTTTAGGCTCCCAATTCTCTTCTTTGGATTCTTCACTAATAATTTCCCAATTAGATCTTGAACTTTCATCATCTCCTCATACTCTTTACTACTATTAAAACCCATCCTTGGAAACCCCGAAGGCTGCCTTAAAATGTTAATCAGAGTTTTCTCATTGTTCTCCCCTTTGAATGGTGTTATACCATACAATAGCTCATACAACAACACCCCAAATGTCCACCAATCCACCGCACTGCCATGGCCTTGGCCGGATATCACCTCCGGGGCCAAGTACTCGTGGGTACCCACGAAGGATTTTGACCGAGCGTCGATGGGTTCGGCCACCAATTCGGGACTGTATTCCGGGACAGTTGTGCCCGCTTGTTCTGTGATTGTTGTGGTTTTGGTCTTCTTTAAGAAACAAGTGAGAACAGGCTGCATGGGCATCACACAATGAGGCATTGGAAATGTTATTGCACAAGAAGGGACAGCAGTTTTTAGGTGGTTGGTGTCAATGGGTTTGGATCGTATGAGCTTTGGGACGACGTCGCATTTGAGGGAGAGATCGAAATCAGAGAGCATTATGTGACCATCTTCTCTGACTAGTACATTTTCTGGCTTAAGATCTCTGTAAACAACACCCATCATGTGTAGATACTCTAGGGCTAATAGTGTTTCTGCTGCATAAAACCTGTCAAATATGTATATATGTATAGCTTGGTAAGCAACTTAATAAACAGCGACAAATTCCAGTTACGTATAACGTCTTCATAGGTAAGCTACAGGAAGGAAAATTGTCTTATATTATTAATTATAAGGTCATATGATAATACAGAAGCTCAAAATTTGACCACGTAAGTTTACAGAAACCATTGAATTAATGACACTTGAAATAAAGTTGATTGATTACTAATGTGCGATAATATTTAAATTAAAACAAATTAATTAACATACTAAAATGAGAGCAGTAGCATATTTCTATGTAACCATTTAAAAAAACAAAAACTATTTATGCGACATTTTGAATTAAAAGAAACTATACTATAGAAAGTTTGCTTTAATGTTCGAATGAATATGCTACATGATTTTATTTTCCCCTCGTTAACTGTAAAATTAAACAAAAATATAGAGTACTAAGAAACTTACTTGGCGGCTGAAATAGAAAAGCGCTTTCCGGTTTGGCGTTGCCTTGCGGCGTGCAAGTCCCCGCCGGGGCAAAACTCCATAACAAAGCAAGAGTAATGAGAAGCATCAAACTCAGCATACAAAGTTGGCAAAAATGGGTGGTCAAGCATACCCAAAATCTCTTTTTCCATTTCTGCCCTTTGTAACTTCTTTCTTATTGCAAGAGCCTCCCTATCCACCACCTTCATAGCATAAAAGCACTGTGGCAACCCCACCACCGGGTTCCTAATCTGACAAAGGTAAACGTTTCCGATATCGCCGCTGCCGAGCCGGCGGAGCAGACGGAAGTGGTTGAGCCCGACAAGACCGGCTTTTTCGCGGCGGAGCTTGTTCATGGCTTCCCATCCAACTTGGTTAGCCTTGTGTGGCTTGTAGGAGTTGGAAAAATAGGTGGTGTCACTAGAGGAGCAAACGGAGATGGAGCTCCGGCGGCTGCCGAAACTGAGGTTGCTCATCCAGCTGCGGCTGGAGTCCGGCACCGTTATGGAAGAAGAACTGCTATCATAGTCGGATAATTCGTCTCGGGTTATGGTAGTTGCCATGATGGTTAATTAGCTAGGGGAACATGTATGTATATATGAATGAACTTCTCTTGGCTTTCTCAGGCTTTATATATATATATATATATATATATATATATATATATATATATATATATATATATATATATACTAGTCCATATTATAATGCCGGCCTTTTATGGGTATTAATGAATAAATGTATTTCGCTATGGATACTAAAGAAAGTTACAAAGTGATACTTTTGCTAATGGAAGAAACTCAAAAATAAATAAAATATATAAAAAATGTTTCTAGTTTTTCAAGTAGAATGTGCGACTTTCATCACAATGTTGCGCGCAACGGCGCAATATATATACATATATATTGTTTTATTCTTTTTCTTTTTAATCATTCTCTATTTATTGTTAAATTCTTAATTTGTCATTAATTATTTATTGTTTATTTATCTTTTTCATTTTCTATTTTACTTTGTGCATGCTAGGCTACAAAGTAAGCTCCTATTCATTGTATAAATTTGATGAAAACGGAAGTTCATGAATTGGTTTTTTATTATTAATTTTATTTTTTATACAATGCATTTTGCAAAAACATGCATTAATATACATAAAATAAAAATGGACCGGACCTATTCCTATATGTTGGATATTGGATTGGATTGGACTGGATACTTTGATTTCATAACTCCACATATCTTTTTGGGTATTGCTAATCCATCATTTTCATTTCATGAATTGAGTATCATACTCCTTTTAACGGTTGACGGTCAAATTTCCATAATTATTGTGACTGTCAAAAGGCACAAGGGGAGCTTTTGGTAATTTACTAGTATTAAAGTGTTGTGCAGTAATCATAGATGAAGAAGCTTTTGAAGGCTGAAAACTGGTAGAACACGAAGCACCCGTGCTCCATTCATTAATTTCCACCTCTTTCGATTTACATGTATGTATGTATAATGTATGTATCTATAATTTCTAGTAGTATATATCTTTATTAATTACTGGAGTATTTTGGTTGAAGTGCATGTGATTGTGTGATCCAAGAGTACTACACTCGATATTTCATGTAAAAGGAAAGTCACCCATTGTTGTGTGGCTGGGCTGGCTATAAAATCTTAATTACTACTATGTCACTTTGTATGGTTTGTTAATATAAATTCTTCCTTTTAACCAACCAAAAAAAGGTATACATACAACATTAATTTCAATGCATAAGAATGAATTTTCATAACAAAATCAGCTAGCATAATATATGGGTAGATCATAGATGGAGTGTACGTACCATATTAATTTTATTTCTTTGTATAATTATATTCAAAAAAAAAGAGCAATACAAACAAGATCTTATCATTTTCCCTTTTGGTTCCAATTTCGGACAACAAGCCTAGCAGAAGATGTAGGATAAGAGAGTAGCAAATAAATTGAAAAACTCAAACCTCCATAACTTGCCCCACCCCTCCCCCATACATTCTTCTCCCCCTACCCTACCCTACCCCCAGAATCTTTGCTACCAACAAACCTTTCTTCATTCAAATCTTTTCAACTCAAATAGGCTAATTACTCATCTCAACCAATATTAGATATATTAATCTTAAATTAATTTGTGTATTGTATATGGTCGAGATGATTAATTAGGTCTTAGCCTAGCTAGTGGTTAAGACTTAAGACTGATCAGGTTCCATTCTTTCTTTCGTTTTCTTTGAAACTAAGACTACCTAATTTTTATATTTATTTATTTTATAGCAACTAAGTTAAGTTGATTAAGCATTTGGTGTAAAAAGGTAGTATGTTCCTTTGTTGCATACACTTAATTAAATTAAGCAATGATGGAGATTAATTACTAGCAGAATATCTATTCATTCCACATGCATTTAACAGTCCAAATATATAATTATATATATCCCAACTATATATACAGTATAAAAGAAGTTGAGAGAAGGTCATGTTACTTTACTTGAACGAATCAATGAAAGGAGTTAACTAAAGGAGAACAATTAAGGAATCATGAGATATTCAAAAGGATGGACGTACCATCCATGAAACATTATCTCAACTGCAGACATGCATCCACTCCTTCGATAATGTCCAAAATGGACTGACAAATATGGCCAATCTGACCATCTCAATAAATATATATTAAAATACGAAATATAATTATATTGGAAAAATATATGTACACAGCTGTGTAGTACACAGTCGGTTATGACGACGGTTTTTTGAGCTATAGTGACGGTTTCACCCGTTGCCATAGTATATATAATATTAATAAAATAGAACTCATTTTGAATTTGAGTGGAAAAACACGGTTCAAATTCATTCTAATTGATTTGGGCGGAAAAACACAAGGACGGTTCAGATTAATTCTAATTATTTGGGCGGGAAAGGGTGGTGGGAGACAGAGACGAAGCGAAGATTTGTTTTTGGGGGGCCAAAAAAAAATTTAACATCATAAAATATATTCATCACTAAAAAGTAAAATTTTATTATTACAAAATATATTTTTACTAAAACAAAAATAATGTAGTAATGGAATTTGTTTTGACAAAGATAACAAAATATAGTAAAAAAAAGTTTTTTAAAACATATTAAAGTTTTGTCAGACCTTGGAGGGCCGTGGCCTTACAAAATTTTCAAACTAAATCAAATGTACAAGTGAGTCTTACAAAATTTTCAAACCTCGGGACGGGTCGTGGCCTCCTCCGGTCACATCCGTCCCTGGTGGGAGAGGAAAGAGAAGAGAGAGAATGAAAGTGGGATTGTTAAACTGGAGAGAGAGAATTTTGTTACGCGGTGCCTTGAGACATGAATAATTACTAGTAGAGTTATATAGTATAAATTTCAGTGAAAGTAGCCCAATTTAAAAGAACATGGAAGCATATACTGAGGAACTGCAACCATAGTATCTTTCCCTGTTCATCGCATAGCCCTTTGTCTGGGACAGGCATATCATCATGGGCATTTGGGCAGGCAGCTCCAAGCTCCAATCCTATCCTATCCATGGGGTCCAACACCACATTTTCTTAAATTTGTTTTGTTTTATGCTCTATCATTTTCAATTCCATCTCTAACTTATGTAGATTCCATTGGTAGCATGATTGCAGTGAAATCACAATACACAGTCAAAGAATTACATTCTCCAAGTGATGTGTAGCCTCTTAGCCCAAACACCGCGGCCACGGCCACGGCACTCGTTTAATTATTAATGACTGGCTTGCTAAATATATTCATTCATTCATTCGAGTCATCTTAAATCATCATAAATTAATTTGTTCAAAAAATCATAACTATTCATAAAATAATACTAACAGAGTTGAAACTTGAGAAGCAGTTAAGTTACCACATATACTCCGTCCTATTCATATTAAGTGTCTTTTTAGAGTTAAGCACACTTATTAAGAAATAACACAAAATGTCTTTTGTATCCCTAATTAATTATTTCTCTCTCCACAATGGTCCATGAAATTGCATTTACTAAGCATATTAAATAGAGAGGTAAATTAGAAAAAAATAATGCAATATTGCATAGGGATTCCAAAACGATACTTATATTGAATAAAATAAAACTTTCCAAAACGAGACTTAATATGAATAGGAGTGAGTATTTAATTTAATTTTGTCGCTCGACTCTTTTTTTTTGTTTGGGGAAAGAATTCTGCTTTATTATTCTAAACTAAAAAAGGGCCCTTTACATAAGTATACAACATTTAGAAAGTAATTACACTATTAGTGCACTCATAAAATATTTACACAATTAATATACTTTCTATATTTATTTACAATATTAGTGCAATTAGAATTCCTTAATTTAGGGAATTAGTATAGGATTCAATTCATAAAAATAAGGAAACCTAAAATCAAGGATAAATAACTACCATATTTAATCATTCAAATTCAAATATTTTGGATTTAACAACAAAAACAAAAACAAATTCAAATTCAAAAATAATAATTAAAATTTAAATATTCAAAGTTTTGCAACGTCATCTTCCTCCTTCCCTTCGCTGCCACTTCAACACCATGGACGCCGATCTCCTCATCCATTACGGTCATCCATTACGACGAAGGTTGATTTAGTCCATAAATTAAAAGGAGAAAAAAATAAAATTTAGTGCAGTTGGTATCCAAATATTTATACAAAGGTAACTATTTTAGTTTTTGTGGGTAACCAAGAGAAATTTCAGTACAGTTGGAAACCAAAACTTTCAAATGTAACAATTTTAAAAAAATTATAATAGATTTTTTATAATTAATTGGTAACCCAATAAAACTGAATTTGTTACCTTTATATTAAAGTTTGGCTACCAACTACATTATAAAAAAAATCTAAAATAGATTTTTTTAATTAATTGGTAACCCAATAAAACTGAATTGGTTACATTTGTATAAAGTGTTAGCTACCAACTGCACTATTAAATAAAAAAATCTATAATAGATTTTTTAAAAATAAATTAGAAACCTAATAACACTGAATTGGTTACCTTGATATGAATATTTGGCTACTAACTGTACTATAAAAAAATCGCAGCAACTGTACAATGAAAAAATAGCAGATGAAATTTGGGGATGAGTCACGAGATATTGGGATCGGAAACTTGAATTCAAGCTTTGGGGATGAGTCGTCGTCTACCAATTCTTCAATTCAAGCTTTAAAGGGAATATCCATCTTCGTAAATCATTTGTTAACATCTTGTTTGCTCGAGCCTACAGAAGATCCTGAAAGCAATGCAGTTGAATCACCAGAAGGAGAGGAATCCATAATTGGTCTGCCTTTTGCATTTGGAGGTGCAACAAGCTTTATCATAGTTGTCACCGTCTTGTTCCTCTTTGGATGGGTACTTACCAAAGAAAAGGCAAAAAAAACGCATTGAAATTGAATGGGATAGAATAAGGTAGCTAGCAGTTTTAGGATGAGTCGCCGGATATTGGTGGGCAAATTGAAGAAGACGACGATCTTGAAGTAGTTTGGGGATGAGTCGTCGGATATTGGGATAGGCGATGAGTCATTGAATTTGTTAAATAACTTGAGGAGAGAGAAAAGAAGACATGAGTATAACTAATCCTTAAATTAAGGAATTCTAATTGAATTATAATTGCCTAAATTAAGGAATCCTAATTGCACTAATATTGTAAATAAATATAAAAGTGTATTAATTGTATAAATATTTTATGAGTGAACTATTGTTGTAATTATTTTTAAAAATGTAATAGAATATGTAATTGTACCACTAAAAAAAGAATCGTACCCAAGACTCTTGATCCTGGGCCGATCCATTAGAGAGGAGGCCACAATATCCATATGGGCCCAAACAATAGATAGATTTCATAAAGCCTAACCCCTACCCAACAACGACGTGGTTACGACTTACGATTTACCTTTTCAACACCGGTTGTTTGGTTCACTTACCTTTTCAATTTCCACACAATGTTCGGTGGAGGTGGTGCTGGTGTTCCAATTCTATTGCGCACATTAGCTAAAGCTACTGGTGTACTTTTCGCCGGAATTTTCACTATGGGCGTGGTTTCTGCTGCCATTAACGTCAATTCTCAAAAGAATAAGGTATACGGATATAGTGGTGTTAATTTATTTTGTTTGAGATTGAGTTGGGATTTTTAAAGCAATTCTTTTTCTTTTTTTTTAAATTTCAATGGGGTTTGCAAAGGAATAAAAAGGATTGTTCTTAATGCAAATATACGTGTCTATATGTTTATTGTTATTTGTTGTGTAGTTTTTGTTCAGATTGAGTTTGAATTTGTGCAGAATAAAAACGGAAAGCTATGTGGGGTCTGTAAAGGAAAAGGGTTCTATACATGCAAATTATGCAAAGGGAAATCTACAATAGAATGGTCACCGTTGTATGATCCTGTTTTTATAAACCCCTGTCTTTGTCCTACTTGTGATGGGAATAAGTAAGTTATTTACATTTTTTTCCAATTTGTTCTTGGGGAAAGTTTTGGTTGATATTGATATTGTGTTTTTTGATTATAGGGTTCAACGCTGTCTCAACTGTTTGGGGAATTGCTATGTATAACAGGTTAGAGGTATAATAATGGATTGTAATGTATTTGTATTGGAAAATTATGTTGGGTATATAGTTATCTTCTTGTCTTATTACCATTGAAGATATTTTTTGTTGCCATGACAGCATTGAACTAGTTATCATAAATTAGTGGGCTTGTCTTAGTAATGGTGAAATTAACTTGAGAAAAATTTCAATGTTCTATCAATTTATTTGCTGACAATGGATGTGCAAACTATTCAGTATGTTACTCGTTGAGATGATGGAAAACCGAGTGATATCGATAATTCATGGTTTGAGTGTAGGGTGTTTGATGATATATTTGTGTGGCTTTGATTGGAGCTTCGGAAGCAAGAGAAAATGAAAGAAGATAAGTATGATTCCAAGAAAATGTGAACAAAAATAAGAGCGCATTTGTAGTTCAGTGGGAAAGTATATTGCAGAGTTCCATGAATGGATTCCTTTCTTTATTGTTTCAGCATTTCTTTTCCCCTCTTTCCTTTTCCATTTTTCATTTTCCATTGCTATTTTTGTTCTTTCTCTGGTTTTCTGAGTTCCAATATGAGAAATTTTTCTCTGGTTTCCTATCTTTTCACTTTTCCATCTTTCCTCTTGTTTTCCTATATCTCAACGGAAACTTTGTCCTTCTGGATTAGTTTCTAAGCTACAGTTACAACCTAAAACTCTAGGATATAATAATTGGCACATCTCGTTCAGCTGGAGTTGACTGGTTAATGTTCAAGTGTATGAGTTGTAGGATCACAAACGTCTGCATGGGCTAAATGCCATTCCAAAACTAGAAGATTCAGAACTTCAGGTAAAAGGCCATGCCAGTTGATTTGTAATTGATTGTAAGGGTTGAATGACAGAGAAGTTCATAAGAATTATGTTATGCTAAACCAATTTGATTTGACAGGAAATATAGTGCCCAGTTATTTTGTTACTTTTTTTTTTTGCAATTGGCGTCTAATGTTATGCTACTATTTTGAATTTAATGTAATTTACTGTTAATTTGCAGAGGAAATTGGCTAGTGGGAAGGGAACTGAATATTTAATCCCTTCTATCAGGTCTGGTAAATGACGGTCAAACAAGAAGGCTATCCTCAAAGTTCAACCATAGGATTTACCTAGATATATCAAATATGAGTCGAACACTTGCAGTTCGTATATGCCAAGTGCATTTTCTGTACAGTTCCAACACAATGGTAGTTACTTGATACAACCTGGATAATTCCATGACAGTCATATCTAGAGATAATTATTTAAAGCCAGTACATAAATTACAAACATTTGAAAATTTCATTCTTTTCTAAGTTCAAGTTCTAGGTCTTTAGTGCTTTCACTCAAAGAAAAAGTGTGAAGGTGTCTTGCTCAAAATGCATGCAAGAGTAGAGGCTTTTGTGTCTCTATATATACTAGAGATATACTAAAGATATAAGCTTTCTATTGCTAGATAGTAGATGCTAATGTATTTTCTGCTGAGAAGTATAGATTCTACTTCAGAAGGAAACAATATAATTAAGAACAAATCTTTTATGATGCAAGTATTCTTTATATATAGTGAAGCAGGCTTGAGCCGAACTATGCTGGTGATATTCTTATGTGGGACTAGCAATGAATGCTATCAAAAAAGACATTTGTTGGAATCATTCAAGATGAATTATTGACGTCGTTGCATTGCACATTATTCCACACTTTTGTTCTTTGAACTTCTTCCATATAATTTTATCTTGGAGGCATTTTTGCAAGATTTTTGGTCATGATACCCACTTACCAAGCCAGTTGTAATGTCAAAAAATATAGAATAAATAAATCTTGGACACCCCCCCCCCCCAATACACCAAAAAAACTCCCCTACCACAACAAACACACACTAAATAGTTCATTCTTGATGCAATTTTGCTTAATGGTTCCTCCTGCTAATGTCAGGTGGTATAATCAAAGGCACCCCTGTGACCTGAAATCCCAAGCTGGTGTGACCCAGGATGGAGACCACTAATGGAGAAGTGCTGGTCATCCGATCCAGATGCAAGGCCAGCCTTTTCAGAGTTCGCAAAGGAACTATGAGCTATGGCAGCAGCTATGAGCATCAAGTAGCTGGAATGTAATGTTCCTGTGGAACTAGAATTTTTTATGCTAAGTTTGGATCAAGAGACTGGGATAGAGAAAGGAATGAAATAAAAATAATATATTTGATGAGGATAATCATTTCAATAGAATGAAAATTTATTACATTTTTTTTATTCCATATAGAGAGTGGAATAAAATTTATTCCAATAGAATGGATATATGTGATAAGTTTTTCATGACAATACTTTAAAATTATTTTACTTTATTTTTTATTTTATTCTTTCAATTCAAACGCTACATTAGAGTGAACTGTAAATACTACTGGGGGAATGCAAGTTGAAGCTTTGTGATATTGTATACTACTTCATCGATTCTAAATTATATGATTATTATTGTTTTTTGAAAGTTAATTAATTTAGATTATTATTGTTTTATGAAAATTAATTTAAGATATTTTTAAATTGAGATGATTTATTAAAAATTATGAAATAATAAAATTTATGGTGAATAATATTTGTTGGGGAATATAGAGATACATATTTTAAAGTTACACGGTCTACGATTGTAGAGTGATTTCACTCTACGATCGTAGAGTAGTCCCCAGATAGTAGAGTGAATTCACTCTGCGATCGTAGAGTAGTCCACGATCGTAGAGTGAATTCACAAATCGTTGAGTGACTACTCTACGATCGTAGAGTGAAATCACTCTACGATCGTAGACCGTGTAACTTTAAAAAGTTACACGGTATATCCATTTTTACCATATTTGTTATATAGTTTATAATATTTATTATTGTATTAAAAATATTAAAAAAAATTTGCTAAATATTAAAAGTATTTAGTTATTATTAATTAAAAATGAATTATTTCTAGGAAATACGGAATTATTAGATTTATTTTTCTTTTTGTAAATAAGACGAAACAGATGAAGCGAGTAAAATCAATAACTTCAAAAAGTCGGGAAAAAAAAGAGAAAAACAAAAACGGCGCCGACTTGAACCAATATTTAAAATTCAAACACGTACCATGGCTCGCATCGGATTAGTCCCGCACCAAAGTGCGGGGACAGCTGTGGTTTAGACCAAAAAAAAATCCCACATTTCTGTCTACAACTCTCTTTCTCTAAGAAAAACTTCAGCAGCTCTCGATAGCTGCTCACCATCTCTACCCTATCATCGAGGTTTGAACCATCGATCAACAGCCGAATCTCAATCTGAATTCCGAAGTAGACTCCTTCCTCTTGATTTGAGGTCTAAGACTTCTGGTAAAATTTCTCCTCAAATCCTTAAATTCAGGTTGCTTGATATCCGTTTTACTCGGATCTAGTCATTTTCTATTTGTTTCGGCCTGTTCTGGGTGCCGATTGTTTTCTTAAATAGTTTGTGTTGTAATTCGACATGTATGAATTTAAGGCTTTGTTATTATTTGGGAGAATTTGGTGTTCTTCTATACAAGTTTGGATTTTAGTTAATTTTTAGCTAAAATATGTTTGGAATCAGAGTTTGTGATGTTTGAATCGGAGTATAAAAGTTTTATGTTATCTACTTGGAGCGTTTTACTTTTTAAATTAGCTTGTTAAATATAGTTTAAATTTGTTTCCTTGTGCTTGTGGAGATGCTTACTGATTCTTTTGTAGATCTAGCAAATTTATTTCTTTTGCCAGTTCGCTCTTACTTTGATGGTATGAGAATTCAATTGGAAACCAGTTGATCATATATATTGACAAGGTGCCTTACAGATTTTAAAGAGTAGTATGCAATGTCATCTCACAGCCATATCACTTATCTGAGTAATGTTCTGGAAGGACATCCAAATTCCAACTGGGTTTTCATATTAAGGATTCTGCTTTTTTGTCCTTCCATAACAAACTTTAAGTCATTTGTTTTAGTATGATATATTTTTCTAGTTCTGTTCTTTTCAATGATTTACATTTGATGTTGATTTATTGGGAACAATGTTCTGTGTGTGCAAAGTTTATGCATGAGCAATGATATTTCTTTAATCTGTTTCAATCAACTCCAAATATGAAGTGATATTTCGTCTTTTCTGTTTGTCTTTTCCTTACTTGCTTTTAACGCTGTTACCCCCAAATTGAACAAACATTCTATTGTACTTTGGCTGTATATATGCTGCTTTTATATAGTGGATGAAGGGTATCTAGTACTTGTAGTATAAAAATATGTAAATGAAAGGTAACTGATGTATGTAATATTCACCGAGAAATATTTATAAAAACACATCATGAGTACTCGTACAAAAAACACATAATCTGATTTCTCTTATTGAGGGATCAGGATGTTGGCAGAGCAATGATATAATGGTTTTATTGGGAGTAGTTCTGCATTATGTATTTGGTTCTCAGGCTTAATATATGTATTTGGTACTGTCTTGTGTCTAGGTATTTCCTGTGTGGATTTATGTATTGTAGTTTCAATTGTTCTGATGCTGCTTTGACAATTCAAGATGCCAAAGGAGAGGAGAGATCGTTCCGTATCTTTCGATAGGTCAAGAGCATCTCCTTTCCCATGTGGATCTAGCCGATCACTACGATCATTGTCCAAAAATCCTTCAGAGAATGAGAAAAATGTCAAAGAATGGGAGGGAGCTCGATGCCCAGTATGTATGGAACATCCTCATAATGCAATTCTTCTCATGTGTTCATCTCACGACAAGGGTTGCCGACCCTTCATGTGTGACACAAGCTACCGTCACTCTAACTGTTTTGACCAATTCCGCAAGTCATTTGCAGAAGCCTCACCAACAATACCTCAGCAAGAAGAAATTCCAGTTTCAACAGAGCACTCAGAAGCCTATTCGATAATTCCGGAAGCAGCGGCGACTGATTTTGAAGTGGAAAGAAGTGAGGAGTCCACAGCGATTCATTCCAATTGTGAAAACCAAGTGAAGGGAAACCTGGTGTGCCCTCTCTGTCGTGGAGACATCAATGGGTGGATGGTTGTGAAACCTGCTCGTGTCTTCATGAACACAAAATCAAGAAGCTGTGCCTGTGAGACTTGTGATTTCACGGGTACATATACAGATTTGAGGAAGCATGCAAGACTAGTGCACCCGCTTGTACGGCCATCAGAGGCAGATCCAGAAAGACAGCGTGACTGGAGGAGGCTAGAGCGGCAGAGGGATCTTGGAGATTTGATCAGCACACTGCAATCTTCTATTGGGGAGGAGAGGAGTGAGGATAGCACTTTATCTTTTGATGAAGGCGGTTGGCTGACTGTATTTTTCCTTATTCGAGTGTTCAGACCTGGGAGTAGCTCAAGGAGTAGCAGCTTGTCCGGTACCTCAAGAGCAAGAGTGGTGACTGGCAGGAGGAGACCAACATCCAGACTTTGGGGAGAGAGTTATGATGGGGACTCCAGGGATCGGGACAATGAGTCCTCAGATGGTGGATCAAGTCTTCCAAGGCCTCGCGAACGAAGAAACCGGAGACGACCAACACCAGATGAAGAGTCATGAGCTATACAATTTGTTTGCTTGTTTTCCCTTTCATGTTTCGATGGTAAGCGCAGCCCAGCTTCCTGTATTTTACTTGATCTATTGCTATCTGCTTTCTCGTCTACTTATTTTTCTTATGTTATAGGTGAAACAAAAAAGAAAGAAAATGTGAGATTCTTTGGCTCGCCTTTGGAATCCATCCAGCAATGTGGAGCGGAGATTGCTTGGAGTTGCAGAATTTAAAAGAGAATAAAAAAAATCTGTAATTTATCTTTGAAATTAGTCTATTTACAATTCCTTGGTGAATTTTTATCTTAATTTATAGTTGTGTATGGGACGTGGTTATGAAAGGTTGAAGGCAGGGTTTAGTTACAAATTACTTGCATGGTTTTGGAGCAGCATTACCAAGAGGTGGCTTTTCATATTCTTGAATTGGCTGTGGTGAGAAGAAGGATATGATCCATAATGTATTTTGACCTCTTGACTTGGGATGCACAGGAGTGATTAGATGTTTTTCTCAAGTAAACCCTCAGACTCGATGATCCCTGCCTGGTAGTTTCCCTAATTTAATTAGTTCACAACTCAGTTGACATTACTAAATTTTATTTACTCAAATATTTTTGTTTGTTATTTATATCTGTACAATTGAATTTATTTAAATTAACACTAAATATCAACGTTTTGGCCATACGGAGAATATTAGTTGAGTAGTAATCCATAATAGAGTATCTCCCTTTTTCATTGCAAAAATATATGATAACTTTCAATTAAATCAAACCAAACTAGTAAAAGTATAACAAATCATATTAAACTGACTTATAATTTAACAATTTTAAAATAATATTTTTTAAAGTTTATGTTAAAGAGCAAGCCTAACTAGAAGAGTTCACCTTTAATTAACCTCGACTTATTTATTAACAATACTAATATTTATTACAATAACCACAGATAATAAAGAAAACGAATAGTAAAATTCACATTACTTCCGTTTAAAATTGGATGTATCATAGTATATCAAGCCTTTTTAGTACAATATAATTTCATAATCAATTACATCATTATTATTATTATATCAATAACCAAGGATGGATTCAGCCACTGGATTCAGTGAGGTCAAATTTATTTATTTATATATATATATATAATAAAGTAAAAATGGAGATATACAGCCGTGTAACTTTAAAAGTTACACGGCTGTGTACCTCCATATTCCCCATATAATAAATCACAAAATTAAATAATACTCATATATTGTTTACAATAACATTTTTCGAGACTACATAACTTGAAATTATTGTATGATATTCTCACTTTCAATAGTTACAAAAAATATCATGTTCAATAACATAATGGGTATAAATTTGAGACATTTTTTAGGTAAATTATATAGAAGGGGGAGAGGGGGGTAGGGGGTCTTTTTTCTTTTTACCATAATTTGAATTCTTCATATCTGGTTTAGGGTAGGGGATCATGAATCAATCTGGCTGAACTTTTTAAAAATATGTAATTTGTTGGACGAACTTCAAATTTGAGCTTCTATTTTTAGATGTGAATTAAAAGAAAAATCCTAAAATTATGTTCATCTTATGTGGAACTGATTACGTTTCTGCATATAAACTATTTCTAAATCTTTAATAAGAAGCAAAAATAAGGTAGAGATTTTCCAACTTAAGGGTTTGTATTTTCAGAAAAGATGTGTCAACAGGCAGAAGGTGGAGATTGTGGCAGGTGGCCCATTTTAAAAGAAGAAGATGATGAGTTTCTTCAATTCTCTCTCCTCGTGGCTGAAGAAAGATGTTCTTCATCTTCTCCCAAATTTCATCTTCTCAAAGAACCAAACCCAAATGCGTATGAAAAAATATTGAAGCTTTTGTATTTTTCTAATTTTATTTTTCAATTTTTAATTATCTTTGGCCAAGTCAGTAATGATTTTGATTTTGTTTTTGTTTGCACAGACATACACATAAAATAAATAGTTCATCCAACAAATTTGACAGGATAATTTAATTAATAATTTTTAAAAAGGTTAATCAATTAATCGTATATTTTTAAAATTTAGTGGTTTAATACTTAAAAATCGACAACTATATTTGGGTAATCGCTGGCGGAACTAGGGGGCCAGGGGTCGTATGACCCTCTATTTTGGAATTTAATCTTTGTTATGAGATGATATTAATTCATTTACTTTTTTATGTCCTTCCACCTATAATATATTAATCATATATTGGTATCAAATTTTTATAAATGAGAATAACTTAATTCATTTTTTTTGTTTTGAATAGCTCGTGTCAGTTGTCTCTAAAAAAGATTATCAGAACCACAATATAATATTTTGAATATATAATATTATAATTTATAATTTATTCATAAAAGTAGTTAGTCAGTTCACTAAAAATTTCGAAGTCTGATTAATAGTCTCATAGTTCAGAGAAAATTAATATATATATATACGGTTCGGATCAAGTGCATACCCCTTATCTTACTCACTCGTGCTCACCCCCCTTTAGGCGACAGTTTTGCTTATACAACCGTCGTCTATACTTTTAGCGACGCTATATGTTATCCGTCGCTAAAAGTATAGACGACGGTTGTATGACCGAAATCGTCGCCTAAAGGGGGTGAGCACGGGTGAGTAAGATAAGGGGTATGCACTTGATCATTGTTTTCTCTCTCTATATATATATAGAGAGAGAGAGTCCGGATCAGGTCCGGACTCCCGGATTTTGTTAAAATTCGGATTTTTTTTTTTTTTTGCTTTTTTTTTTGAAACAACTAAAAAAAAATTATGGAATTGGAATTTTTACATTATACAGTGTTTTGGGCGTGATTTGGATGCCTATAACAAAACATGTCTGTACAGTCTGGGCAGACTGTACATACATTGGTTGGTGTAGGTATTAAAAATACACCCAAAACACTGTATTATTGAAAAATTTTAGTTCCATAATTTTTTTTTTTTAGTTGTTTCAAAAAAAAAAGCAAAAAAAAAAAAAAAAAGGTCCGGATTTTATTCCCGTACGGGAGTCCGGACCTGATCTGTTATATATATATATATATATATATAGCAAGAATCAAGTGCATACCTCTTATCTTACTCACCCGTGCACATCCCCCTTTAGGCCACGGTTTCGGTCATACAACCGTTGTCTATACTTTTAGCGACGGACAACATATAGCGTCGCTAAAAGTATAGACGACGGTTGTATGATCGAAACCGTCGCCTAAAGGGATGAGCACGAGTTAGTAAGATAAGGAGTATGCACTTGACCCGGACCGTATATATATATAAATATATACGATCAGGATCAAGAGCATTCTCCTTAAATAACATTCTTCATTAAATAACATTCTTTTATTAAAATTACGTCGTTTTGGAGAGACGCGGTGATATTTTTATAAATACGCGATGGCATTGTTTTTATAAAAATGTCACCGCGTCCCTCCAAAACGACGTAGTTTTAATAAAAGAATGCTATTTAAAGAGGAATGCTATTTAATAAGAATGCTCTTGATCCTTACTGTGTATATATATATATAGGGAGAGGATCAAGAGTAGAACTCTTAAGTAGTAGAACTCCCTTAAATAATAGAATTGTATCAAAACGACGTAGTTTTGATAAGACGCGGTGACATTTTTGTAAATATGCGGTGGCATGGTATTTACAAAAATGTCACCGCGTCTTATCAAAACTACGTCGTTTTGATACAATTCTATTATTTAAGGGAGTTCTACTACTTAAGAGTTCTACTCTTGATCCTTTCTGTATATATATATATTTAAAGTCAACTAAAATGTTGACAAGTATTGAAATAGAATATTATAATTAGACAAAATAAATTTAAAAGAAACACTTCAAACATCAATAAATAATTTTTTTTTATTAATATATTTTGATCAGCTCTAAAATTAGTTGATTCCGCCATTGTGTGTGTTTTGCTGGCTGTATCCTTGTATAATTGAGTTGAGGTCTAGAAACAGACTAGACAACTTCATATTTTCAAAATTACCCTTTTTCTACTTCTTCACTTTTCGTACACAAACAAAGTGCCGACTGCCGACCTTTTTTTCTCTCTCTCCTCCCGATCTCAAAGCCCTCGTCGTATGAAAATGAACCGAGAAAGGAAATTACTCTGGTGGGTTTAACGCTGTATGTATATAATTATTGTTTGAAGAGGAGTAAAATCAATAATTATTATCAGATGGGGATACAAACTTCAAGCTCTGGAGGTGGTGGTAATTACGAGACAGAAGTTATTTTGAATGTATACGACCTCACACCTTTCAATAATTACGTCGCCTGGTTTGGTTTTGGTGTCTTCCACTCGGGTCTCGGGCATTGAAGGTCAGAATAATCATCTTTACTCGATCTTTATTTGCCTTTTATGTTTTTTTAAGCCGATTAATAACTGGGTTTTGTTCAATTTTTTGAATTATTCGTGAATATTGTCGTTTCGGATGTGTTGGTGATCATAGCTAATCCATTCCTTCAGCTCTGGAGTATATACGTATTGTAATTTTTTTTGCTAATTTCCACACACCACACTCACACATACACATCCAAGAATCAAACCCTTGACCTCATGGAAACCATAAGACAAGACTTACGGCCGGGCCAAGAACCATACGGTTATCTTTTATTTTTTGCCGTTTCTTTTGTGAAGTTTTCATCTTGTTGTTTGGTCTTGAACTTGGAGTTCTTTAAGATGAAAAGAGTATGAAAATTTTCTTTGAGATTTTGTTAGATTTGATGTAGAGTTTATGATTTAGAGCTTCTCTTAACCTATTCATAGTCATGGAACTTGTTGCGCACAAAGGGAGGATTTCTGAAGTGCTACCTTGCCTACAGTAGTCCCTATAGCTTGGTTGTTGGGGTTTAAACCCCCTACTAGCCCACTGTATCAAAAAAAAAGAAGATAAAAAAGATGATAAAATAAAATTACAATCCATTGTTGAGGGACTTGTGGAGAGAGATTCTTGATAAATAAAAAATATACTTGGTTTTGAAATATAGGATTTCTTTTGGAAATGTTTATTTCAAAACAATTTCTAATGCAACTGTCCCAACAGTTAATAAGTGATAGTTATGTTTGACTTGGTTCTAAAACTTACATTTCTCTGTATTTTGTTTTTCATCTGATGAGTAACTAACTTTTTCAGTCCATGGTATGGAATATGGATATGGAGCTCATGACTTTCCCATTAGTGGAGTGTTTGAAGTGGAACCAAAGAGCTGTCCGGGGTTCATCTACAGATGTTCTGTCCCATTGGGTCGTATCGACATGTCCCCCTTCGAATTCCGGGAATTTATTGGGACTGTGGCTTCCGAGTATCATGGTGATACGTATCACCTCATCTCCAAGAACTGCAACCATTTTACGGATGACATGTCCTTGAGATTGACAGACAAAAGCATTCCTGGTTGGGTGAATCGGCTTGCAAAGCTAGGTCTGTAGAGATTATTTTACTCAAAATTTTCTTCTTGTTTGCAATTTCCTAATCTATTATCACTGTTTTCATCAACTTTACGTATTTAAGTATCATTTTAGACCATGGTCCATTTTAATTAGTTATCATCCTTCAGAAAAAAAGAAGATTTTTAATTGTCAGGCTTGGTCCATTTAGGTGGTCTAATGGTAGAAAAATATGTAATAATTAGATTATGAGTTCAAATTTGATATACCGATATTGTATACACAAGTTGTGTTAGGATCATGACACATCACTAAAATATGGGTAATTTTGTTAACATAACTACTTCTAATGATGTGTCATAATTCTAACACTACTCTTGCATGCACTGTCAGTGTAGCAAACTTTAACTCTTAGATTACATCAGCTGAACTAAGTTGGGTGCTAGCCAGTTTCGTTACAAGTTACTAATTGAAACTTTACAGTTGTGCACTTGATGCACCTGAATTAATATACTTGCTAGTCCAGTTGCTTAGCACATTTGAAATAAGTAAATCATACTATTTGTGCTGATCAATGGCTCATAGGTTTTCAATTATTTTTTTTCTATATTACACTCAAAGCCCCCTCCACGTATGACGTAACAGGTCTAGTTTTATTTGAAGCTTAATCCTGTTTGTAAGAGCGTCGAACTTCTGTAGTCATATTGTTGATCAAATATGAAGCATTAAGGGAATATAATTTATGTCAAGCCAACTTAACTTAAAAATTAAGTATTTGGCATATGGGAAGGAGGCAGGGAGATGCAGTTTATTATTTATTTTTATGTATTTATTTTTAAAATTTGACTGCTTGGTATTTGCACTGCATGTTGCTTGTTCTGATCTGACTATATAATCTGTAGTACATATAATATGAGATTTTATAATTTACTAAATTCTGGTAAATTATAGGTGCTTTTTGCAATTGTCTGCTTCCTGAAAGCCTTCAAGAAACAACTGTTAAACAGCTGTCTGAGTATCATTCTTATGCTGGTATGCCGCTGTCTGAAATCACCTGAACTCTATACTCATTTGTCAATGTTACCGTCATGATGCTTCACAATGTCTAAAATGGTTGTGCAAAGAAAATTCCATAGCATTCTTCGATTTAGTATCTAGCGTCCATCTTATAAATCAATTATTGATATTTGTTACATTATTTTTATCCTATTCAGAAAACGATGCAAGTGGGTCTCTCTCAACCACTTCACCCCATGAACAGACAGAAAATGATGAGTTAGATAAAGATAACAAGCAGTTGCTATCACCAACATCAGGAACTGGAGAAGTAGCATTTATCAAAGAGGTCCAAAGGTGATTCAAAGCTGTTTATTGATGATAGAAGGAAAACAAAATTCTTTGGTGGAGGTGTTGGCCAATTTTGTTTGATTTTACTGTAATATACTTTTTCCTTTACTTTGTTGTATTATTTCTCCTGGTTTTCTTTGTACATTTTAAAAACCTGTAAAGTATTGTTGGGTTCAAGATTGATTGATGTTTCATACAAAGTGTATTGGATTCTGAGCTTGTGATCGAGAATTTCTGGCTCCTGTATGTATATATATATATATATATATATATATATATATATATATATATATATATATATATATATATATATATATATATATATATAATCACTCGTCCGCCCACTGTTCTGTCTCCCTTAGTTCTCAAACAAATGGGTTTATTTCTCTCTCACCTCTTTTCCCCCAATTCTCCCAAGTTTGAACCCAAATTCAAGTTTTTCATATAACCTACCAGCCGTTTTGGCAAAACAATGGCGGCCATGGTGAGACGAGCACAGTTGAGGGGAGGGAATTGAATGTATCCTTGATTGACTGCCCCTTTTACAATTGCTAAAACTAGGCTTGGTAAGGTTGGGAATGTGGCAATTAGGATTGAATTGAGTAATGGGTGTAGTGGGTGCGGAGGATCAGCCCGTGGCCATGGTGAAGGTGGCAGAGGCATGTGAGTTTCTGAAGAGTAGTCCGAGAATGACTCTGAGAATCGCATCCAAGAAATGAATCCTCGTTTGTTTGCAAAAGTCCCGTGCTTATTTTTGAGCTATAAGAGGAAAGTACACTGCCTATTTTTACATATAAACTCTCAAGGGAGGGACAAATGAATAGAGACTGCAGAATACTCTAATTTTGTAGATCCTTAAAATGAAATTTTTTTGATGTTTTCATTCCTTCTTTCCCATTTGACTCAACTCCAAACTCAATTTGACTCAACCTCAATTTTACAATGCGGGATTTATTAGAATCTGCAGTGGCAAGACAACAGTCAAGATTAGAAGTCATTTTATATTTCAAGTTCATGCATGTAGCTAAAGAATTAAAAGGTAAGTGAGGATTCAAGCCCAGAAATTATGGAATGATGGGGATGAAAAACTCAAAAAGAAACTGATCAAGAAGAAGAGTATTCAAGAGAACCATTTTCAAAGTCTTTTGTTAATATGATTGTAATGTTCTTGGCTGCTTATCAGGGGATAGACAAGCTTCTACCACACAACTTCTTCAAAAACTACAAAGGTTCAAGAATGTGCTTGTAAAAGTAAGCCATTTTTTTTAATGATGTGTGTTCATCATCATTGGTAGTTTTAGTAGGAGGAGTAATTAGTATACTCAGCTCTTTCATTTGGGCTTTTTTTTGCAGAATTGATGTAATCTCTTTTTTAAATTTGGTATAATAAATGAATTATCAGGTGATGAAAGGCCCATGTATGCTCTGCTATGGATACGAGGAAAAATGGGAAATGGCTATCTATTTTTTAGCTTTAGAACTGAGGTTGCCATTTAATCTATGATTAGAATTTAGAACTAATTAAGTGACTTGGCATTTCACTTTAACCTGAATGATAGCATCTTTGTGATGGTCAAGCTCAGTTTAATTAGTAAAAAGACTGCTAAGTGAAGGCCTTGGTGGTCTTCAAGACTACCAAGCGACTTGGTGATTTTTCTTATAAAAAGACAACCAAATGAAGAAGACTTTGGTAGTCTTCAAGTCTCACATTGTTTAATTGATAAAAGTCTAAGAAAGTTTTTTTGCCTTTTATTTTGGAAGGTTAGGCCGATACAAAAGTAGATAAAAACTGATACTGAATCGAGAACAGTTTGGTATTCCGGTATTGGTACCAAGTTTTACGGAAATTACACACCCCTCCTTATCCTTATTTCATTTCCGAGCAAAATTAAAATCAGAAATACCAAAAAATAACATGCTTAAAATGATGCAGTAAAACAGAACTTGGCACATCAAACAATCATTCAAAGTGAAATACCACAAAGGTTTGTCAGTTCAAAAGTACAGGATGACTCCAATCATTCAGGTGAGCATTATCACCATCAGGGTTGTAGCAATCCAAACAAGAAAACCCCAATAAAGGAAAGGTCTGAATAGAGAGTACAAATCATAGACTGGAAAGTATAAACTGCTTTAACCCTTCATATTCTTCAGATTTTAATACAAGCTATTGTCCTCAAAGTCCTTAACAACTTATGACTGCCGCCCCTCCAGACCTAATTTTGAAGTTAACCAAGCACAAACCTCGTCCATCTCTTCTGGGATTGTATAGTGGCCAAGTCTGCATTGTAAAACAAAGCAGTCAAGAAGTTTCCTCAGTGTCTAGAACAATAAAGAACTCTGATTGGCAAAAATGTTATTCCTAGTGTCCCATTTTAATTGGCTTGTTTAAACGAGATGCCAAAAAACACATCAATGTATTATATATTTATATACATCTTAAAACGATCAAAATATAATACATAGAAAATTAAAAATATATTGTGGATAGAATAAAATATAAAACTGTAACCGGAGCAAATCGCTACCTCAAGGTACAATTTTGCATTTTAGTCTTGAGGGTATTATCTTGAGGATATAATACAATGTGTTTTTGGCACGTCTTCAAATTCATACCACGCATAAAAAGGTGTCAACTTAAATGAGACAGGAAAACTAATATATAATCACATATGCAGTGTAGGCTTTGAATGTGCAATCTTGAAAGCCACATGAACTATGAGACAGGAAAACTAATATATAATCAGATAATCACATACGCAGTGTAGGCTTTGAATGTGCAATCTTGAAAGCCACATGAACTTAATTTCTGAGAAGACTTCTCACCGAATTTAAACCGGACCACATCATCACCTGTGCATTAAATTCAACCAAAATTATTGGCAGATTAAATTTACCAAATAAGCTGATAACAGCAACAAAACTATTAACAAATTGTCCAATAGGGTAAAAATTCACTAGTGACAATTATCATCTTCTGCAATTGACAATATATGCCATGCTACCGGAAAATGTTATCTTTCCTGCACCGTCCCCAAGCTTTTTAATACGAATAAAGCTAATGGTCAGGGAATGAAATTTAAAACCAGCTTCCCTCTGCCACTCTAAGTAGATTCCATCCTTAAAAACATAAATGCTAGAATTTCTCGGTTATCAGATTGACCATTCTGTTAGCTAGAAAGGAAAAGGGCATTCAGCACGCTGCACCCCCAAGACTTTTCTTCTAACAAGTGCATGAGAAAACACAAATCTATAATATAAAACAGAGCGACTCAAATCCCAAGGCTTCAACATCCAACGGCTTCAAATCAATTTAGGCTTCAATATCCAACGATTTAAAATCATTTGGGGCTTCAACATCCAACGGCCAAGAATTTATCTCTCAAAAATATAAATTCAAACTCACATCCATCATCTCACTCTCTCACTCTCGGTTCTCCCTCCTCACCCACGTACACAAGATTTGTTTTTTCAGAAAATGAACTTTAATTTCTTTTTCTTTTTTTTTTTGCTCTCTTCAACAACACTTCTTTTCATTTTTTTCCCTTTACCTATTCTTTCTCTCTCTTCACCATCTCCCTGCAACCGGGTCTGGTACAGGTGATCTTCATCTTACCACCTTCCACCATCAAAATTCGAATCTTCATTTTCTTTCTCAAGTTTCCTTATAATTAATTGGGTGAAAAAGTTAATTCGGGTTTTAATTTGAACTCAAACTACCTGCACAAATCCCTAAATTTGTTTCTTTAGATCCAACAGTCTTTGAAATTCAAATGGGTAAAGATAGATGAATGTACACACACACACATATGTATAATGGAAAAAAAGTTGTGATTTTTTAGTTTCAAATCTACAATTATAAAAATATGTACGGACGTTGGCTATGGAGTTTAGACAATGGCTAGGGAGGAGATGTTTGCGATGAATCTTTAAAAAACACGGGTGATGATGGTTGAAGAGACCTGGCAGACTAATACATTAAGAAGATGAAATGATGAAGAAGATGAAGTGACAATATAGAGATAAAAAAAGATAAAAAAAAGTGACATATATATATAAGTGTATCAATTCATCTCACGGGATTCAACTTAATATCTGACGTGGCTTACTATTTTTTTTCATATCATTTGTTAAGATTTATTATTTTTTATAGAAATGCTAAGTAGACAATAAATAAACGGACATCTATTTATAAAATAATAAATCATTATCATTTGGTTTATTTTTAAGTGACATTGGGAGTATATATTTTATTATTAAATGACATTGGGACTAAGAATTTGAAGACATAAATGTTCTTATTTTAATTATTCCATTTATAATTTCTTCTTAAACTAATACCCCCCTTTCAACATATAATATTAATATTGATTTTTTAAAGTTAGTTGGGACATCTTTAAATTCATAATTAACCTATATTCATTTAATTTTAGTTAATGATAATTATTATAACCTGTTTTAAAGTATCACTAATATGTATAAAATTTATTTTCACAAGTTAATAATCTATAATCTATATAGAGCCTTCAGGCACGGGTTATCGCTAGTAGCTCATAAATTAAACATAATGGAAGTATTTCAAATTGGAAGTTCAGAGTCAAAGCTAGAAAGAGAAAGCCAGAAAATAAATGAGAACAGACAACTAGAAGGGAATCTGAACTTGACAATATATTTGGGTTAACAAGATGATTAAAAAAGAGAAAGTGACAAGGTAGAAAAAGTAGGCTCAAGTTCTTCTAAACATTTACAATATAGACTTAAAATTTGTAAATAAACTGAAGCAATGGTTGGAGTGATAAACTAAATAAGTATGAGCCACACAAAAAAAAGTAATAAAAGAAGAAGATAACTAAAGAGGTAATGGAAAAAATATAGAACAAAAATATATAAAATTTCCGAAGCTATATCAATTCTAGCTTGTAGATAAATCTAAGTTTTGTATAACCAGGCAGCAACTGTACCAGGAGAGTATAGAAATAAGTAATAAGTCTATCTGATTAATACATAGATCATATGATTACAATCTAAATATTTAATTTCAAGGCCGACGCAAGTACAAGTTTTCCCCAAATGATACATGAAGAGGCTCTCCGGTCAGATGAATTCAGAAGTTTCAACCTTACCTTTTTTTTAATACAGAAAAACTATGGATCTGTTTTTTAATACAGAAAAACTATGGATAAAAAGGAAGTAATTGTCTAATTAGAGGCCTACAGCAACAAATGGTCTATTCCATTATACTTTTTTCTTGATATTGCGTAGTTAAGAGATATTTTGCACAAGCCTGGCTCTTCATGCAACCAAGTTCTATAGTACAATAGAAAATTTGCTGGAAAGGTAAATAAGTAAAAATCAAAGAAAGGATATCATAGAAGCTTAGATCAAATTATCTGAGCCTCTCAGATCATATACTAATCAAGCTGCAATAGTTTCTAATATTTCAAGAATGTTGGAGATGCTATAGCCTAATAGATTGTTCAGCTTATTCTTAAAATAAAGATGGTTTTAAACATGTTATCTATATTGCCAGTATATGAGAAATGTAGGTGAATACCTCTACCATGACAGAGCAAAATGGGTAAGGATGCAGCACGCCTTTTAGCCTCATCCCCTTCTACCCTTTTATCTAGGGTCCTATATCAAAATAGCAGAGAACATTTAATCATACAAACCAGAATCATTGAAAATAAATAATAATAATCATAATAATAATAGTAATAATCAAAGAAGTAATTATAAAGTGCCCATTTAAAAGATAAAAGGATATAATGCAAGAAGACTGACTTCGAACAAGGAAGGTAGCCACTAAGTCCAACAATTGCACTCAAATTGGCAGTGTATGGATTGTCATTCCTAAATTTTCCTTGTGCAAAACAAACTGCAGAGTAAATGGAGGTTGCTGCACCCATACTAAAGCCTCCAACGCCAAGTTTAACTGCAATACATAATTTAAATGACAACTACCTTAGGATTGTAAAACTAAAGAAAATCAGTTATTTTATGAATAAACTATTCTTTCTTTTTACATATCATTTATTTAACTAATTTTCTTTTAGGGGAGGGGAGTAGAGTAATGGTCCTCAGATAATGGTTCTGTTTAATTCAGAAGAGAATTTGAATGCAAAAAGCCAATAGAGTGATAGACTAATTCAATGAAATGAACACATCAACAAAATAAACAGGCATTGACACTAAAACTCATCCTCTACAATCCGCACAATATTACACGCAATATCAAAGTTATTACAAAAGGCTAAGGAAGAAACATAATGCAGAATTACTTGAATTTCCATGTCGAACACAAATGGAAGTACTAAAATTTCCAAAAAACACATTAAACTGTATAATTCAAGGAAAAATCCATTTTTGTAACCAAAACTCAATAAAATGAAATAATAGTATTGGTGGCAGTAGTTGTACACAGTGAACATTAATAGATACATATATTCATCAATGTATGAGTTGAGTAACTGGATACTGAGACAGAGCAACTTGTTAGTCGAAAAAAGAAGAAGACTAGACATAAAAATAGTAATACTATATAAAATATTGAACATTCAATTAAAGCATAATAAGACAAAGGAAGAATGAGTTTTTAAAGCTAGATCAAAGCATAAATCAAGTAATAGATCTGCCAAATCCTGTAGCACAATTTTTGTTCTAAAAGTCAAAAAAAGGGAATACAAAAAATTATATAAGCCAAGCTCAAGGCATACAATTACAATTATGGTAAAGAAACAGCATTGAAAGTATAAACTTCAAAGGTGCAGATACTGCCAAGGAAGACCAAGAAAATTAATCATAGTATACTTCAACAAGACTAGAGCCTAAATAGCTAGCCTAAAAGTTCAAAATTTCTTCATCAATCGAACTAAGAATAGGAGTCTTAAAGGTTTTAGCAATTTAAAAGGTCATAATTATCACTACAGAACCAAGTTCATTACGTTGCTTATATTATAGAAAGTTCAGATCATATTGAGCTGTGAGAATATAACTTACCATCAGGGGGTTCTGTAGACAACAAACTTGCAACATGCGCTGCTGAAGCATCCAACCCTTCTAGATCTTCGTTAGCATCTTCCGAAAGTTCACTTACATCACACCCTAAAATATATAATAAACTTCAAGTAATTTTAGTAGACATGACAGAGCAGAATTTTTTTGGGGAAAAAAAGCAGCAGATTTATAGTCTGCGCAACAAATTTCACCTCTATTAATAAATTTCATTATTAAATCATACTTTTTCTTTCTACAAAATGCTGCTAACAGATTCCGAAATGAAGGTTGCAGTAATTGTTCTTACATTTTCCTTTCTAATCAATAATCATATGTTGCAACTAAAAGTATGAATATATTTCTCATTTCCAAATTGATAAGTAACATAATGTGATTTAACTTAACTAAACAACCACTTTCCAGAGCATTAACTTACAAGCAGTCGAAGGAAAGCCACCAAATAAAGTTATTGGTTGAGAAGGAGCAGTCGGGCAAATCCACTTAATCTGCAGCATATATAATTAAATAAGCACTTGATTGTAAGGCAAACCCACTGCTCATAGAAATTCTTGTTTACGTAAAAAGAACTTAGACAGTTTGCATACAGTAAGTATACAACCCTTACATTTGGAAGAGGGAGTGTCTCCAAGAGCTGGGACCAGCTGCAGGGAAAATTAAAAGATAGAATGAGCTAAACATAAGAATGGGTCATTTAAAGAAGGTTAAGTAGTTAGATATAACCTTGAGCCATTATCACCGAGTCCATGTAGCCAGACTATAGTGGCCTGGTGTCTACCTTTTGGTCTAACCACATGTGTTCTTCCAAATTCAAATGCCCTTCTAGCAGTTCTACCACCTGTGATGCCAATAAAAACAAATTTTCTCATCAAATGATGAGCAGAAATTTTTTTTGGCATACTGTTCATCAATTTGTCTTATCTTTTGAAAATTATCTCAGCAACATAAATTTACACAAATCATTTCAAATTAAAAGATGAGAAATGTCCAAAGATCAAAGATATGCCTGGTTGTAAAGAAAAACGAGGAAACAAAGGCCTTCCATTGTTGGAGATTAAAGAGAACCATAACTTCAAACAGTTACTCCTAATTTAAGTACTTGGCTAGGCTCCTTGTTCTCAGCTTTGGGAGCCAAATGAACCAAGGAAATTAATAATTATCCTTTTCTTTTCTTGTTTTTCCAGTATTCATGGCAACTAAAAAGATACCAAAAAGGAATTTTTAACTTTATACTTCCTAATCATAACTCTGAGAAAGGGAGGGAGAACAGAGTGACACAATACAACTAACCGGAACCCAGAGAAGATCCACTCATACTCATACTACTTTCAACTGAGAAAAAACTGTGAGATGCAACTATTGAGTACGCCACCTGCAATGAATAAACCCCAAAATGACTTCATCTGCATTCATTCTAATTGAATTGAATCATACATTGAAATAATAAATTTCCTTATAAATATCTGTCCTGGTTACATGATTACTAGGAAAATCAGAATCCTAGCAACAACCTTTATTCCTTTCAGTTATACTGGACATGAGCAACAATTCATCAGTTACCTCACCCAAAAACATACACACAAATGTGTGTGTATATACACCCACCCAATTGAAAGTTGCAACGGATATACAAAATCCATAAGTTGTGAATTTTTCTAATTATGCATACACCAAATTATCGTTGCCCATAATACACGCCACATAAACAAAAAATTGGTTTCAATTAGACCAAAAACATTGCCTATTTGACAAGTCAATCTCATGAATTGATCATAAATTCATAATAGAAAAACATTCAAATATACATATAGGTGGACAGAAATAATTATATACGTGCATAATAATAAGATTGAGTAAATGGATAAAGATCTGATTAGGTTACTCAGGGACTGACCTCAAGTCGGATTACAGACAGCAGAAGTCGGAGCAATTCTCTCCCCCTCTCTCTTCCTCCACTATTTCGCCCGTTTAAATTCTCTCTCTCTCATATTAAATATTTAATAGATTATGGGTGTAAAACAGAAAAAATATGATAAATATAGTTATTAATATAGAAATCAATTATTTATTTTAAAATATCTTAAAAAAGAAATTAAGAAATTTAATATAGAACTGAGGAAGTAATAAATTAACCAAGTTTTATACAGAGTATTTAATTTATAAATTTTAATTTTAATTCATTTTTTATTTCTATTTTCTAGAATCTGTATCATTTAACTATTTTAAGGTTAAAAAATTGGGATACATGTTTGCTAAAAACAAAAATATTAAATTTCAGTCAAATATAATAAATAAAAAAAAGTAAGTTCAATAATTTGGGAGCTTAAATAATAGTTCACCTCATTGCTGATACTAGGTCAAAAAGGCGAATCATATTAGGCCCAATAACATCCAAATTGGGCCGAGAAACATCAAACTTGGTCCTTGATGGATGAAAAATATAAATATAGAATGGGTCCTTTACATAAGTATACAACAAATATAAAGTAATTACAAGAAAAGTGCATCAACTAAATAATTACAAAAATAGTGTAATTATGACTCATATTACAAAAATAGTACAATTCACATTAATAAAGAAACCTAAAATCAAGGATAACTAATAATTCAAATTCAAATCTTGTCTCTAACAACAATTTCAAATTCATATTTCAAAATTCAAATCAAAATGAGAAAATTAAAAATAAAAAATTATGAAGGAGCTAATGTTCATCATCCTCCTCTCTCGCCACCACCGCCGCCGCCGCCGCCGCCGCCGGAGTTGGTATTCTGAATTTCTTTTAACGATTTGGTTACCCACAAAAATTGAACTGGTTACTTTTATACGAATTTTGACTAGTAACTGCATCACATTTAAAATAAAATTGGTAATCAAATAAAACTGAATTGGTTATCTTATCAAATGGTTTGGTAACCAACTATATGAAATTTGGTTACCAACTGCATCACATCCAAAATAAATTAGTAACCTAATAAAACTAAATTGGTTACCTTATCGGAAGGTTTAGTAACCAACTGCATAAATTTTGGTTACCAACTGCAGAACAATCAAAGTATATTAGTAAGCTAATAAAACTGAATTGGTTACCTTATCAAATGATTTGGTAACCAACTACATGAAGTTTGATTACCAACTGCATCACATCCAAAATAAATTAGTAACCTAAATAAAACTGAATTGGTTACCTTATCGGAAGATTTCGTTACCGGTGAAAATAAAGAATGCATCGGTGGCGGTGGTAGGCGGAGGGATCGAGGAGAGGGAGGGGCGGGAGGAGGTGGAGGCGGGAGGAGGGGAGGAGGGGAGGAGGGGAGGCGGGAGGAGGTGGAGGCGGGAGGAGGGGAGGCGGAGGGAGGGGAGGCGGAAGGAGGGAGGAGGGGAGGAGGGGAAGAGGGGTGGCGGGAGGAGGTGGAGGCGGGAGGAGGGAGGAGGGGAGGCGGTGGAGGCGGGAGGAGGGGAGGCGGGAGGAGGTGGAGGCGGGAGGAGGGGAGGAAGGGAAGAGGGGTGGCGGGAGAAGGTAGAGGCGGGAGGAGGGAGGAGGGGAGGAGGGAGGAGGGAGGAGGAGGAGGAGGAGGAGGGGGAGGGGGAGGGGGAGGGTGGGGATAGGTTGGACAGGGGGAGGAGGAGGCGGAGGGATGGAGGAGAAGAAGAAGGGAAACAGAAATGGAGTGGGAGAAAATCGTGGGAGATATGAGGAGAAAATCGTGAGAGAGATGGGGGAGAAATAAAACACATCCCATAATTAAAGGAAACATAAATATGTACTAATAATAAAAATAAAATTTTAAATATATTAATTGTGTAAATATTTAATGAGTGCACTTTTCTTGTAATTATGTTTTCAAATGTACTATAAAATGTAATTGGAATCACTCAAATTAATGGCCTTCTTTTACCATGTGTGGTCACGGGTTAGAGGTCATAATAGAGTCTAGAGTAATAATTTTTAAAATAATATGTCAAAACTAATTAAGTTACTTAAAAAATAAATTTTGTTATAAAATTATACGGAGTAATAATATATATGGATGTTTAGATTCATTCCTTCCATCTTTATTGTAATGATCTTTTGAAACTCTCATGTCCACTGAGTTTTGAAACCTCCAAGTATTGATGCTCGTATATCTATAAATAATATTCCCTCCATCCCATTATATCTGACGTTCTAGAGGTTTTTTTCTTCCCAAAACATTTAACATTTTACAAAACCAATAATATTTTGCCCATTTATTTCCTTTCTACCCTTCCTTCTCCATCACCATTAATGGCTATTTTCTCTGTTTTCAAAAAACAGTTCAAATTCTATTCTTTAATTAGGAGATAAAATTAGGAGAGAGAGTGTGAAATCAAGTTTGGTGTTAATGGAGAATTAAATGAGATCAAAGTATTAATTAAGGGTAAAATAGTAAAACTACATATATTCTTAATCTGTGAAAATTTCTAAAACGTCAGATATAATGGGAAGGAGGGAGTAGCATTGTAAAGAGAACGGTGGATATACAAATAGAATGAGAATGTTCTCTCTTTTTCACTAATCATTCTCTTTCTTAATTCTAATATTCTTTTATAATAAAATTAGATTATATATATATATATATATATATTCATTTATTCCTATTAGCTCACACAATATAATTGAATAATAAAATATTTACTTTGAAAATGAGAAAAAAAAAATGTCCGCTGAAAATATAAGCATCCTATAAGTTATCCTTAAAAGGATAAAATGGTATGAATATCAATAACATATATATATATTTTTTATCTTATAACAATGTTTGTAAAGCCACATTATTCCACCAAATTGCTCCGTTGTCTCACTTGGTTGGACAACCCGCATCCAAATTTGACTTTAAATTTTCATTTTGAATAACTTGGGAATATTTGGAATGAATATATTGACTTAATAGCTAATATTTCCTTCATTCCATATTATAATATATTATAATTTTTCTTAAAAAAATTTATTTTAATTTACTTGTTATTTATAACTTTTGAAGAGAATAATTTAATTATTTTCTTATATTACCTATAAATTCTAAAAAAAGATTATTCCTTGCATATTAGTATCTAACTTTATATAAAGGGATAGTAGTAAATTTTAATTATAAAATAATAATATTAAATGACTTTTTAATTAATTTATATGCGTAAGATTAATTGAAAAGTCAAATACATGTGTCCTTAAAAATACACTTTTGAAAAGTCAAAGTTATGGCAGTTGAGAAAATGGGGCCAAATTAATTATAAGAATGTTAATCTTTGTTTAAACAAAATGAAAAGAACTACGAAAAGCAAACTGGAGTAACAATTATCAACAAAATTATAAATCTATTTAATTTTTCACATCAACATGGCAGAAGGCATGCACTTCCATTTCGTCTTTAATTAATTATTATTTATAAATATTATTCCCTCCGTCCCAAATTAATTGCTCAGTTTTGACTTTTTAAAGTCAAATTGACCATTTTTAAAAATAATCTTTTTACTATTTTTGTTAAAATATAGGTGAAGAGATTATAACCAAAAGAAAGTATATACAATTTATTACTAATCCCAATTTTTATAATATTAGAAATATATTTATATATGCTTAATTATTAATTCTAAAAAAAGTCAATTTGACTTAAAAAGGTCAAAATTGAGCAGTTAATTTGGGACAGAGGGAGTATATTTTAAGAAAATATCAATAAAAAATTATGAGAGTCAACCTTGATTTTCAGATACGATATAAATCATGTTAATTTTAAATTCGATAATATATTTATATTTGACATTGAAAAGTAAAAGTTGTTACGAGTATTATTTTGGGGGAAAAAATGAAAGAGTAAAAAATACGTACAAATATTTATACAAATTTACAGCTGAAATTTTAATGGCTAATTAATGTGTGGCATTGTGGCACCACCATCACCAAGCATGCTTATGATGGCTTTGAGTTTGAGCCATCCAATTCGATTTTTTGAATGCTACTGCCTGTTGACAGCTTTGATTGATATGATACAATACAACCATGCACCATCAAAGCATAAGTGATCAAGGGGAGTATTTATTACAAAAACCTACCACTATCAAATATACATTAAAATTGAATAGTGACACATGCCGTAAACGAGTTAAACAATTCGTGCTCAATTTAAGTTCGACTCGAAAAAATACGATTAGAATTTGAACAAGGTTATACTCAATTCGTTTAATATTCAAACTATTCGAATTCTTGATTGTGATTCGATACATACTCGATTGATAAATACTCCCTCCGTCCCTATTAAAATGACGTTTTAGAGATGGACTCAAAAATTAAGATAATGATTGGAAAACATTAAATATAGTACTCAATTGTCTATAATACCCTTAAATTATTAATTTATCATAGCACAATAGTTCAAAGTACCAAAAAAATAGGTAGAGTAATGAGGGGTAATTTTGGAAATTTTTTAATTAATTCTCCTAGATTTGAACAAACATCAATTAATTAGGGACATATAAAAAACTCTAAAACGTCATTTAAATAGGTACGAAGGGAGTATTCGATTAGATGCTCGATATATTCTCTTATAGTAATATATACAAATTTAAATCAAATTAGGACAATTAATTATTATTATTTTGTTTTATTTTTATTTTTAATTGTGATTTTATATTTGTAAAATGTAACAGTAAATATATTTTCTCGTTTCTAAGTAAAATAACAAATTCAATTTATAATTATATTTATTATAAAACTAGTTATTATGTGAAGACTCGAATTCGAGCTTGAATTTGAAACTCGCGATTAGTTTGAATATAATTCGATCCGAGTTGGATCGAATTCGAGTAATAAATATTCGAGTCGAGTAGAATTTTTCAAATACAATTCAAATTCGAGTACGAATTTATCATTCGGATTCGAGCAGCTCTCTGTTTTCTTCGGTTCGACTCGTTTACAACCTTACCCATCACAATAAAAACAGAACAGAAGACGAGTTAATTACATTTTTTTTTCTCACAAGTCAACTGCACGGTAGCTCAAAATTAAGCGGTGCGGAGCAGGAGTTGATTGAAATGTAAATGTTTATGCGAAATTAAAAGTCTAAAATTGAGTATTAAAACTTGTCAACTCCTTTCGAGCCAGTATTAAAACAATCAATTTGCTGTAATGCAAACTCTTGTACTCCAATGGCTCTACTTGTTGATGAGAACAATGACCTAATGACTCTACTTGTTGATGAGAACAATGAAAGGAGCTTTTATATATATATATATATATATATATATATATATATATATATATATATAATAGACGTTTAGTATTTGTTGCAAGTATTAATGTTGTTAGCTAGTAGCCTAGTAGATTCCATTTGTTCCACATATGCTAAATAACCTTACAGTATATGTTTGCATCCATGATCCAACTGCCTTACGGGAGCAATATGTTAGCTAGAAAAAACCATAGTCAGTTCAAATCTCGTGTGAATAAAATAATACTGAAAATCATATTTTTCAAGAACATGATCTCTAATTCAAGTCTCCCTTGCCCCTGATTAATCAAACAAGAATTTTAAATTTCAGCATTCAAACGCTACTTCTAGAGTACTAGGGCGGCTCTAATGACCAAAACTAATGGGAAAGAAGAGAGATAAAAATAGAAGGATTGAATAAATTGTGGCTAGAAATTACAAACATAAATTAGACAAGGATATATAATGGCCTAGAAAACTTACAAATGGGTTTGCAATGTTTACTAATAATGTAAATGCACATTCAAGGTCTTTTGTTTGTTATCTGACAACAGAAGCTCTAATATATCAAAAAATTGCAAAAACAAAACAAGATAATAACACCTACCGGCCTGAAAGAATGGACATGCAGGAAAATGAATACCTTAATGAAGAAAAACGGCTACTATTTACTTGTGGTGATGCCAATTCAGAAATCCTTGCCCTTTGACGACCCAGAATTGGCTCTTCATCTATTATTGACAATAGATCAACAACAATCATTCGAGTCTCCGGGGGCTCTTCGATGTTCACACGCCCTTCAAGAAATTCAAGAACTTGAGCCATACTTGGTCTAAGCCTAGCCTTCTCTTGTATACACCATAATGCTATACAAACCAATCTCTTCACTTCTTTTTCATCAACCTGCCCCCCTTCCATAACCCTGTGATCCACCACATCCATAAGCCTCCCTTCTCTCAATTTCTGGGTAACAATTTTGGGAAAATATTGAAACGTTCGTTTCGATTTATCCTCCTCATTTTCAATCCTACAAATATTTCTCCTACCCCCAATAATCTCCAAAAGCACCATTCCAAAGCTATAAATATCAGACTTTTCGGAAATCCCAAACTCCAATAGCCACTCGGGGGCTAAGTAACCTTTAGTCCCTCGTATCGTGGTGATAACTCTGCTCTCGTCTTTCCCCATCAGCTTGGACAATCCAAAATCCGCAACAAGAGCGCGATAATTCTCATCAAGAAGAATGTTCTCTGGCTTCACATCAAGGTGTAAAATCCGCGACCGACAATCATGATGAAGGTATGAGAGTGCCTTAGCCACATCTAGTACAATCCTACACCTCAAGTCCCATGAAAGGCAGCCACCTACCACTCGCTGACCCGAATTTTCCCTTTGGGGGAAGATCCACTTGTCCAATGACCCTTTCGGGATAAAATCATAGACAAGAAATCGAGGTCCGGTTGGGACAGTACAATATCCAATAAGGTGCACGAGATTTACATGTTGTACACTAGCAATGGCTGCAACTTCTGATCTAAAGTCCTTTTCGCCCCGCTCATTTCCCTCCATTCTTTTAACTGCCACAGCTGTGCCATCGCTTAGAATCCCCTTGAAAACAGAGGCGGATGCCCCTCGGCCTATTAAGGCCTGGAAACCATCGGTTGCTTCTTCTAGATCGTTGTACCGGAATTTAGTGGGAACTCCCGCTACTTTTCTTAAGAAACTGTACTCGATCCTTAGCTCTCGTCCTTCTGAAACCAGTCGAGTTTCTAGCAATTTTCTGCTGTGGTTAAGGCGCCTTCTGATAATAAAACAGGCAAAAACAGCAAGGATTGCTGCAATATCAGCCCCCGCAATGAGGAAAAATGTCTTGGAAAGTTTTAGGCAGACACGAGCGATTATGATGACGATTAGGAGAAGTATTACCAATGAAATGGTAATTATGTTTGCTTTCTTGTCCTCCATTAAACTTTCAATATTCATGAGACATTTGCTTTCATATATGTATATCTTGTCCCATGGAAGGGAAGGATGTGAGAAGGAATAGTATTTATTTTAATTATGGGTTGTAGAGGTTGACCGTATCTCTCCCTTATACGAGTACTTATTCTTCTTCGGTATGCGTGTATTCATTTTGATTTTAATTATGTCGTCAAGGCTTTCTCCTCAAATTCACACTAGCTAGTTTATTTAATTTTTAGGAAAAATAAATTCAAGTAAGAGATTTCAAGGAAACTAAACAAAATTAAATGAAAATTGTCTTCACCAACTGATATTGCAGCAATACTTGCGTGTAAACCAAAACCATAGACTACTGAAGATGGACAATGATCCTCTTCATTTCATTTACTCTTTATTTTATAATCCAAATTTAAAATAAGTTGAAATGTGACATTTCAATTTAATTTCTCATGCTTATAAAAGTCACTAGTTTGATTTTGGTGGTTCAATGTAAACTACAAATATATAATGATCTGTCTATGCCAAATGATAACCGACATATAACATCATAAAATGCGATTCTATATGTTTTCGAGTAGAGTCTTCTTCTCCAACGAATCATAACGAAGATTTTTTTCCGTTATAACATATAGTCAATGCGACGACGGTTATAGCCCATTCGTCTTTGGTTTATTTTTTTTATTGGCGGAGAAAGGGACTGTATATATATATATGAACAATTACCCACAACATTTATTTGTTACGAATAAAAAAATAGCAAATATCATATCTACCTTCCATTATAATTATTAACGGATGGAATTAAAAAACTGCAGCCGGTGATACCCGGCCAAAGTATTAGTAAAACAAAACACAAGTCCGCTGCGATTTCTCTCTGCTGCGATTTCCAGGTGTTGTGACATTGGAGGCAGTGTATGAGGATTCCGAATAGTTTCATCTTTGATGGAGTTGTGTTCGGGTGGGATGTTCATTGATCAGATGGCTAAGTAGGGAACGTATTCTGAGCATCGTGTTGTTAATATGTTGAAGGAATTGATGTTAGTGATAAAGTATTCCCATGATATGGGAGTTGTACATAGGGATATAAAGCCTGAGAATATTCTTATGGGATCATAAATGGTAACATTTCACTCTGTTTTTAGGAATTTATGACCTTGTCCATATTGGTATTCTGCTTCAGATCACGACACTAAAGATTAATAAATATTCACTTCACCCAGTTTTAATGATTTGGTTGGTTCGTTCTAAATATGGAAGTTGGAACTCGACTTGTCTATAGAAAAGTAAAATACTTATATAAGATGGTTAGCTGACTTTAGAGTATCTAATTTTGTTTTATATATTCATAGTGTAAATTAGTATTTAGTTGGTCAACTGTCTAACTGTACATGAGTTCATGTGAAACCTGAGGATTTAATCTGCCCGTGCATGCATAGAAATGCATTATTCCCTTGTTTTATCAATTATTATTTATCTATCTCCAGATATTGTTCTACATCAAATAGTAACACTCAGAATATATTGTTTTGTTTACTCCAGAGTTTTGCAGAGTCCGCTTGCAGCAGCATGTGCGTCCGCATACCGTACACTATATATAGTGTTTGTCCTCCACATGCTCTTATTACAATAATCTCGTAAAGGTTTCCAAAGATGGGTTTGGTTTACAAATTTAACGTATTGGAAAATATAGATAAAAGCATTTGAACCCACTCTTGTACACTTTATAATCTGTAGGTATTCAATTTTTCTTTTTTCTTAAACCACTGCTATGTTAGTCGTGACACCCAATTTTAATAAGATTTTAAGTAATTATTAATTATTAAGTTTCTAATATTAACTCACATATTAAATATAACTTTAGTTCTCTTACTATTTTTTGTCAATAAATAACACTCTTTTTTTAATATAAATATAATATAAACAATTAATATTATATTTAGAGTTATACAATTATTTTTTTAATACTGTGCACAACTCTAAAACGAGCACGGAGAGAGTATGAATTAGGATTAAGGTGTTGTTTGGTAAAAATTGAATGAATTTGAATATGAATAAAAAAACTGTTTGATAATTAACATGTTTGAAACATCTGAATGACATAATTTTATTGTTTTACCACTCTGAAAAAAATCAAAGTTGTTATAAATTTATTTAATATTACTTAATATAATAGTTAATATATTTTTAATTTTTTTTACTTTATTCAGCTATAAAAATTTGACTTAGCCATTCAACTACAAAAATTTGATTTAGTCATTCAGCTCAATCATCTGACCGATTCAATCATTCTGACGATTTTTTCCCAAAAAAAACGCTCTTAATGGTTGACCAATCCAACCATTCAGATGTATTCGGTCCTAAACAAACATCCTCTAAATTTTATGCACGGACTTGTTTAATATCTACTGACTTTTTACTGGAGTTGCTAATAAATTTTGTAAAAGAAAGAGACACTAGAAAAAATAACTACGGGCCGCCCAGTCCATTAAGAACTGAGCAGGGGCTACAAAGATGGACATCGGGTATTCCTATGTTGCTCCATTAAATCCAGCCGTTCAACGGCAGGCATGTAGACAAAACGAACAAAAAATTATTCGGATTAACTCAAAAAGAAACTTGTTTACTCGAACTCGATTCAAATTTTACTACTCAAATTCGATTCGGTTCGAGTATAAATATAATTATCAATTAAACATATTATTTTACTTAGAAATCATAAAATATATTTAAATAACACTTTACAAATAAAAAAATAATAACTATTTATTTTAAATTTATTAAATTGTGCATATATTATTAAAAAATAATCAAATATATATTCGAATATGTATCAATCGAGTATTTATTGAATCATGATCAAAAATTCGAATACTTTGAATCATAAACGAGTCGAGTATAAATTTACTCAGATTCTACTCGTATTTTTATTTTAATTATTATTTGTACTCATATTTGGATCATTTTATTAATGAATCCGAGTTTTGCTCGTATTTTTCGAATCGAACCGAACAATTTGATTCGATTTACATCCTTATTCAACACTGATAAAAAAAAATTATCAAGATTTTATCAAAGTAATTTAATCTAAATTAAGGCTAAAATTTGAAAAAGGAGGATAAAAAAAATTATATTGTGACCAATTTTTTTTATGAATAAATATATTAATTAATTATGTATGTATGTGTATTAAATTGTGAATTTTATTTATTTTTATCTTAAATTTTGTCTCAAATATAACTCATCATTACGATGATTATAAACATTTATTGCGATTAAAATAATATTCGAATTCTCAAATTTAAGCAGAAAACATCTCGACTAAATAACACTTTTTTCCCCGTCTCCCATAGCTAAAACTCCAAAGAGACACTCTTCTTTTATTTTCCCATTTTTTCTTTCTTAAAAAAAATCCAAAACATTCTATATTTTTCCATCAATTATAAAACAAATAATACTACTTGCACCAACTGTATATATACCAATAGTATGACCTATATATTGTTTACTATTATTAGTAATATTATGGATACCAACTATACATATAAAGTTATGTATAAAGTATTTTTTTTTTTTTAAAAATGAAGGAACGTTTTACACATTTTTATTGATAAGTAATATATAAATTTTATTCTTAATGTACATTTTTATGTATAATTGATGCAAATAATACTATTCATAAAAATATATATAAAAATGAATTATAATTCTCACTCTCATATAATTTATGTCTCCAGCTTTATTCTTAGTATAATAAAACGAGTGATGTTACACACACAAATTATTCTATAAATATTTTATAAATTATTGTTGTGGCCTACTTTACCTTAGCATATTGATCAATAAATTATTTTAACATAGTCTACGACGCCTCATAATATATTAAAGCAAAATATACCACATCAATAATTTATAAAATATTTATTAAATAATTTGTGTCTCTACTATTATTCTAATAAAATCCCCAACATTTTTACAAAGTTTACAGAGAACCGTTGGAATTAAAAGTTAAAACCAAGGATTGGCGGTGGGGTCCGCAAATAGATGTAAATGTTGCCCTAATTAGAATCAAACTCTTCGCTTCCCTCCCCTATTTCTCTCTCTTCCCGCGTCGCTCTCTCTGAATAAACACAGTTTAGTAGAGAGAGATGAGTTCCTCTGTTAATGGCGTCTCCGGAGACCGTACGGCATGCAGCAATGGTCGCGGCACCTCCGTTGACAAGGGTGTCGATTTCGCCAACTATTTCTGTACCTACGCCTTTCTTTATCACCAGAAGGAGATACTCTCTGATCGTGTTCGCATGGACGCATACTTCAACTCCATTTTCAAGAACAAATGCCATTTCCTTGGAAAGTTATATAACATACACTCTCTCAAATATATATATATAGCCCGGCTCTCTACAGCGAACCGGAGGGAGGAAGTGAACTAAGAGCGAACCTTGGAAAGGTATATATTTTGTCTAGTAAAGTTCTCGGTTTGATTGGTGATAACTGAGGAAGGGGAAAATAATAAAACTGTGATTTATTGTCAAGTGGAGTAATATTTTGTTTATTGGTTTGTAAAATTGTAAATGTTCCCTCAGTTTTGTTAGTTTTCATAAGTTTGGTTCCGTATTTTGTTTTCACCATTTGGAATGGTAGCGAACTGAGTCTAGGTTAGTAATTTTTTCAGTTGTTTGTGATGCAGTTTGTTTCAACTTCTAAAAAGGTCAAATGAAATGATTGAAAATAATGTTTTCAAGGATAAGAAATTGTAGTGTTATCATTCAACCTAAGTTTTATATGCAGCCAAAGTAAACTTAAATACCCACCCTCTCACATATGTCAGTTAGTTTCCAAAAGCGACTCCAATATTCCAAATCACAATTTTTATGACCCTTCCTACATTTTTTGTTGTCAACTTCTTAGAAACATAGGCATAGACCTAGAAATATAAATATTAAATTCTTAAGAATTTGAGAAATTAGTATAAAAAGTAGAAAACCAGGAATTCTTTATTCGGACTGACCCAAGAAAACCTAATTGTGGAGTATTAAATTGGATTTTGTGGAAGTTGTGTTTGGGAAGTGGGACTAAATTTTTGAATCTTCGGAAAAAGGTTGTGTTAGACGTAGGAACAGGGAGTGGCATTTTAGCAATATGGTCAGCACAGGCGGGTGCAAAGAAAGTATATGCAGTAGAAGCTACCAAGATGGCTGAACATGCCCGCGAACTTGTCAAAGCAAATAAGCTTCAGGATGTGGTTGAAGTGATTGAGGGATCAGTGGAAGATGTCATACTTCCAGGGAAAGGTTATTATTTTTAACTTGTAGGTGACATTAAGCTTTTCCATAGCATTGTGTCATATTTTGTTATATGTGGAGTTATTTTGGATTTTGTGATAGTTGGTTTTTTGAATCTAACAGAATAAATTTATTGATATTTGATGGGCAGTTGATGTAATAATCTCTGAGTGGATGGGATATTTTCTTCTGCGTGAATCTATGTTTGATTCAGTGATTTGTGCGCGTGACCGCTGGCTTAAACCAACTGGAGTCATGTAAGTACTTCTTTAGTTTGATACAATCATACAATACTGCTTTCACATGTGTGCTGTATGAGTATGACGTCTGATTTCCTTATTGTAATTTGTGTCCTTTTATCTTCTGCACTATTTAACTATCATCTCTTCTGATCCTTGTAATATTGCAGATAGAAAAGGCTACTTTGATCACGGTAACAATGGAATCCAATCATGAATCCATAACAAGGGGGGAGGGGGGGTGACGGCTTTATGAATTATAGCTATTATTATTGCTTAAGTAGTTAGAAGGTGAAAGGCAGTAACTTGAAAAAAATTGATAAATTAAATCATTATTAAATCACAATTATTTTGAGTTATGAAGCTTTGATGTAAGATATGTTTGTTAATTTACTTTACAGGCTTTGGAAGAAGTAAGAATGCATAAATACTATGAAAGTGTGCTCTCTTCTTAGTTTCATGGAGAATTTAGAATGAGCATATTGTTAGAATGTTTAGCGTTTTAATCGGTTGAGGAACGAGACTATTTAACGTCCGTTTGGGCGTCTGCTATTAGGACCTTTAAGGAATCTCTAAGACTAACTTGTTTGGAGATTGGAGGACTACACTTTTTGAAGTGCTCTTTTTGCTTGGTGGTTTCCACCGTTCTTGTGTGGATGGACTCCTGTCCCCCTTTTTTTCTTGTATCTTCTCTATCTTATGAATACAAGTTCTTTTTTTTATTTTAAAAGAAACTAAACAATAAACCTTGTTCCGTGTTAATAAGCAACAACAATGAAAAGAGCTAATAGCAACCACTATTGCTAGATGCCGTGTAACAGAGGAAGAGTGTACCAATTGTCTGTATCTCTCTTTTCTAAATTACTTTTCTTTCTATAATAAAAAATCCTGGGGAATCCATGTGAAGTTGTTTCTAAAGTAATCCAAGAAACAAGAGAGAGAGAGAGACAATGTGTTCAACAGAGGTACTGAATAAAACACTAGCAGAAAAGAAAGCTGAAAAGCCAGTATGTGAGTCAGAGATACATAGGGGTCCCAGCGTAAAAAAGGGTAATAGAGAGGAGAGAAAAAAATGCACGTGCACGTGTTGCAGTGTGTGTGCGTTAATCTGTTTGTAAGAGAAGAGAGTTAGACGTACAAAGATTGAGAAAAGTTATGTTTGAGCGGAGAGACACAACTGTGAAAGAGACTAAAGTATTGTAGTATTCTTTAGATTCATCACAAACCCTAGTATAATATGTCAATTCCTGCCTTTAATCTTGGATTCATCAATTTTTACAGAGCCCATTTAGAAATATCACTGGAAAAAATATTCACTCTGTTTAAACAGGAAACCTAACTTAAAGAAATGTATTCAAGGAAAACAACCTTTTAGAAAAATCATCCTGCCTCTCACCTAGATGTCCTCGGTAGAGACTCGCTAAAATCTCATCGCCTTGGGCCACAATAGGCCATCTATCTCCTGCGAACTTCTAGGTGAGGCGGAGGCACATCACTGACCATTTCTATGATAAAGCTACTAGAACTCCTGTGCTGCTTGTATTAATACTTAATGACAGAAATACCTGATAGATAGATAATGGTTTTTTTGATGCAATCCATCTCATCTCTTTTTTTTTCATGGATAATGAGTTGGTCTACTTAACTCTAATTTGGCAGGTATCCAAGTCGTGCTCGCATGTGGTTGGCACCTATAAGATCTGGATTAGGAGATCATAAAATGAGTGACTATGAAGGATCTATGGAGGATTGGCATTATTTTGTGAAAGATACTAAAAATTATTATGGAGTTGATATGAGCGTTTTTACCAAGCCTTTCTCCGAGGAGCAGAAAAAATACTATTTGCAGGTTGGTGCTATATTTGACAGGATTTTGATTCTGAAGTAGTAAAAGATGAATCATAACCATAATATGTTTTATTAGAATGTGGAGTATTACTTTTCTAAGCTTCTATCATTTTTTTGTATCAAACAAATTTTCGCATGTTGAAATGAAAGATTGGTGTCTAGCAATTCTGTTCGAAAATCACACTGAGAACTCTCTTGCCTCTTAGGGGTGTTGAGTATTATCTTTGTTGGTGTTAACACCAAATTTTGTACACCTGACGAAATAACCAAAATAATAGGCCAAAATCGCGCTAACAGAGTAACAGTTGACTGTATTGTTGTGAAATCAAACTCACGAAATACACACAGATAAACATACACACATCATTATAAGAGAAAATATGGACACAAGAATTTACGTGGAAACTCAAGTGGGAAAAAACCACGGAGAGATGAGAAATCCACTAAAATAGTACAGAGAGTACAAATTGTTTGTTTGTGTCATCAGTGTATCATATAATAACATATATATTATTTGTTTTGTATCATCTTAATCATATTAATCATATTTATTTATTGCATGTGATCATCCGTCCAAATTGCGTAAATAAATATAATTTAATCATGCGTATAAATTTCATAAATAAATATAATTTGATGCTTTTCTCTGGTGTTTTTTCGAATAGAATTTTACTTTCCCACATACGGTGCCAATGTTAACGTCAAATTTTGTACGCATGACGAAATTACCAAAATAGTAGACCAAAATCACACTAACGGTTTATTGTATTGTTGTGAAATCGAACTCACGAAATACACTCACATAAACATAAACAAAGAGAAAAAATATAAACACAAGAATTTACGTGAAAACCCAATTGAGAAAAAACCACGGATAGAGAAAAATTCACTATAATAAAATAGAGAGTACAAATTGTTATTTGTGCCCTATGCTATTGTGTATCCCTTTAACCCTTGCTTGTTGTATTTATAGAAGTCATGTCCACCCAAATCCAACTAGGAGTAGAAATTCTTTTCAGAATCACCTTATAACTGTAATTAATGATTGATTGTTTCCTTCTCAAGTTAGATTTTCTTATCCGACCAAATAAGGAAACACAATCTTACTTTAAGAAGAACTCTCCCACTATTTGAGCAAGCTGTTCAAATAAACGTATATGGGCCAACACCAAATTCGGTCCATTAAATAAGTTGGGCTACATCTTGGCTAGACCCAAATAATTACATCCCAACAGTTGGTAAATTCGCAGCAGTAGTTATTTGTAATGTAGTGTTTACTGTTTAATCAGTTTGTCTATAAGCGTATAAATATTACTAGTCGCTCCATTAGTTTTTAGTTACTAGTCCTAGTTTTTATTTTCTCTTTTAATAAAATTGTACTTCCAGGTAGATACGGACTATTTTACTTTTCAAATTTATATACTGTAATGGGTACGTGTGCTTTTATTTGTATGTATGATATGCACATATAAATAGTGCTAGTTCAGCCAGTTTTTCGAGTTGGAGTACTGATACTTGTTCAGTCAAGCCATTCAATATACCCCTTGAATCTCTTATAGATTTCTCTCGATTATATTACTCATTTTTTTTGTTTCACGTTAGCCATATATTTCCACTCTTTATCCTAAATTTCACTAGTTTTATTGTATGATGCTATCAACTTAACAAATTGATTCATTGTTTGTTCTCAACTCTTCTTTCATATTTATTTTGTCTTGGCATTTAATACATGAATATGGTGGTGACATGACACTGTATTTCCCTTTTTGAATTAATTCCTCTATTGTGGCCAATGTTCGAAATAGCGCTCGAGGCGTACGCCTCGAGGCGGAGGAATTTGTTTGCGAGGCGACTGCTTGCGCTGGACTCAGACAAACAACTACCTTTATCAGTCGAGGCTTGCGCCTCGTGGCGTCGCGCCTCAAGGCGTCGCGAGGCGTACGCCTTGATTTGAAAAAAAAACCTAAGATAAGATTTGCTTAGGTCGACTTACCATAACCTAAAATCAGATTTGCTTGGGTCGACTGCTCGTCGCGATACTCCTCGTCTTGGGTCGACTCCTTCGTCGCGATACTCCTCCTTCGTCGCGAGACTGTTTGGGTTGAGACTGCTTGGGTCTTGGGTCGCAAGATTTGGCTTGATCGAGACTGCTCGGCTTCTCCTTCTCCTTTGAATTTCAATCGCGACTTGCTTGAGACTGATTGGGTTCGATCACGATTTTCCAGGTTCGATCGCGAGACTGATTGAGTTCGATTTTCTTTTCTATTTTCTCCTTCTGCTTGGGGGTTGTGACTGTAAATTGGGTTAATCAGTACTAACTCAGTGTTTAGTTTTAATTGTATATTTGTATTGTTTTGTTATTGTTTTATTGTTATTGTGTTAGCAATTATAGTTTACAGTGTATCACAATAGCAATTATAGCATCAACAGTTTGTCAGTTTTCATTATGTACAATAGCATATGATAATTCCATTTGATTTTTTAGACTGTCAATAACAATATCAATTTTTGTGTACATGAATTGCTATTTGCTAATACATAGTGATGGATGATCACTAGATAAGTACTTGATGATGTTATGTTATTTTGATGTTTTGTAATAATACATTACTGTGACGTTGGTTATTTATGTCTTCTATGACCTTAATTGTAATGATGAATTATTTTATGGTTTTGTTAGTATTTTTCACAATTTTTTGGGACTTTTAGGTCTTTAAATCGAGGCTTACGCCTAGCTCCGCCTCGAGGCTTACGCCTCGCATAGCCTAGAGAAAAATGTTTCGTACCGATTTTAGCTTTTTTGAACATTGATTGTGGCACAGTTTAGTAAAGTGGTTTGTTAAATTTAAGTTGCAGCTTATCTCATCTACTTATAAAATCATTATGTTGTTAGTAAATTTTTGTAGTCATGCTTTTCTTCTTGTAGTTGGATCTCCAAGTATTTAAAATCATTATGGGTTGAAATTGGTAGACCCCTAAACCCATCTAACCCGCTCAGGGGATATAATATATATATACATTATTCGTTGTTTTCTAAAAACATAAAAAACCGTAACACCAAACACAACCCAAACAATGTCCATAAGAATTTCACAGAAACCAAACCTCTCTGTTCTTCCGTCTTTTTCCCAAGGTCAGTGTAATTTCTGATTTTGATTATTTTTGTTCGTTTTATTTCTCTGAATATCTGCATTTAATTTTTTCTTTTTTAGTTTTTGTGTATATATCTATATTTGACAAGTATTTGAGTTTATGCAGCTATAACTTTGTGCTTCTTGAAATCAACTTCAAATTTGTTTTTTCGGATGTTAATATTGTATCCTTTTTATACCATTATTATCTGTTTAATTTTATATATTAGTTTTTATTATCTGTTTTGGCTATCCGGAATAATGTACTTGTGTAGTAATACATACTGTTGTCTGGTGATTATTCGCTAAGATTTTTATTTATAAAGGACTATGTATGTTTATGTGTATTTGTAATCTTAGTTTGGTTATTATCCTTAATTAATTATTGTAAGATGTTTGGATCATAATGTTATTCTCATCATTTGGATTTTTGTTTCAAGTTCATTTTTAAATTCCAAATTTATTTGTCCCGTTTTGTTTCTTAAATTAACTTTTTATTTGTTTTATTTTACTTAGATAAAAGGTTTTTAGTGCAATCGGAGTTGATACTGTTAAGGTCATGAGATACAAAATAGGGAGTAGAGTGGAGATATTGAGCAATCTTGTTCTGTGTGAGCAAGTTCTGATTAAGGTCATTTATTTATGTTAAATCTGTCCCCTTAAAATAATTTATTTTGCAAATAGACTATATATAAACATTTTGACGCTTAAATCTCCCTATATTTCTATAAAAGAGAGATTACAGAGCTCATTGGCTATCTAATGTTTTAAATTAGAATTCATTTGGCAGGTGTATTTAAATATTTTTTGTGAATATAATTAATTGTTTATACCCATTGGCTATGGTGCAATTATATGATGCCTTAGTTACTCCTATCAAATTATCCAGCAGTTTAATTCTTTCTTGAACACTTGATTGTGAGGGGGGATGGCATGGTGGATTTTGTTCCTCCGTATCTGTACAAGGTTCAATGTGTCATTCCTATCTCAACATTTTAATGTTTTAATATAGAGACGGTGTAAGAGGGAGATTAGTGATTTATATTTATTGAAGGTGACTGAGAAGGTGATGGGTTGTCAGTTTTTTTTTTTTTTTTGGCTCAAATGATTATTTAATATTTATTGAAGGTGACTGAGAGGGTGATGGGTTATCAGTTTTTTTGGCTCAAATGATATGTTATTAAATAAAATAAATAATACCCCTAATTATAAAAAATAAATTATACATGCAATTATAAAAAATATATTCAACCAATATAAAATATTACAACATTTGAGATACTATTCAGAATAACAATAATAAAAAAATAAGATATTAAAAATAAAAAATTTAAAAATCCCTTGTGTCTGTAACCAAAAGCTCTATGTGGACATAAAAATTGGATATGAGTGTATTTGAATTTCACTTATTTGTATTTTGACTTCAATAAGGGGTAAAAATACAAATAAGTGAAATTGTAAAACCACTCGTGTTCAATTTTCAGGTCCGCATAGAAGAGCTCTTCTGTAACACTTATGATACTGGGAGTGATTGATGGAGTAAATAGCATTAGCCCTTTGGAAAGTACAGTAGAACATAGTTGTACATAGTTATGTGGACTGGTTCCACCAAATCCTCTGCCATTGTCTTATTTGTTGTATCTTTCATGATTTGGTGCTCCCATGTGATGATGCCTCCTCCAAAGTATGAGTATTATGTTGGGCTTTGGTATCTATCTTGATGATCTGCATACTGTCTTTACTCTCCAATATCTAAGACTTGTTAGGTTTTAATTTAATTTTTGGCTTTTATGTTAAAAATACAGTTGAATAATATATTTGTTTTAATCGTTTTTTTAGTGAAAGTGGAGAAATGAAAATTTGAGCTCTGATTTTATTTTCTTCTAATTGCAATGCAATGCACTTTTATCAATTTTGATCCTAGTCTAGTCCCCCATGTAAAGCCAAATGTCAACATGTGACATCCTTGTGTATGTTATATAAGAGTAATTGGTAAGTAGTAGTTCTAGTATACTTTTTCATATTTTTGGGCCATCAATTTCATGCATTGTTGTCATTGATCTAATTACAGCTTCTTTGTCAGAGTGGTACATTGTAGTATCAGATAACTAGCATCATGCTAGATCCCCAGTAAGTAGTAGTAGTTGTTTTCTTATACTATAATGCCTACAATTTTTTTCACATGAAATTCAATAGCGTTAATGTTTTTGATGAAAAATCATCTGATCCATTCCATTCTGTTACAGTCTCAGGCATGGACCCCTCTCAGAAATGATACCATTAGGAAAAGAGAGAGAGAGAGAGTATTAAATGGCCAATCATACAGAGAGGAGAGGAGAGTCCCTATTAAAATCTTAGTAGATAATTAAATCACATTAATCAAAGGCAGACAGGAGCCAGCTCAATCTCTGTGGCACTGGTGCATCGATAGGAGACATTTGAGATTTAATTAATTATAGCAATAGCAATAGCAGCATCAGCAGCAGCACTTGTTATATGTATGTAAGTCTCTAAAATTATTAGTACTACTGGAGTAATTTATAGTAGTAGTATTACTCTTGCAGCATCTCCGTACATAAATCTTAAGCATTTACTAGGGATCTACGATAAACATTCAAGTTGTTAGCTGGCCATTTTGGATATAGAATCTAGTAGTATATTAATTTCCAGACCACCAGCTGGTTGTCTTGTTCCTTATAATGTGCTGCATTCTGGACCATCTGATCTTCAGGTATCCGTCAAATCCTTCAAATTTGCAAAAGCTTTTCAACTTTTTTGTTTTTTTGATCAATCTCTTCTCTCTTTTCTTGGGTTGGTTATTTGTGAAGTTGTGAATTACGTAGCAATGAGTAGATGGTTATGGTTATGGTTATGGTTATGGTTATGGTTATAATTCCATGGTGTGGAATGTGGATGCTAATAGATAAAAGTAATTAAGAAATGGAAATTGGGGTTATAAAGTAATCATGAATTGGGGTTGGGGTTGGGGTTGGGGGTGGGGTGGGGTTGGAGTGGGGGATCACATGCAACAAAGCATGCTTTGATTTCTTTAAATACAAGACGAGCACCAAAAATAGAAGAGTGGGATTTTTCCATTTTCCCCAGCCACATGCTTCTTCATGGGGACCACCTATATTATACAAACAAATACTACTATTATTATATGTGTATATCTATATTACTCATAAAGCTTCAAAGAGCATGAGAATTACGATCCCAAAAAGTAATAGTAGGAAGAAAATAAAGGAGGATGTGTGTGTCTGTCTCTCAAATTAAGAAATCCATTTGCATGCTGGGTTACGGTGTTAGCTTTGCTTTAAAAGAACATCTCATGTTATCGGACACTGCAATTGTTCTTATCCTTGAGAAAGGCCAATTAACTCAACTTTTAAGAAGAGCCCACTACCTCCTAGTTATGGAGGGTTTTTCTTGGGTGCCTCAAATCCACACACTTGACCAAGTAAAACAATTTCCTTAAATCAACACCTTTACCCAGATTTACAGGAGTAATTAATTAGTACTATAATGAGGAGGACAGCTCTCTCTCTCTCTCTCTCTCTGTATTGGTAAAAATTTCTACTTGATGTGTACGTGACTACCCTAAACTTACTTAGTGGAGTACATAATAGACAGCATTCACGATTCTAATTATGCACTATGTGAACTCCAATAAATAAGCTTGGAAATTCATTGTTACTACCACCTCAGTTTATAAAATATTACTCCATTACTTAATATAGGTCGTTTTAGAGTTGTGCACAAGTACTATGAAAATGATTGTATCAATTGTCTATATTGCCCTTGTATTGGAATAAGAGATTGTTATTTATTGGACAGAAAATAGTGAGAGAACTAAAGTTACATTTAATACTTGGGGTAATATTGGAAACTAAATAATTAATGCTTACTTGAAATTCTCAAACGACTTATATTAAGGAACAAAAATATTTCTCTAAAAAGACTTATATTAAGGAACGGAGGGAGTATCGTTTAAGATTTTTGCACATGGATCAGGCTCACACCATGATTTTCCCATTTCAGCAATTTAAAATGGAGTAGGAGTAGGAGAATATAATAACAACAAAAGGTAGTAGTATTTCAAAACTTTTTGCTTTCATAGAATTGAGCACATATACATACATTACATAGTACATCCATCCATCCAAAAGAGCTCTAGCTACCTAATTGCATCTAACTACTAACTAAAATCCTAAAATTAATCAGCATAAAAGTTACATGCCCAGAATTTGGCAAAGACTAGGCATGATGGTTACTAGGATGGGGAAGGGGTTAGTATGGCTATATATATTAGCTACCTACTTCAGAAACAATGGGATTGGGAAGGGGCCGGGGGAGGAATGAATATAACAACATATATATATATATATATATATATATATATATATATATATATATATATATATATATATATATATATATATCCTAATAATTTTTCTAAATTGCATCAATTAATGGATCGATATTTGGTTCACTAGAATGCATAGATGCACTCGCACACACAGGATAGATATACGTGTCTTGGCAAATCAATCACGACCTTTGATCATGAGTATCGGACAGATGTCGAAAGATGATTGGTGCCCCATACTGCGGGTAAAGAAGCATCAACACCGTTGGTGCGTGTTGATACCGTGGGGACAACTGAAATGAGAATCTTTGTAATATTATGGCAAGCGTTAGCTTTGCTTGCAGGATTGCTAGATTTTGGCCTATACATGTACGAACCCCGAGGCTAAAGGGCATGAAGGCAACAGGGTGTTTCGAGGCTCGGGCTACCCCTTCCGAGAACCGACCAGGGTTGAACTCATTTGCATCGTTCCCCCATATGACTGGATCGTGATGAACGGCCAAGATCGGTATCAGTATTTGGGTCCCACGTGGGACCTGACAACCCCCGAGTTCCACGTCAGCTTTAGCCCGTCTAATGGTGGCCACGACGGGAGGGTAAAGTCGTAAAGTTTCATTGAGGATCATACCTAGCTGCACATCATCAAATAAATAAACATTTATTTATTTATATACTACTACTCAATTACTCATCATCAAATAAAAGAAAGATTTTCCACAAGGATATTTTGGTAGTTTCAACAAAGCAAATGAAAAAAATTAAGACAACTTAATTTTCATTTTTATTATGATATTGATATGATTGATGGCTCTTAAATGAGGGTGGGTTACCATCTTAAGCTTGGAAACATCATCCTTGGTGGGGATGTCACGTGGTCCGCACACCTTGAGCACCTCGTCACGTGCTAGCACCTGCCACTGAGGGTGCATTGCTAGCAAAACGGTCGTCCACGTCAGCAAATTCGACGTGGTTTGCTCGCCGGCAAAGAAAAAGCTCTTGCACTCCTCAGCAATGTCATGGACGGTGATCGGTGTAGAAGAAGAAGAAGAATTCAATTCCTTCCTCTTCATGCTGGCCTGAATCATTAGGCCCAACAAATCCTTGGGCCCATTTTCAAGCATTTCGGTGTCCCAATTCTCCCCCCTTTGATCTATCACTCTCATTAGAGATTTCTTGATTTCCTTCTCCAGTTTCCAAGACTTGATGTTTCTTTTTGTGGGCAAAAATCTGGTACCAAAAATTATTATTATATACTAGTTTTTTAATTATTATTTTGAAGGAAAATAGTATTAATAGAATGTTTGAAATATGAATTAATAATAATAAATTAGGAGGTACCTACCTATAACCGGGGATGAATACTTTTTGAAATGCCTCCGATGCTAAGGCCATTTGTTGGGCTTGGAGTTGGAAAATGGTTTTTCCATCTTCATAACTTGGGCCGAATGCAGTTCTAGTAACAATATCTTCCGTCAAGGTTTGATACCATTTGGAGACTTCAATTTCCACATCGCCAGAGCTCGACATTGCTAACCATTTGTCCAACATTTCCACCACGCTACTAGCCGCTACAGGGATCAACAACTACAAAAAAAAATTGCAATTAATTACTACCTAGAGGTACCTACCTACTAGATATGGAATTAAGTGATCGATCGATAAATTTTTTTTTACTTACTTTGAGGTTCTCCATATGGAAGGTGGGGGTGATGATTTTCCTGTGATGAGCCCATTTTTCGCCTTTGAGGCTTAACAACCCATCACCTTCAAGCTGTTTGATAAGCGGGTGAGCCTCATTCTTCTCATAAAATTCAGACTTTGAGGTGAAGATTTCTCTAATAAGGTCTGGATCAGCCACTGTGAGGCGAACCGTCGGTCCAAACCAAACAAGAAATGTTGGACCTGCATGGGTAATTATTTAAAATGTACTACTAATTATTAATACAAGTGATTGAGCATATTGATATTAATAGACGAACAACAAATGTATACAGAAGACGATAAAAAGCATATATACATATATGTAATGGAAACAAAAAGCTCGACACTAAGAGCGAGCTTCAAGTAGCAAAAAGAGGAATGACAAGGTTATAAGACGGCCACTAATTCAAGAGAGCTTGCTGCCTGCCTGTCTGGATATATATAGACTAGACCCTACAGCTACAATGGTAAGCAATGATGAAGAGATAGAAAAAGAGAGAAGAGAACAAAACAATATTAACTATGCCACTAGCAAACACAAATTAACACAGCTTCATTATCAAAATTCAGGGCCAGGAGGAGGCTCCCCCAAAAATAAAATCTAGAAGAAGAACATTAACTATAAGGACATACATATTGGGAGCAGGAAAGTTAATGATAACTCCATGACCATCTATTTCAAAACACAACAAAACTACTTTTCCGCAGTGATGATGAGATGGCTCATGAAAAAAAAATATTCAGAAAAGGATATATAGATAATTATAAATATTCTCACAACTACAAATTATGGCCAACTAGAGAGAAGGTGTGACAAGCTGAAGAAATGGCCTGAAGAGCTTTAAAAAGAACAAGTAAATCCAAAACTTACTTTCAAGTTTCAACTAACCTTTCAGAAGCTATGAAATGTTAAAGATAGACCAACCCAAAAATAAAAATAAATTAAAAATGGGCATCATCACACAAGGGCATCGTCCATAAGATCAATCATCAACACCTAGCTATATATCTCTCATTGAAGATATAAAAAGACCAAGTTTTTTTACCCAAAATTATACTAACTTAAATATGTGTGTAATATAACCTTGGCAGCCCATTAGACGATGCATGTCAAGAAACAAGAAAAATATTAAATTAAAGAAAACAATATCAAAAACCCAACAAACCAACAAACCAACCTAAGATTTGGAGTTCTTTTTTTCTTTTACTTTATTGAAAGAGAAACAGAGAGAATCAAAAAGGGGATGAAATGAAGTAGTGAAGAAAGTAATTACCATAGATTTTCTTCCAGTGGTGGTAGAAGGAGAGGACTCTAGGGAGAATATTATGAGAGAAAGGAAAAGGCATGGGTTGAGAAGAAGCCTTCAACATTAGGCTCACAATTTCCTTTGCATTGCCTATCAAGAAGCGATAAGGGGGGCCTCTGATTCCTTGCTTACAGAAATGTTCTTCAATCTTTCTAGGTCTCCACCAAAGCATAACCATAATCTTTAGCAACAAAACCAGTACTATAAAACACACAACAAACACTTTGATGAACCAACAGCTGTAAAACATGATCATCGGCTGATCTTCTTCCATGGATTACTTGTTGCTTGTATGGAGCAGCCTTTTTTGCTCTGCTTCTTTTTCTTCCTATCTTTTTTGTTTTGGTTGTGTTTGTTGCTTACTGTTAGTGTTGTCTCTTCACTTCTCCTTTTGTAATGCCACCACCACCAGCAACTAATTTAGAGAGAGAAGGAAAGGTCTGTATGGCAAGGCCAACGGCGTAGGGGCCGCCATTGAGATTTTAAGGGTCAACGAATGATGTGTTTTTTTTGCATCTTTTATTTCTTCAGACATTGTTACCCTTTTCTTTTCTCACTAGTATCGTTCTACCCCATCTATTTTTTTTTGGCTTTTCTCTCTTGATAATAAGGGTCTTCTCGGGATGACTTATTTAAAAAACTTATAAATTAAACTTTAAAATGACTTATAAGTCATATTATGTGATTACTTATAAACAAAAGTATTTGATACTCTTTTGACTTATAAATTAGAAATTAAATTAAAATAAAATGTAAAAGTATTTGATTAAAATGACTTGTGAGTTAAAATAAGATGTAAAAACTAGTATTAAAAATAATGACAAAACAATCTTTACATTTGGTCAAATTTACTTATTTTAAAATAATTTATAAATTATTTTTGAATAATTCAAAATTTATACTTGTTAAAAATAACTTATAAATTTAAAAACAATTCAAAAAAAAAGTGACTCCTATTATAAAACTTTAGCAAAATGTATAAAGATACTCTTATAATTGCTGCATAAATTTATAGAGAATAAGTAAGAGAAAAGGAGAGAAAAATAGAAACTCTTATCTTTTTCATTCAGCATTCATTCCTTATATAGGCAAGGCAGGACTCACGGGGGAGGAAGGAGAATTCACGGGAGGATGAGTAAAGGAGAAGGGAGAGTCACGGAGTGAACAAAAGAGAAGAGAAGGGTTGCCTGATGAGCAGGCAATCATGATTATAACATTTCTCCTGATTTCTTACGATAGAAGATTACGTCTCATTAAAAACTTTGTTAAGAAAACTCAGTGGAAAAAACTTAACGAAGGGAAAAGAGAATATATCTTTTACATAAATATCTTAATTGACTACCTCGTTAAAATCTTGTCGGGAAAAACCCATTGGGATAAAAACCGTGACTAAGGAAAAAGAGTACAATCTTCCCCTCAAAAGGAATTCATTACTTCTTGATGAAATGTTATCATAAGTCTTTCAGTCGACACATTCCGATCCTTTTCCGAAGTTTTGTAAATGTTGCATTTGGTAGCGACTTTGTGAATAAATCGGCTAGATTATCACATGATCGAATTTGATGCACATCTATATCACCATTGTTTTGTAGCTCATGTGTGAAGAAGAATTTAGGTGAAATGTGCATCTTCCTTGATGTACCGTCCTCTAAGTTGAGAATGCATGCAGCGTTATCCTCATACAGAATTATAGGAATGTCTTTGATTGATGGTAATCCACATGATTGATGAATATGCTGAATAATTGATCTCAACCAAACACACTCTCTGCATGCTTCATGTATAGCGAGAATCTCTGAGTGATTTGAAAAAGTAGTTGTAATGGTTTGCTTAGTGGATTTCCAGGATATAGCCCTGTCACAATATGTAAATACATAACCTGTTTGTGATCTTCCATTGTGTGGATCTGATAAATATCCTGCATCGGCATATCCAACCAATCGCGACGTTGAATCTCTTAGATAAAATAATTCAAGATCTATACTTCTAAGGAGGTATCTAAAAATGTGTTTGATCCCATCCCAATGTCTCTTAGTCGGAGAAGAACTGTATCTTGCTAACAAGTTGACAGCAAAAGTAATATCAGGTCGTGTACAGTTTGCAAGATACATAAGAGCACCTATTGCACTTAGGTATGGAACTTCAGGTCCTAGAACTTCTTCCCCACTTTTTAGAGGTCGAAATGAATCTTTATCAGCTTCTAAAGATCAAACAATCATCGGGGTAGTCAAAGGATGAGCTTTATCCATATGAAAGCGACTGAGAATTTTTTCTGCATATGTGGATTGATGAACAAAAATTCCAGATGCTAAATGCTCCACTTGTATTCCCAAACATAATTTTGTCTTTCCAAGATCTTTCATTTCAAATTCATCTTTTAAATAAGTAGTAGTTCTTGTGAGTTCTTCAGGAGTACCTACAAGAATCAAATCATCCACATATACAGCAATGATGGAAAATCCATTTTGTGATTTCTTAATAAAAACACATGGACATACTTGATCATTTATATATCCATCTTTTATTAAATAATCATTAAGTCGATTATACCACATACGACCAGACTGTTTCAACCCATACAATGAGCGTTGTAACTTGACTGAATATATGTGACGGGGCCTTTGTGATTCAGCCATTTTCAATCCTTCAGGGATTCTCATATAAATCTCACTATCAAATAAGCCATATAGGTATGCTGTTACAACATCCATCAGACGTGTTTCCAAACCATCCATGGTTGTCATACCTATGAGAAAGCGAAAAGTGACTCTATCCATTACTGGAGAGTATGTATCCTGATAATCAATACCAGGTTTTTGTGAAAACCCTTGAGCTACAAGTCAGGCTTTGTATCTCACAATTTCATTTTTCTCATTTCGCTTTCGTACAAATACCCATTTGTTTTGAACCGGGATTACACCCAGCGGTGTTTGGACTACTGGTCCAAATACCTCTCTTTTCAATAGAGATTGTAGCTCAGTTTAAATAACATCTTTCCATTTTGGCCAATCTTTTCTTTTCCGACATTCTTCCACGTTTTGTGGTTCAGGATCCGTGTCAGGAATCAAAGTAATAGCTGATGCTATAGAGAAAACAAATATATTGGCAATCATGACTTTGCTTCGATCCCATATTTTCTCATCATGTAAATAATTTATTGAGATCTCTTGGTGTTCATCTCTTATCCCTTCACTGAGATTTTGAACCTCTTCTGGGGCTATTCCCACTCTTGCAATAAGTGCTACTTCTGGAGCGGTTTGTACCTCTTCTGGGGCTATTCCCACTGTTGGAATAAGTGCTACTTCTGGAGCGGGTATTCCTTTTGGGATTCCCTTATTTGCTTTTGATTTTCGTGGTACAGTGTCTTTTGCACCAACCGGTCTTCCACGCTTCTGGCGTGGTTTAGATACTTCTATTATCTTATTCGTCAATTCTCCTGGAATTGATTTTTCAATAGGTATTTCTATCCTTGCTGGAGTATACACTGCAGGCGTATGTGACTTTATTACTTTTCTAGCATCATTAAATACATCTGACATTTGATTTGCAATATTTTGTAAATGAATAATTCTTTGAACTTCAATTTCACATTGTCCTGTACGAGGATCAAGTGAATTTAAATCTGATGCATTCCATGATATTTCAGAGGGTTTTTTATTTAAAACTTTCCCTCCTCCTAATGTTGGAAATACAGATTCATCAAAATGACAATCTACATAACGTGCAGTAAAAACATCTCCAGTTAAAGGTTCAAGATATCTGATAATAGAAGGAGAATCAAAACCAACATAAATACCTATTCTTCGTTGGGCTCCCATCTTAATTAGTTCTTTGTGGAGGTGCAATTGGAACATATACTGCACTTCCAAAAACTCGAAAGTGTGATATATTGGGTATCTGTCCAAGAACTAACTGTAGAGGAGGAAATTTTTGAAGAGTCGTTGGTCTTACTCGAATGATGGCTGCACCATGAAGAATTGCATGACCCCAAACTGAGGTAGATAAGTTAGCCCTTAACATTAATGGTTGTGCAATTAGTTGAAGTCTTTTTTATTAAAGATTCAGCTAAACAATTTTGTGTATGAATATGAGGAACATAATGCTCAATAGAGATTCCAATAGTTATACAAAAATCATTAAAAGTCATTGATAAAAATTCAGTCGCGTTATCAAGTCGAATTGACTTGATTGGATGATCTGAGAACTGAGCTCGTAACTTGATTATTTGAGCAAGAAGTTTTGAGAAAGCAAAATTTTGAGAAGAGAGAAGACAAACATAAGACCATTTTGTTGAAGCATCTATTAAAACCATGAAATATCGAAATGGGCCAGACAATGGGTGAATAGGTTCACAAATGTCTCCTTGAATTCTCTCTAGGAATTTTGGGGCTTCTTTATAAACTTTTACTAGTGATGGTCGAACAATAATTTTTCCCGAGAACACGCATCACAAGGAAATTCACTACTAGGAAAAACCTTTATATCTTTTAGAGGATGATAGGTAGAATTTTAAATAATACGACGCATCATAGAAGTACTTGGATGACCGAGTCTTTCATGCCAATGCATAAAGGATTTGGGATCTATGATTTTTGGAACCATAACATTATGAGACTCAATTGCTCTAATTTTCATAGTATATAATCCAGAAGAATTTGAATGAAGTTTTAAGATATTCTTTTTTCCAAAAAAAAGTAGAAGTAATGAGAAGATATTCATTATTATTTTTATTAGTTGTTTCAATGTGAAAACCATTCAGTTGAATATCTTTAAAACTAAGAAAATTTCTTCTTGATTTACTAGAATATAGAGCAACTTTGATAAAAACTCGTGTCTCATTTGGTAGAAAAAAAACTAGCTTTTCCGAATCCCTCGATTAAATTTGATGTGCCAAAGATAGTTCCTACATTTCCCTTAGCTTTGATCAGTTGTGATAAATATTTCTCATTCCGAAGGATTGTATGAGTTGTTGCACTGTCTGCTAAACATATATCCTCCATATCCATTAAAAATGGTCTGACACATATAAAAACATAAATAAGAAAAGTTACATTTCAAATATAATTTTATTCATGAGAAACACATACCACATATGGAATGAAAACTAATAATATTATACATGCATGGTGTTTAATTAAAACAAGATATTAAACGATATCGCAAAAGATACTTTCAGAAGGTTCAGTAATATCAACAACATTTTCCTCAATGTTGGTCATTGGTGGAACATCAACAATATTCAATTGATGATTAACAAAGTTTGTTTCTGCCTCCATTACTTTGTTTTTTTGAGACTCCTGGAATAAATTAACCAGATGCCTCGACGTACGACAGGTACGCGACCAATGCCCATTTATCCCACACCTAAAACAAACATCTGATTTGTTCTTTATTTGTGTTGCATTTTCTTTATTTTTACCCGACCCAGACAATTGCCACTTCTGGTGGCTTGAATTGTCGCGGTTTTGGAATTTGTTGTCATGATGGCCTCGTTTATTCTTTCGTCCCCAAGACTTCTTATTATATGACCATCTCTTATCACGTTTATTTTGTTAGAATGACATGCTGTTAATATCTGGCAATGGGATAGCACCCGTTGGTCGTACTTGATGGTTTTTCAATAACAATTCATTATTCTTTTCTGCAACAAGGAGGATAGACAACAAGTCATTGAATTTTGTGAACTTACTCTGTCTATATTATTGTGACAGAATCATGTTGGTGGGATGAAAAATTGAGAGCGTTTTCTCTAACATTTGGATTTCAGAAATTGGATCTCCGCACAAAGCCAAAGTAGAGGTTATTCTATAAATATTGGAACTATATTCTTAATTAATTTGTAGTCGTGTAGCCTTAAATTAAGCCACTCAAATTTGGCATTAGGGAGAACAACCAATTTTTGGTGGTCAAATCTTTCCTTCTGTTGTGTCCATAAAGACAAAGGATCTTTGACTGTTAAATACTCAGTCTTTAATCCTTCATCATTATGGTGAAGAAGAAAAATTACGGCTTTTGCATTTTGTGCCGAAGTAGCTGTATTTCCTGATTCAATGGTCTTTTCTAACTCATTTGCACTAAGTGAAATTCTGCATCAAGTGCCCAAGCTAAATAATTGTCTCCAGAGATTTTCAAAATAGAAAAATCTATTTTTGCCAAGTTGTCATCGTCTCAGTTGGTTAGAGCTTCGTGCTGATAATGTATTATAAAACTTTAGCAAAATGTATAAAGATATTCTTATAATTGCTGCATAAATTTATAGAGAATAAGTAAGAGAAAAGGATAGAAACTCTTATCTTTTTCATTCAGCATTCATTCCTTATATAGGCAAGGCAGGAGTCACGAGGGAGAAAGGAGAATTCACGGGAGGATGAGTAAAGGAGAAGGGAGAGTCACGGAGTGAACAAAGAAGAAGAGAAGGGTTTCCTGATGAGTAGGCAATCATGATTATAACAACTCCCAAATAATTCAACATTACAAAATAAGAATCTCTCTTCCTCTTGATGGGTTGAGTTTGGCAATCATTTTTTACAAACGCAAGTACATTTTGAAGATATTATTCCAAAAAATATAAATTAATTTCTTAAATAATAAAAACTATTTCAATCACAATATGAATCATAAGTCTCGGGAAAATCACAATAAAAAAAAATTCAAGGAATATTGGTCACATTTGAACCTAGCATCTTAAAGTCAAGTGTCTCAATAGGATTCGGTTACCATGAAGTTAACTACATAGTAAATTGGTTAATTAATCAATACAATACTGACACACAGAAAGAGATTACCTATAGGTCTGTGTATCGACATTATATTGGTAAATTAACCGAAATTAACTTCATGATAACCAATCTCGTCTCAGTAACACCGCAATCCTTTATTGGAACTTGTTGCCTAGTATGTGTATAATGTTTTAACTCAACTTCTTAGAACATTCACAATAGTTTTCTTATCTCTTTCCCTACTCTACAGTGTCATTAGATTATTATGCTGGATAGTGATTCAATTTTTTCACTATGTACCCAACATGTTCCTTATATTGATTCCTTAAATAATGAAATTTTAAATTTTAAAGTTCCAACCGTCAAAACATGTTTTGACCGTTGTAACTATTTGACCTTTCATACTTTAGAGTTTATGATAGATGTAATAAACTACAACCTCTTGTTTATAATTATAAAATCGCTATTAATTAATTAATCTTTTTTGAAGTAAGTATGTGATATTTTAAATTTTAAAATTAATATAATTTTAATCAATACATATTGTAACTTATTTAGGAAAAACTTACTATTACTTATAAAATTTATTACTTTTACAATTTTAACAAAATTATTAGGTTTGAGAATGCATCAAATTGACTTATAAAAATTAATAATAATCTTATAATTTATAAAAGAGAGTATAATTTATCAATTGTATTTCACTGTAAAATAATTTTTATTTTATTTTAAATTTGAAGTAATTTATTGAAGTGAGTATTGAATGGATTGTAACTACAAATGTATATAAGATCAATATTAACTTTTAAAAAGATAATTTGATATATTTTTAAAATTAAAATTAATATGATTCATTTAAACTTTGAAAATAATAAATTTTATAATTAATAGTACTTTTATAACATTTATAATTATATGGACATAAATTAAATAAATTTATATTAATTTTAAATTTGGATATGTTTGAAATTAATTTTTAAAAAATAAGTTAATATTAATTTTATAATTTGAAAACCAAGTAGTTAAAAAGTCATATGACAATAATGTTAAGATGTGTATGATTGATGAGTTGTCCACTTAAATGAGGGTGTGAAATATCATTTTGTATATATAGAGAATGATCTTTTGACTCCCTCACTCTGGGAAGTAAAATCATATATTGAGATTAAAATAGAGAGTTAAATAAGGATAAAGAAACTGTTGGATAGTAATTTATTGATGTATTCTTTAAAGTTAGGGATAGTGAATTTATTGAGAAAACTGTTGTGAATGCACTTAAATAATTATTGACTTGACATAATTTTTAAGTGAACATGTGTTGCGTTAAGATGATCCAACTAGTATATTAGACAATGAATTAGGTTTTATTTTGAGCTTCTATTTAGAATTGTGATTTATTTGTCAAAACATTCTCATGGTATGATGGGTTTAATTTGATGCCCACTCATCTCTTAAAAAATTGTGAATTTTGTGTCAAAACATCCTCATAATCTGATAATTCTAGCACCCACAAATCCTTTGGGTTTATGATTTTTAAGTTTGAAAAATGTTTTTATTGAGAATATTTTGTTCTCTAATTTGGGCTTTATCGTTATAGTCTCAACCTTTGACATCAAGTTAATACCTTATTGACGAGTGTGACAATTATTTAAATAATAATTGTTAACGTCAAAATTTGTCCACCCGTAAAATTAGCAAACAACAAATGAGAAACCTGCACAGAAAACGAGAAACCATATTGAGAAGCTTGACGTGCGGGGTTGTCGGAAGATAACTTCTATGTGAGAATCAGTACAAGACAGAGATGTCAACAATAGAAGAATATAATTTGCTCTAGGGCGTAAAATAATTTTAGCACCCACAAATCCTTTGGGCATATGATTTTTGAGATTGTAAAATGTTTTTATTGAGAATATTTTGTTATTTAATTTGGGCTTGATCATTATAGTCTCAATCTTGACATCAAGTTAACTTTATTGACGAGTGTGAATTATTTAAAAAATAACTTTTAACGTCAAAATTTATTCATCCGTAAAATTATCAAATAACGAATGAGAAATTGCACATGGAACGAGAAATCACATTTAAAAGGTTGACCGGCGGGACCGTCGAGGGATAACTTCGACGTGAAAATCAGTACAAGACAAAAAGGTCAACAATAGAGAAATATAATTTGCTCTAGTACATAAAAGTAAAGTAATATAGGAGGTACCCAAAACCTAAATTATGGACGTATATTTATAGTTGATCACAATACTGTAAATTTTTCAAAAGTCAAGCTTTTTGATTGGAATATCTCGCCACATGACGTGGCCTACCAAATCATTGGAGGCCCAAAATCATGTTCAAACAGTAATTATCAAAGAAAATTTATTCCAAAATAAAATAAAATAAAAATCGAAGATAATTGTGGAATTTTGTTAGGTCCAATTAATTTAGTGAGGAAGACAAAACTCTTTGGTCCATCTTATCTTACATAAGAATATAGACTACTTTTAACAAAAAGACAAGATTACTACTCATTGACATTGTAAAGCCAATCACGCTGACAGCAGCCCCGAATCAGTTGGTTTAAGCTTCTTAACTACCCTACCCAATGAGGGACTGATATAGTGGTAACTTGAGGCTGATTCTCATTTAGATGAGTTTAATTTTTTTAGTATGAAATGTAAAATTTGTTTGGTTGTGAGTTAATTAATTAATTTTTTATAAGATTTGATTGGTTTTTGATATTGTAACAGTGTGCTGATGTAATTGATTATATAAGACTTCCTTCGTTGTAAATGAAATTGTAAAACTAATATTGATCTTATAATTTAAAATAAATATAATATAAAGTAAAATACATTTTTACAAAAGTAGTTTATCCCAATCTCATTTCACCATCTGCCGTCCTAAAAGTGAAATATAGATTGGAATTATATATATATAAATATATATACACAATTGTGCAGTATACAGTCGCATATGACGACGGTTCAACCGTCGCCATAGATATTCTGGTCTATGGCGACTGTTGAACCGTCGTCATAGCACGACTGTGTACTGCACAACTGTATATATACATATTATAACCCATGTATATATATATAGGGAGCCCTTCCATAGCAACCGGTTGCCATGAGAACTGTGCAACAACCTCTTTTTGTACCGTTGATAAACTTATTGGAAGGCTGAGATGAAACATAAATTTACCAAGCCGTAAGAACTTGTACCGGCTTTTATTTTAATATGAGGACCCCACCATAGTCAACATGTTGTCAGTTTATACCAATAAATTGAATTTTTAATATTAAATAATATCCAACCGGGACAAGCTCATACGGCTGTAAAAAAAAAAAAAAAACCAAGGACAAAATAAAATAGCAACAAACAATATAAAACTTTTTATTTATTTATTTTTTTACAGCCGTATGAGCCTGTACCGGCCGGTAGAAATTTTTTTTTTTCTAACAGCCGTAAGAGTTTGAAATGGTACATTTTTTTTTTATTTTTCCGGCCGGATGAGCTTGTCCCGGTTTGTATTTTTTTTTTTTTTTTAACAGCCGTAATAAAGTTTGAAGTGGTACATTTTTTTTTTATTTTTTTCCGGCCGGTACAGGCTCATACGGCTGGTACCTTTTTTTAAAAAATTTTTTTTCTTTCCCGGCCGGTACAGGCTCATACGGCTGGTATTAAAAAAATAAAAAAAATATTAAAATAAGAGGGACCCACATTTTACCATATTGTCAGTCTAGTTAAATAAAATGAATATTTAATATTAAAATATTTCGACCGGTACAAGTTGTACCGGCCTATTCTTTTTTTTACGCATTGATGCTTTATCAGTTTTTAATCAAATACAAAGAGATTGCACATAATATTAAAATATTAAAATATTTAAAAATATTCCGGCCGGTACAAGTTGTACCGGCCTACTCTTTTTTTTTTTTAACACATTCATGTTTTCTCACTTTTTAATCAAATATAAAGATATTGCACAAAATTTATTTTAACTTACAAATATAATGTTAAAAATAAATATTAGTAATATAAAAATAAATATAATTATATTATAAATAAATAAATATATAAATATAAATATTATTTTTAATATTAATATATTAAAAATAAATATAATAAATATATAATTATGCAAGATATATAATTATATTATTAATAATTATGCAAGATGTAATAAAATATTTAAAAATATTCCGGCCGGTACAAGTTGTACCGGCCTACTCTCTTTTTTTTTAACACATTCATGTTTTCTCACTTTTTAATCAAATATAAAGATATTGCACAAAATTTATTTTAACTTACAAATATAATGTTAAAAATAAATATTAGTAATATAAAAATAAATATAAATATATTATAAATAAATAAATATATAAATATAAATATTATTTTTAATATTAATATATTAAAAATAAATATAATAATATATAATTATGCAAGATATATAATTATATTATTAATAATTATGCAAGATGTAATAAAATATTTAAAAATATTCCGGCCGGTACAAGTTGTACCGGCCTACTCTTTTTTTTTTAACACATTCATGTTTTCTCACTTTTTAATCAAATATAAAGATATTGCACAAAATTTATTTTAACTTACAAATAAAATGTTAAAAATAAATATTAGTAATATAAAAATAAATATAATTATATTATAACTAAATAAATATATAAATATAAATATTATTTTTAATATTAATATATTAAAAATAAATATAATAAATATATAATTATGCAAGATATATAATTATATTATTAATAATTATGCAAGATGTAATAAAGATGTAAATATTATTAATATAAAAATAAATATAATTATATCAAAAAATATATCAATTATCAAAAATGTATCAAATGTATCAAAAATATCAAAAATATATCAAATGTATCAAAAATATATCAAATGTATTAAATATATCAAAAATATATTAATTATCAAAAATGTATCAAAAATATATCAAATATATCAAAAATATATCAAATGTATCAAAAATGTATCAAATATATCAAAAATATATCAATTATCAAAAATGTATCAAATGTATCAAAAATTGTATCAAATGTATCAAAAATATATCAATTATCAAAAATATCAAATATATAAAAAATATATCAAATGTATCAAATATATCAAAAATATATCAAATGTATCAAAAATGTATAAAATGTATCAAAAATATCAAAAATATATCAAATATATCAAAAATGTATCAAATATATCAAAAATATATCAAATGTATCAAAAATATATCAAAAATGTATCAAATGTATCAAATATATTAAAAATATATCAATTATCAAAAATATATCAAAAATATATCTAAAATATATCAAATGTATCAAAAATATATCAAATATATCAAAAATATATCAAAAATGTATCAAATGTATCAAATATATCAAAAAATGTATTAAATATATCAAAAATATATAAAATGTATCAAAAATATATAAAAATGTATCAAAAATATCAAAAAATATATCAATTATCAAAAATATATCAAATGTATCAAAAATATCAAAAATGTATCAAATGTATCAAAAATATATCAAATGTATCAAAAATATATCAAATGTATCAAATATATCAAAAACATATCAATTATCAAAAATGTATCAAAAATATATCAAAAATATATCAAAAATACATCAATCATCAAAAATATATCAAATGTATCAAATATATCAAAAATGTATCAAATGTATCAAAAATATATCAAAAATATATCAAATGTATCAAAAATGTATCAAATGTATCAAAAATATATCAAATGTATCAAAAATATATCAAATGTATCAAAAATGTATCAAATGTATCAAAAATGTATCAAATGTATCAAATATATCAAAAATGTATCAAATGTATCAAAAATGTATCAAATGTATCAAATATATCAAAAATTGATATATTTTTGATACATTTTTGATAATTGATATGTTTTTGATATATTTGATACATTTGATATATTTTTGATACATTTGATATATTTTTGATACATTTGAAACATTTTTGATATTTTTGATACATTTGATATATTTTTGATAATTGATATATTTTTTGATATTTTTGATACATTTTTATATATTTTTGATACATTTTATACATTTTTGATATATTTGATACATTTTTTGATATATTTGATACATTTGATACATTTTTGATATATTTTTGATACATTTGATATATTTTTGATATATTTGATATATTTTTGATACATTTGATATATTTTTGATATATTTTTGATATATTTTTGATAATTGATATATTTTTAATATATTTGATACATTTGATACATTTTTGATATATTTTTGATACATTTGATATATTTTTGATATATTTGATACATTTTTGATACATTTGATATATTTTTGATATTTTTGATACATTTGATATATTTTTATATATTTTTGATACATTTTATACATTTTTGATACATTTGATATATTTTTGATATATTTGATACATTTGATATATTTTTTATATATTTGATATTTTTGATAATTGATATATTTTTGATACATTTGATACAATTTTTGATACATTTGATACATTTTTGATAATTGATATATTTTTGATATATTTGATACATTTTTGATACATTTGATATATTTTTGATATATTTGATATATTTTTGATACATTTTTGATAATTGATATATTTTTGATATATTTAATACATTTGATATATTTTTGATACATTTGATATATTTTTGATATTTTTGATACATTTGATACATTTTTGATAATTGATATATTTTTTGATATAATTATATTTATTTTTATATTAATAATATTTACATCTTTATTACATCTTGCATAATTATTAATAATATAATTATATATCTTGCATAATTATATATTTATTATATTTATTTTTAATATATTAATATTAAAAATAATATTTATATTTATATATTTATTTAGTTATAATATAATTATATTTATTTTTATATTACTAATATTTATTTTTAACATTATATTTGTAAGTTAAAATAAATTTTGTGCAATATCTTTATATTTGATTAAAAAGTGAGAAAACATGAATGTGTTAAAAAAAAGAGTAGGCCGGTACAACTTGTACCGGCCGGAATATTTTTAAATATTTTATTACATCTTGCATAATTATTAATAATATAATTATATATCTTGCATAATTATATATTATTATATTTATTTTTAATATATTAATATTAAAAATAATATTTATATTTATATATTTATTTATTTATAATATATTTATATTTATTTTTATATTACTAATATTTATTTTTAACATTATATTTGTAAGTTAAAATAAATTTTGTGCAATATCTTTATATTTGATTAAAAAGTGAGAAAACATGAATGTGTTAAAAAAAAAGAGAGTAGGCCGGTACAACTTGTACTGGCCGGAATATTTTTAAATATTTTATTACATCTTGCATAATTATTAATAATATAATTATATATCTTGCATAATTATATATTTATTATATTTATTTTTAATATATTAATATTAAAAATAATATTTATATTTATATATTTATTTATTTATAATATAATTATATTTATTTTTATATTACTAATATTTATTTTTAACATTATATTTGTAAGTTAAAATAAATTTTGTGCAATATCTTTATATTTGATTAAAAAGTGAGAAAACATGAATGTGTTAAAAAAAAAAAAGAGTAGGCCGGTACAACTTGTACCGGCCGGAATATTTTTAAATATTTTAATATTTTAATATTATGTGCAATCTCTTTGTATTTGATTAAAACTGATAAAGCATCAATGCGTAAAAAAAAAGAATAGGCCGGTACAACTTGTACCGGTCGAAATATTTTAATATTAAATATTCATTTTATTTAACTAGACTGACAATATGGTAAAATGTGGGTCCCTCTTATTTTAATATTTTTTTTATTTTTTTAATACCAGCCGTATGAGCCTGTACCGGCCGGGAAAGAAAAAAAAAATTTTAAAAAAAGGTACCAGCCGTATGAGCCTGTACCGGCCGGAAAAAAATAAAAAAAAAATGTACCACTTCAAACTTTATTACGGCTGTTAAAAAAAAAAAAAAAAATACAAACCGGGACAAGCTCATCCGGCCGGAAAAATAAAAAAAAAATGTACCACTTCAAACTCTTACGGCTGTTAGAAAAAAAAAAATTTCTACCGGCCGGTACAGGCTCATACGGCTGTAAAAAAATAAATAAATAAAAAGTTTTATATTGTTTGTTGCTATTTTATTTTGTCCTTGGTTTTTTTTTTTTTTTTTACAGCCGTATGAGCTTGTCCCGGTTGGATATTATTTAATATTAAAAATTCAATTTATTGGTATAAACTGACAACATGTTGACTATGGTGGGGTCCTCATATTAAAATAAAAGCCGGTACAAGTTCTTACGGCTTGGTAAATTTATGTTTCATCTCAGCCTTCCAATAAGTTTATCAACGGTACAAAAAGGGGTTGTTGCACAGTTCTCATGGCAACCGGTTGCTATGGAAGGGCTCCCATATATATATATATATATAAATAATTAATAGAATTTCACATTATGAGTTGTTTTGTGAAGATTTTATATGCAAGTGTAAGATTGGGAGAGTTTCTAAGAACTTACGACTAGGTAGCTAGTGGAGTATAATTAACAAAATTAAAGTTTCAAAATTTGAATCAATACTAATACTACTACCATCCTAATCCTAGCTTAATAGTAGTAGTAGTAGTAAATTAAGGCGTATAAATTAATTCTGTGCTGTGGACTTCTATCTGTTTAATTATAGTAGTGGTAGTAGTACTTGTTCACCTAACCTATAGAGTAAACGCAAACATGCAACCAGATTGCCGGTGCCAGTAATTAAGTTGTCCGTGTCAGTGTCAGAAAAAATGAGAACAGATGATCTGCTCGTAGAAAGATGCGTCTCACTTTGAGATTCATTTTCATTTTCTTAAATTTAAAATCACATATATAAAACAATGTGGCAAGATAAAACAGTTTTAAATATAAAGCTTTTTATAAAATATTTTCATTAGAGAAATATTTGGTTACACAATTGTAAAAGTATTTTTGATTAAATAAAAGACGTAATTACATTCAAATTTTTCATTAACAATTTAATAAAAAATAAAAACTTTTCTTTTTAATTGCTACAGTGCTTCTACCAAAAATATATTCACCTGTATAGCATGATATCTATTTCCTTTGTCCGGCATTTTCAAAAAAATTATTACGTAGTAGTTAAATAAGAAAACTTAATTGTATGGATTTTATTATTATTATTATTATTAAAATGAGTAGGAATTAAATGTAAATTATAGTAGTCGATTGAAGAAAATAAGGGTAAAAGGGGTTTATAAGGAGGATCGGAGTGCGATGGCTGATAGCTTTCTTCTCCTAGTCGTAGCTTGTTCCCAAAAACAAGGATTAGGAGTTAGGAGTGGGGATGGATAGGGATTAGGGGGCACAAAGGGGGTTGTTATTTTGGAATGTTGCTCTTAAATTTATGCACATGGGAACAAGGCTTTCTATTTAGTGGGGAAATATGCTTTGGGTTGACCCAACAGTGAGTACCCACCCAAGGGCACCCTCCGCTAATCTTGTCTTAATACTCCCAAGACATGTTTGGGTCATGTGCCCTTCATGGGCCCTACTTCCTTCCTAGTTAGTAGTACATTTTTCAGCCATAGTTATTAGTTACTCCTTCATCTAATATGGCGATACAACTTTACCTTGTGACATGACTGGAGAAGCATATTAAACTTTTTAGCCACCTCCCTCCCTCCCATCCTCCCATCCATATTATATATGCATACACATTCATTGTACTTTTAGCATCTGTGAATATAGTATTGTGGGATACATTGTACTACAATCCATAAAAATTAATTAGACTCTTAGTCTTAGGCCGGTTCGGGAATGACTTATTTTAAATGACTTTAGGTGCTGTTTGTTTATATTTAATTGTCTTTTAATGGACTGTCTCTTATTCGCTAAGAGACATGATGTTGTTTTTTTTACCTCTGAATGCTTCTTAATCGGCAAGACAGAAAATAAAATATTAATAATTAAGAAGTACCTCTTAATAAAAAAAAATTTGATAATTTTTTTTATATAAATATATTCAACAATATTATGCACTCATTTTTATAAAATTGAATATTTAAAATTATTAAATAAAATTTTACCCTTTAAAATGGTAAAATAGTGTCATTAAGAGACTACTTACTTTTTAGTTATCAAACAATTTTTTAGATTCAGACCTCATAATCATTCAGATGATCTAATTTATTAAGACATCATAATCATTCAGATCTTAATTCTCAGATTTATCAAACACAACCTTACAACTTAAAATATAAGTTATCTTAAATCGCGACTTATTAGTAAAAGCATTCAGCATCAATTTGATTTGCAAGTCAAAAATAAAGTTAAAACAAGTTACGATTTTGTTCGGCTTATAATGCCTTATAAGTTAAACTAAATGTAAAGATTACTAAAAATGACATTAATAAAGAGAGGGGCAAAATAGACATTACATTTGATCAAACTAACTTATTTTAAAATGACTTATAAGTCAGTTTAAAATAAGTTACAAATACTTACTTATTTTTTAACTTAAAACTTAACTTATAAGTAGAAAAATAAGTCATTCTCGAACATGTGAATAGTAACAAATAACTTATAAGTTGGTCATAAATTATTCTCGAACAGGCTCTTAGTGTGAATTAGAGGGGTTAATATAAAATAGGAAAATGATATTCCATAACTAAAATGAAATATCATTTTTAGTCCTAAGGTACAATACGGAAGTGGTTAGCATGAAGTTTATTTTTGGGTAAGTTGGTCAATTGGTCAATAGATTGCTGACACGCATGTGAGACTCTATGTGTGTCAGTATTTATTGGCCAATTGATTAATTTACCAAAAAATAAACTTCATACTAACCGAATCCGTACAATACGCAGCAATACATAGTACAATTAATATTGCATTTATTGCTCTAAACTAACAATGTTTAACATCTTTATGCTACGTTTAGATTGAAAGAATGAAACAAATAATGTAATGAAAAGTGAAATGATTCATTTTATTCTTGACTGAAATAAGTCATTCCACCCACTCCTCTAATAATAAAATACACAAATTTAATAAAGATGAGAATAATTCATTTCATTCCAATAAAACAATGATACATAATTTTTTCATTTTATAAAAATAAATTATTTTATTCTCACATTCATTTCTGTCATCCAAATGTATCATTAACATGTTGAAAACTAATATTTAAAAGAAACTCTAAATAATATCTACAAGTGTGTCACCAAATGAATGTCTTGTTAGTGTCCAAAACAGAGTGACATAATGTAACATCTTGAAAAGACATTAACTTAATTAAATCTTTAAAAAAATTATTATACGTATCACGTTTTAAATAAATGCATTTTATATTGAAAATTGAAATGACCTGTTATAATTTATCAAATTATATCAAGAAATGTGACACTCTTCATTACACGTATCGTGCATATCGAAACGTGGTCCAAGTAACATTCATTTCGAGTGATCAAAATATGAACGTGTATTATGGGAACTTTCACGGTGTAATAGCAAGGAGTCTAGCTTGCAACTCAACTCCGGCGGCGAAATCACATTAGAGACTGTGAGGTCAATTGATGTCTGTGGGAAAAAAATTTATTTTATAATATATGATAAATTTAGAAAAATTTAACTGTAATGAATAAATTGACCCACTGAAATTTTATAAATTTTTTAATATACATGGTTAAATTGAATTTTTTATAACTTTCTCAATTTCATATTACTTCTACTCCCCTGATGTATACATCTTCCTCTAATATTTTTAAAATAAATAATAATCTAATTTATATTATTTTTATAACATAAAAAATTTAAATATTTATTAATAAATTTGTGATTAGAAAGGCGTATTATGGGTCAATAAAGAGTGTATATATATATATATTATTACTTGTTATATTAACACTATTGTAACCAAATATATGTTTTTACTTATGCAACTGGTCAAAAAGTACAAAATTAATTCGAAAGAATCTCGCCAAATTATTTATAACATCACAATATTTTGAACTTACTAAATAAAATTTCGGAATTCGCCATCGGTTATATAACTCATCAGAGAGTCCTCATTGAGAAAGAAGCTTCAGCCAAAGCAATTCACTTTCCACAGTCCCGCGATCTATTTACAGTGTGTTGGCACACATTAGGTCGAAAATAATCCCTGATTCTTAAAGATATGTGTTGATACACATTATTCAGTTTATATATATATATAATTTTTGTAACATGCTTGGTGTTAACGCCAAGTTTCGCCGGCGCGTCCAATCACAGAATCCACGCGCTAGAACCTGCACAGTAACAAATCACACAAAAGCTTGACAGCTTGTGCCGCCGGGGGATAGTTCCGGTGTGAGAATGAGTACAGGCCGTTACAAGTGTAAACAATGGAGGCTAAGTGTTTAGTGCTCAAAAGTAGGTATTACCTCATAATGCTAACCTAGGCCTTGTATTTATAGAGCTCATCACCTTAGAATCCTTCTCCCAGTCGGATTAGGACTCCTAGTGTATGGTAGTTACCATAACTTGGATCCAGCACAATCTCCTTAAAAGGTGCAAGTAGAATCCAATCCTACCACTACCTTTGGAGTTACCGTGTATGAATAGGCACCCGGACTCTGCACGCAGGAGAGCCCACTGTGCAGGCCCAACCGGTCCCATAACCTGATCTGGGCTTCGGCCTAAGGGACTCGAAGACCCGACCCCGAACATCACAAGACTGGGTTCAGTTCTGTCCCCGAAGGACTCAGATGCCGACCCGAACACCTCCACTACCTTTATGGGCTTCAACCCATCGGTCCCTCATATTCTTCCGACAGAAGGCCTTCAGCCCATATGGGGGTCGGTAAAACGCTCCTGAACATTGCCCCCCAGTCTCTAGTTATAACACATTTATGACTAGAGACTTGGAAAGTCGCGACAGCTAATGATGAGACGTCTAGGGAAGTCCAACGGTCTATTATAGATATTTGAAACGTTGCACGCCTTTTAACGCCTGGACCCACCTTAAACATTTATTAGCCGCCCTGGGTTTCCGCACCGTACCACTTATAAAAACCCCACGTCCCCTTCATTATCACCTTTACTGACTCCTCTTCCTCAAATCCTTTGATTTCAAATTTTCCGGCAAAGCGAGATACTGCTCCTCCGTATTCACCATTTTCCTCTATTCATTTAGCGTTTGAGTGCTGTACTTGCTCATTTCTTTCTTCTAGACTTATAACTTCCACCTTTTTTCTCACAAAATGGCCGATTTCAGCATCATCCCTGCTACTGAGCCTATTACCGTCACCTCCGGCGACCTCCTGGAGGTCATACTACCGGATGCTTCCACAGACACCGCTCCTCTGAACCTTCCTAGTTCAGAGGATGTTGAGTTGAAGATTCGAGATGCTTACCGCTCCCCTGAGGAATTCTCTCACCTCCATACTCGCTCCACCATCACATCATCCCAAATCTCCGACATCCGAACTCTCTTCAAGATTCCCGAAGAATATCAACTTAGGATCCCTCGGCCGGAAGAGAAGATGTTCTGGAGGCCCGAGGGTGAATGGGTGGCCGTTCCCCTATACGTCTTGAGGTACGGGGTTCGGTTCCCACTGCATGACTTCATCTCCTCCTTTCTGACCTTCGTGGGAATCGGGTTCGCACAACTCGTGCCGAACTCGTATATCCAGCTGATCTCTTTTATCGCTGTCTGTCAAGAGGTGGGCCTCACTCCCGGGCTCGACCTCTTCTTTGCTCTGTTCACCCTTGGAGGGTCGAAAGAGCCAGGGCTTCGGCAACTCACCAAACGCCCCAATCGCACAGTCCCGATCAAGACCCCTTCCAGCAATAAGGGATGGCATGAACAGTGGTTCTATGCTAAAGGGTCCGACCTCCAACTCCTTCCATCTTGGGCTCATCCAGCCGACCAGGCGGCCAAAATTTCCAAGTTCCCGACTGGTCGGGCCGAGGCCTGCAAAACATTCTACGCCCGATGGAAGAAAGCCGAGTGGAATGTGGGGATTCTAATGGACGACACATGGTTGTACAAACACGGCTGTGAGTATGTTCTTCTTTTTTTTTTCTTTTCTCTCTCCTTTTTTGTTAAGTATCACATGCCCTAACTCCTTTTTCTTCGTGCAGTGACCATTTTCAAGCCCGAGGGTGTCGCCGATTCCTTCGTCCCAGCTACCATCACTTCGGGGTTCATCTGACCCCCCGTGACCGACGAAGCTGGTGAGGAAGATACCGTTCCTATCAGTGAGCTGTCGCTGGGATCCACTTCGGGGCCCGAGCCCCCGAAGACACAAAAGGGGGTGCTGAAGATGAGCAGTGCGGAGAAGGCGGCTTTAATGAAGAAATCCAAGAAGCCCTCCAAACCGGCCATCAAAGCGCCTGCAAAAATTCCACCACCCCCCATGCCGAAGCTGTCGATACCTCCACCTCCTCCTCTCCCGACCGAGGTAATCGAGGATTCGGAGGAAACTGAAGATGTTCCTCCCGAGCCCCGACTCAAGAAGCCTCGATTGTCGGAGGAGCCCGTCCGTCCAATCGGTCCGATGGTGACTGCTGCTCCCAGCCGGGCTGCTACACCTTCTTCTTCCTCAGAAGGGTCGCCAACAACTTGTTGGCCCAAGAGCCCATCGGATGTCTTCCCTTTCACCCTTTTCGATCATTTCAAACTTCATGGGGATGACGAACGGTTTAAGGGATACTCATCTGACCAGTTTTTGGTGGCTTACATTCGGGCTCAGACCCAGGTAATTTTCTACTTTGTGGATCTATTTGATTGCTAATAATTCTAACTCTTGCTTCTTATACTGATATATACATGTTCGCTGCAGGCCAATGCCATCTTAGCCAGAGCCATCCCTCCCCTTGCTAGATCTACAAAGAAAGAGATTCAGCTGGGGACGGAAATTGAGCTGCTTGAGGCTGACGTGTCGGGGCTTCAGTCCGATCTGAAGAAGGAACAGGAGTCCCTTGTGGAAACACAAATCCGGGCTGTCCTGGCCGACGAGCGGGTCAAAGAGCTGGAGCACCAGCAGAACACTCTTCTGGCTGAGAAGGATCAACTGCTCCAAAAGGTCAAGGATCGGGAGAGTGCTATTGACAATATTACAGAAAAATACTCTGAGATGAACAGCAAGATGATGTTCCTGATCAAGGAGAACAACGCCTTAACTGCTACTGTCAATGCATTTCCTGAGGAGATCGTCGAGGCCCGACGGCAGGCTATTGCCGAATATGAAGAGTCTGAAGCCCTGAACGATAAGGTCCTTGCCCAATTCGGAGAAGGATATGAAACTTATCGGGAGAAGGCTAAGGCGAAGTTGGTGGCTGTCGGGCTCGACGCCTCTATTCTTGATTCTTCCGATGACGAGTCTGAAGCCGAAGACGTGCCCCCTTCAAAATAGATACTTAAGTTTTTTTTTTTTTGTACTATTGCCCGACTCGTAAGCGATCGGGTTGTAAAAAAAAATTTATAAGTATAAATGAAATATACTTTTTGGCCCATGAATGTTTGTTATCAGTTTTACTTAGAACTAATCTCGATCAGTTATGTTCATCCGAACCTTCTAATCGGATTGCCTTTAGAGTTTATCTGATATTGAAGGGTCCGACAGTTATACTCGGGACTTATCTCGATCAGTGGTATCTTTCTGAACCTCTTGATCGGATAGTAACCGAGATCTGTTCTTTAAGAATATATTGAACTCTGGGTCAGTTATGTTCGGGACTTATATCGATCAGTGGTGTCTTCCCGAACCTCTTGATCGGATAGTGCCCGAAGCATGTCTGTTCGAGTAGTAATGAAACATATGAATATAGATGAAGTTAAACATTGCCAGGAATAAGAACTTTCATTTATATCATTTAAATTGAATCGGTTGCATAGACAAAAGTAAGAATAACACAACTATTACTGGTAAAATTTTCTAAGTCTTCCAGCATGCCATGTATTCGTTACCTCCGAACCGTTCATTGCTCGAAGCCGGTATGTTCCAGGCTTCGGCACTCCTATCACTTCATAAGGACCCTCCCAGTTAGGCATTAACTTGCCAGTGTTCTGGGGGGTTGAAGCCTCCGACTCCCGGAGGATTAGATCTCCTACTGCAAACCTCCTAGACTTCACCTTCTGATTGTAGTGTCTGGCGGTTCGTTGTTGATAAATTGCCAACCTCAACATGGCCGAATCCCGAACTTCATCCAGTAGATCCAGATTTGTTCTCAAGCCATCGTCATTGTATAATTCTTTGTATTGGCTGACCCGAAGGGTGGGTGATCCGATCTCGACAGGAATTAGAGCATCGGTCCCATATGCCAGTCTGAATGGAGAGTCCCCCGTTGTAGTTCGTGGGGTAGTTCGGTACGACCACAAAACAGATAATAGCTCTGAGAAGGGTTCGATTGGTTACTTCCACTTGACCGTTTGACTGGGGGTGGGCAACCGAAGTTTTTCGGTGTTGGATACCTAGATCCTTCAGAAAGCCCTCGAATTTTGACCCGACGAACTGTCTGCCATTGTCTGAGACTATTGCCATCGGGATGCCGAACCGGTAGACTATTCCTTCTTTGGCAAACTTTAGACACTCCTGCTCGGTTATCCTTTGCAATGGCTTGGCCTCGACCTATTTGGTCATGTAATTGATGGCCACGATCACAAAACTGACCTGTCCCTTAGCCTTTGGTAGGGGGCCTAGGATGTCAATTCCCCACACAGCAAAGGGAATCTGGGATAGAACCGAGTACAACTCTTCTGGAGGTTGATGTGGAATGTTGCTGTTCAGTTGACACTTGGGGCACCTCCTGACAAATTCCTTTGCTTCTGTATAGATAGTTGGCCAGTAATACCCTTGTCTCAAAATTTTATGTGCCAGTGATTTTGCTCCCATGTGATCCCCACAGATCCCTTCGTGCACCTCTCGAAGTGTGTAGTCTGCTTCTGAAGGAGTCAAGCATTTGAGCAGTGGAGAGTTAAAGGCTCTTCGGTAAAGATCTCCATCAATGAGGACGAAGTTCGAGATTCGATGTTTGACTTGCCTGGCTAGAATTCGGTCCGAAGGTAGGGTCCCGTCGGCCAAATACGAGATATAAGGAGTGAGCCAGCAATTGAGTCGGTCCAAAGTTAGGATTTCTGCCTTTGGGACACTGGGTTTTTCCAGAACCTCTAAGTATACTGATCCGTCGAAGGAGCTCGCTTCGGTAGTTGCCAATCGTGCCAAGGCATCTGCTATGGTGTTTTCTGATCGATCCACCCCCAAGCAGCTGTGCGATGCGAAGTATGTGAGCTTATCTCTTAACTCGGCCAGATATTTGGTCATCCTCGCCCCCCGAGCTTCATACTCGCCCGATAACTGCTTGACCACCAGCTGTGAGTCACTGTAAATGATTAACCTTCGCACTTCTAGGCTTCGGGCCAATCGTATCCCTGCTAAGATGGCCTCGTACTCTGCTTCGTTGTTCGTGGCCTTGAAGCCGAATCGAATGGCTTGTTGGACCTTGAACCCCTCTGGACTTGTCAAAATGACCCCTGCTCCACTGACGTCTGAAGTTGATGATCCATCCACGTATAATGTCCACGAGGTCTGCCCCGGTTGTGCTTCTGCCACTATGTTCGTTTCTGGCTCTGTGAAAGAGCACTCTACTACAAAATCTGTCAACGCCTGCCCTTTGATTGCCGTTCGGGGATGATACTCTATAGCAAATTGTGTCAATTCCATCGCCCATGCGGCCAACCGACCTGACACCTCGGGTTTATGTAGAACTTTTTTCAAAGGCTGATTCGTGTAGACCACTACCACTCGACCCTGGAAATAGTGCCTAAGTTTCCTGCTAGCAATTATGAGGGCGTAGGCGAACTTTTCCAGGTTCGGGTATCTCATCTCTGCGTCCCTGAGAACATGGCTGACGTAATACACCAGAAATTGCTTGCCTCCCTTATCCCTCACCAGTGCCGCCCCTACTGCCATCGGGCTGGCAGCCAAGTATAAGTATAAAGGTTCAGAGGCAACCGGTTTCATCAGCAATGGTGCCGAACCCAAATACCTTTTGATCTCTTGGAACGCGTCTTCGCATTCTGAAGTCCACTGGAAGCTTTTGTCATTTTTCGGACCCTTGAGAGTGTCGAAAAAGGGTAGACACCTTTCTGCTGACTTTGACATGAATCTCCGAAGGGCTGCGATTCGGCCCGTCAGCCTCTGGACATCCTTGTACGTCTTCGGAGATTTCATGTCTAAGATAGCCGAAATTTTTTCGGGATTGGCCTCGATTCCCCTTTTACTGACCAGATATCCCAGGAATTTCCCTGAACCCAATCTGAAGGTACACTTGGTCGGGTTCAGCCTCAGATTGTGTTGCCTTACCGTCTCGAAGCAGTCGGCCAAATCCTCCAGATGATCTCGGCCTGACATGCTTTTGACGATCATGTCATCTACGTACACTTCCATACTCCTTCCCAGCTGTTTTCTGAATACGAAGTTCATCATACGTTGGTAGGTTGCCCCTGCGTTCAGTAGTCCGAAGGTCATTTTCCGAAACGCGTATATTGCCCGATGAGTGATGAAGCTAGTCTTCGGGATATCCTCCTTATGCATCGAGATTTGGTGATATCCCGAGAAAGCGTCCATAAAACTTAGCATCCCATACCCTGAAGTGGCATCAATCAGCTGGTCTATGTTGGGTAAGGGATAGAAGTCTTTAGGGCACGCCTTGTTCAGGTCAGTGTAGTCGATGCACATCCTCCATTTCCCATTTTGCTTCTGAACCAATACCACATTCGCCAGCCATTCGGGATAGTCGATCTCGAAGATGAACCCTGCCTCTAGCAACTTGGCAACCTCGTCATCTATGATGCTCTGTCTTTCCGGGGCAAAGATCCTTCTTTTCTGTATCACTGGCTTCTTTTTAGGATCGGCATGAAGCCTATGCAGTGCTACTGATCTGCTTACCCCGGGCATGTCACTGGGTTCCCAAGCAAAGATGTCGGCGTATACCCTGAGTAATTCCACCAGACCTGTTCGCAGCTGTTCGGTTAACCCGGCCCCAATCTTGATCAGTTTGTCTGGATTCCCTGGTATTAATTCTACATCCTCCGTTTCTTCGGCTGGTAGAGCCATGGGTTCTGTGCTTCCCTCCGTGAATGGCTCTAACTCAATGGTCATCGCCTGTTTATGTTTACTGACCCCGATTCCTGAAGATATTAAAGTGTTCCGATAACACCTTCGGGCGATATCAAGATCTCCTTTTGCCTCCCCTATCCCGTTCGGTGTCGGAAACTTTAGTTTGAAGTGGGGTATAGATGTTACTGCCTGTAATGCTGCTAGAGTAGGCCTCCCCAGGATGGCGTTGTAAGCCGAATCCACTTGTACCACAAAGAATTTTACCATGATTTCTGTCTGCTGTGGGGCCGTGCCAAACCGGACTGGCAGTTCTATCGTGCCCGACACGTGAACCGGGTCTCCACTGAAGCCGTATAGGGGGCCTTCGCCCCCCAATTCCATCTTCTTTCCTCCCAAATCCATCCTCTGGTAGGCATGCGTATAGAGTATGTCGACTGAGGACCCGTTATCGATCATCATTCGCTTCATGTCAACCGGTCCGACCTGAGCTTTTATAACCAGAGCCCCGTCATGCGGTTCAATGTGATCGGTAGAGTAATCCTCGTCTGAAAAGGAGATAGTCGTGCCTGAGTATGGCCTGTCCTTCCTGGGCGAGGAGCCAGCTAATGATAGTACTGCTTCGAGATATCCACTCCTTTTTCGACCGGTTACACGCCCGATATCACATCGATAACTCCTCGGGGCTGGGCGTTCGGTTGCGGCTGTGCTTCCCGTGGAGGTTTTCTGACGTCCTCTTGGGGAGCCTCCGACCCTTCTCTGCCGACTACATATCGCACCAGCTGTCCATTCTGCACGTTCTTTTCTATCAAGTCTTTCAAGTTGCTGCAATCTTCAGTCGTGTGGCCTCGACTCTGGTGGTACGCACAGTACTTGTTCCGACCCTTTTTCCCTGGTTTTGTGATCGTTTGGCACGGTTCGAAAAAGGGCTTGTTCCGTATCTCCTCCAGTATCTTGGCTCGATCTGTGGCGAGTGCAGTGTATACTTTGTTGACATTTTTGTTTGGGAAGGGCGGCCTTCCACTGCCCGACCCTCCTCCACTATAATTCCTCTTACTATAGCTGTCCGACCTACCCTGGGTGTCGGGCTTCTGATAATTCTGTTTGTCCCGATCTCTGGATTTGTCGTATGATTGGGACTGTGGTTTGAAGTTCCCCATCGCTTCCTCAACTGCTATATGACCCTCGGCCCTGTGGAATGCCTCCGTTAAATCTGTCGGAGGATTGATCACCAGATCCTTCATCAGTTTTTTGGATTTCCCGATGTCTAGCCCGGTGATGAAGAATCCCAAGGCCTGTGGGGAGTTCAACTCTGTTACTGACCCCACAGCTTCTCGGAACCTTTTAACATACTGCCCCAGGCTCTCATCTGGTCTCTGCCTGACCTGCATGAGGGATGCTGTGATCTTTCCCCGTCTCTTGTTACTCCCGAACCGAGCATGAAACTTTTCTCGAAGGTCCCTCCACGAGCTTATTGACCCTGATGCCAGGGTTCCCATCCATTCTCGGGCACTCTTCTTCAGGGTGGTGGCGAACATGTGACACTTGGCCGCATCAGAATGGTCGTAGTATGTCATTAACCTATCATACCCATCGGAGTGGTCATAAGGATCTCCCAGCCCGTCGTAAGTTTCCATTGAAGGCATCTTCCTTTTGGGGTCGGCGATCTCCCGATTAATTTCCGCAGAAAAGGGGGACCCTATACTGGCCGAAGGTTCCCCCGTCGAGCTTTTTGTCAATAGAAGTTTTTCCAGCTCAGCCACTCTTCGGGCGAGGGGGTCGGACTCTCCTACATGAGGGGACGATCGGGATCTGCCCCTCTCACGTTCGGGTATCTCGTCTCCTTTCTTTCTCGAATTGCCTGGGTGTTCTGATCGGCGTCCTGCTGAACGGCTCCTCCTCCGGCTCCGGTCGTCCCTCGAATGACTCCGGTATCTGCTCCTCTCCCTACCAGCCTCTCGCCTTCGGGGAGACCGAGATCGGTTATGGTGCCTACGCCTCTTGGAGGATGCCTCCTGTTCCCCGGCCATGTTAGCCATCTGTAGTTCGAGTTCCTCCTGTTGGAGACGTAGGGCCGTCATGGCATCTTTGTTTTGCTGCATCTTTTTCTGCAGGATGAATTCTCTTTGATCTCGACTACCTAATGTACGACTCTTTTCATGCACCTCCAACGCATGTGGGTTAGCTTCGCCCATCCGACTAGCCTGGTTGGGGGTATGTTGGCTTTCATGAAAGAGCCGCCTCCGGGGGGAGCCAGCCGACTCCCTATGATCGTCCTGGATTCTGGAACCCAGTCTGTCCTTCACCGACCCTTTCACCTGAGTGGTCTGGTGCGACTTGGCCTTTTCCCGGTCGGAAACTGCATATTCCACACTCGCCATCGTTTCTCGCCGAAAAAGAATCTGATTGTGATTGTTTAAGCACTAAATCCCTCCTTCTAGCGCCAATGTTAACGCCAAGTTTCGCCGGCGCGTCCAATCACAGAATCCACGCGCTAGAACCTGCACAGTAACAGATCACACAAAAGCTTGACGGCTTGTGCCGCCGGGGGATAGCTCCGGTGTGAGAATGAGTACAGGCCGTTACAAGGGTAAACAATGGAGGCTAAGTGTTTAGTGCTCAAAAGTAGGTATTACCTCATAATGCTAACCTAGGCCTTGTATTTATAGAGCTCATCACCTTAGAATCCTTCTCCCAGTCGGATTAGGACTCCTAGTGTATGGTAGTTACCATAACTTGGATCCAGCACAATCTCCTTAAAAGGTGCAAGTAGAATCCAATCCTACTACTACCTTTGGAGTTACCGTGTATGAATAGGCACCCGGACTCTGCACGCAGGAGAGCCCACTGTGCAGGCCCAACCGGTCCCATAACCTGATCAGGGCTTCGGCCTAAGGGACTCGAAGACCCGACCCCGAACATCACAAGACTGGGTTCAGTTCTGTCCCCGAAGGACTCAGATGCCGACCCGAACACCTCCACTACCTTTATGGGCTTCAACCCATCGGTCCCTCATATTCTTCCGACAGAAGGTCTTCAGCCCATATGGGGGTCGATAAAACGCTCCCGAACACTTGATTACACAAATTCTAATGTAATATACTGTTAGATACGATATTTTGAAGAGTTCGACGTAGAGGGATTAGTATACAACAGAAAAATTAAAATAACTCAAAATTTTGTTAATAATTAAAAATTAATTGATTTTATTTTATAAAATTGTAATTTAATTGTAAAAAGGTAAGTTACTAAATTTTTTATACTTCCTTGTTTCGTTTGGAAAGTTAAATTCTTTTACTAGATAATTAAATAATTGATTATATTAAAATTGAGGAGTCAATTATGGTTTTAGTAACACCTAAGGCGTTGACATATGTATGATTTGTTTGTGTGACATTATTTCTACTTGACTGTATGACAAGGTTTTATTTTGTTTGGAGCTCGGTATGAAATAAACCACTTAGCCAATTTGATTCAGCCTTTAATTATTTATTTCGTTAATTCGGTTGATTCAGATATATATATTTTATTCAAATTTTGGAGATTATATTATCATCGGTATTTATGTCAAGGCCTTGTTCAGTATTTTGTCATTCGATTCCGTATTTCAGTTGTGCATCTTTTGTATATATTTATTCGTACTAGTCATTTTGCTTATACTGTGTGTCGACGTCGGGAATTAAATTCCTAATATTATTTCTATATACCCTTTGGATTTTGCTATGTCGATTAATTTATTTAAATGGTGAGATTTTAAGAAAAGATTGACATAGATGTCGACGAATTTGAAAATATTGATTTTAATGATTGAGTCGTATTATACAGAGCCGCCCGTTAATATAATTTAAATAGATGTACCAATTCATACAAATTTTGAAGGTTTTCGCAATATGACCCAAAATGTGACTGCTTAAAATTGGTCTAGAACCTGATATTCATAGAATTCGGGAGCTTTCTTAAGCGAGGGGAAGGTGTTAGGCACCCCCCGACTTTCGTGAAAACACGGTTATCGCACGTTGTTGAGTTTTTAAGCATAAAGTGTGTGTGTGTGTGTGTGTGTGTGATTTTTGAGAAAGCCTGTGTTGTTCTTTGAATTATGTCAAGTGACTTGATTTTAAGGGTTGCTTTAAGCTTTTTTTATCCTATGAGTGATGTTGTTTTGAAAGTAGTGTTGAACCTATGCACAAAGGATTTGATTTAAAGAAAAATTCATTTTGAGATAAACATATTGAAACATTGTTTTGGAAAATACAGTTTTAAACCCTTAGTCAAATAGGAATCGAGATTCTTTGTTACTTTTGATTATTAACATTAAATTTGTTCATCCCCGAAACGCTTTATTTTATAAAAACTCTTTGTTGTTTTGTTTAGAAATCAGTTTAAGTGATAATGCATGAAAGAAAACATCAAAGGGGGTTGAGCCATCTCCGAGCATGAAAGTCGTCTCGATAGACCCGAACACCTATAATCGTAAATTTTACTATTACAACGCCTTAAATCTGATCTCCCGGGACGAGACCCTCGTAGTCGCTCTAAGGTCCGGTATTACATATATAATTATTTGTGCGGCATAAGTCCATCGTGAAAATTTAGTCGAGATTCGATTAGTAGATTTCAACCCCGGAATTATAGGATCACATTATTATGCTTGACACATAAATATAAAATGTATCATAAACCCGCTATTAGGTGATTCATTGATTGAAATCCCTAGTGCGAATAGTTAGGACCCCCTCACCACTAGATATAGATCTAAGGCTTTACGGAGTAACCGAAATCGATTCAAAACATTCGAAATAACTAGATCTAGCCTAGATCCGAGTCAATCTAGCATAAACGTTCAAACTTTGAAGCTTTAGATCAACTGATTAAAGGCTAGATCTAACTGGATCTGTGGTAGATCTAGTGGAAAACTTGGATTTCTACTATATATAAGTAAAATAATTGATAAATTTGCTAGATTTATAGATAAATAACCAATACATGTATATAGATTACAACTTTAACTATATATAAGCAATATATTGAAATAGATCTAGTAGATCTAACTAGATTTACACTAAAATGTACAAAGATTAACTTTTTAAATTCATCTTAGGGAATGAAGAAATAAGCTCCTTTTGACTTGGATCTATGCTATATCACTATATGTATAAGATCTAACTATATAATGTTATATTTAACTTGAATCTAGTGTTTTTTCTCCCTAACCCGAGCCTTTAGCTCTAGAATTTGACTTTCTCTTTCTAAAATCAACTCTCTTTTTTTGCCAAATGAATTGCTGATGCTCTGATAAGGAACTCAAGGTCAGCCGCAGTTGCACCTTTGGCTGGGCCCTGTGGGTCCCGCAGTCTCGAACTTTTTTCTTTCGTTCGTCCTTGTCTTTTAATCCGGGAAATGTTTAGATATATGCCCAATCATCTTGGAAAGCTTTTGTCGAGTGTTGTGAAATGAATTCGAATCTTACTGATTTTGAGTCCGGAAGATGAAACAACTAACCGAGAGGTGTCTTCGAATTTTCGATGGTGGTCAGCTGACTCGTCTTGGGTAGTTCGCATCTCAAGTATTGTTGTGGTGACTTTTTATGACCTCATCATTATCTTTGCGATCCTCGTTTGAACCATGTTGTGTTTGGGCGACGTTGCACTTTTGCTTCTCCATTGGGTTGACTCCGGGGTGAAATTTTGTCTTTGTCCTCCAACGGGGTTATCTCCAGGGTGAAATTTCGCTTTTACCGTTCTTTAGTGTTAGTAAAAGGAAAGAGAACTTTCGGGTGTCTACACTGTGTATTTCTGCCGACAAGTTTGTAGGGGCGGTTTAGAGTTTCGTGTGAAGAGAACTACTTTTGACCGAATAGGTTTATTTTGTTTTTGGTTTTGATTATTCCGTTAATTTTTTGGAGAATTGTATTTAATTAAACATTTATGGATTACCAACTATTAAATATTTTGAAATTATTAGTGCTCTATTTATTATTTTTAGATTTGTTGTGCTTTGTGTGTGACCTCCATTTCCTATTCGGGAATGAGTTGTTACAAAAATGATATTCCAACATTAACAATAACAAATTGGGATGTAGTATCCGATTAAATATGATGTTTTGAAGAGTTCGACGTAGAGAGATTAGTATACAACAAAAAAATGATATTTCAACACTAAAATGAAATATCATTCTCAACCGTAAGGTACAATAGGCAATAAATATAATACAATTCTATATTGTATTTATTGCTCTAAACTAATGGTATTTAACTCTTATAATATTACATTTTGAGATTTAAGGAATAGAATTAGTTAAAAAATAGAAAAAGGAAGGAAATTGAATTAAGAGTGAAATAATTCATTCCATTTTATTTTGAAATGAGTCATTTTATACTCTTTTCAAAAGAAAAAAATTCACAAATTTGATAGAAATGAGATTGATTCATTCAATTTCAATGAAACAACCAATAAAAAAAATCATTCCATATAAATAAGTCATTTCAGTCTCATGCCTTCATTTCTACCATTCAAACATATCATAAACAGATTGCAAAAGGGGGAGCCCCGTGCCCTATGACTTATCTCGAAGGACTTTGAAAGTGTGGTCTTAAAATCCGGACCGAATCGTCGGTTCAACCGGTATAAATCAAAACCGGTGAGAACTCTCATTCCCTTCAATTTTTATAAGTTTAAAAATATAAATATATATTTAATTCTTAATTTTAAATTTGATCAAACTCATTGTATTGATATACTAGTATTTTATAATTATAATTGGATTGAAATTTATTACATGACATGACATGACGTGAGTCCAAAAATATATGGTTAGAAATCAACATGTAGCGTAAAAAGTTGGGAAGTGAAATTGTAGGGTAACAAACTTAGTATCCCATTTAGTACACTTCTATCATTTAAAATTGGCTTAAATATAATTTATTATCTTAAATTATTGACCATATTCTGTTTTGATAATTCATTTTTTAATTTTATCAATTGTATAATTGAAGTATTAATTTTTTTTTATTCCATTCAATTGGGTACATCAGCTGAGTATGCCCTACCCAGATAGTCACGTCGGCAATTTCTGACGTGCCAGACTCAATTTATTATAATTGAAAAAAATTAATAGTTCAATCATCTAATTAAAAAAATTAAAAGATAAATCAGCAAAATAAAATATGGCTTATAATTTAAAATAATAAAATATATATAAGCCTTTGAAATTAATGCCTAGAATGTCAATATTCATTACTGAAATTCCAAGTATCTTTCTTCTTAAACAACTGCATCTCTCTTACAATTCTGTGTTTGATTGAAATTGAATGGTTCAAGGAAGATCTGATCGTCCTTGAATGCCAACTCACTGACTTGAACTTGAGTACAAAAGAAATTATAACCGAATAAAAATTAAATGAAATATTTATATAGGTCTGCCATATGATCAGAAGTAGTAGCAGAGGACATTGTAGAATATGGAATCAATTAAATAAGGAGTGGAGTTTTCGAAAATGACCAAAACAATCCAACCAAGAAAGCCTGCCCTGCCCTGCCACCCTTCTGCTGAATGCTGACGAAGGAAGGAGGGAGGAGGGAGTACCTTGGCAATAGTAGTATTTATCATTTGATTTTCTTATCATTATTTTTGCATCTCTTATGAGTATATAGTGTGTCATATGATAAGGAAAAATCTGCCAAACAGTTTCTCTTTTGGGAGATCAGAAAAGACAGATAAGTAATTGTCAGTTGAGTTTGTTAAAAATGGTCCCTTTTTTTTCTTCTCTTTTATATATCAATTATTGATTTAGAGTAGTAGTATTTGCTTTCTTCCTTTCGTGCTTATGGAAGTAATCCATTAGTTAGTCTTAATTTGGGGCTTTTGCAAATATTAATTTCTAGCTTACATTGATTAATTAATTCTTCAAATTCCCCGATTCAATCAAATATGTAAACATCATGTTAGGTTCCAGTCTACTTCCATGACATTTGAAATGTTTTTACTACATTAATACAAAACAAAGTAATTAAGTACGTAATTGGTTAATATTACTCCATAAAAATCATCCCACGTACGTTTCTCATCACCATCACATCTGCAATTCCTACATATATGACTATTTAATTTATAGATTACTAAAAAACATCCTTGTGATCATGCACAGGGGAGGGGGTGCTTAATTCCAAAATAAAAACAGACCAAAAAATGGTAATTCTATAACTATAGGTTAAGTCTTCTATATATATGTTTGTCATTTATGGTGTCAATTTCACAGCATAAATCCGTTAATAATGTGACAAGACAATAATAATAATAATAATAATAATAATAATAATAATAATAAAAAAAAAGGTTGCGTACAAAATTAAACTAGCTTGATTTGGTGCAAAAAGACCAATAATAGCCAAAGGGCCACTGAAAAACAAAATCTGAAAATTTGTATTCTATGTACATTAATTTATTTCCATGCATGTGATCGATGATTCAATAATAGGGAAAACAAATTATTTATTTATATGGTTCTAGTAACCCGAGATCAGCATAATTGAGATTCAATGATAAACTTAGGCCCATATGCATGCAAAAATAATAATTGAGATTAATATGAAAAAGAAAAGAAGTCCATCAAATCTTAAACTTTTTCGAGATTCAAAGTCTAAACCATGCTTAATGATGCTCATCAGCTTCAAGTCAAATTAGAATCAAGAGTATGGGAATGGGAATGATGCTAATGCTAGACTAGACGGACGGTCAAAAGATTAATACTAAAACTCAATAAGCCTCTCTCTCTCTCTCTCTCTATATATATATATGCTTTTATAACATGAGTACTACTAATCATTAGATATACAAAATCAAATGACCAACACGTACAGCAGAAGTAATTCTGTTTAGCCATGCATATAATAATTCAGTAGTAACGAGATAGCGTAGACTTTATCATCAACATCCATCACAAATGGGAAATAATCATATTCATTAGTTAGTGGTAAATTGTTCTCCACGTATTGTTATCTGTAATATATAGTATTATTTAATAATATAGATAAATATAATAATAATAAATTATGCAGTACATAAAAAACTTGTAAAATGATGAATACAAATTCGAGTCCTTTGAATTCACAAAGTCTCCTTAAAGCAAATGTATTCCCCCACAGATGCTAAGGGTTAATCGAATAATTGTTTTCCAAGATAAAACGAATTTCAATTCTTAATTAGTAGCATTACAAAATTAAGAATTCATCGAACCAAATTCTATGTTTATGTACTGAACTTTAATATGAATGTTAATGATGCATGCATGAAGATAAAACTTACTGCAACACTTTACAAATAACGAGAATTTACAGAAACGGAAGTGCAACTCTTTTGCAGAGAACGTGATTCTGCAGAACAGTGACGGGATTTTATGCAGAAAACGGGATTTTATGCAGAACGGGAACGGGACGACAGAACGGGAAAATTACTGCAGAACGGAGTTTTGAGGGAAGGAACGGGAAATAACATTTCTGTATAACGGGACGAATATTTACAGAACGGGGAGGGAAAAATTATCTTTTAAAAGCTTCCTACACCGTTTATTTATAGATTCCATTGGCGTGTAACCGTCGTCAAAACGACGTAGTATCACAAACCTGTCAGTCACAATCTCGACCCGAGTCCACGACCCGACCCGAGTCAATTTTCTCATTCAAATCCCATTTCCAACAATCCCCCACATGAAAGTAAAATTGACTTTACAATATGCAAAATGTGTTATGAATATGCAGACACTAGTTCGAATACATAAGAAAAGATATTTTATCAGGTTAAGTAGCCTAGTGGCTCTGAACTTGCCCTAGTAAAATCTATCGGATTTACTTGGCTAATCAGTAGACTTGATGTCTTTGAACTGTCAGCTTTTTGTGTAAACCAAGACAATAAAATTCACAAAATATCTCTTCAGACATAACTGGTTCTCATGTGACAACCCCAAAATAGGTCTATTCCATCCAACCCATTTTGAGTCGCCAAATACATGGTACAGAAAACAACTACAATTTTATTACAACAATTATCGTGCAAAATACAACAACACATATACTGTGAGTTTGGATACAAATATATATCAACTGTGACTCATGTCCCAACCGTGGACAACACATCATAATGACACCTTACATAAAGGTATAGTCGAAAACTGTTTTAGAAATTAAAATCTTTGGGAAGTGCTCAAGGAAACCTTCGTACATGGGAGGCCATACGTCTAGGTTATTATAGATATCATATGGCCACAGAATTATCCTTGGTTGACCCAATAAACCCCAAAGAAAAACAAGTAGATTACTATCATATTCTTCCCAATGGCAAGTCTTCTCCTAACATATCATTATCTCCACTGTCTCTAATTGAAAATTATATTTCAAATAAACTCCAAGATCATATAAATAGTGCTGGTAGATATACTCAGCAAGTGGATGAGCACATCTATGTCTTATGATGACACGAGGTGGTATGTCATTAGACATCTTGTATGACAGTGGCAAAACACCCTTCCAAGTTAAATTCACCTCACCCTCAACATCTATAGACCACCGTTCTATTCCCTTGTTATTCCCCCGCTCGACCCAGCTACACTCGTATTACCTGAAAGGAATTGTGAAGCAAAAGGGTGAGCATAACTAGCTCAGTAAAGAATGTCATGACTAAAGATAATTAAATTATCAATAGCCTTCATCAATAATAAATCAGAGATTTAGAACATATGGTAGATGATAAAAAAAAATTCAACCATAGTTGCAGCGGAACGAGCAATCCATTAGAAGAGTCAAATAGACTATAAAGTCTATTATCTTCTCCATGTTAAAAGTCCACCAACAATGTTTATCCCTATAACATCAATCAACAATTCCTGTCCACAATCACATATATAACTCATAATCGTAATTGTTGTTCTAAATTCATTTTCTCATCCAGGACAAAGATAATTTTTATCACCTGAAACATCAAAGATCATGGTTATACTAAATCACAGTTCATGTTCATAATCATACTAATAAATTCATCTTTGCACTACGGCCAAATATATACATCAATAAGTCATCTTTGCACTACAGGCCAAAGATATTCATCAACAAGTCATCTTTGCACTACAGGCCAAAGATATTCATCAACAAGTCATCTTTACACTACAGGCCAAAGATATTCATCAGTTGGTCATGTTCATCTAAACATCTGTTCATCTTTGCACTACGGGCCAAAGATATTCATCAGAAATCATTCATCTTTGCACTACAGGCCAAAGATATTCAATTATATCATCATTTAGGACTGAGGATGATGAAAAAATATTTTTAAAGAAACGAATCCAGTGAAACAAAATGACAAGGATTAAGGATTAAGGATTCGTACTTTATTTTATCCATGTCCAAAAATACCTCAAAAATAATCATAGTGGTGTAAAATTCAAGAATGATCAAAACACGGATACAATCAAAGCTAGTATCCACAATAGATATTTTAGACGAAAAGGGAAAATTTTCATTTTTCGATGAATAATGCCGTATACGTGAATAATAACTCTGACACCAAAAGATAGTAATTTCACAAAAAAACATCTTCACGCTTCGTGAATAGTAACTCATAAATAGTAACCCCGACTCAAAAAGGTAGAAATCCCACAATAAAATTCATACCAATATTTCGGTATAATGATATTGAAAGAATAATATTTTTTTTAAGCTTATAAACAATTTATTTTAATTGTTTACACTTTACTAAATAATGCATTTAATCATTCTAAAATGCCAAACTCATAAGATTTCATCACCAATAACCAAAACTCTCATCAAAAATCTGCATATACCTCATATATGATTCTCAAGCCATAAAATTATATTTTTCAATTTTCTTACTTCACATAACATATTTAATTCATTTACTCATAACTAGAATATTTTCATGAAAAATACTAAATCAGTTCCAAAAATATTTCTTTTCTGGGATTTAGCAGAATATAGTCCTATATTAAACATATATTTTTCTCAGAATTTTTAAAAGTCATTTACTATTTTTCACATGGCCAAAACCACCGAATATTTAAACATTTATCATAAATTGTACTTTTATCCAAAAATTCCGAAATTCACATGGTATACTGATATCATATAGATGTACTCCCAATAAAAATTTCATCAATTTTGGAGTTAACCACAAGGAGTTATAAGAGATTACTTTTAAAATAGTCTTTTCTCATAAAATTCATAACTCTTAATCTATACATCCAAAAATCGCCATTTTTGGACACAATCTACAAAACTCATCAAAATATCATTTCAAATTTTTTCAAAATTTTTGAAGGTTCAGAAGAATTTCGAAATAATAACCCTTAAAATCCCTTATTATCCCTTACCCCAAAAGAGCAGTACCTCTGACTGGAATAACGCTGAACGAACTTGCACCGTATAGCAATACTCAAAGTATACTCAAAATACTCACAAGAATACGCTCGATAATATAGAGAGAGAAAACTTCAGTTTCTGGTGTGATTTTCAATTATAACCTAAGCACCCTACGCTTTTCTTACGCACACTTTTTATCAATTGAATTCAGCATTCAACACAAGTAGCCCACCTCACAAATCTTTTAAAAAACGTTTTTTATATTTAAAATATTTTAAACTTCCAAAAATCAATTATTTCGGAGCTTCGAAACTTTAATAATTCATAATAAATAGCCATTTTGCCAGAAAATTCGAATCTCGCGTGTTTTTATAGGAAATTCCATTATCTACAACTTTACAGAAGGAAGTTTTTCCAAATTCCAAACAGAAATTGACCGAAATCCACGAACGGGCGATTTTATAGGCTATAATCAAATTTTCAGTCAAGAAATAGGTCTACCGACACACAAAATCTGTTTTTAATATTTATTGCAACAAAAATACTCTTTCTCCTCATAAACTCATATATCCCACATTCATTATAAAAATATCACCGTTAATATATTATTAAAATAATATATTTAAATAAATTATTTTATCAGAAAAAGATAAAATATTAATTTTCAACAATTGTCACATTAAAAATTTTCTCCATCTATATCCACATAAAATCAATATTTTCCTCATCATATAAATCAATAATTAATTATTCATAAATAATATTACAGAATCACAATATTGACAACCAGGCAGTTCCTAGAAAAGAGGAGGCTTTCCAATAAGAATTTCTCCTTACTGGCGCGCAATTAGGTGACCAAACCTCTCCTTAGACAAAACTTTCTAGACATTGCCAATAATGTTATCTAATAATATTATTCAGATAATATGAATTATTGCTTCGATAATGAAAAATACTGTGTAATGACAACAACAACAATATAAAATATCAACGCAGCAATTATTGAATCAATAAAATAAAATACTGAACAGTAATTACTGTAACCATTATTGAGTAGTGCCTTCTTACGTAAGAGTCAATAATTGGTGCAATACCGTGTGCTACTGTGCAACAACGCGTATTACTTTACTTTACCCACCGGGTATTCCAACAGTGTTAACAGTAACGATTACGCCGTTATTTATAAAAAAACTTTAATTTGTCGTTTTCTTCATCCGACAGTTATTTTGTTACGGGGCCCACAAAAGGCTGCGCCGTCGTACGAATATTCCCCGACAGAAAGAATATTCCACGACCAAACGAATATTCCCCGACAACAATGAGTATTTTATAATCACTTGCTTATTTTGAAAAAAAATCATATATCACCCTTAACTTTAACCTTCTATCAATTTAACCATTTACTGAATTGTAATTATAAGAAAAATTGAATACTTTTATTTCATAAAATTCGAGGTCTTACATCTCACGTTTGTGTTCATTTTGGCCTTGAAACATCTCTTGATTCCGTAAGTATATTAGTGAATTCAGCCTTCAAAATTCTCACAGAAGTGGCCCCCTTCTTACTCACGTAGGTGACTTCTATCAAGAGTATCCTGCAATACCCCACTTGAACATATTTCAAGATATAAAAATCATTAAAATCGTATCTTATCCTGATTCTCGCGACAAATGTGCACTGTCTCATTTTAGGAATGGTTAGGAGTAAATATCTCCTCAGTGCTTTACTGAGTACTACATAGTTCGATTTGCCCATTGAACCTAGATCTTGAGATCTCTAGTCAGCTAGGTTGGGTTGCCACTATGACGACTCTTATTTAAACAATAGGCTTTAAAACCATTCTCCTCGATGATTTTTCCACTTGCTCTCTTGTTAAATCTTTTGTAAGTTGATCCGCAATATTATCTTTTGACTTTACATAGTCAATTGAGATAATTTCATTTGAGAGCAATTGTCTAATGGTATTATGTCTTCGTCGTATATGACGTGACTTACCGTTATATAAATGACTCTGTGCTCTTCCAATTGCTGATTGACTATCACAGTGTATACATATAGCTGGCACAGGTCTTGACCAATTTGGAATATCATCTAAGAAATTACGAAGGGACTCAGCTTCTTCTCCAGCTTTGTCTAACGCAATTAATTTTGATTCTATTGTAGACCTATCAATACACGTTTATTTTGAGGATTTCCAAGATACCGCTGCACTACCAAGTGTAAATACATATCCACTTGTGGATTTTGAATCTTTAGTATCAGATATCCAATTAGCATCAGTATATCCTTCCAATACTGCTAGATATCTTGTATAGTGCAGTCCATAGTTTTGAGTATGTTTTAAATATCCCAAAACTCGCAAAATAGCTTTCCAGTGATCTTTACCTGGATTACTCGTATACCTACTTAGCTTACTTACTGAATAAGCTATATCCGGTCTAGTACAGTTCATGACATATATTAAACTGTCTATTATACGAGAATATTCTAATTGAGATATGCTATCACCTTTATTTTTAGCTAGATGAAGATTTATATCAACTGGGGTCTTATTTAGAATTATATTATACTTGTTAAAATTTTCAAGTATTTTCTCAATTTAATGAGATTGAGATAATATAATTCCATCAGAGGTTCTAGAAATCTTGATTCCTAAAATTATATCAGCAACCCCCAAGTCTTTCATATCAAACCTATTTGACAACATACGTTTTGTTGAGTTGATAACTTCATTGTTGCTACCCATGATTAACATATCATCCACATAAAGACAAATATTGACATATTCCTTTTGAGTGCTTTTGACATAAACACATTTGTCACACTCATTGATTTTAAATCCATTTGATAACATAGCATTATCAAATTTCTCATGCCATTATTTTGGTGCTTGTTTTAATCCATACAAGGATTTAACAAGTTTGTATATTGTCCTACTCTTGTTGAAGGGAAAACTGACAAGGAGAAAGTGGCTGCTGTTGATGCATGGAAACAAGCAGGAAACAAATAATTTCCTTAATAAATTTGCAAACTTAAGATATATGAAAAACGGACTAACATGCAAACTTAAGAAATTTAACAGTTTATTATTTAACTGTTGCTTAACTTGTTTTATAAAACGTTACTAAATTTGCAGGAATTTATAAAACGTTAATAAAACTTATTTGCAGGAATTGTTTGCTAAACTTATTTGCAGGAATTTATAAGACGTTAATAAACTTGTTTTATAAACAAATAAACAACTGATTTATAAAACAACTTCCTATTTTCTAATTTTGTAATTAAACTTTTATAAAACCAAAATTACAGAATTATATTAAATAAAACTATAATTACAGAATCAAGTAAATTTGCTTTAAGATTGTTATCTGTAATATATAGTATTATTTAATAATGCATATAAATATAATAATAATAAATTATGCAGAACATAAATAACTTGTAAAATGATGAATATAAATCCGAATCCTTTGAATTCACAAAGTTTCCTTAAATCAAATTTATTCCCCCACGGATGCTAAAGGTTAATCGAATAATTGCTTCCCAAGATAAAACGAATTTCCATTCTTAATTAGTAGCATTACAAAATTAAGAATTCATCGAACCAAATTCTATGTTTATGTACTGAACTTTAATATGAATGTTAATGATGCATGCATGAAGATAAAACTTACTGCAACACTTTACAAATAACGGGAATTTACAGAAACGGAAGTGCAACTCTTTTGCAGAGAACGAGATTCTGCAGAACGGTGATGGAATTTTATGCAGAACGGGAACGGGACGGCAGAACGGGAAAATTACTGTAGAACGGAGTTTTGAGGGAAGGAACGGGAAATAACATTTCTGTATAACGGGACAGAAATTGACAGAACGAGGAGGGGGAAAATTATCTTTTAAAAGCTTCCTACACCGTTTATTTATAGATTCCGTTGGCGTGTAACCGTCGTCAAAACAACGTAGTATCACAAACCCGCTCGTCACGATCACGACCCGACCCGAGTCAATTTTCTCATTCAAATTCCATTTCCAACACATATCACTATCAAATTAGTGGTAATTTTTTTGGGATTATTATTATTGGTTGGTAGTAGAATTGTGTGTTTGTGTAGTTAAATCAAAGCAAAGTTGAACAAGTAGTGACAAGTAAGGGTGTAAACGAACCGAGTCGATCCGAGTATTGAGTTGCTCAGATTTGATTTACAAAATTTATCGAGTATAAAATAAGGTTTGATTGAAGCTCATTTAGCTACCGAGTCGAACACGATTTTGAATCGAGCCCGAGCAGTTTGAACTTTTCGAGCGAATATGATTCGAGTATCAATAGAAAATTACAATTTGAAGAGATTCGAGTAATTTATCGAATTTTAAAATTTGTTCATATTTGACTCATTTATATTTCGAGTCGAGCTCAAATCGAACTTTTAATCGAGCGAATACGAATCAAGCCCGAACTGTTTGCTCATTTTACAGCGTCAGTGACAAGCAAGTGAATAGTACAATAAAAGATAGAATTTCAAGAAATTGCACCTAAATTTTGCAGAAAGAGAGAGAGGCACAGAATAATAATACTACGTCTACCCGCAGCGGTAGGAGTAGTTGCGAATTGAGTTTTCTTCCACGCAATCAATCTACGGTGTGACGGGTCCGTCCTTATTGATATTAGGATCTCTGTCTTCATTCATTTTTGGCATTGTTTTGTCAAGTCTAGGCTTGCCACGTGTCGTCCAATCATTTTACCTCTTTTTATTTGCGCTTTTTGTCCACATCCCCCTCCCCCCTCAATTCGATTCTTGATCACACTTTTTATGACAAATATACCCTGCTCAACTCTCTTCTTTTTTCTTTTTTTTAATATACTATTCCTAAAACCACAAAAGAAAATAGAAGATAAATTTTACCATTTTTTATAAACTCCTGATAGTCAAATAAATTTGTAAGATGAAAATTCAAATCCAATGCTGGTGGATTGTTATAATATAAGCATTTAATTTATTAACAAAAAGAAATAATAATAATAATAATAATAATAATAATAATAATAATATATCACATGAATTTATAAACACTCCACCACACCACAAAGAAAGAGAATGTAAAAAATCACATAATCTTAAAAAGTGAAATATGGAAGATCAGGTTTTGGACTGAGCACAAAGATAACAAACTCTCTGGGTGTGCAGGCAGGCAGGCAGGCCAATCCCTACTTTCTTCTCTCAAATCAAACCCCTCCCTCCTCCCTCGTGAATCTAGGGGCAGTGTTTTCACTTTTGCACTTGGAACTAGTACTACTACATTTTAAATTAAACTTCACTGCCATTTATGCTCAACTTTTTTCACCTTCCCGATACAATCCCCTGATATTTATACAAGTATTATTAATTTATTGTGTAAATAAATAAACACTACTCCACTTGGGAGTAATAACTAGTATTAAAGCCTAAAGTAAATTATACTACTAGTAATTAAATATATAAAGTTCAACTGGAATTCATGCCGAATGTTTTGTCCCTTTAAATCCATCCTTGTCGATGTCGTCTCTTCCCCATGCCCATGTCTATTTACCACTCTACAACAATATCAACTTTCGCAATATACTTCTACTATCCCAAAATTAAATTTAGTTTACTTAATGCAATACAATTATACTAATATAATGATAATATAAATCACTACATGACAAAATTGTTTTGTTTATACTTGAATTGTGGAGTAATATTTTTATGTTTGACTCGCTAAATAAATAATGAACACCCAAATTGTACATCCAAAAACTAGCTTGTAGGATAGAAAAGAAATACTAGCTTGTACAACCAATCTCTGTACTGAACTGAACCGAACCGAACCGAACCGAACCCTACTTAAATATAAATCATTCATTCCTTATTGAGCTTATACACTTAATTATGAAAATAAAGTAATATGCATGACTACGTAATATATAAAAGATCATTACATTAATTAAGAGAAGGAGGAGGGAGCATGCGATAAATATATATCAGGTTTCCCTACTTGATAATGGGATGGAAAATGAATGAATATGAGGGAAAGACAGATAGACGTAATTAAGGTAGCTATATAGTATATATCTATCTATCTATATATATCCTGGTATGCATGTAGTAGCAGTAGCAGTATTTATTTATGTTAAATGTTCCTAGCTCCCTGTTTTAGGCGTAATTGCATGCACATGCTACTATTCAAGAACATGGGCTGTTACCTGCACAGAAACGAGACTAGTTTATATGAAAGCACGCGGGCCATGCAACGGCCTAGTTATTTCTATGCCCAATCACCCCAACCCCTCCCCCTCCCCTCCCCTCCCCTCCCCTCCCTTCCCTTATTACGTACCCTACCCTACCATTCCATAAGCTAGGGATCATACACACTCCTATAATTATAGAGTAAATATCTATTATCTATATGTTCCTTTCTCTAAATCCCGTATAATCGATCACATGATGGCCCATGTGACCAAGAACATGATCTTTCCCATCCATCACTACCATACATCTACCTACCTCTTCATTTCCCATTCACATTTAAAATTTTCATACACATAATACATGCAATATACACTAAATATTAAGACGATTAACGGCAGTCAAATGGATTCAATCGTTCGTTCACACAATTGTTTTGTGCATTATTACTGTAGTCAATCATCTGCATATTATTGCGGATAACGAGTCCAATCATCGTTAGGTAGACAGCACAGCAGCTGTATGCATCTAACATATTCTATGACGTATGACTGTAAGCCTTTTTAGATGTTACTTGATGGTCTATGTAACCCCCATGAAAATCATGTATATTTTTTATGATACATAATATTAATTAGTACTCAGATTAACATCAAAACTAAAAGAGGAGAGAGTTCTCAAGAATGAATAACCAATTCACCAAAAAGAAGCAAAACAGTAGGGTCTAAGAGAGAGTGTGTGTGTGTTTAATAGTATATAGCAATAGAAGGGGCTTGGATCAGTTGCCAATTTCGACCACCCACCGACAGTAATCAAACTCACCGAATACATGCAGGCTTTAACTCTTATAGAAAACAAATGACCCAAAATGGGACCTTTTTATTTCTTTCAAGGGTAATGGAAACCCTAGAAAAATGTAGTTATGTCCTTTTGAGACCATCCCACCTTATGTAAAACATGCTGGCAAAGGGTTAGACCAGCTTTCATAAGTACCCTCAACTCTTGGTTGGAATGACATTGACACTTTCTGGCCATATGCACAGTATTCTCAGTTTCAAATGGGACTATTCAGCTAGGCTTTCAACCGGACTACTGATCTGTGCTCTTAAATGGTAACAGCAGACCGATTACTATTTGCTAGAGGAGTTTTGCGCGCTTGACACAGATCAAACTCGGGATATTAGCCTGTGCGCGCGCGCTTATACTCGTATATACTTGAGACTCATGTCCAATGATACTGTTTAAAAAGTCGTACCCAGTGCACCATGCTCCCACAAGTAATACAGTTTCTTGAACAAACTTATTTTATCTAAATGGTGTGAATTTAAATTAAACCTCAGACACAATTTATAGGAAGGACAGGCAGAAGTGAATGCAATTTCTGTAAGTACAAGAGAGCATAGGGCACAATTTGAGCCAACTAAAAGACCAACCCAACACCCCACCTATCTACCCATAATTTTACAATTATATGTCACACATTGTTTCCCGTTTTATGTGACAATTTATGTGGAGCTTACATTCCGTTTAGTAAGCCAAAGCTGTTTTAGATTAATAACTTCACATTAGTTGACACATAATAGCCAAAACAAATGATATTCATCTACACCGTTTTATATATATGCCAACAGCTTTTAACCTGTATAGCTTGAAGAAGTGGAGTAAATATATTCAATACCTCCATGGTAATATCTTAGGATGTAACTGAATGTCTACTCTCATTATGTAATGAACAACAAAAAAAATAATTAACAACACGTTATGAGAGAGAGAGAGAGAGAGAGAGAGAGAGATATGTTGTTACTTTTAAGAATGTGTTAACAATTGCAGCAAGTACTACTTGAAGAAAGTAAACAACATATAAGCCTATAATTAGCAGTTGTAGCAAAGTGAATGAAACTTCCCAGCATATAGCTAGACCAAGGAAAATGGTAAGATGTCTATTTTTGTAGTGGTGGATCCACTTCTTATCCAATTTTAGGAATAATTTAAAGACAGAGCCTAAAAGAAGGAAGGTAACGCAATCCAACACCGAAGTGGTTAACATGAAGTTTGAGCAACTTATTGAGATCACCTTGAGTTTATTTACTAGGCCAAGAAAAATTATCTCCACTATACTTACAAATATAGATATATATAGCGAGAGAGAGGATACATACCAAAAAAAACAGAGAGAGGACACAAAAATACAATTCAAGATTGTGCCTAAGATCAAAGGAATCCCTCTACAAAATTAATGCTTACGACCATCTCTATAATCATGACTGGACATTTGCAACAATCACCATTACTGGAAACTCAAATAAGGTCGAATAGAAAACTTATCACAATTTCAATATTCTCCAAGGCCCATCTCATCAAACAATCGTTTTTATATTTCAGCCACAGAATAACCAAATAGCAATGACCTCACCGGCAGCACTAATAGGACTCCTATAACAAGAAAGGGAACATTACAAAAATGGCAAAAAGCACCTTTTGGCCACTGTGGTTATAGTGATTTAACGAATTAGCCACTGTGCTTTTAAAATATTCAATTAGCCCACTAAACTTTTTAAAAATTAACAATCAACCCATTCCGTCCAAAAAATTGGACGGACGTTAACAGCTGGCTTTTAAAAAAAAATAAAATGATGTGGTAATTACGTGGCAACAGATTATAAAAAAATTAATGCTGACGTGGCAAAAAAATACATAATATTCATTTTAAAGTTTTAAAAATAACAAAAATATAATAAAATAAAACAGATTTTTTAAAAAAATATTATTTTTAATAAAAACAGATTTTTTTAAAAAACATAATTTTTTTAAAAAACGGAACTTTTGTAAAAAAAACAGATTTTTTAAAAAAAAAATTTAAAAACAGATTTTTTTAAAAAACATATTTTTTTAAAAAAACAAATTTTTTTAAAAACAGATTTGACAAATTTTTTTGAAAACAGTTTTTTTTAAAAAAACAATTTTTTTAAAAAACAGATTTTTTTAAAAAAAACAATTTTTTTTAAAAACAGATTTTACAAATTTTTTAAAAAAACAGATTTTAAAAAATCTGTTTTTAAAATTTTTTTTAAAAAGTATTTTTTTAAAAAAATTATGTTTTTTAAAAAGCTGAATATTTTTAAAAAACGTACTTTTTTTGAAAAACACAATTTTTTAAAAAAACAGATTTTTTTTAAAAAACATAATTATTTTTAAAAAAATACTTTTTAAAAAAAAAATTAAAAACAGATTTTTTAAAATCTGTTTTTTAAAAAATTTGTAAAATCTGTTTTTAAAAAATTTTGTTTTTTTAAAAAAATCTGTTTTTAAAAAAAATTTAAAAACTTGTTTTTTTAAAAAAATCTTTTTTTAAAAAAAATTGTGTTTTTCAAAAAAAGTACGCTTTTCAAAAAATCTGTACTTTAAAAATTTAAATATGTTTTTAAAAAAAAATTTAAAAAATTGTTTTTTTGAAATTTTTTTTAAAAATCTGTTTTTAAAAAAAATTGTTTTTTAAAAAAATCTGTTTTTAAAAAATTTGTTTTTTAAAAAAAACTGTTTTTTAAAAAATTTGTAAAATCTGTTTTTAAAAAAATTTGCTTTTTAAAAAAAATTGTTTTTTAAAAAAAATCTGTTTTTAATAAAAATAATATTTTTAAAAAAATTCTGTTTTATTTTATTATATTTTTGTTATTTTTAAAACTTTAAAATGAATATTATGTATTTTTTGCCACGTCTGTATTAATTTTTTTAAAATCTGTTGCCACGTAATTACCACATTATTTTATTTATTTTTTTAAAAGCCAGCTGTTAACGTCCGTCCAAATTTTTGGACGGAATGGGTTGATTGTTAATTTTTAAAAAGTTTAGTGGGCTAATTGAATATTTTAAAAGTACAGTGGCTAATTCGTTAAATCACTATAACCACAGTGGCCAAAAGGTGTTTTTTGCCTTACAAAAATATAAGCATGCTTAGTCAGTACGTAGTAAAACCATAGGCTTCTTTTCATGCAAGATCATACATCTATATATACCCAAAAAAAAAAAAAGTTCCCCAAATAACTGTAAATCCAATATACCTCAAAGAAAAGACTAACATGAACATTCAAAAACACCAACTCAACATCTTGTACTAGTCCAGAAAACACAGAGCATACCCCACACACAACCACCAAGTTAAGCTCAGCATCAAGATTTGGAATAGACAAATTTCTAAAAATAATTACTGAGATATACTCTTATATATTGACTCAACTGTCTCCAACATCTAAAAAACATTAGATCAGACAGAATATTGGACCCTTAAAACACACAGAAGAGGAGGCAGAGAATGAGATGCATATACATTACAGCCTCGAATGGAAATTAACTTCAACACAGAATATCAATGTAAGTGACCCGTAGTAAAGCCTGATATTTCCACACACAAGCACATCCAAATGCTAATGGAAAGAATAAAGCAACTATATGATGTAGGGTCCTTGACACAATAATCTCATTTCAATGTTGAGTCCTACAATATAATGTCTAAATTTGAGAAAACAATGAATAAGCAGAGCATGAAAAAGTTGCAAGGAGCAAATCCTCCATCGTCGATATCCCTCTAATCGAATGCATCATCATCATCATCAGGAAGTGGCTGACTAGCAGCAGCAGTAAGGTCAGCTTCATGCCTGCAGAGGTGTATAGGAATGTAAGAAGCGTAAATTTATTACAACAGCAAACAATAACAACCAGATATTCCATTTTGTTCCTACACCATATATTATGCCCACAAATGACATGAGTAGTATTGTTAATAATTAAATTATGAGTATCACCCCAAGTACTGATTCTAATGACTCTAAACTTCTTATGCTTTGAATGCATCACATGGAAGAGTAACTTCCTTCCAAGAATCAAGCACTGGCTGATTTTACATAATTTATAATAATGGCTTTCCAAATAGAATGCAATATACAGCAAACTACATGGAAAGGACTACTGGCGGCAACAACAAATACGTTAAATGAAACAAAAATTAGAAGTTTATGTGCCAACAAAGATCTTACTGTAGCTGAGCAGCCAAGTCAATCTGAACCTCTGGAGGAGCGAGTGCAGGTGACTCGACAAAATGAAGATTAGCATCCCTAACAGAGTCCAAATAAACATCAATTGGTATGGTCCACAGTTTTAGTAACCCAAAAATTAAGAAGGAAAAAATAGCAAACTGTTTCATACCCAGCAAGCTTCCTGGCAAGGTACAAGAATGGTTTCTCAAAATTGTAGTTGCTTTTAGCCGAAATCTCATAGTACTGCAAGTTTTTCTTCCTGTGGAATGTAACCTGCTTTGCCTTAACCTGCCTGTTCTTCACATCAACCTTGTTTCCGCAAAGAACAATGGGTATATTTTCACAAACCCTATAAACCACAAAGAACAAGTTAAATCAAAACCAAAGCGGTTCACAAAATAAATTAGGCAGATCAATAAAACATCATATAACTTGAGTGAGAAAGATGTTTTTAAAACTAGATGACACACCGGCATAGATCGCGATGCCATGTTGGAACATTCTTGTAGGTTAGCCGCGCAGTAACATCAAACATTACGATTGCACATTGCCCATGAATGCTGCATGCAGATATACAAAGGCTTTAAAAAGAATACATTGATCTAAAGAGAGTAAAACTAGTTTTTACATGGACTATATTCACCACAGAACAACCAACTTCATATAATCACCATAAAACACAATGCCAAATCAGAAAGAATATAAGCAATTGCAATGAACTCTTAGACTACTCAAGGAAATAAAAAAAGTAAGAACAATTATAGAAAAACATATTTCAATTGCCAATTATGCATGTCTAACTTTAATCATAACATATTAATTCATGCAACAGAATCAAGTAATGTTGAGACATTCTTATGCCATCCACAGTTGCAAATTATCTCAATCACTATAAGCAGGGGGAAATTAACAATATAATCAAATTCCTTAATGATGAAATGGGAACTTAGAAGCTTTCAACACATCAAAAATGCCAAGAAATATCCTTATTTCTAATTTTCAGGAAAGAAAAGGTAATTTATTTTACGTCCTTAAAAGTTCCCAAATTCTCAGGAAACCAAATGTAATGACCAACAGTATTACCACTATCAAATCTAAATTAAGTTGGAAGTATTTAATAAATTACTAAAGTTACTGATGTTTTGACCACCATAAAAGTTCAATTATCCATAAGAAACATGCAACCCTCTGATTGTGCCATGCAGACAAATGCAATGGAATTAGTTGGGGTACCGCCAAACAGATATTGAAACTTGCGTTATTTACTTTTATGAGAGGTTGGGCAATCATTTGAAAGATAATTAGTGGAATTCAAACTTTTTAATCTAAGGTATACACATTAATTTTAAGTGAAGGAAACATAATGTTACATCCATCATCCTGAAAACTTAAAATCCCTAGCTGTTTCCACAAATGGAACTAGATAAGTATCTCAATCTACAATAAATATAAGGCTAATAATTGTGGTTAGTCAATAAAAGCCCAAAACAGAGTAAACTGAAAGAAAAAATCTCATCTACTCTTTAAGTAAACAAAAGAAGAGTAGTGGCACCATGATATAACTAGTTCCAGTGTAACAGGTAGGTCACATTAAGCATAGCAGTGATGTGGGATAAAACGTTTCTGCTAGTACAGTTGTATGAAAAAGGGTCGTAGATAGGAAATCCCAATAAATAGGCATTAATTATATGGAGAAAAAGCAAACAAAAAGAAAACTCTAATAAAAACAAACTACTTAGATTCCACTTTTTTTGTATGTAGCTCCAACTAAAATGAAGAAAAAATCCCCTCCAGAACAACGTTCTCTTTCAGGCCTTAAAAAAATTAAAAAAATATACTTTGCAATCAACAGCTGCCATACAAGAGCTAGTTATTCCAAATTTTGATAGCATTCAGAAGTTGATAGACCCTATATTAGCATAAAAGCAATATTACCAATACATGAATTTGTGCATACTTTATAAGCAATCACTTACTAGTAACCATCTCGTAGACCACCAAACTTCTCTTGCCCAGCCGTATCCCAGCAATAGAAACGAATTTTCCCACAGTTTGTGAAGAAGTCCAATGGGTGAACTTCAACTCCGATGGTGGCTATATAAATGAATGAGCGGTATAATACTAAATCAATACACACGCATACTGAAACATCAAGAAATAAACAAACCAGCTCTAAAGGCATTTTGGGCATCATCAAGATACTTACGCTCATATTTCTTCTCAAATTCACCAGTGAGGTGCCTCTTCACAAAAGTTGTTTTCCCTGGCATTGTATAGAATCGATCAGAACACCAATTTAAAAACAGCCAAAAGACTTGAAATCACACAATTCTCCTGTTTTTCAACTAGGAACTTGTCCCAGTTCAGAAAAAAAACAGCAGTATAGAGAATAATGTAACAGGTTTAAAGTTACTAGTGATAAAAATAAATGAATGTATCTGCATACCAGTTCCTCCATCACCAACAATCACAAGCTTAAAGCTCGGATAGTCAACATTTTGTTGATTTGGTAGAGCCTGCAAACAAAAAACCAATGAATCAGATTATTTTTTAAAAAAAGTACATTGAAAACAATATCTAGAGCTTGAACAGGACATATAAAATAAACCCTAGCTATCCACTGGTATCATATATATTCAGCATATACAGGAACTGTTTCCCACACAAACAATAGATTGCAAAATAATGAGTTCAAAACCCTAGAACCTAATAAAACCCATAGGCATGACAATGAGACATTATGACAATAATGGAAGAAACAAACACAGTAAAGAAAGCCTAAGATAGACGGTATAATTTCTACAACTAGTATGTACAAACAGAGAGTAGCGAGATTGTAAGACTTACCATTTGATATGAATTCGATTCGATTGTTTATTTCTAGTTGCTTGTTTCTTCTGTACTCCGCAAGACCAGAGTGAGCTTCAGAGAGAAAGGCAGCGATGTACTCGAATTCAAAAGGGGGAGCGGCCGGTATTTTGTTTATATACGATGGGTATAGTATAGCTTTATTTTTAAGCGGACGCCACGCGGTTTACCCTCGGGATTTGTGTTTCCTAGTTCCTACTTTGATTTCCTAGGGGCAAAACTAACGCTGCTTTTGACCCTTTATTATTCTCTACTTTTTTGCCCATTGTAAATTGAGCTCTAGTATCTATCCTAATAAATTTAAAATAAAATAAAAATACGAAATTTATTAATATATGATATTTGTAAAAAATTATAAACAGGCTCCACTTATTAAATATTTTCTAAAAAAATTACATCTAATACTTATAAATAATAGGCGTAAACATTCATAATAGTGGTTGTTAACACCAAAATTACTAAAAGCGCATCAAATTTTATAAAGAAACGAAATCACATAAAGAAATTTGACGACATAGACCGTCGGAAAATAGTTCTGGTGTAAGAATAAGTAAAATCTGAACAAGATTTAACAATGGAGGTATTTAATGCGGGAAAATAATAGATGTGCGTATTTAAGAACCAATGTATAATTCTGTATTTATAGTGATCACACCTCCTCTACATGCCCTTCCCCGTATGTACACCTGGCAAACGGGCCGGGCCGGGCAGGGCTGAGCACGGGCCGGGCCGAAATGGCCCGAGTTTTGGCGGGCTGAGTTTGTGAGGTCTGTGGCCCGGGTTGGGCCGGCCCGCGGGCTTCTTCCTTTATTTTTTTAAATTTTTTATTTTTGCAAAATCTTGATATACCAAAAATAGTAATAATAATAAATATTAATAATAAAATAATTTATAATAAATAATAATACTAATTAGTTACATTAACTACATATCTCGATCAATTAAAATTTTAATAGTATTAAAATTTTAGATATTATTCTAAATGCATGATTTGGGGATTAAATAAGTATGGAGATTGCATAATTAAGGGATAATAATTGATTTACTTTCCAAATGTACTACATTGTACATTGTAATGTCACTATAAATAATAGTGGTCTTCTCCCTTCTTTCTCATTGATTGCTTGTACACCTCCATCAAACTGAAATCTTCAAATTTTATATCTTTATTATTGTGTTACAGATTTTGGACTTGCAATCTAAAAAATTAGTGGTTGATTCGGATTATATATTGCTAGTAATTCAAAGTATATAATCAAATTTGATTTTTTAAAATTATACTTTAAAATTAATATAATTTATTTAACTTTTAAAAATAATAAATACTTTAATTAATACTAATATATAGATAATTTTAAATTTTTATAATTATATTATCTAACTTAAACTAATAATTATTAGTTTTATACTTTGAAATTGAAAAACTATTTCGAAAGTTCATGCAATTGTAATTGTTTGTGAGCGTGAGTAAAGATATACATAGGATATATTGAGGGAATTAACATTTCTACCAATAAAATTAAAAGTGATATCAATAGTTGTTGTAGTTCAGTTGGTTTGAACTCTTATTTATTTACTTACAAGTCTTGTGTTCAAGCCTCACAACCCACAAGTAGTAACATTTTATTTTTAAAAAAAAATTAAAAAAAATTCACGGACCGCCCGCGGGCCGGGCCTTCACGGGTCAGGCCAAAATGGCTCGGGTTTTAGTGGGCTTAAAAAATGCGGCCCAAATCCCGGGTTTTGGCGGGCCGACATTTACAACATCTGAGTACAAACACAGTTTATGAGAAATAAGATATTGATGTATCTCCGGTTTCAAATCTCTTAAATACATTCGCGTCATTCGCTCCTCATTATCGACCAAATGGGATGCAAACCGGGATAACTCCCCAAATTTAGCCTCGTATTGCGACACGGTCATATTGTTTTGTTCCAACTTGATAAACTTCACCTCCTTCATGTGAAGAATACTTTCGGGAAAGTACTTGTCGTTGAACAGCTCTTGGAACTTCTCCCAAGACATCTTGAGTGCGTCAGGCTGGGTACGTTTTACAGATTCCCACCAGTAATCTGCCTCTTCACACAACATAAAGGTGACGAAGTGAACCTTTTTCTCCTCGGAGCATCCCAAGACATCGAATATCTTGGTGATCTTGTGACGCCCCCAAATTAGGTATACATCACCCATATTGGGTCATCAGATACATGGTACAAAATTCAAATACAACTGTCGTGTACAATACGACAAAACATAACTGTGAGTTTGAATACAATTATTGTCTACTAGAGATTATACAAACTCAAAAGGAGTCCTCATTACAATTATTAATACACTATTTCACATAATAGTGAGGACTACTAATGATATCCTCTGGACCATCACTCCGTTCCCCGTCTCGTCCCAGCTATATTTTCATTTCCTGAAGAGAACAGTGAAAGGAAGGGTGAGCTCAACTAGCCCAGTAAGAAATATTATGACTAAGATAATACATAATAAATTATCGTTAGCCTTCAACAGTGTTAAACTGATAAAATATAACAACGTCAAGTTTAACTGCAGCGGATCAAACAATCCATTAAAAGAGTCAAGTAGAAAATAGAATCTACTATCTTTTATGATTTAAAAAGTTTTTCATCACTTTTATCGCTAAGACTCAGCTAAAAAAATAATCCACATCATCCCTGCACTACGGGCAAGGATATTCATTAGGGTCACGACCACAATGAATAACTGAGTATAATAAGGAATGGAATAACAAAAGAAATCACCAGGCATGCGATAGACCGCACAGGCAGGTTATTCCGATAGAATAATAAATAACGGAATCATGTCCGACGTAAAACGCACAGACAGGATATTCCAACAGAATAATAAAGACGGAATCAGGTCCGGCGTAGAACGCACAGACAGGATGTTCAAACAGAATGATAAAGAATGGAACAACAGAAGAATTTCACCAAGTATAGGGTATCCCGCGTATACAGGTTATTCCAGTAGAATAATAAAGAATGGAATAACAGAAGTTCTTTTCATGGATAAGAAAGAAATAATACTCCCTACCTTTAGAAAAATTGGATATTGGAATAGTGAGGTAGCAGACTTCTCTTCTTCTTTCTATAATTTCTCTCAATAATAATCACTCTAAAGCTTTTATGAATTGGTGAGAAATGAAGGAAGAATGAACTTCTATTTATAGAAAAATATAGTTTCGATAATTGCACGTTTTGGGGCTCGAAAAATTACAGTACAATACCTCTAACTTTTTCTTTATTTTTAATTTAGTCACGGAAGTATTATCAAACTTACACCACCTCCCCTAATAGTAAATAATGTGATTCAATAGTAAATTATGTGAATCAATAGTTCTAGACATGTAAAAATATGAATTATAATATAGTACCTCCATTTTTAACTTAATCATGCAAGTATTATCAATCTTGCACTAACTCCCCTAACAGTAACAAGAATGTGAAACAATAGTATACACATGTGAATAAATAGTTATAATCATGTGAAATAATAGCAATCAATTGCTCATTTATCCGGTTAAATACCCGATTGGTCAATATAACCTCCAGATATCAATTATTATCGAAATAATTGTCAATTTTCACTAACACAAAGAATTCCAATACAATGAAATTTTTTTTATCAAAAATATAAATTTTGAAATTTCGACGTTTGACTTTTCCCGAAAAAGTCAACTGTTGACTTTTTGACCAAATAGTGAATTCCGGAAAATTTTGTGTTTATAGACCATTTTTACTAATTTCATCGTTCTGGACTCAAATATCACGTCCGCGTCTCCAAATTCAACTCCGAACACAACTTCAATTTTAATAACATTCATCATTAATATTATAACTCACAATATTTATCAACTAGGTCGTTCCCAGGAAAGAGAGGGCTTTTCAATTAGGATTTCTCCCTATTAGCGCGCAATTAGGTGACCAAACCTCTCCTTGACAAAACTTCTAGACATTATAAATATTGCAATTTAATAATATGAATAACTTTGTCGTCTCAATTATTGATTTAATAAAATAACATATTATGCAAATGATACTATGGCAATAATCGAATCAATAATATGAGAGATATGATGCGGCAATTACTGTAGCAATAATTGAGTATAACTGAGTGACTTCTCATGTAAGCATCAATAATCAATACCGTGTGCTACTATGCAACCACGCGTATTACTGTATTTTTACTACCGAGTAGTTCAATAGTTAACGGTAAAAGTTCCGCCATTATTTTTATAAAGTATTTTTGTCATTTTCTCAATCCGACAATAATTTCGTTGTGGGGGTCCACCAATGATTGTGCCGTTGTACGAATATTCTCTGTTAAAATAAATATTCCCCAACCAATCGAATATTATATAACAACTTGCGTACTTTATAAAATTTGTAAATATTACCCACAATTATAACATTATTTCAAATCCACACCATAATATTCAAAAATATATTTCGAGAAAATTTAATCTTTATTCAAAAAGTTGGGGTCTTACAACCTCCTCTTCTTAAGAAATTTCGTCCTCGAAATTAGGGTGCGTACCTGGTATGTCGAAGAGGTAAGGATATCTTGATTTCATCTTAGATTCTAACTCCCAGGTCATTTCTTCCACATCGTGGTTTCTCCATAAAACTTTGACTTGAGGTATAACTTTGGAGCGTAAAATATGATCCTTTTTATCCAAGATTTTAACACGTAACTCTTCATACGTTAAATCTTCCTCTATCTCGTTTGGTTCTAATTCAATAATGTGGTTCGGGTCTTTCACATATTTACGTAACATAGATATTAGAAAAATGTTATGAACACGAGACATACTTGGCGGTAAAGCGAGTCTATATGCCACAGTTCCTACTCGATCGAGGATAAAAAAAATGGGCCAATGAATCGAGGGTTGAGCTTTCCTCTCTTTCCAAATCTTGTAACTCTTTTTCATGGAGCAACACATAACAACACATGATCTCCAATATCGAATTCTATGTGACACTAGTATTTCATCCATAAGCCATGAAGATAATTTATCAAAGTCAAAAAATAATCCAACTGGAATTTTCTCATTTAAGAAGTTTGTAGCAAAAGATTGTGCATCTAATGTTATGAAAAAAAGTGAGTTGAAGGAATATCTTGAAGAGACTTTGCACCCTTTTGATGCTGACAATCTACTAGATTTTAATATTTTGCATTGGTGGAAACATTATGGACCTAAGTTTCAAACACTTGCAAAGATGGCTCGGGATATTCTTGTTATTCCTTCTTCTTCCGTTGCTTCGGAGTCATCTTTTAGCCACGCAAGTAGACTTATCACCGACATTCGTGCATCATTAAATTCGGCAACGGTGGAAACTCTAATGTGTGTCAAAGATTGGTTACCAGAAGTTGAAATGGGTAAATGTAAATATGATTAATTTAATATTTTTCTAAATTGTTCAATACTTGTACTAATTTTATTTATGTTTACTATTTATATACAGCTGCAGAATCCACAATTGAAGTTGGTGCTACCATTGAAGATAGTGAGGATCATGAGCTTAACATTTGTAAATTTTTCTAATGCAATAGCTTAATATTACTTAAGCATAACATTTGTAAGTTTTTCTAATGTAGTAGTACTACTTAATTAATTCGTTGCCAATGCTGTCAGTGTGATTGTTCATTGGAATATATACAAAGAGAAGAATTAGAGGGGCATACACAAATTATTCTATACAAGTATTAGAGGTTCAACTTTATCATGTTATCATCTACTTGATCTAAAACATTTATTGTTTCCTTTTTTCTTTCTTGCAAGAAACAATTCTTAGAGCTGCAAGCAGCTGTATAACAATGATAAAGGCTCCTCCATATTTCAACAATGGGATTCACAATTTCAACTGTAAGCTCTGGTTAACCCAACATACATATATATAAATCTCTGCACTTAGCTTCTTTGAAAGTCTATTATTTTTTTTTTTGAATCTTTGTTGAGAGTAAAGGAAATGAAATACTTTGATAATAGTATATATGGAGATTGGTTGTTCATGAAAATGATAGAATTTTCAGTTTTAGAAGTATATTTTTGATAAATATACCCAGAATTTAAAGTAGACAACTGAATATTAATTAGGAGAGAAAATGTTGAAGCAGAAATGGGACCAATTAATATTCTGAAGGGTTTTGGTTTTGCACAACGTACATATATATTACTAGTAGTTTTATTGAAATTAACACTACCATTAATGTTATAATTAAGCTCCTTCCAGTTCCAGATAAATATATATTTCTAATGCAGTAGCTTTACTGGGATCATACTCTTTCTGTACTCCATTCCTCTGTCCCTTTGTTTCAATGTACTTGCCACATTTTCTTGGAGACTAATAAATCATGTAGTATTATATTTATCTATGATATAAAAAGGCAAAAATCCATGAGAAAAAGAAAGACATGTAGTAGCATAGTTCGATTTGATATAAAAATAAATGGGTAGTTTGTTAGAGAATGTTTACACAGTTTGTAATCACAAGTGTAATAGTTATACTAATATTATTTATTTTTCTCTTGCAGGTACAAGTTAAGATGCAATCAATGTTGTATTATGATGTGAATTAAGTTAATCTTCTTGTATGATAATGTTCAATGAAGGATGATCAATGGTGTATGCATCAAGTTAAGTTAGGATGCAAATTAATCTTGTAATTTTTATGATGATGTGTTTGACATTTTCCTCCCCTTATGATTAGGATGTTTAATTAATATGTATGATTTAAATATTAAATTGTGTTTAATTAATATGTATGATTTAAACTTTAATTTATTTTTTTTCATAAATATTTTGAATGAATTTTATATTCGGTTACTGATAAACGAATTCGGATATTCGAATATCCGAATAATTTGTCTATTCAGATAAAATAAACGGTAACAGATATTATCCGTATTCGAATATTTTTCTGAATACCAGATACAGATAATATTTTAAAAATCCACCGGATACCGGATACGGATAGCGAATTGGTTTTTCGGATATGGATACGGATATACCTGTATCCGTATCCGTTTAATACCGTTTACACCCCTAATTATCATTAGCCTTCAGCAGTGTTAAACTGATAAAATATAACAATCATCAAGTTTAACTACAGCGGAACAAGCAATCCATTAGAAGAGTCAAGTAGAGAATAAAATCTATTATCTTCTATAATTTAAAAGGTTTTTCATGACTTTTATCGCTGAGACTCAGCTTAATAAATAATCCACATCATCCCTGCACTACGGCCAATGATATTCATTAGTATCACAACCACAAATTATCCATGCACCACAGCCAAGGATATTCGTGTATTCATCAATGGTCATGATCATGCCAACAACTGTCAATCAATGCACTACGGGTCAATGAAGACTTTTTTTTACATCATTTGTAACATTATGGTCATGATTACACTGAATAATCCCTGGTCATAATTATACCAAGCACATCTATGCACTACAGGCCAAAGATGACTTTCAACATATTATAAACATGAGAATGATGACAATGATATAAGAATTCAATAAAATAAGTTCAAGAATTAATTTATCCAGGAACTAATAATGTCCAAATTATCAACATGATATTTCTTTGTATAGTAACACTCAATAATGCTCAAAAGAATATTTTCATGAAAAGATACTGTATGGAGCGCAAATATCAAGGATATTCCACTAATTTCATGGAGTATAGAAGTCAAAACTTTAACCAACTTAGTATAATAAAGAATGGAATAACAAAAGAAATCACCAGGCATGCGATAGATCGCACAGACAGGTTATTCCAACAGAATAATAAATAATGGAACCAGGTCATGCGTAAACGCACCGACAGGATATTCCAACAAAATAATAATTAATGGAACCAGGTCATGCGTAAACGCACTGACAAGATATTTCAGCAGAATAATAAATAATGGAACCAGGTCATGCGTAAACGCACAGAAAGGATGTTCCAATAGAATAATAAACAATAGAACTAGGTCATGCATAAACGCACAGACAGGATGTTCCAACAGAATAATAAATAATGAAATAACATAAGAATTTCATCAAGTATAGGGTATCCCGCGTATATAGGTTATTCCAACAGAATAATAAAGAATGCAATAACAAAAGAATTTCAGCAACAAGAAAGAAGGAAAACCCCGAACGAGTGCAACAAATAATATCTCTTACCGTAAAAGAATAGTATTTTGACTGGTAGGGCGAGGATATACTCAAAGAAAACTTGCACTACGCTCAAAGCTTTCTTAAACTCTAAAGAAATACGCTCAAGATTATAGAAGAAGAACTCCCTCTATAGTTTATCTCTTTAGAGTTTCAGTGAATTCGTAAGAAATAATGAAGGAATGAGCTTGTATTTATAGAAGAATTGGCTGCATAGTAACTAATTTATGGACGGTCCAGATTGGTTTACAATAAAATATAATATATTCTATTTATAATCTAATAAAACGAATAACTTTATAAAAGTATTCTATTTTATATAAAAAGATTTTACTATGCAAACACTATGCAGGCACTATACAAATACTATGCATAATAAAATATAATATATTCTAATTAATGTCTAATAAAACAGATAACTTTATAAAAGTATTCTGTTTTATATAAAAAGATTTTACTATTAGTCTAATAAAATAAATAACTTTATAAAAGTATTCTGTTTTATATAAAAAGCTTTTCTGTTTAATTACATTAATAATACTAATAAAACAAAACTCATCATCATTATTATAATTCACAATATTAATCGACCAGGTCGTTCCTAGGAAAGAGGAGGCTTTCCAATAAGGATTTTTCCCCATTGGCGCGCAATTAGGTGACCAAACCTCTCCTTGACAAAACTTCTAGACATCGTTAATATTACAAATAATAATATTAATAATTTTGTCATCTCAATTATTGATTATAAAATATTGACAATAATTGAATCAAATAGCGTGAGATACTATGCAACAATTACTGTAACAATAATTGAACAAAATTGAGTGACTTCTCACGTAAGCATCAATAATCAATACCTTGTGCTACTGTTCAATCACGCGTATTACTGTATTTTTAACACCGGGTGTTTCAACAGTTAACGGTAAAACTTTCGCCGTTATTTTCATAAAAATATTGTTGTCGTTTTCTCAATCCGACAATAATTCCGTTGTGAGGTCCACCAATAATTGTACCGTCGTACGGATATTCCCCGACAAAAAGAATATTCTCCGACTAATCGAATATTTTCCGACACAACGAATATTTTATATCAACTTGCTTACTTTGTAAAAAAAAATTCACATATTACCCTTAATTTTAAACTTTTATCAATTTAACTATTTACCAAAATAGAAAAATTGAATACTTTTATTTCATAAAATTCGGGGTCTCACAAACACCCAATCGTTCGTTCAAAAATCTCATGCATGTTATCCTAAAGCAATTCCAAATACCGAACATATACTCCATCCGACACCCCCACCTCCAGGAGAAGATGTACTGGCACCCGAAGGGATAATGGGTGGCCATCCCTCTTTGGCCCCTTAAGTATGGTATCCGATTCCCTTTACATGAATTCATTTTTTCTTTCATCGTACTCATCAAAACTGGGTTCACATAGTTGGTGTCGAACTCATACATTCATCTGATTTCGTTCATCGCATTCTGTTAAGAGCTCAAGATCACTCATGGGCTAGACTTCTATTTTGCATTGTATTGTGTAGGTCGATCCAAGGAACCAGGTCTACAACAAATAAACCTCCGTCCTTAAAAACCACATGTATAAAGACCCCATCCAGCAACAAGGGATGTCACACATAATGGATCTTCATCAAGGGCACAAATCAGCAACTTCTACCAAACTGGGCTACCCCCGATGATCCCATTCTCAAAGTCACCCGATTTCCTAATAGCCGGATCGACGCATTTTGAATCTTCTATAGTAAGATGAAAACCATTGACTGACCAATTTAAGTATTATTCGACCAAACTTGACTCTACAATCATGATTGTAAGTGCCGATGCAAACCTTTATTTTTTTAATTAAATAAAAAGGTAAAGGTTTAGAGCTTTCCGGAAGAATTAGAGCTTTAGAACATTAAAAGTTGTCATGTTTGTAGTATTAAATTGGGAATGTCTTGTTGCGAAGAAGAGAGAGCGTAATTTATGGATCTGGTTACTATGAAGTTAACTTCATAATAAGTTGGTAAATTGACCAATACAGTGTTGACACGCAAAGAATGAGATGACCTCCCACCTGTGTGTCGACACTGTATTGATCAAAATTAACTTCATACTATCTAGTTCTATATTTTATTCTTCATCCTTTTTTATTATGTTATTGGTTATCATCAAATGGCAACAAGCTAGCTGTCACAATTTAGGCAACTGAGCTGGGTGGGCAGTGCAACTTTGAACCATTCCTCGTGTTTGAAATAGTAATGGACCACGAGAGACGTGGGTAGTTAGTTATGCAAGAAGATGAGAGGTATTCAAGTGAAGTTAAATCATTTGCCAGACCAGCTAGTTAGCTCTAAAATCTCCATATGCATGCGTGCGTGCGTGCGTTCGTAGAGTTGGAGGTTCACCTTTGGCTAAACCGATCCATCCAATTAATTAATTGTCATAAAAGTCATCATCATGATCCAACATATATATCTATCTAACATAATACAAATGATTTTGAATTTCTCGCTCATCCTAATAAATCATCTGGACCGTACAAAATTTTGGATAAATTCCACCGTCGATAGTGCCGGAGGCACGGAACCGTTGCTAGTATATATATATAGAACAACTAAAAGTCTTGACAAGTTATTGATATTCTTGGAGTTAAATATTGACATGACTAGGCCAGGGTTAGAAACTAAACAATATATAGATAACAGAAATTAGTTTTTCCAAACTAAACCATTTTCGCCTGTTCATTTTTTGTTTTAATTATCTTATACTACCCCCTCCATTCTTATATGTAGGTCGTTTTAGACTATAGGAGAATTGATCACTATTTTTTTCAAATTGTCGCTTATTACTTTGTCTAATTTTTTGATCCATATTTATGAGATAAGTAAGGTCAAGAGTATTATAAACAATTGATAATATAGTTAATGTTTTTCAATCATTTTCACATGTCTAAAACGACCTATATTAAAGAACAAAGGGAGTAGTAGTTATAATAAACAACTTGGAAATTGGGTCCCTAATCCAATCCCTGTAGGCTGTAGCTTAAAAGATATAGCCAGCCACATATGAGAAGTTTACAATTAATTTTAAGATTTTCATCATTCTGTTTGTGAATAAATTAACAAACTACTGCTGAACTTCAATTTCTTTGGATGTTAAACCCCATATATATGCTTTTAATGGATTTGTTCAAGTAAAACAGAAAATAGTCTAATAGTATAATATTAAGACGTGCACACATCAAATAAATATCTTTTACCCCTGTATCCATATTATTCCACTAGCTGGGTCCCGTGCCTCCGGCACTGTATGGACAGTGAGATTTATCTCAAACTTAGAACGGCCCAGATGATTTATTAAGTGAGCGGGAAATTCAAAATCATTATTAGATAGATTAGATAGATGTATTTTATTAGATTGATGTATGGACGGTGGAATTTATCTCAAACTTTGGACGGCCCAGATGATTTATTAAGTGAGCGGAAAATTCAAAATCATTTGTATTTTATTAGATAGATTTCATTCTTAGTTATCATTAATTAATATTAAATATAGTGCAGTTAAATAGAAATCTATATTAATACTCCGTAATATCGAGTCATTTTGGTTGATAGTCTGATGGCTCGGTAGCTTAAAAAGTTTAATTTTTTTAAAAATTTCATGTTTCTTGGCCATAAATTTTAATATTCCTAATCCCAAAAGTCAACTCAAAAGTTATGTTTTTTCACAAAATTTTAGTAGATATTTATTACTCCCTCCGTTACCAGTATAAAAATTCTGGTGAACTTTTCACGCATATTAAGAAGAAGAATAAAATAACAAAATTATCTATAATAATATCATTAAATATAGAGAGAGAATTAGAATAAGAAAAGATATAAAAAAAACTCTTGAACTATCAAATACCAAATTTAGACCTCGAAATCAATTAAAATATCATTTAAAAATATTATATATAAAATTTATTCGATAAATCATTTTGAAGCTTACCCATCTTTACACGAATTATTAAGTTTATAGGGTACAAAACGTTTAAAGCATATTCCTTAATATTCGAGTCGAGGGGAAAGCTTCCTTTATATCATAGACAGATCCCATAATTATGGTGTGTATATATCATTACTTTCATTTTAAAGATATATTTACTTTTTAATACTATAGTAATTAGAGATATATTATTATTTTGAAATGACGTAAATTCTTAATATGTTAATTCTCTTATAATTAATTGAGTGTCATGACTTCGGTATTATATCTATAAATAACATATTATAGTACATTTAAAAATATTTAAAAAATCTATTCAACACATCACATATCCTATTCAAATATAAACATTGAAATGATCGGAATTTGGAATTAACCAGATTAAAAAAAGAATGAAATAATTTAACCGACCAAACGAATCCCAACCATCTAAAGCATCGCATCATTACACCACAAATCGATCTTTATACACTACTAATCACAAAAATCATATACACATTTATATGCAGTACTAGTAGATCACGATTCACGACTAGTGAGTAGTAGGATTCATCGAAATACAATACTAGTAGATAACTTAACTTTCTAAGTTTGATTTGTGGAAATGAGACAACATGCTATCCTAAGCTCGCCGGTACCGGAGACTCATAGATCGGGCCGGTCAATATCATCAAAAGCGAGACGAGATGCAATAGCTGAGTGATACATGACATCATGAAAAGCCGTGTCTTTTGTCATCATCCGGAGCTTTCTCGCCTTCTCTTCGGTGAAACTTCCGGGAGCGACGCGAGATCTCATCGGATTCGATCCGAGATCCGAGTCCGACTTGGCCTCAACTTTGGTGGAGAGATCGGACTTGTTGTTGACGTTATTTTCGGATTCAAAGTAGTCTGGTTCGGAGGACCAGCTGAACAGAGGGGTCCACCACTTAGAAGATGAACTTTTCTGGTTTTGTGATTCAGGTTTCCGGCGGCCAGACGTCGCGCAGGCTTGGATTCCGGTAGGTCGGAAGGGTAAAAGACCAGTTGCCATTTCTGTGAGTATATAAAGATGTATGAGAGAGAGAGGGAAAGACGTAAAAAGAAAGATGAGTGCAGTATGGGAGTTGAAGTTTGGGTTAGGAGATGGGAGGTTTTAAAGGGGAAAAGGGATAAGATTGTACAAGTGGCGTTTATAACCTGACATGTTGTGTGGGTCTTACTTGCGCTTTTTGTATAACATTTATTTCAAGTCGTCGGTCCGTTTGAGATATTTTAAAAGTAATATTAATTTATTTAATTTTAAATAGTCCAATTATGACTTATTTAAAATTATAATTAATTATAAAATTAAATAAATTACATCAATCAATCAATTTACATTTCGTAACGTAGATGTCAGTCAGTATCTTTATTCACCATTTATCATTAGTAAATAATGTAATTAGTAGGAGTAATACTTTTATAATTATATTTAAATAAATTCATATAAAAACTCTTATTATATTTTGGAATACATTGACTGACTAGTAACTTTTTCCAACACGATTTTAAAGAAAAATTGATGGGTGGATAATTTTTGTAGAAGAAAAAAACAAGCAAACTATGTACTGACGCTAGAAACCAAAATGGTTCCGTAGAGATTTTGTTTTCCCCAACTTACCAAAGGTGTGTTAGGCTGTTTAATCAATGATATGGATTGTCTGTCTTGAGTGAAATCAACTAAATAATGCAAATTGATAATTACTATAGCGACAGCAAATTGATATTTTTGTAACTCTAAATACCCACCCCCACATAAAAATATGTCTTAATAGTACCAAAAACAAAAATAACGATAACGGTGTTTTAAAAATATTAAAATAAAAGTACCAAGTCTATGATGTCGTAGGAGTACATTTGCTAAGCCCAAGTGTACAAAGGCAAAATAACACCTATTAACCACCACGCTCTTCTTATATTTAGTCTGTTGGTAATCCCACTTCAAATTGGGCAAGGGACCAAAAGGCAAAATAAGTAAAGTAAAACCTGTTTTAATAACCAAAAGGTGAAAAACATAACAACGAATTTGTATAATCTCAACAAGCAAACAATAAAATGAAAGCTGTATTAGGGATACATCCGGACGACCTTTTTATTGAATTTATTGGCATGATGATGATGATGCCTACAGTCCACTCCGTGCCCTGTATATTCACACCAAACATCAATAATCTACATATTTAAGTGGTCCAAAAAATGGACGGAATATATATATATATATATATATATATATATATATATATATATATATATATATAACAATATGGTGTGAAAAATATTTCAACACTATATAAGCTGAAAATTTCAAAATTCACAACTGAACAAACAATTATTTGCGATAAATGCCTGGCAGGCCATAACAATGTTCAATATATAGAAAAAACCTTAACAAGGGTCGACTTTTATAGCCCTGAACACCTCTCCAAATATAATTCACTTATTAACTTGAGAAGATTATCTGTTAAGCAACACAACAAATGACAAGTTTAGGGAATTGTGCGTTGGTAGAGGGGTAATGCTCCCAATGCTTCACGTTCTGCTCTCTCCCTCTTTACCTGCACAAAAAGAGACTTTTTAGTTGAAAAATCAACAGAAAATATACATATAACAATCTAAAAATCTCCTACAATTTTAACCTGACGAAAGCAGGAAAATTAAGCCGTATAAAAAGGTATTTCCTATTAATTTTAATTAAATGCTCATGGTTTGGAAAAGGGGGATTTTGGTGATGTTAGTGTGCAGAAGAGTGAGATTGATAAATAAGAGGAAAACTCTGCCTAGCGATTTGCTTGTGAGATAGGCTCATCTTAAGACGAATTTGAGGAGATAATTTGAAAGAGTAGAGCGGGAGACAAAAGTTTTGATTTAAATGAGGTTAAAAGATTGGAAATAATTATGAAGGGAAGCCTGTGTTTGATGAAGAAAGTGAAGATGATCCTCAAGAAGGAAGAGTTACAAATTATATTGTGATGTTAAGAACATGTCCAGCACACACTCACTGAGCAATAGTCTGTGCGCCTGTGCCAAACTATCAACAGCTTAGTCCTCAAATATAATTGTCCAAGTTGTAAAGGACAACAAAAAAAGGATTTGCAAACCTTGTAATGGACAACACTGTTGTTCATTCTTGCAAGGACGGAAGCAACAGAAGAAGCAGTTGGGAAATTCAAGAAGGCTATGGGATTGTTAATGCAAGGAGTTAAAAAATGCACCCTATGATCAGAAGCTGCTCCTAGGTGGGAATCAAATCTATTTGTTGCTACCATTGGGGAAGTAAAGGAATGCAAGAATTCAGTATAATATTAAGTCACTGACCAGGTCGAACTACATGAGATTTGCAAACTCTAACGGTTCAACTTTGACACGGGTGGAGATGTCCTTGACTATGATCCTAATCCATGGGGACACAGATTGTTTCAACAACGATGGATGGTCACACTCAGCTCCAGAGTAGTTGTTACTAGTTTGGTAGTATTTCTTTTTGTTAATTTTCAGAAGTTAGAGGATATAAATAGTTGAGAAAAAGCATTTGTACAGATGTTATGAACTTGATTGTAATCTAAATATCAGGGCTATATTTTTCTCACTAGATTCTTCTTTCCCTATCCATATATGTCTATCTATTTCTATAGCAATATACTCTCTCTTTCACTCTCCCTAAATTTCTATATATTATTCTTTCAGTCTATAATAATTCCATTAGTATATCTCTGAATTCTTTCTACTCAAGTTCTAAACTTCAGGCTAAAACACCATGTGATGTATGACGGGATGGGAAGAAGGGATAAGAGTACACACAACTTTAATCTCAAATCAATATATTTAATAATCTAAAAATACTAATAATGAAGTATTACAATGCTTAAATAGAAAACTCAATACTTGGGAACTAAGTAAAAACCCTAAATTAGAAAGGAAACTCTCCTAATTGAAATCTACTACTACAATTAAAACTCTCCTAATGAAAAGCTATTACTATAATATTCTATTAAATAATTTCATTAATAACTCAACATTTATCTCTAAATGACAATATAAAATTAATAACAAACTTATTGAATTTCTTCTTTCGTACCGCACCATTCTCCTCGCCTTTGAAAAAAACTCGTCCTCGAGTTTTGAAACCACAGTTCGAGAGATACCTTCTAACAAAATATTCGCATCCGATATTTTAATGTCATGAGCACAATTTTCGGGAATAACACTGACATAATATATGAATTTGAAGTAGCTTTGGACTTGAATGTATCAACCAGAAAGAGAAAATCAACATGGTTGATCTCAATTTTATCTTCCTGAATATTTTCGCATTTGGGGTCAAACATAACTTCAATTTCCTCACTGCAAACCATCACTGAATCTGCAAGTTGTTCAACACACTTGGCTTCCGCTTCATGTTCCTCACAAACATCAATATGTGAGAGTACTTGCTCTTCTTTATTCTCACCAATTTCATATTGGTAATTGATATGTTTAAGTATTGTGAGACATTGTTCATCAATTTTTTTGTAAGAATTTATTTTGCGGGTCTCCTCTTGTGAATGTGTTGCTTTAGTTGAAGAAACACAATTGGGATGAACATTTTTGTACTTGAACAAAATATGAACGAACAGAGCATGTGGTTATGAACTCGTAATATGCCTTTAAACTTGCAAGACTTGTTTCTAAAAGTGCAAGCACATCGCATAATTTCCAATACTCAGCACTATACGAGACACAATACCTTGTAAGTTGTTCGTATATGACCAAAGTTCGATGCTCAAGTTGCGTCATCTTAACCCAAAGAAAGTCTAGATTGTTAAACGTGAAAGACATTGTATATATGTAGAGGGGCCGAATTGAAATTTTCAAAAATTTCGGGGGTTACATTGAAAATTCAAAAACTTTGGGGGATAAATTGAATATTTCAGAAACTTTAGGGGTTAAATTGAAAGTTTTAGAAACTTTGGGGGCAGAATTAAAAATTTCAAAAACTTGAGGGATGAATTGAAAATTTCAAAAACATAGGGGTACCAAACTGTAATTTGGCAAAAGGAACTTCAACTTGAAATTATTATCTATTATCTAGCGAACTTTGACAATTTGATGGAAGCCAAAAAAAAAGTAGGAAGGAATTGGGTGAAATCAAAAGATATCAAGAATTTTTGCTTTACTATTATGATGTAAGACAGGGTGAGAAGAAGGAATAAGAGTACATATCTCCACACAGAATTGGTAAAAAAACACACACAAAAGCACAAAACTTTAATCTCAAATCAATATATTCAATAATCTAAAAATAATAAAGTATTACAATGCTTAAAATCAATGTTCTAAAAGACGCTAGACAGGAGGCAGGCGACCAGTGGGGCCTATGCGGGATTTTTTATTTTAAGACAATTTTAATATTTTATCTTACATTATTCTAACAAAACAATAATATAATGCAAAATAATCTATAATAAAGATAATAAGTAGTAACTAGTAAGAAGTATCTTGATATCTTCATATATATAATTATATACGTACTTCTTCTCTCTCAAAAATTTAAATAAATGTTAATTTTAAAAATTAGTGTGAAGTTTATTGAATGAGACATTTGATATTATTAATTATGAAATTATTTTAATTTGTGTAATTTTCAAAATTGAGGACTTAAAGAAAATGACAAATATCATATATTAAGTATGACTAACATATCTTTGACGTATTAATTTTATTCATAAACAAAATTGGTATTAAATAATAAAATTTAAAATTTTAAGAATTCAATATTAAAACATAAGAAACTAAACATAAATTTAAGAATTATATTGAATTAAACTAAATATTACAAATGTATCATCATTTATAGACTGTGTTACTCGGACTCGGCAGTTTTAGATGGAGTACCCGTGTCGACACGATCCGACACGGGTGCGGGTGCGGGATTTGTGTCGGATACAGCAGTTTCAATCCAGACACGGCTGAACGAAGGAAGCGGCGGAGACGACATGCGCGACAAGAAAGGGAAGAGTCCGGAAATACTGAAAGAGAGGCAAAGAGAGAGAGAGGAAGAGATTGACTTACTTTCTCTTCTAATCTTCTAATCTTCTGATCTTCTTCTCCTTCTTCTCCAATGATCTGACGAACAAGTTCTTCTCCAACGACGATATGAGTATTTGAGATCAGATTGGAATAAATATCTCTAAAAAATTACAGTTAGGTACCCCATAGATTTTATAGTTTTTTAATTTAGTCCCTCAATTTTTCTAAAAGTTCAAAATAGCACCTAAAAAATTACTTATCAGTCCCTATAGTTTTGTTTTCTTTCATTTTAGCCACTGAAGTTTCAGTAATTTCAGTTCTGCCCCTGTTTCTTTATATTTTTGCACTTTAACTCCTAAAGTTTCATGATAAATGTATGTCTATATGAGTTTGGACATCATAAACATTATTGTTAAAAAATCATAACATACCGTATCACCGCACCCGTGTCCAAATTCGGATTCATATCCGTGTATACTCTATTTTTTGACTTCACGTGTCCGACACTTGGATTCGTATCCAAATCCGACACCCGCACCCGAGTCCGAATAACACAGTTTATAGAAATTCAAGTTGGTACAAGTTTAAAAAATTACAACTATAATAAAATTATCCATTTTGACTTAATCTTGTTAAGTTCTTGTTGTGATTTGATATGCTACAACTTGCATTAAGAATATAGTAAATCATTAGAAAAAGAAATATATCAAAATTTGGTTTTTGTAGTAATTTAAAAAAAAAACTCCGCCTAGGCCCTGCCTAACCCGCCTTCCCGCTTAGGCGCCGCCTAGCCCACTTTTTTCACCGATTTGGCCTTAGGTGCGGCGCCAGGCCCCCGCCTAGCGCCTAGGCAGCCGCCTAGGCCGATTTTTAGAACAGAGGCTTAAATAGAAAACCCAATACTTGGAGACCAAGTAAAAACTCTAATTTAGAAAGAAAACAATCTTCTAACTAAAATTTACTACTATAATAAACTCTCCTAATGAAAAGTTACTACTATAATATCCTACTAAATAATTTCATTAATAACTCAACATTTATTTCTAAATAACAATACAAAATTAATAACAAACTTTTTGAATTTCTTCTACCGTACCCCACACCACCATGAAATTTCAACTGTTCGTATGGTGGTACAACATCTGCAAATGTTCCCAACTGGAATAACAAGTTACCAGTTAACAACTTACAAACTAAAAACAACCGGACAATATACATGCAATCAAAAATTCTAATCCAAATCAAATATATTCAGATATTTTAAAATCTTCATAAATTGTCAGTGTAAGAGACTGCAAATTAGAGAAAAATTTTGCATAGAATATGCAAAACCATGGCCTGTGCATATTTACCTGTCTTTGTTTCACAAGTTTATTTGTTATGAGAATACCTAAAATATTAACTATAGTTTTGTTGTTATTTTGCAGCGTAAAAAGAACATGTTTTTTGATAAATAATTTTTTGATCGTCATATAGTTAAGTAAATCTCTAATCCATTATCATATGTACCACACAATTTTAAATGGAGTGCCTTTGCATGGTTAAAGAATAAAGGAGCTTCATTTACAAATTTGATGTTAGAAATAGGAGAGTGAATAATATACAGATCATAGCATGTGAATGGCATTGAAAGTACTAGTATCTACAAACTAACTCCAGAATTCTCAAAACACAACAAAGAAAAACACCCGCAATGAAAGTAAACACAACACCCAAAAAAAGGAATTGGGAACAAAAGACAAAAAAAAAAGCTCAAAAAGCCCATTTCTGGAAAGCACTCACCAGAGCCAGCATATCTTTAAGATAGCTCCTAAATGGTGTCTGCATTGCCTGCACACAAGTAAGAGGCACCATAATTGAGAATTACCAATATTTTCATGAAATACAAGTATTTTGCAAGGCTTCAGTAGTCTTTAGTTCTTTCAAAACATAGTTGTCACGGCGCCGTAGTAAGATGTGGCAGTAGTTTGACACCTAAGAGATAAGGCACCCGTCATGGCATCCATATGGCAACAAGTCGTTAACAATATGTAATTTATACATTATTTATTTACTTCAAAAGTATGTTGAACAATAAAATTTTATATATATTAAAACACAATTATATGAATACTTCACAATCAAAATTCAAAAATAAAGCAGTTGACATAAAAAACTAGTAGAACAAGCCAACAAACACCACATAAAAAATAAAGAACCAACTAAATCATTACCCATCACACATTACAAGTGTAATAAGTAATAAAATTACATCACATAGTAAGTCAATGGGTTATGATGAGTAATGGGTGAAAAATGACTTAACCACTTGGGTCAGCTATGAGCCTTGGCAGCTCGGCATCCATGACCATACCTTTCCCTTCTCTATGGCCAGGAAACTTAGGCAACGCCATGACAACTATGTTTCAAAAAATTTGATAGCAACTATATTTCTAAACCTTAATTTATTTAATAAAATGTTGACAAAGCTCGACAATTTATTTTATTTCCCATTCCTTTCCTTTCTCTATGCTTTTTCAAACCCCAAAGCTATTCTTACACTACCTCTCTAAAGTTTTCAAATTCTCAAATCAAATTTTGCATCCGATCAACTTTCACTTCAGCATTGTATCACCAATTAAAATGCTTGCATGTATAAACTTTTAAATTACATACATATATATACATGAAAAAAAGACTTAAATAGGACACCTTGAGATCTTCGGGAATATATTCGTGTTTCATGGAGAGATCCATGGCACGCAGGAGACGCTGGTTTCTGGCATCAACAATTTCACGAGGCAAGCGTTTGAGTGCCTCCTTGATGTCCAAATCTTCATACTGATCGTACAGATCCTCGAATCTCAACCCTAATTTTAACCAAATTACACATCAAAAATGACAAAATACAAACATCAACATCTCTAAATTATGCAATAATTTCTGCATATCAAATAAAGTTGGGTAGAAAGGAAAGGTAATTACCGTATTTGCGAAGACTTTTGGAGACGGAGTTTTTGTGCATAGCTGCCAGAAAGTTCTTTGATGGATTCAACAACCACGATGATATCACCATCTTCGATCGATTTCACTTCTCCCTCTCTCTCAATATCTCACCTCTCGTTCGTTGCCAAAGTCGCTTGAGGGTTACTAAAAGCCTTCTCCGATGCAAAACCTAATCAGGGCCGTCCGATTCAATCAATTGCTGTAAAAATCTACTCAATAATTTAAAAGCGTCCTAAATATTGTGCGTTTCTTAAAATTTTCTCACATTACTTTTTGGAAAGAAGTAATAATGTCACAACTTGTTCAAATAAAATTATGTAAATATCAAATATCTACATCTTTTTATCTCGACAAAATATGTTAATTTAATTGTGAAATGATACACCAATTAAATGTTTATATAAATTTACAAATCATTATTTTCTTATCCCAATATTTATATCTACTTGCACATAATATTAAATATTTTATTAATTATTCAACTTCCTCAAATATTTATCCATATGTATATCATTTTTCATTCTCACTCCCCCAACCCAAAAAGAGTAAATCATATACTCTCTCCATTCTAAATTATAAGATCATTAATTTTTAAAAGTTAATTTGAGACATTTTAAAACTCAAAATTGAGATAATTTATTAAAAATAATAAAAATTTTAATGAATAATGTTTTCCACATAATTTATAATATTCATTACTATATTGACTAAAATTAAAAAAAAAATCATATTAATTTTGAGTTTAAAAATATTTTTAAATTGACTTCAAAAAATAAATAATATAGATCTTGAGTATATTATGGTAGTTTGACCAAGAAAAAAAGTTAAGACTCAGTAGGGACAAAGTCGAAACTATATGTTGTATTAATAATACTACTATCATATAAAAATATCACATACTGTATGAATTTATTGTTGACATAACTCACTTAACTCAACAACAAATCTATGAGTGTCACTCATGCACTATGTGAGCTGTATGTGATAGTAACGTTATTGATATTGTATCCATTCTTTTAGCCAACTACAAAAACAACGATTGTGTTGTGTTGATGAAATTACACGCAGCCATCAAATTCTTCCTAAATCTACTCGAGTCTCTCTATATGTTCCGTTGTTTCCTTTTGTTGATTTCAGTTCTGAAGAACAGAGAGGTACAAATTCTTCAACACCTTCTCTATTGTTGGCAAAGCTTCTTCAATGTCATTCTCTCTCTTCCCGAGGTCCATCTTCTTCTTGGCCAACCTGAGATTATGCATAACCGGCAAGGGTAGTGAACAGAATACACAACGTTTAAAATTGAGCAACCAAAACCAGGGGCGAAACTAGCATAGGGCTGGAGTGGGCCACGACCCCCCCAAGGTTTGAAAAAATTATAAGGTCCATCCCAAGGTTGGAAAAATTAATAATTCTAAGTTTGTATAATTGGAGCATAATATTGTATACTAGCTGGGTCCCGTGCCTCCGGCACTGTATGGACAGTGAGATTTATCTCAAACTTAGAACGGTCCAGATGATTTATTAAGTGAGCGAAAAATTCAAAATCATTATTAGATAGATTAGATAGATAGATGTATTTTATTATATAGATGTATGGACGGTGGGATTTATCTCAAACTTTGGACGGCCCAGATGATTTATTGAGTAAGCGGGAAATTTAAAATCATTTGTATTTTATTAGATAGATGTGTTATTCCAATTAAATGATACATTTGTATCCAGGTAACCAACTTAAACCCTTAATTAATTTTTTTTTTATTCTTTGTTTATTTTATGAAACTTGATATTTTACTTTTTAAAAGTTTAACGAGTGATCATATTCAATTTGTTTTCCGGTAACCAACTAAAAACCTTACTTATTTGATTGTAAGTTTATGAAAATTTTATTATTAAAAAGTTCAATAAATGGTCCAATAATATTGGTTAAGTCATTCTTGTAGTGTAGTTAATTGAATTTTTTATTTTTTGTTTAATTAGAATCATGGGAAAATCACATATTATTGATTCATTTTTCAAGAGAAAGCAATCAAATCATGTTGACATATCTATGCTTACCCCTGAGCCTAATGTTAAAACATCTCTGCCTACTTCTGAACAAGAACAACGTGAATTGAAGGTAAAGAATGAGATATTAATTATTTGGAATGTGATCCTAGAAATCGTATCAAAATATGAAAATGTTGTGGTGTGATTGAAGTTCTTTTTCTGAATATATATTATGTTGTTAAAAAAAATTTCCCCCCCCCCCCCCCCAAAAAAACAAATCCTGGTTTCGCCCCTGACCAAAACTATATATTTTTTTGTCCATTCTACAAATTAGAAATACATTTTAAAACTAGTGCCATTATTTATATTATGGGAAGATTGAGTACCATCATGTAATCGCTACTTCATAGCTAGCTCATGTTAGGAATATACATATATGTATATATGTTTGGAAAAATAAAGTTATCCTTCTAAAAATGTATTTTTTATTTTGACACGGCGTAAAAAGAATTTTTCTTAATGAGATCATTCATATGCTAACGTCCCTGCTGTGATAACTATATCTAAACAATTAATTCATAAAGTCGTCGATAAGCAATATTAAGGATACAAACGGACATTACAAACTTGAGGAGATGAAATTGTCATGCATCAACTTACGAATATACTTATTAAGTGCAAAATGAGCATCGAGAGAAAGAGGGACTTGCCTGAGGGTGCTTATCTGCAGAGAAACCTACAGATCTAAGCTTCAATTCTCCTCTTCTAGTGGTCAACTCATCCAGTATCTCAGAATCATCATCTGTTTCCATTTCTAAACTTCCATCCATTGAAGGACTCTGCCACAAGCACATTTTCGCATATTGCACGTAGAAACCAAAAATGATGTACCACGGATGTCTCAAAATTTGAGATAGAATTTCACTTAAACTATTGAATTTCAACAATTATATAACCTAGCCCAGCTTTTCTCTCTCTCCATCTCTCTTATTTGCATGTGACAGAGAAATGAATCAGATTTGAAATATTAGTAACAGACAAAGAGAAAGCAACTAACATGCATGTCTTAACTTTGGAACAGTAGTCTCATTTCCTCGCACAATGAACCAACTGATTACAGAGCAGTTGACAGACACGTGGGAAGAGAACCCAAAAAAAGAAGTCCAAATTCATTGCGGATTATTATAGGATTTGAAAACATAAAAATGATAAGGTGGCGACTGAGAACATCAGTTAGCATATATATCACCAAAAAGGAATCGAGATTGAGCATCAAAGTCGAGCAATCACATTCTTCTTATGGATACTTATCCAACATATCGTTTAAATTTTAAGCTACAACAAAATCAGTAATTATCAATATTACCACCGAATTCATGTCTAACTAAGAACAAGATTAATTACTTGAAAGGAAGGCTTAGACATGGCGATATAATGTACCTGGAATGGGATGCCATGATTACGCCTAGTACTACCACAGCGTTCCTCATATTCAGCTGCATCCAACTCCTGTAGGTATTGCTGGGCAAATAGTTTGGGGAAAACACGCTGTCTAATAATTATGAACTAAAAGAATGGTAAGGGGAACAAAATTCCACCTACTGGTATCTGTTAACGCCAGGATCTTTCTCTGCGTCCCAATCACAAAAGACGTCCTGATCCTGCACAGTAAACACAACAAACACCACAAGCTTGACGGCCGGACCGCCGGGGGATAGCTCAGGCGTGAGAGTAAGTATATGTGTTCACAAGGTTAACTCAAGAGGATGATAATATCTAGTGTCCGAGAGAATAATTACGTGGTGTGTGTAATATTTTGTTACTTACCTCCTTCTTATGATCACAGCTCCATGTAAACTCTAATTCCGGCTCACCGTGCCTCCCATCACTTCCTGACATCTTTTTCCCCCATTTCCGGTCATTTCCGCCGAAAGCATGCACTCAGCCTCCATATTTGCTGTCACACCTTTTCTCCGCCCCCTCCTCAATCCCATCCTCATTAATGTCATATAGAAATGTGGCAGACATAATAGTCAACTATTATTTTGAGTAATGATTACCGGTCAAAGCTGGGTTAAGGGGAAATATGCATAATGGGCTAATTTGATAAGTAAACCCAACTAATGGAGATGACCCACGCGACCGGATCCAATCTGTATGGATTTAGTGAAATAATAAGTAATTGGGCCCAAAACATCCGGGTCAACCAGGATAAGAATAATCACAACCCAAGGGAGAAGCCCATTAAATCTGGCCCAATAAGGAAAAGGATCATGGCCTAACAGTATCCATGTTATCCCATAACATATAACAAAATATGCAAGCTGGAAGAGCGTGAACAAAACGATAGTTTTCTGGGGCACCGACTCAACGAAAGAAGCATGATCTCCTTCAAGGACTCAGCAAAATAGTTGCCCTGGTAATGACCCTTCAACAAAAGCTGCTCACTTGTGAAGTGTGTACTATATTTTTAAACAACTAAACCTCAAGACTACAGGCCACTAAGATGAACTCAATAACTTACTTGTGCCATCTTCCAGGAGAGTTAAAAAGTAACATTAGTCTTTCCCAGAACTGATTTCCAGGGAGGCTTTCAATGGACATATATTTGAAATAACCCCACAGAACAGATGTAGGTATTTTCTTGGTTATTGGATGGCAAATATTGATACTCCCACAAGGACAGATTGCAGTAAGTTGCTCCATCTTTGCTCATTAATCCGCACAGGCATGTGATCATCAAGGTTCTTTTCCAAATCAAGCTTACCTTTCGGTCGTCCTCCATCTTCATCTTTTAGGACTGCATCCTTCAAGTCTTTCAGTTCTTCTGATACCTGAGGCTGCAAGAGAGCCCAAACTACCATAAACTTATAAAATTCTCTTTCCAAAAGTTATTTCAGTAAAAGCAAAATTATTTGTATTACTTGCATATTTCCAAAGTACTTACAGCCGGAGTGTTGTCCATTTCAATAAACACTTCTTGCATCTTGCCATAAATTTCAGAGTTGCTAAACTGTTGTTCTATACACTCCTTGGCACTCCTTACCATTCTCTTTTGAATCAACTTCAGGTTTTGATGATAATTTCTTAAGAATAAAATCAATATATGGTTACTGCAAAAATGTAGAAGTTTATAAACACTTGACAGTACCCATTTTTTAAGAACAGCAAGGCTCTTAGTGTGCATGGGAGATTGTGGAAATACACCATTTGAAGGAGGTAGTCCAGTCAATCCACATAGCAAGGTCTGAGCAGTTCAATTGAAAACCATGAAAAAAATAAGTATTGATTGAGAATTGTGGAATATAAAAAATCTACAAAGGGATCAACTAATATACCATAATTCCAGGTAACAAGATGTCATAATGGTAAGCAGAAGGGTTCTTGAGATTAAATTCCTTTTGTTGTGCCATTTGTGCAGCGACACTGTGGTCAAAAAAAGTAAAGACCTGCTATCATTATAGCTGGAATGATGGCAACAAAAATTTATAATGTAGGAACATAGAACATAGATATAGCAAAGAATGATTACATCATCACGGGCTCAGAATTTTATGTCATCTACATAGAACTTCAGATACACGTAAATATATAACTGCATATTCTGACCTGGATTATCGTCCAATGATGATGGTATGAAGACTCCAAAGGAACAGGAATAAGGAGTCTCCTGGGAACTCCTGAAGGAACCTTGTGAGGTACAAGTTCTGTAAATGCACTCCATTTTAGTACCATTAAAGGAACTCCATAATCCGTAGTGAGACTTCGTAATCATCCTGAAATCAGTTACAAACAATTTCAGTTTCCAGTTGAGAGAGAGGTTTGGCAGCCAAAACCTCAGAAACTTGACAAACCTGGGCCAAACATTGATGATCTACTTCTTCTACTCTTTAGGGAAGTAAAGAGTACGCCAAATGAGAAGATGACCGCCAACAACCCATTTGTATACAGCCACTTGAAATTATACTCCTCTGCAGAAGGATTTTCACCTTTAGGAATCCGGAATTCACTCACTAAACCCTGTTATACGAATACCATAAAATTTGAACTCTGCTTCCATGTTCAGGGACGCAGTTGACAGTTTATCTCTAGCTATGACCAAGCAAATACCTTGATAGCCTGTTGCATGAATAGAACAGCAATCAACATGCCAAAGAGTTCTCCTGCAATTCTTGTAAATCTACCGATAACAGTGCAAGCATTGAATATTGCAAGGAGGACAAGCATGAGAGCAGTCCAAACACAAACCCTGCAAGGGTTGGATGAAAAGTGAACAATCCCTACCACACTTGATTAAACGTAGATTTGGAGTAAAACTATTAATGCAACTTACCATCCAGCCCAAGCCAAAAACTGTTCTTGCCCAAGATCTGGCTTGCCTTTACAGAAATCATATAGGTAAGTGTACATAATTACTGTAGGTTCTGCAACTCCTAATATCAATAAAGGTTGTCCACCAAAAATTGAATGTATGATGCCACATATAGCAGTTGTGAAGCCAGAGTTTCCACTGCGCTTAAGCTTCCATCTATATACAAAAAGTGACTTGTCAAAGCCCTCCATCACATCCGCATACTCAAATAAATAGGCCAGCCCAAGCTGCATCAGTATTGCAACTAGTAAATTGTATTACTATCTTGACCAAAAAAAATATAATAAGAATAAATACATGACTCGTGTCTCTACTAAATTGCTCTCCAAACGCAATGACTGGAAGAGAGGCAAAGAATATATAGGTTGTTGGAGCCAAAATCCGGCTTGGAGGAAGGCAAGGTCAGATTCCAATAAAATTTCACTTTTATCAAAGGTAAAAGAAGAAACAAAACCTGCCCCTTGAGCAAAGTGCGTTAATCCAGTCTTGCTTGTAGCAAGTTTTTCTTTCTCTAAAATCATTAATAATTCCCTTGCTTGTAGCAAGTTTTTCTTCCTCTAAAATCATTAATAATTCCCGTGAATGGTGTTTTGAAAATTTCCATCGCCGAACGCAATGAAGTGTAAAATCAAATAGCATTCTGAGAATAGGAAAACCAATGAGAATGATAAGTCTCCACGCATTGCTTCTAGTGCATTTGGAAATTGGAATATAAAGTAAATGATTAGGCAAAACCGATTTGTAATCACATAAACTAGTCGAATATAAAACAAACACAATACATGTCAACTTAAGTTTAAAGAATAAGATTTAAGGGAATATGTCACCATTATGATTGAGAAACAAGACCTAGGATGGAATATCAAATTATACTTTTGTTGAGATTTTTGAGCTAACAAAGGAAATCAATAGTATTAGTAAGGATGTTGATGAAAGTGTATATAAATCCTCTGGGTGGGAGTATAATGTTTGTTTAAGCTCCATTCTACATTGATAAAGCTAGCCATATCCAAAGAAATAAATACAAATCAAACATATTCTTCCATTTAATACATGTATGTGACTATGTGTTGATGTATATGAGTAAATTTTGAGGAAGCAAATTGTGGGTAAGAAATGCATATAAATTAATTACATGAAAAAACAATTATTTTTAACCTGCAATCAAATTGTAATGCAACTATGCAAAACATAATTGGAGTAGTATTATATTAATAAGAAACATAGCAAAAAAAAAGGTGATTTCAACAAGAAAAAGCCCAATAAACAAAACCTGATTTATGTCCAGAGATTTTTCACCAACGCAGAAGTGAAAATTTTGGTGTGACCGGAGATACTTACGGAGGAGGAGGAGGAGGAGATGTACATTTTTGGTCACCAAAGTTTTGGAGGGTTTGGATTTGAATTTGATTTTGATGGGTTTGGTTTAGTTTGGTGTTGTTTCAAGCCAGCAACACCCTATTCAAGCGGAAGACCGTACATGAAACACAAGCACAAGACACAAAAATTATTCCGCCTTTTCTATTTCAACAAACGCCGCCAAACCCAAACCCAAACCCAACGATGTATGGCGACAGTAAATATAAATTTTCTTTTTCCTCTGTTCTACACCTAAGCTCCATTGTTAAATTTTAGAACAAATTTATTTTACAGTAGAAGTAGAGGTCAATTCGTAAATGGTAGTCTCCCCGGTCTAAAGATCTGATCCTATGTCATAATAATACGATCAAGTTTGAGTTTCAAGTTGTTGTATATTATAAATTATCTAAAAACTAATATTAATTATATAATTTATTTATTTATAATTTTGATAAATCATACAAATTTAAAGTTTAAAAATGTATTAAAATTAATTTCTAAAGACAATAATAACCTTGCACTTTGAAACACATGAACTACTTAATTGCGATAGTTTTTGAGTGAATTATTATAAAGTATAATTACAACGTATGTAAATGTGCAAAAATGAAAGAAAAATTTCACTTTATTTTATTATATCTTAGTCCATATATATCACTAGATGTGTCCCGTACCTCCGGTACTGTATGAACGGTGAAATTTATTCCAAACTTTGAACCCAAATAATTTATTGAGTGAGCGAAAAATTCAAAATCATTTGTATTTTATTAGATAAATTTTGCTTTAATATACGCATGAGTACGACTCGTTCTTTCAAATTTTTCTGAAACCTTGGCATTGTGAACATTTAGAAAACTTTGTAGCTCATTTAGTTGTGTAGTTTCCCCGCTCTATAATAATCCCTTCATTCAAAAATAAAATTGAAAATTTCTTTTCAGTCCCCTATTTTACACTTGACACAACTATTACATTCTACATTTCTAACAAATATTAGAGATATATTTGAAAAACTAAATCTTTTTTTAAAAAAAAAAATTCTTCGTATTCAAAATGTATCTCTAAAATTTGAAACAGAAATAGTACCCAAAAACATGAATAAGAAATAACAGTACGACTAAACAGGTTAAGAGGCTTTTCCCATTGATACCTATACAAAATCCAACAATGACGGAGAAAAAAAGATGGAACTTGGAGCATTCAACAAATATACAAGCACATACAGAATAGCATGGATACTTATTTAACTCATTTTTATTTTTTTCAGGATTCAGTCGGGTCTGCTCTTCTTGACAAGGTTCATACTCATGGTGGTTCTTCTCATTCTATACTGGACTACCATCACAAAATAAATACAGCAGTATAGCTTTTAGATCTTGGTTAATAATTAATTAAACCAAACTTGAAGGCAGCTTACAACATCAGCAATTCCCTCACTATAGAAGCTTCAGCATTTTCAAACGCTCTTCATGTTCTGGAACCAGCTTTGGGGGAGTGTAACAGCCATGAAGATCCTCCACTACGTACTCCTGGAACATTGTAAAAGAATAACCTTACTGATTATTGATACAAGTAGAAAAATAAAAATAAACCACTAAGGTAATGATACATGCACTAACCGACCAGGTCCTCTTTCCTTCGGCAAAATACAATCAAAGAATAGTAAAGCAGATGCCAGATAGCAGAAAATGAAAACTACTTTGTCTAAAGCACAACATAGCATCAAATAACCAGTTCAATTAGTGCCTGTTTGGCAGTGCAGTGCTATGCAGACCTATGCTGTGAGGTGAAGCACTTCTACTAACTATCAGAGAAATTGCTTTCATCATGCGATAGTTCTCAAATCTCAATAGTGTTTGCTAAATAATTTTCAAATCTACTTTACAAGGGATATTTTTATGTTTAAATGAAAAACACACTTTCAAAAACACTAAAATTTTAGCACCTCCTACCCAAAATTTCTTCAGCTAAAAGCACTTGGGTTATGTTACCAACCAGGCAATCAATCTCAAACGTAATTTGTTGAATGAAACGTGCTTTTAGCTTACCTTACCACTCACCCAAAGGGGCAATAACTCCAACAAGGCAATAACAATAAACAGCCATACTGATTCCAATTTATGATGAGATGGAGAGGCTCTATTGCTTGTTTATGTTAATATATCAGTAAGAAAGATATATTTCTACTGAGAAGATGATTTGTCACCTGTGTTAGTTCCCTCTTGGTGAGGATGTGGTAGTGCCTCTGCCAGATCCTTTGAATGGCCATCGTGGCAGCAAGGAAACCATATGCAATACCAAGAATAGCAAATATAACAACAAAAACAATAACCAGTGCGAAGCATGCTTCCATTGATGCAGGAAAACAATCTAAGATGCCCCATCCGTAACAACAGTTCTGACAGCCAGCCATGCGGGGGTCACTGCTATTAAGGGAGGAGCAATGCAGTATGAGGCCGAAAAATCCAAGCAGCACAAAGAAGCCCATCACTCCTGGAAGTATTTATACTCATGTCAGGGCCATAAAATATTTATCCTGCTTCAATTTTTTCAATAGGAAATAAATACAAAAAAACAAAGACACAGAGTGTGCTGCAAGTCCACAAATATTGAAACTATGCTAACATCCTTCAGCTTGCAGAGATAGTTGGAGGAGGGGGAGTTAAAGCTCCCTATACAGCTCAGGCCTCAGAATAGAAGATTAATAATGTTGCCAAATGCCAACACAAGTGATTGATCACATGACAAAAAATTACAGGTTAAATGAGCTTTTGCTGACTCTATTGGGGTCCCGTGTACGATGCACAATATACGTTTTTCTTCCATACACTTGCATAGCTGCAGTGCACTACAAAACTTTATTTATTCTATTAAATTGAAGATTACAGTTAAGAAAATTCCGACTTGGGTGTTGCTCATGCGAAATCCAAGGTGGATAAATTATGCGGAACTTGGTTGGGTTAAACAAAACCCCCCATAAGATATGCTTGGATTTCAAGATCAGATCACACAGGTTTTAACGATATCAAAAAATAAAATAAAATTATAAGGGTCTCAATCTGTCATATGGTAAACAGTGTTGGACTGACGGTTAGCAAGAGAAAACCCCAAAAAACTTACTAAAAGGCCTCTTAGGAGGACAACTATGTACTTCAGCATTTCAATCATCCCATTCACATTTTCCTTCTACAATTCTTGGGAGTAAAAGAATGAATTCAAAGTTAAAAAATGCACCCTAAATATGAATCACGTTCTCATTATTACTGGGCTGTTGAATTTGATCAAATGCTAAACCAAAAGGTCACTCAATCTCTCTGCCTCCTACCCCCAGGTGAGATTTTTACCTATACAGTAGTAGAAAGGTATAGGATGTTTTGACAGTACACGATCCCAACTATCATTGAATGAATTCCTGAAAGTTCCATCTTTATCCAAGAGGTATGCAAAGCCAGCTATCACTGCAATCACCTGCAAAAAAAATGACACATTTTATAAGGGAATTTTGATTCCTAGGAAATTGTAACAAAAACTAGATTTCCTCTTGGATTTCCTTATTGATCAATGACAACTGCAGTATTGTCATCATAGCGTATTATCATATCGTGGCAACATTTGAATTCTTTACATGCAAGTCACATTAAGTTTCTTATCACTTCTGATCTTTCTAAAGACATTGGGTAGTGCTTCAATGATTACATCAAGATTAATGTCACCTATATGAATAACAAAGACATTGGATTATAAAATGCAGGAAAAGAAAAAGTTGGTCTAAATTTACAAATGCACAAGCTAGAGGATATCATGCCTAACAAGTTAAAAAAGAATCAATTTATGACATAAAATATTGTTTTCAAATTGGGGAAACCTTATGTATAAAATGAAAAACTAGTAAATTCAGACTACGACCTTGGAATCGCTCTTTGAATATTTCAAATAATAAAATCAAATAAAAATTTGTAGACTAATTGCCGTAGATGATGAAATATATCTGATATATTGAACGGTCATCCTCGACTCTACAAGTGATGGGACAGAGGACAGAGAGAAGGGGGATGAACCATTCTTCCATATTTCTTTTTTTATTAAATTATTGACTTGCACTGTAGAGACGAATCTTTTTATTTGAACCTTTCAGCAATTAAATTATTGACTTGCATTTTAAAGACCTATCTTTTTATTTGAACCTTTCAGCAATTGCTGCAATATGTTATTGATCAAAATGAAAATGTTCAATAAAGTTGTTGACTACAGATGAAGGTTGATTTGAAGTCATACTAGAGACTTGGGATTATAGCTTGCCTTCATTTAGGTTTGAGGGTAGGTTTCTGTTGGTTAAGACCAAGCCGTCAAGTAGCCCACCAACTTAGAACACCCATTCATTCCTCTCTCCAAACAGGCCAAATAAAACAATAATTAACTGTATATTGGTCCTTCCCCCTAACTAAAGCAGGAGCTACAAAAGGTCTACCACATAACCTCCAATTTGTCATAGGATTGAAGAAATGCAGGACTACAGACCAAGAGTAGGTAAAATTCAACAACCCACTGCAAAGGAAGTGTACCTACATGCAATAATCAGCTAAAATCAAAGTGCCAACCCGTTTATAAGATTAATGAGTTTAATAACTTATCCATAGATTTTCAACTCCAAAAGCACTTGATTTGGGCAACTAAAAATGATATACTTTTTTTAAAAAAAGGACATAAAAATTTAGACATAGAAAACCATGTTTTTCCAGTAAATGTAAAGATAATTAAAAAAACATTATCCAAAGAATTTTAACACTGGGAAAAACGGAAATACAGTGCACTCACAGTTTGTACTGCTAAAAATACAAGGAATACATCTCTGGCCACAAACAGTCGAAATTTTATTTTGCGCCAAGAATTATCCTCCAACTCTGCTACTCGAAAATGAAACTGAGCTTTGCAAGTTGTACAGTGAGAGAAAGCAAATCCTTCCTATTTTAAGATAACAAATATACAAACAATTATTCTTTACGAGGATTTTTAGAGTTGGTATTCATTTATAGAATTAAGTGCAAGTAATCAAACACACCTTAACTGAACGCCAATGATCAAGACACATGCGGTGCACAAACTGCTGGGTGCCTTTGCACATGCAGGGAGAGATCAATTCATCATCTATGAAAAAAAAGGAACAAAATATTAGTCCAAATCAAACAGATATTATGCACAAGTAACACCACAAATAACAAAAATCCACACTACGAGCCCCCAATAGAGTTTCTTTCCCAGCTAATAAGTGTACGTACAGATGGTCCATTATAGTTCAACTAGAATAAATCCCAGCATTATTTACTTTGAGTTGGAAGGAGAGGAACACGATACCCCTACTCAACATTCACTGCGTAAAAATTTGATATTCATTCCTATAACTCCAGCAATACCAAATCCTAAAAAGAAATCTGGTGAATACTCTCCAATAGTGAATAAGGATCCAATCTAGTTCCAAATCCCGAAATTTATATATAGCCATCATCTAATTCACACCATGTGGGTGAATTGGACAACAATCATAAATAGATAGTATTAAAACCCTTATAATTATTAGGGCATCCTGCCAGTTTGCTAACTAGACTCACTCTACCGAGGGGCAACAAAGGTTGGTATATGCATAATATCCTAACAAAATTCAAATTTGGAGTGGCACATATTGAGCCTGTCTAATGTAATAAGAAGCAAGCAAATATAATTCAATCAGAATTAATAAACAAAAAAAAGGAATTCACCATCTTCACCGTCACATTCGAGGCAAATTCGACAACAAGCGACGGAACCAGCTTCAACATCAGCATCAGCATCATCATTCTTTATTATCCTCACTAGAACTGGCTGTATGTCCATGGTGATTGTCAAGCAGAGGATCGGAGTCGCTAGGGTTTCGATCACCTGATGGCTCCAGCTGTAATTCACCAGTCATCTTGTGTATTTCTGAGAAATAAATACAAAGAATCTTCTAATCCGAATCTGATACTTCTCAATTACGACTCGATGAGTAAATAAATCATGTAATCAATACCCTAGAGATACAATCAAAAACACATATAATTTCATCACTAAAATATAATTTAATTCTACTTAAACTTTAAGTATCAACTACAGAACATGAATACATATGTACCTGGAATTTGTAAATAGAGGAAATTGATGAACCGATCTATGGCGTCAACGAAGAAGATTGTTTTGTCAAAATGGTATGATAAAAAACAAAGGGTAGTTGTTTGATTGGCACGTAGCGCGTATGGACGTACTCGCTGTAGGTTGACAGTACAGAAAACTAAATTTTAACTCTCTTTTTCGACTGAAAATATGGGCTTCGACTATATTATTACGTGGGCTTTAAAAGGATAATTCAAACTTAAATTCAAATGTACTTGTGTTGGAGATAACGGTGACTTAATTTTAATTATTTTTTGTGTATAATTCATATTTTTTCAATTTACTTTTAAATTTTATTTTAAATTACTAAATTAATAATAATTTTATTAAAATGAATTCTTTCAAGTTTTACGCATTCACACACAATTAATAATAGTATATGTACGTGTTGCAAGTGAAATGAACACTCCATTGATTAGTGATCAAATATATATTTTAATGGAATAGGAATAGGAATAGCTACTGCCTACTATTACTAGTACTAATATTAATATTCAATAATTCTTGGTAGGCCAGTTTATTGTATGACGCTCTCAAAATAGTTATGTAATATTTATTCTGTGTTTTCAAATATATGGTACAGAAAATAAATTACAACTTTAATAATACAATTATCGTGCAAAATACGACAACACATACTGTGAGTTTAAATACAAATATTATCTTCTAGACAATATCTACGCTCAAATAAGTCATCGTTACAATTATTCAAACACTATTTTACAGAAATAGTGAGAACTGCTAAAACATCTTTCTAAAACCATCACTCCGTACCCCGACTAGTTCCTGCTATGTTCTCACCTCCTGATAAAAATAGAATAAAAAAGAAAAGGGTGAGTTCAACTAGCCCAGTAAAGAATATTATGACTAAGATAATATACAACAAATTATCGTTAGTCTTCAACAGATAAAAATCTGATAAAATATAATAGCCAACAAGTTTTAGATCAACAACTGCAGCGGAAACAACAATCCATTAGAAGAGTCAAGTAGAGAATGAGTTTTACTGTCTTCTAAGATTTAAAAGTTCATCATCAATATTTTATCCCTGTAACAACAATCAATATACATCTTTAATCAAATATTCATATTTGCACTACAGGCCAAAGATATTCATTTGTATCACCAGTTGGTCATGTTCATCTTAACACATGTTCATCTTTGCACTACGGGTCCAAAGATATTCATCAGTTAATCATTTATCTTTGCACTACAGTCCGAAGATATTTAGTAATATCATCATTTAGGACTGAGGATGATAAAAAATATTTTAAAGAAAACGAATCCAGTGAAACTGAAGGACAAATAGTAGAGATTCATATAACAGTTTATCCAAAATCAATAATACTTCATAAATACCAATTTTGAAGCAGAATTCAAAAATAAAGATCAAAACATGGATACAATCAAAGATAGTAACCATAATAGACATCTTAGGACAAAAAAAGAAAGTTTAATTTTTCGGTGAATATTGCCGTATACGTGAATAGTAAACCCGACACAAAAAGTTCTAAATTTGATAAAAATTCAGATCAATACTTCGGCATAATGATATTGAAGAAATAATATCATATATGAAGAAAATAACATCTCTTACCTCAAAATATCAGTACTTCTGATCGAAATATCAGTATAAGGCTGAATGAAACTTGCACTGATGAATAGAAACTCACAAAGTATCTAAATACTCATAAAATACACTCAATAATCTAGAAAGAGAAAGAGAAAAAACTTATTTCTGGTGTTATTTTTAATTCTAACTTAACCCTCTATTTATAAAAAAATGTTAGCAGACTTGACTTGCAACCTGATGGCTTTACCTGCTACTATTTTTATCCACTACATTTGAAATAAATTCAGCATATTTCTTCACAAACCACAAGTGGGGCCCACTCAATTTTAGAATTTTTCACCAAAATCATTTATAAACCTAATTTCTGAATCAGTCACCTCTTAAAATTCATAACAAATCATACGTTTATTTTTAACGGTTCAAAATTTGTGGACATATACTCAACTTATATATGTATAACATATCAAAAAATTATAACGATCCAACGGTCGGATTAAAAATTATAACTCACACAATATATCTCAAAAACACTGGTTTAATTTTTAATACCTTCATTCCGACAAAAATACTGATAAAACACCTCAACATTAACTCCTTCATTTTTAACCTACAATAAATATATCCAACATTTATATCCACATAAAATAAATATTTACTTATCATATGAATCAATAATTAATTATTCACAAATAATATTACAGAATCACATTTATGACAACCAGGCCGTTCCCAGGAAAGAGGGGGCTTTCCAATAAGAATTTCTCCCTTTTGGCGCGCAATTAGGTGACCAAACCTCTCCTTAATAGAACTTTCTAGACATTGCCAATAATGCTATCTAATAATATTATTCAAATAATATAAATTATTGATCTGATAATGAGAAATACTGTGCAGTGACAATTATTGAAACAACAATAATATAAAATATTAACGCAGCAATTATTGAATCAATAAAATAAAATATTGATCAGTAACTACTGTAACAAGTATTGAGTAGTGTCTTCTTACGTAAGGATCAATAATTTATCAATACTGTGCATCCACGCGTATTCCTGTATTTTAACCATCGGGTATTCCAACAGTGTTAACGGTAACAACTACTGTGAGACCCCGAATTTTATGAAATAAAAGTATTCAATTTTTCTATTTTGGTAAATAGTTAAATTGATAAAAGTTTAAAGTTAAGGGTCATATTTGAAAATTTTTCAAAGTAGACAAGTTGTCATAAAATACCCGGTTACTATTCACGAGTTATTATTCACGGGTTACTATTCACCGAAATTACTATTCACTTTGGTATTGTTCACTCAAGTATTTGGGACACTTTTTGTGTCGGAGTACTATTCACGAGTTACTATTCACGAGTTACTATTCACAAAAATTACTATTCACTCTAATATTGTTCACTCGGGTATTTGGGGTATTTTTCGTGTCGGGTACTATTCACGGGGTACTATTCCCGAAGTACTATTCACGGGGTACTATTCACCCGAACAAAATATTTTATTGAAAATAACGGCGAGAGTTTTACCGTTAAAACTGTTGAACTACTCGGTAGTAAAAGTACAGTAATACGCGTTGTTGCATAGTAGCACACGGTATTGATTATTGATATTTATGTGAGAAGTCGCTCAGTTTGATTCAATTATTATCGATTATTAATATGAATTATTATAGCGATAATGACGTTTTGTTTTATTCGTATTATTAACGTAATAAAACAGAAACATCTTTTTATATAAAACAGAATACTTTATTAAAGTTATTCTATAAATATAATATATTATATTTTATTATGCATAGTGTTGTATAGTGTTTTGCATAATGTTGTATAGTGTTTGCATAGTAATTTTTTTTTTATATAAATAGAATATATTATATTTTATTTAAAAGATTTTTCTTTAAATATGGACCGTCAGATTAAAGTAAATCAATCTGGACCGTTCATGGATTAGTTACTATGCATTCCATTTTCCTATAAATAGAAGCTCATTCCTTCATTATTTTCTTACGAATTCATTGAAACTCTAGAGAGAGAAATTATAGAGAGAAGCTATAGAGAGAAAATTATAGAGAGAAAGAAGAAGAGTATTCTGCTACTTCACTACTTCTATATCCAGTTCTTTTACGGTAAGGGGTGTTTTTTTTTCTTCTTGAAGAGAACTTATGTTATTCCATTCTTTATTATTCTGTTGGAATAACCTGTAAAAGTGGCATACCCTATACATAACCTGTATATGCGGTCTACCCTATACTTGGTGACATTCTTTTACTATTCCGTCTTTATATTTCTGTCGGAATATCCTGTCTGTGCTATACGCCGGACCTGGTTCCATTTACTATTCCGTCTTTATATTTCTGTCGGAATATCCTGTCTGTGCTATATGCCGGACCTGGTTCCATTTTATTATTCCGTATTTACGATTCTGTTGGAATATCATGTCTGTGTGTTTTACACCGGACCTGGTTCCGTCTTTATTATTCCGTATTTATTATTCTGTTGAGAATAACCTGCCTGTGCGGTCTATCGCATGCATGGTGATTTCTTCTGTTATTCCATTCGTTATTATTCTGTTGGAATAACCTGACTATGTGGATTACCGCATGCATGGTGAATGATCCTTTATATTCAGTCCTTATTAAATTTTGGAAATAATCTCTAAGTGGATTACCGCATGGCGGTGAAAATCCATTTGCAGTTTCATATATTCTTTACTATGCTGTTGGTTATTGGTTTTACAGTTGTATGTCTTTGACCTATAATGAAAATATGATATGTTATTGAATATCTTTGGCTTACGTGCAAATATGAATTGTTAATTGATAGCTTTGTCCCGTAGTGCAAAGATGGACAGGTGTATGACATGATCATGACCGTTGGTGATACTAACGAATGTCCTTGGCACGTAGTGCGCGGATGATTCAATGATGTGGATTATTTATTTAGCTGAGTCTCAGCGATTGATTTTATAGTTGAATATCTTTGGCACGTAGTGCAAAGGTAGACAACTGATTGGTATGATCATTGTTATTACACTTGAATATCTTTAGCCATTGGGGTAAGGATATTGAGTAAACGTTCTATTAAGCACTGTGGCAAGAAAGAATTGTTAATTCATGTTATTATAAATATTATAATCTTTAGTGGTTCAGGTGAATACAGGTGATAAAAGTTGATGAAAACACGATTATCTTTGGCCCGTAGTGCATTGATAATTCGTGGTCGTGATACTAAAGAATATCCTTGGCCTGTAGTGCAGAGATGATTTAATGATGTGGATTATTTATTTAGCTGAGTCTCAGCGATTAAGTTGTTGAAAACATTTTTAAATCATAAAAGATAGTAGACTCTATTCTCTACTTGACTCTTCTAATAGATTGCATATTCCGCTGCAGTTAAACTTGATGTTGTTATATTGTATCAGTTTAACACTGTTGAAGGCTATCGATAATTTATTCTTCATTATCTTAGTCATAATATTTCTTACTGAGCTAGTTGAGCTCACCCTTTCTTTCACTGTTCTCTTCAGGAAATGAGAACATAGTTGGGACGAGTCGGGGAACGGAGTGACGGTCCAGAGGATAGCATTAGTAGTCCTCACTATTCTGTTAGATAGTGTGACAATAATTGTAACGAGGACTCTTTTTGAGTTTGTATAATCTCTAGTAGACAATAATTGTATTCAAACTCACAGTTATGTTTTGTCGTATTGTACACGACAGTTGTATTAGTAAGTTGTATTTGAATTTATGTACCATGTATCTGGCGACCCAAGATGGGTGACGTATACCTAATTTTGGGGGCGTCACAACTACGCCATTATTTATAAAAACTCAAACTTGTCATTTTCTTCATCCGACAGTTATTCTGTTATGGGGACCACAAATAACTGCGCCATCGTACGAATATTTTTCGACAACAAGAATATTCCACGACCAAACGAATATTATCCGACAATAATGATTATGTTATAACCACTTGCATATTTTGTAAAATTTGCACATTTCACCCATAATCAGAGAATTATATCAAATTAATACCTTATTATTCACAAATATAATTAGAGGAAATTCGATTTTATTTATAATAAGTTGGGGTCTTACATATTGGACCAAAATATTTGATATTTTTATAATTTTTTTTATTTGTGACTCCCAAAAAATTATACTCCTTCCGTCCCATGATAAAAGTCTTTATTACTATTTTGGGTAGTTTCATGTTAAATGTCTATTTTTCTTTAATAACCAAACTTTTACACATATTTTCCTATTATACCCGTAACATTAAATATCTCATATTTTTCTTATTCTAATTCTCTCTCCATATTTAATGATATTATTATGAGTAATTTTGTCATTTTATTCATTTTCTTAATATACGTGAAAAGTTCACCAGGATTTTTATCTTGAGACGGAGAGAGTAGTATTAATTCCAACAGGAATTTTTACAAAATATAGTATTTTAGGTGTAATTTAGATACATATACAAGAACAGAGTTGTAAAGTCTGTATAACCATATTTTTATATATATATATTCAAATTACACCTAAAATATTATATTTTATTAAAATTCTGATTAAAATAAATACTATATATTTTTTTGAAAATCACAAGTAAAAAAAAAAGGACTCATTAATATTAGTCGTCTGAATTTTTTTCATTAACTATAAGTCGCTCAAATACAAGTGAGTCTTTTAATGGTCAAGTCGTTTCGGTCCCCGTCAGTCACCACCTTATGGAATAATGGAAGACCATTTTCCAAGCTTTCACACACATTTTAGCTAAACGCAGGCACGCAGGCAGGGCAGGGCAGGGCCCCTATTGATTTGATTGGTGTTTGTTTCTTGAGTCGGTCCATGCAGTGACAGGAGGACGGGCCTGTTTTATTTTTAAGGGCCTTGTAAATTACACAACGTTATGCTTGTTTATTTTGGTCCTAAAAATTAAGTTAAACTTGCGTAAAATTCTACCATTTTTTAGGTTAGAGGTGTTTGTGTGGATTTGAGAATACTTCTTTTTTATATATATAAAATAAATAATTAATTAAGTTGTTGTTTTGCAATTTTTTTTACTTATCTATGTAATAAATAATTGTCACGCATCTTAAGAATACAAGACCATATCCAATTTTTATTTTATAATTTGAAATATTTGAGCCCTCGTACCCGTTGCCATGAGCATTTTATTGACTTATAATTTATCTCTCTACTTGGCCATAAGCCGAAATAGTGATAGGTTTGAAAGGCAGTAGTAAGAAGCAAGAAAGAAAATTCGGTTGTTATAAGATTAAGGTTGTGTTTGATAAAATTGAGTATTAAGATTTGAATAGTTTAGACAACTGAATAATATAGAGAATCTGAATTGAATTGTATCTGAATGAATAAATATTGTTTGATAATTTATTTTTTCAAAATGTCTGAATAACAATATTTTATTATTTTAATCCTATGAACTATTTAAGCAAAACTTGTTAAATGAACTGCTCATTAATTAATACATTTGGTACTTTGAAATCTAAATTTCTCAAATACCCATTTGCACTTTTTACTTAAAATCTATTGGGGATCAGCTGTTGGGTCAATTAATGTCTTTCTTCTTCCTCACATGCCCGTACATTTCTGCATCAGGTAAGGTGGTTTTTCTGTAATCTGATTTCAATTTCTTTTACTTATTCTCTCTTGCTATGACTTTTTGAGTATTTGCTTGTTTTGTTGCTTTATAGGAGTTGGTTCTGATCTCATCTCATTTGTGTGGGACAGTTTGATTTTGTTTGTAAGTGATTGTGATTTGGTTTAATAAAAAATAATAATCAAGCAATAACATTTCTCTCTCTCATTGTGTAGTTCCAGTTCCTTTATAGAGAAAGAAGAAAAAGAGAAGTTTTGCTTCTCTGCCAATTAGATCTGGCTAAGATGGCCCAGGCCCGCGGGCCGGACCGGTCCGCCAAAAATCTAATTTTGGACTGAAGTTTTTTAGTCCGCCAAAACTCGGGCTTTTTTAGCCCGGCCTGCCTAAGTGGCCCGCGTATTTTTTTTTTTTTTTTAAAAATAAAATGTTACTATTTGTGAGGCTTGAACACAAGACTTGTAAGTAAATATATAAGAGTTCAAACCAACTAATTTACAACAACTATTTATTTTTAATGCAATCTTTAATATATTTTAACTATAATTGAAAATTATAATTAAGATATATAATTAATGTAGGTAATTAATTAATAATACTAATTTATAATACTATTAAAATTTTAATTGATTGAGATATGTAGTTAATAATTTTAAAGTATAAAACTATTAAACTAACAAATAACAATTGTAGTAAATTTGAAAAGTAAATCAATAATTATCCCTTAATTATGCATTCCCTCTACTTATTTGGAAAGTAAATCAATCATTATCCCAAATCATGCCTTTAGAATAATATCTAAAATTATAATACTATTAAAATTTTAATTGATTGAGATATGTAGTTAATTTAAGTAATTAAAATTATTGTTTATTATAAATTATTTTATTATTTTTAATATTTATTATTATTACTATTTTTGGTGTATCAAGATCTTGCAAAAAAGAAAAAGAAAAAGCCCGCGGGCCGGCCCGCCCAACCCGGGCCACTGGCTTAAGAAATCTGGCCTGCCAAAAACCAGGCCTTTTCGGCCCGGCCCGCCCGTTTGCCAGGTCTACTGCCAATGAACGTTAGGATGCATAAACCCACCCGACTGGACCGATTCAATAAGATTAGAGCCCAGCCCGAACTTCCCCTGTTCTTGATTACCTGTGATTTCTCAATCTTTATCAATGGCGACCAAAGAAGGAAAAGCCATCAGAATCGACCTGCGAGTCAAGACCGATCTCCACTTCTGTTTCTTTGTTCTTTAATATGTCTATTTTATTAGAGGGATATAAGAGGGATTTTGTAATATTATAGAGGTTATTTTTGTCCAAAAAAATATAAACTCATTCAGATGTGCCTCTAAATAGTTAAGATTTAATTTTGTATCTTACCGATTAAGAGGTATTAAGAGACAATTTTTTTTTTTACCAAACAAGTTTGACGTTTGATCGAATCAAACGTACATCTATTAAGAGTCCTTCAGACCTAAACAAACACAGCCTAAATAGAAGATATCTGGAAATAATTAGATGACGTATTTTCGTGCATTGATTGAGAACTGAATTTTCATATATAAATACAACCAATCAAAAACACACCAACTAGCCAACCACTTATACTTTGAAATTTCTACAAATTATCTAGAAGCAGAATATAATAATACAAATATAATTAACTCATGCATATACCAATACTTTTCCTCCTCCTCTGGGCTCTGATTGCAGAAGAAAACAAAGGCAACTCAATCAGGAAATCCCCTATCAATCCTACTAATATCCAATATTATACCCTGCATAAACCAACATCTCTTAGTACCAGAAACAATCTATTTTATCTCTCTTATAATTCTTGTGCATACACCTATAACAAAGTTATTAGAGTATACCATGAGCAAATAATTGTGCACAAACACGGCTGGACAATAATATGTTTTTTCCCCTTGTTTCTCATGTACAAAAATATATATTATAGTGCGTCTTACCATTTTGATTCATGATCAAATTTATCATCTTTTTTTATTATATATTTTTACTATTTATCGCATGAACAATATTATTTGTGCCAAAGAAATTGCGCTCTAAGTTTGTACTACTGATTTAATATAGTACTTATATATATACACTATGTTCATGTTTATTTACAATGTTTATAATTTTGGGATTATATTCTCAGGATCGAATTATAAAATTTCAAGATTATTAATCTTAGAATTATATAGTCCTACTCATATGATTGTTTTTTATAAGATTATTTATGCATAGGATAACTTAAAATAATCATGTGTTATGTTTGTTTTTTCCATAATTATTTAAACCCTTAATACTAATAACAAATATATTATATTCTCATTAGTTTAAGTATATATAGATAAGATAACATACATAAGTCTTTTAAAACAAAGTTAAAGGTTAATTTTGTCCACAAATTTTTAGCCAAATAATAGGGATTATAATACATAGTTGGATATGGTATTAAACAGTCCATTATTTCAAATCATTTTATTATTCCGAAACTAATAATTTCAAATTTATTTTAAAAAATAAACAAAGTACTTTAAATTAATACTAGTTGAATTCCAAATATAGTCCTACAATCAAACATATCCAATGAGTATTAATAATAAAAGTCAAAGATTGGGGCATTGAAATAGGTACAATCACCTAACGGCTAACAAAGGCATGTAAGAGAGAGAGAATAACTTACTGTTGAAATTCAATGTTGATGGAATCGGCCGTAAGGTTAGCAATAGTCTCGAGAGCCGTCTGGGACAAAACCATGGTGGTACCGCTAACGGAAGGCTGAGAAGTGGCATTGGGGGCGTAATCCACTATTCTAATCTGAATGGTTTCGTCTACCAGACATGTCCCGGGTGTTGTGGCACTTATACACCTTACCAAATATTGCCTACCACATGACGCTCCATTGTCCCATATCCCATCCCCTGCCGCTGCAAACAGGTTGTTCGACGGAAACTGCGTCGGATCGCTCCCGTAACATATTGTCGCTATATGTGTGTATCCAATCCCAAAAACAAAAATTGTAGCTCTACTAATTAGACACTCAGGCTTAGATGATCAAGTTTCTGAATTACCAACGTAATTAACTGAAATCTTATAAATGGAATTAATATAAACGTATACTTACGTGTATATGGGGGACTATATTGAGCAGCAGTACCGACATCAGCACGAGATAGATGACAAAGCTCGGAGGCGAGGAAGAAGAAGAAGAAGAAGAAGGGCGTTAGCCATTGGAGAAATGATTCAGACTCTTTAGTCCCGGACATGTTGAGGAGTATGGAAGAGTTTGATAAGAATTGTTTTTTATGTACAAAAGATTGTGTGTATTATATATTCAGTCCAATTTCCAAGTCAATGGGCGACTTATATATATACTACTAAGTACTACCCGGTGTCGGGTTGGGTTGGGTTGGGTTGGGTTGGGTTGGGTTGGGGAGGGGGGCGTCCGGTGCAAATGTACCGGATTTTTTTTATTTTATTTTTGTTTCTTTTTTCCACAATTATGAGAAAAAAAAATAAAAAATAATAGAGCAAGTTTGAACAAAAAACTATAAAAGGAAGTACGTTTTTTATTGAAAAAACACTGTAAACTGTTTACAGTATTTTTTTAATAAAAAACGTACTTCCTTTTATAGTTTTTTGTTCAAACTTGCTCTATTATTTTTTATTTTTTTTTCTCATAATTGTGGGAAAAAAGGGGGCACCGGACGTACCGGTCGTTAAGGAACTGGACGCCCCCCCAATTACCCGGTGTCACGCCTTGTATTAGTATATGTAAATCAAAATCATATATATTTTGAATGTTTTAAGTTGATTTTTGACCGTCAATTATATAGATAAATATTATTAATAATTTATTTTAAAAGTATGTGTGATAATCGGGACTTTTCTACAATTTTTATCAATAAATTTTTCAATTATAATTCGGACGAAAAAAATTACGCACTGTATAACATAACTCGTGTATAAATTGCATGGGATAAAATAAAAAATTTATAAAATTGGGAAGATGGGATAAAATTGAGATATTATAATATATACATAAATTTTGCACATAAATTAATAAAGCTAAAGTATATAAAAAAAGAGTAGAAAAAGTTTTAAATTTATTCTTAATGACCTTGCAAAATTACATAAAATGCTGAGATTTTATATATATATATATATATATATATATATATATATATATATATATATACTAGTGGATCTTATTAAATGATATATTTATTTTTTATTTTATGTATTTTTTATTTATTTATTTATTTAAAATAAAAAGTTATACCTTAACTATCTTTTTAAGAACAAAATAAGTAAAACTAATAGTTATGAGACGCTAAACGTGATGGTTATGTTGAAGCAATTAAATTGAATGGTCAAAATGTAAACTCGTCACATAGGTTAAAGAGAAATATGGTCATACACAATTATGTATATTTTATTTGTGTACAGTCTGTCAAAACAACATCGTTTTGGTAGATTTATTTTATAAAAAAAATAATTTCTCTCCTCCAAATCAGAAATCAAAAACGAATTTGTCAAAATAACGTAATTTTGGTAAATTATGCACAAATAAAATATACACAACTGTGTATGGCCGCCCTACCGAAGTACCAAATGCTTTATGGCCTTACACTTGCCCATTACACAACCATTATTCCCTAGATTAAATTATCATGATTGGAGTTTTGGCTCAATTAAACTTAAAGTATTACTCCAAACTTTTTTCACAAAAAATGTCTTATATTTATAAAATTTACTATTGCTAAATATAATAAGAGATTTAGTTTCATAATAGTAATTTCAAAATTGACAATAAATCGTAGTCCAATACTGCAATTGCAATGCTAGGGACCAGGGGGAACAATAGCAACCAATGCGTTTTGACATTCTGCATTGTTTGGAAGATACCACATTCAAAACTCAACTAATTAGATAGCAAGCTGGATCATCGGTTTAAGTGACTGACCATGTCAGATTTCCAATCAATAAATAGTAGTAAAGTTATATATATATATACTAGCTGGGTCCCGTGTCTCCGGCACTGTATGGACAATAAGATTTATCTCAAACTCAAAACGGCCCAGATAATTTATTAAGTGAGCGGGAAATTCAAAATCATTATTAGATAGAATTAGATAGATAGATTGTATTTTATTAGATAGATGGATGGTGAGATTTATCCCAAACTTTGGACGGCCGAGATGATTTATTGAATGAGCGGGAAATTCAAAATCATTTGTATCTAATAAAATACATCTATCTATCTAATCTATCTATCTATATCTATATTCTATATATCTAATTATATCTATTATATCTATTATATCTAATAAAATACAAATAATTTTAAATTTTTCGCTCACTCAATAAATCATCTAGGACGTCCAAAGTTTGGGATAAATTCCACCATCCATCTATCTAATAAAATACAAATGATTTTAAATTTCTCGCTCACTCAATAAATCATCTGGGTCGTCCAAAATTTAGAATAAATCCCAACGTCCATAGTGCCGGAGGCACGAGACTGTTGCTAGTATATATATATATAGAGAGAGAAAAAAAAAATTCTGATCAAAATTCGAACCCCAATATTTTTTTTGTAGAACAACTAAAAAAAATTATGAAATTAAAATTTTTCCATAATACAGTGTTTTGGGTGTGTTTTTAATAACTACACCAACCAATGTATGTACAGTCTGCCCAGATTGTATAGAAATATTTTGGTATAGGCATCCAAATCATGCCAAAAACACTGTATTATGTAAAAAATTTAGTTCTATAATTTTTTTTAGTTGTTTCAAAAAAAAAGCAAAAAAAAAGGGTCCGAATTTTAATAGAGTTCGGGATCCTGGACTGAATTCGGACTCTATTTATATATATATAATCCGGTTAGCATGAAGTTTATTTTTGAGTAAGTTGGTCAATTGATCAATAAAATGTTGACACACATAGAGTATCGCATGCGTGTCAACACTTTATTGGCCAATTGACCAATTTATTCAAAAATAACTTCATGCTAACCACTTTTTTTTTTTCTCTCTCTCTATATATATATACTAGCAACAGTTCCGTGCCTCCGGCACTATATACGTTGGAATTTATTTTAAATTTTGGACGACCCAGATGATTTATTGAGTGAGCGAGAAATTCAAAATTATTTGTATTTTATTAGATAGATGGATGATGGGATTTATCCCAAACTTTAGACGTCCTAAATGATTTATTGAGTGAGCGGAAAATTCAAAATCATTTGTATTTTATTAGATATAATTAGATATATAGAATATAGATATAGATAGATAGAATTAGATAGATTGTATTTTATTAGATAGATGGATGGCGAGATTTATCCCAAACTTTGGACGGCCCAGATGATTTATTGAATGAGCGAAAAATTCAAAATCATTTGTATTTTATTAGATAGATATTAAACCATCTAATCAGCTAAAATATATTGAAATTATAAATTGTTACAAATCATGAAAAAATTACAATACCAAAATTGAAATGGTAATTATTTCAAACATATTAACATATAATTAAGAAAAATGTTAATCATAACAACTAGTGAATATCAAGGCTTTATGGAAAGAGTCTCAACTAGTGAAGAGATTGGTATGTGACCCCTTGATTAGATAATTGAGTTTTATGGCTGAAACAGACTGTTTTTGAGCAGTATTACCAGCAACGTGATTTGTTCGGTACGCGGTACGTTATATAGCTAAACCATGATACGCTAGGATATATTTATATAAATTCTTAAAAATTCTCTTTGAATCTAGCTATAATAAACCTAAGTTTATGGAAGAGTTTTAATTGAATCAACAAGTTGATTGTTTTATAGATAATCAGTTTTGTTGTGGAAATATCAGTTTCCTTTAGTATAAATGTAACTATGTTATAATATCGAAAAATTCTTGATACGATAAATTTAGAGTATTAGTACGTGAGAGTAGCATATTTGGGTACCCAAATATCAATACACGATTCGTTAGGTAAATAAGAGTATCCTATCAGAGTACATTTATCAAAATTTCTCAACCATTAAATGCTGCATATAATTAGGACTTTTAAATACTCCCTTTGTATTACAAAAAAAAAGTTGTTCGATTAAAACACTTATCTTTTTGTCCACGATAGCTATACTAATTATAATGACATTATGTTCTCAAATTTGTTATTATTATTTTAAATTATGTTGTCATTACTAAATTAACAATTTATCATTATTTTAGAGGTAAATATGAAACAAACATCCTTAATATTTATAAATTTTGTAAAAAAACTTTTTGGGAGTAAGAGAGTATTTTTTTTACATCCTTTGTGAATAAGTTAAAGCAACGCCAGTTTGATTCCGAACTATTTTACTGCCCTCTGGCGTGAAATGAGGTATTTATGTTGATTTTTTTTCTTTTTTAAAATATTAAACTTTTCAAGATACATTTTGATGTAATTTTTATTTATAGATTTTTTTTTATATTCAACTTTGTTTTTTTCTATTAATATTTTTGATATGTTTTATTTTATTTTATTGGGCTTGGCAAGTAAGAGACTATGTACCATTAAAAAGAAAAGAAGAAAGGGAAAAAGAAGAATGTACTGCTCTAATTTTAGTATTCACATGCATTAAATCCGAGGGCTTGTATCTCGTGGGCTTTGGTCCAATATGGAATTAGATCCAAAATGGAATACAATTGGAGCCCAAGTGACGATTTAAGAAAAGGAGTTTGAAAGGGAGGGTATTAGTGTCATTGGGTCTGTATAAATACGGACCTGTATCTCCCCTTCATCTTTACTTTGGTCTCCTGTTGCGTTGCCTCGTGTCTCTAGATTGTTCTTCTATTCTATTCTTCTGATTCCTCGACTCAAATTTTGTTCTCTCTCTTCACTGTCAAAGCCCTCTCTTCGCCCTCTTCTGTCTTTCGATTTTATTCTCTCTTTGGTACAGAAAAAAGGAAGGAGGAGGAGAGAGAAGATGTCGGGCAAAGGCGCCAAGGGACTGATAATGGGGAAAAACTCCTCAGCTCTTAACAAAGACAAAGAGAAAGACGCCAAGAAGAAACCCACCTCTCGCTCTTCTCGTGCTGGTCTCCAGGTTCCCCCTCTTTATCTAATTACATTGATCTCTTCATTTTTAATCACACATTCTCACCCGTTACACCTGACGGATTTTGCAAGAATTTGGGCTTCTTTGGTATATCTATCTTATTATGTCTTTCACTTCTCATTTTGTTTTTATGTTTGTAATTTTTACGGCAAAATAAATGTTTTTCCCTTGGAATCATCCATGATTTGGGCTAGTTTTAGCTGCGTGATAATCAGAATTCTATTTTGTTCTCTTATTTTGATTGGTAGATTGTGATTTCTCTCCTTTGTTTAATATTTGGAAACTCGGGTCTTCTTTTTTATTTTTTGATAGAGTGATTTGGTTAAATCGGGTGTTTCTCTGACTGGATATACAATGGTGCATATCTTTAGTTGATGTAGTTTACAATTTTGCTCGACTAGTAAAGCAAAATCTTAATTTGGAGACTTAAATGCTAAATGATTACAATAATAATGTGCTATGATTTTTTAGTAAAAAAGGGAACGGTATTGGTGATGCTGTTGGTGCCGAAACACCCTAGATTTACCATTTTTATTCAATCTATGATTAAAATCAGTGAGGTGCCACCAGGGGAGGATCCAGGAATTTTGGCCAGTGGGGCGGATTTTAATTGGTTGAAATTAAATAAAGAAAACTTGAACTAATCATAATAATATTTAAAAATTGTAATAAATATTCATAATCCAAACTAAAAAAGGAATTTCAAATAAAAAAACATTTAGACACAATTTAGAAACTTATTTCGGTTACTTTGTCATTGTTGAATTTGAATGATTCCACAAATACTCAAAGCCTCAAACCAAATTTGTTTTTTATATTCAAACAAAACAATCAAACAAAACAATGAATTAATTTCAAAACATAAGCTAGTTTTGTACTTTTAAGATTTCACTGAGATTTAAAACTAAGAAGATTTTTGTACTTGTATTTAAAATTATTTTATGAAATTTATTTTGTCCCCTCGAAGTTTAACTTTTCTATTAATCTGCCCCCTTAAATTTATTAATTTACATATCTGCCCTACCCATAGCAAAAAAGAACTGTATATGATTGTAAAGAATATGAGAGCAGTGTTGAAAAAATAAGCTGTGATTCTGGAAGATTGGGATTGCTAAGAAGTTGGCGTTAATAATGACGTAGGAATTATATGTAGAGAGTTGGTTATCATGGTTGGTTATGTAGATCGACTACTGCTTACAACTTAAAGGAGTTTAAGGTTGCTGGTGCTATATAGAGAAGGGAAAGCAAAAGAACTGAGTTGGTTATATTTGATGAAAATCTACCACTGTAGAATAGAGGATGTAGTGGTAAGAATAACCTTTCCGAAAAAGACTATTATGTGCATTTGTTCAAAGATGCATCCTCAAAATCCTAGGTTCATTGATGAGACAATATTTTTGTTCTTTTAGGGGATTAAGACAGTTGTTAGCAGTGGCGGAACCATAACGTTTTTAGGGGGGATCAAAATACATCAGTAAATTTTTTTATTTATTTATTAACCATAAATATACAATATCAATTCAAATATTTAATGAAAATAATACATAATCTCTAATTCATGGCATAACAAACTCTAAATCTCTAATTTAATGGCAAAATTAAGCACAAAATTCCTAATTTGTAGACACGTATAGATATTAACATATATGAAAAATAAACATAGAAGGGGTGATCTCACTGACTTGGAGAGAGAATGGGAGAAGCAAAGGCAGGAGGAAGAGAGAGCGAGCTGTCGTGCTACAGTGGAAAAAAAGGGTTGTTGGCCTGTTGCGAATTACGATTTTGAAGAGAAAAGAAAAGGTTTTTTTTTTAAAACTTCCTAAATGAAACGACATCGTTTCATGTAAGTTTAAAAAAAAAGAAAAAATCCAATTGCTGCAGTGCGAAGAAGAAGGCGTGACTCGTGAGGCAGCATGTTGACAACATCTGGCAAATCTGCAGGGTCATGAGTGACAGCCTTGGGGGAGTCGCATGAAATGGCACCAGAATACTAGGGTCATATGACCACCCCTCGCCCCTTTGGTTCCGCCTCTGGTTGTTAGAATTGGTTTCAATTTGTTTACACACACACCACTCTCCCTCTCTCTCTCTCTACACTCACACTCACACTCACACTCACACTCACACTCACACTCACACTCACACTCACACCAACTCCATAATATATATTCCTACAATATCACTTCATTTACAATGTAACATGCATGTACAAGTAAGACATGAAAAATTGTTATAGTCTTCTATGATTTAAACTTGAAGCAGCTGCGTAAGTTTAAGAATCTGTAAAAGATTATTTTTGCCTTGCAGTTGGAAACTATGGTCAAGCAAAAACTTACACAAATGCTTTGATTGCTAAAAACTATTTTTGTTTACTTGTTTATACAAGTATAATTCGTTGCTGTAAATATATCTAGTGTCCTCTATCAAGCCTTCCTTTTTCTTCTGGTGTCCTTTTTGGGTGGGATTGGGTGGTGGGAAGAGGAAATCTTATTGGGTTGTTTTACTTATCAAAAAACAAAAAGAAATTTTATTGGGTTGTTTTACTTGTGAAAAAATAAAAAGAAATCTTTTTTGGTTTGTTTGACCTTTCCATCAAGTATAATGAACAAACTTCTATAAATGTTTAGTATGTGTTGAAAATGGGAGAAAGGAAAAATAGTACAGATGAAAAGCAGATGTCCTCCATCTCCTTCTTGGCTCCTATTTTTTGAGGTAATTTTAAGGTGGATCTAGAGGGAAAGAAACCTCTTTTCTCTTCCCTCCTACCAAAGAAGGGAAAGTTTCTCTGTGCTGTTTGCATTCTCTCCTTCCATTTTTACCTTCACTCTTAAGGACCATTTGACCCATGCCACTGAAGTCTGAAGGCACATTATCTATGATAGCAATCATCATGAATCAATTTGTTGGTACATTAATTATTGGTATAAATTCTAATCTGCAGTTTCCTGTTGGTCGTATCCATCGTTTACTGAAGCAAAGGACCACTGCAAATGGGAGAGTAGGAGCCACAGCAGCCGTCTATTCTGCAGCTATCTTGGAGTACTTGACTGCTGAGGTGTTGGAGCTAGCAGGCAATGCAAGCAAGGATCTCAAGGTGAAACGTATCACGCCAAGACATTTGCAGCTTGCCATTCGAGGTGATGAAGAACTTGATACCCTGATCAAAGGAACCATAGCTGGTGGAGGTGTGATTCCTCACATCCACAAGTCCCTCATCAACAAGTCATCAAAGGAGTAGCGTGAGCTCGGAATCCCCATTGGATTTAGTTGCTTTGTTTAATACGAGAATATTTTCTTATTACCTGTGACTAAAGCAACTGATTTAGTTCCATTTATCCTATGAAATGCCTAGACATGCATGTTTGGTGTATTTGCATTGTAGGAACATTTAATATAGGTTATTGGTATTGATTGGGATTTGGTAATGTGATCAGCCTATTACTTCTTTGATTTCCGTTCTATATCTGTATATTTTTTTCCCAGACTTATTCTGAATAGTGTTAGTGCAATACAATACCTGCTCAAAATATGCCAGAAAAGATGTTAATTCATATAAACTATAAATTTTGGGTGATTTCATCCCTGGTTCTTGTCATGTTAACTAGATCTTGTATTTTTCTATCAAAGTATCAGTTCGGAGCAGAAAAAAGACTCCCCCACCCCCTCTTCTACCGTATCTTTGAGGCGTGGAAGTGCTGTGTATTATGCAGTTGCAGTTTGCTGACTTGCGTCAACTACTTCTTTTGGAGAATTATTCTGCTGTTTACTTCTTTTGGAGAATTATTCTGCTGTTTGTGATCTTCCTTTGATCAAGTAGGGCTAATACAAGTATGGAGCCCGATACTAAAGTCTCAACACTACTCATTATAGTCAAACAGAAGCTGACATTCATTCAATAAATGGGCAGCAGTTGGGCAACAACATATAGCTTATTCTTGGAATGATATTTTCATAGATATCTACTTGCTAAAACTGGGTAGTGCTAATAAAATTAATTCATACACTTAACTTTCCAATTGATTATAACAATATTCTCAAGTCAAAAATGCAGAATTTAAGTGTAAAATTTTAATTCAAGGAGACAATGCGCTAGAATAACAGAGCTCTGAGCAATTTGACGAAAGGATTCCAATATCAATCTAATTGGTTTTAGTACATAACCAAAACTCCAATAATAACCATGGTTTCCAGTTGGACTAAAGATGTCCTATGTGAGAGATCATTCACATCTCTTTAAACTACAAGAACATATTGAGAATTCAGAATTCTGATACCTTTGGCACATCCACTGGGAACTTGTGAATCACAGCCATCCACGGGTTCTTCTCCTTTGCTGGGTTTATGGTTCTTAAGGCCTTCACACAGCGCTGTTACACTTGAACCCTGATCCAAATGCTGTATGCCACAACCTATCTTCCTTCTTAATTCTCTCCCCTTGGCTTCTGCATAAGCCAATTCATAATACAACGAACTACTTGATGTGTTGCCAAACCGATAAAGCGTCATTCTCGATGATTCCATATGCCATTCTGAAAGCTGCAAGTTTCTTTCCAACGCATCCAGAACCGCTCTTCCCCCAGCATGAATGCAGAAATGCTCGAATGGTAGTTTTAAATCAGGAATATACGGCTTGATCTTCATCTTGAACAGCTTCTTCCCAACTAATGTAGCTAGGAACAACAATTGTTCAGACATTGGCAATACAAGAGGGGCTAACGTAGTTATGTTGGTTTTTAAAAGCATCACCAGCAACTGTCATGACGCAGCGAAATACAGTGTCCTCTTCCTTCTTCATCCCAACTCATATGCATTGGTTGTCACTCGTCAGCATGGAGAACGTCACTTTGAACTGGTATTGTGGGAATGATCGTTCGAAGCTTGTCCCAAATTGCATATTTCGAATGGGAGGTGCTGCCGTTGTGCTTTGTAACAAGTTTTTTTGACAGAATACGATCAAAATATCAGTTAGTGCACACTGTAAGGACACACAAGGGTGCTGATGATAAGTGTCATGACGCAACAATTGTTCAGACATTGGCAATACAGTGTGGTTCAGTGATCCATGTGAATCAAATACATCAATCAACCATAATTGTAAAACTTGGTACTACTAAATTCATATAGCAGAATCTCACAGCTAAATTACTCTTCACTGGAAATTAGCTGAATGTCCCGAATCATATTAATTTTATAGATATAATTAATACGAAACTACAACTTTCCAACATGCAAAGATCAATGCAGTACTTATTTTTTTCTTCCCCTTTATCAATCAAGCTAAACTAATCAGATGATTTGGGTTGCAACTGTTTGATAATGAAAAAGAATATAATGAATACAGAAAATTAGGACCAAGGATTGACACGGGTAGTCTCTGTCCTTAAGGTGTTTATTGCCCCTTACCACTAAGGTTTGCTAAAGGCTACTAGCAATATACCTCCAGGATTTTATGTCAAAGCTTATATCTGTTCTAAGTGATAGCAATTCACTCTAAACCTCAATTTATGCTGTTGTGTAAAAGAAGATAGAAGAAAGAAGAGGAGACTCCAATTTCATAACTGAATTGTGAGTTAAGAATCATTTATAAAATAAATGATATATTAATCACATATCAGTTTTGCATCCTATAATGATTAAACAAAAAACTGTTTTAATCATTAATGAAGTTTATTATTCTGGTTTAATGTTAAAAAGAAACTCATGGCTCCTAGCGACGATGCGCAAGTGCAAAGTGCGCCTAAAGCCCCAATGCGACTTTGCGACCCGCACCACGGTCCCGGGTCGCGGGACGCGGGCAGGTGGTGCTCTACACCACGCCATAGTGACCAACTCCAAGCCTTTCCTTTAGTTCCACTAGTGAATTAAACTATTCCACATATACTTATAAAGTATTAAATAGTTTTATTCTTACTCAATGTGGGACTTAAAGAAAATAGTTTTCTTAAACAACAATAAACCTTTTCATGTACTCCACTTTGGATACAATTAAAACACAATATATAACTCCTACTTGAACCATATATTGCTCTCTATTAATCTCCTTGTAATAGGCTATCAAATGCACAATTTATTTAATATAAATTCAATCAATTAATGGGTCTAAATTAATCCCCAAAATGATCAAAAACCCATAAAGAAAAGGTGCAATTAACAGATAATATCTTCATCCACTTGTAAGCTCTTAGCAAGAAAATCCACAGGGAGCTGAGGATCCGAAGAGAACATGGCATCCGGCATGCGCATGGATCCCGGGTTGTCGTTATTTAAAAATATGAGTGTATCGGCCTCGACATCTCCAATGTTATGTTGGAAATGGATCATACCAAATGGGATAACAAATACATCACCCTTTTTGAGGATCTTGCTAAAGAAACGGTTTTCGGGGCCTGAACTCACAAAACCAGTTTCAATGGTGCCTTCAAGAACTAGAACCAATTCGATGGAGCGCGGGTGGGTGTGAGGAGGATTGAACCCGGATGCTGGAATTTTGAACCGGAATATTTGGAGCCCCAGAGTGTTGATGCCTGGTATTTCTCCTACTGAGGCTCGAGGGAGTGGTCCGCCATAGTAGAAATCGTTATCGACAACTTTTGCAGGGTCCTTGCATGGCCTCCCGTTAATGATCACTGCATGTTTCAAATTATAAAGTAGTTAGTTAAGATTATGTATGTATAAACATGCACGATCCTGTCTTTTTTGGTGCTTTTAAAAGGGGGACTGATTTTTGCATTAATTCAACTATTTCAGTGCAAATAGTGCAGTACTTGTACTATGTACTGCACTTTCAAAAATAAATAAATGTACCGCAAGTCTTGAACATTTATTCCCTTGAAAGATAAAGAGTAGTGCAACGTATGCATATATATTAAGATATGAGTATTTGAAAAAATTCGAAATACTAAGAGAAGTATAGAAAAAATTGATTTGAGTAAAAAAATAAAATTAAGGAATAACTAGACGCTAATTCTCTACATTAAATTTTCATTTAATGAGTTGACTAGAAATTAGTGTGTATTCAAAACACATACTCGATCCTTTTACTTACATGTGCTGTTAAGGTCAGCAACACAAGAGTCCTGTAGAGGAGGTGGTTGAAAAGACATAGTAATGGTGCATATTGCCAGAACCTGCATGAAGGCTAGCAAGATACTACTGTTGTGGCTGCCCATAATAACTTAATTAATTAATCTCAGATATCTAAATTACTAGCTACTATATATCTTCTTATATATGAAATGAAGCCTATATTTAAGTAGTGGTGAATCATTCATCATCCTATCCTTCAGTTGAAGTATTTATAGACAGAGAGAGATCGATCGAGGGAGATCAGTGGCTGGCTCCTCGTGTACGTCTTATGTGCTTGATTGATCCTAATTAACTGATGCTTTGGGGACTATATATAATTAATAAACCAACAATCTTGGTACGTACGTATAACACATGAATAAATAATCTAATGGGCGTCTATATATAATACTCCCTACATAGAAGCTGCCATATAACTATATATATATATATATATATTGGGCGACAGTCAAATTAACAAGTGTTTCCATTTCAATAAGTACAAGAACAAAGCCCAAAAAGCAATACAATTAACGTTAATGATAAATTGATAATGAATGGATAATGCTTAATATGGGAATAAAGATAGTCTACCGAATCGCCGGAAATGGAATAGCAACTACAGACGGGCAAAAGAGGAGATAATCTAAGTGACGACTACTCGATCAAATTAGCACCATATGTTCATGTTTTTTAGTGTTAATAATTAAGGGAGTATATCTAATACTAGTAGTATTATCTTCTACGTACCATCAGGTCAGGTGGTTTACATTTATGAGTAATGCTACAGACACAAACTATTTTACAAACATTTTACAAACTGTTGAGGTGACATACTCCACTTCAATATATTGATCAACAAATTGTTTCAATATAATCTTCGGCCTCATACAATATGTTGAGGTGGAGAATTAAATATTTAACCTTTTCTTTTGACAGAACTATATATCTTTAAATGGAGAACAATATATATATATCGACCCCTGAAAGCTACTGTAAAGGCTAAATTATGGTTTAATGTTACAAACACAAATTATTTTATAAACTGTTGATATGACATACTCCACCCCAGTATATTGATCAACAAATTGCTTCAATGCAGTTTTCGGCCTCACACAATATGCTAAGTAGAGTATGTCACATCAGTAATTTATAAAATATTTATAAAATAGTTTATGTCTCTAATATTAACCATCGGTTCATATGTATAAATAGGAAATTACACATACTAAAATTGATCGATCTATATTCCGAGTCGAGATTAAGAGGTCAGGCCTATGCAATTCGTCATCACTAAGATCTAAGGAGAAAACATTTGCAAATTTTTTCTAAATCATTGTAATTTAATATCATGACAAATCTTAATATGTACGAAAAAGTATAGCACTTAATAAGAAGATTGATAATTTGTCCCAAATCATATATATATATATATATATATATATATATATATATATATATATATATATATATATATTGCATACATAAAAGTAAAAATTGCATACCTTGAAGGTGAAAATCGCGACAATTCTTTTGATCGGTTGAATGTCCGGGTAGAAGCCACGTACAGAGTCGGTGAGAGACAGATGGAAGACAAATATGCGCACGAGCGGGAGGTAGGAGAGAGGAAAACGAATTAAAAGCTATTGGTATTCAAATTTGGTTAAAGCCGATCAAAGGATATTACTGTTACTGGTATTCAAATTTGGTTACAGCCGATCAAAGGATATTACTGTTACTGTTACTAGTAAGAATAGTAACAAAATTCTACTTCTTTTTGACTTAAAAATCTTCTCTACGTTGGTTAAGAGAGATCAATATTATAAACTAAAATTCATATTTCATCTGAAGTTAATAATTAGATTTAAATAAATATTCAGCCAATTATATATATTATTTTTTTCATATAACTAAAGCAAGCTGAAATCCTTATCTTTAAAAAAGGCCAAAGAATTTGAATATGAAGGAGATAAAAGTGTGAGAATAATATTAATTTCACCATTGGATCTTATTTAATACTCGGTCTATATTCCATGCACACAAAAAAATTATTTTTTTATTGTTAGTAATATAAAATGACATATATAATATTCTCAAGTTTGTTATCCTAATTTTATTATTAAATCACTAGTACTAATTAACTAACCTACAATTTATTAATTCTAAGAACAAACATGAAAGATTGAATACATCATTCATAATTATAAAATTTATAAATGAGCCCCGGCCCCTTATGCAGGCCGACCGGGATTACTTGCATTCATTTTGTCCAAGTTCATATATACTGCATGTCCTAGACCCCGGCCACTAATTAATTTTATACTTGTATATATAATTAAATACATACAATTTCTTGAAATAAAAAGTGTACGTACGTATCCATACTGCATGGACACACTTCGTACGTACGTACTTTGTGATCCAGTTACAACGTAACTCTTCCTCCAGTATACATACACACATACCTTTCCAGTTTCCACTAAATAAACAAACATGCCGACATATTTCATTCAAGTATGTCAACATAATATATCAAAAAGTTATTCTGCCACTATGTGTGTATGTTAGCTGTTGCGCCACCACATGGCACATATTACCACATTCGATCCACACTTCTTCGACATCATTGCACAAATCTCCACGCACGAGCAGTACTTACTTCAATCATCCGATCCACCTAGTCATGTTTCTTCTCTATCCATATATCTATATGGAGTATATGTTTTTGTGTGTGTGTGTGTGTATATATATATATATATATATATATATATATATATATAGGTGATGCCCTAATCGACTATCTCAAGCTCCATATCTAGATCAGTACTCTATTTTCCCCCCATTAATTTTCAATAGGGAAAAATGTGTCATATTTCTGAGATGATTAGTTTATGGTGCCATGTGAATTATGATTATTTGAATGATGGTAATTCACATTTTGATCGCGTTAATGTACCGGCTGCATGGATGGAAGGCGATGACGACGACGATGGTGATTATGATTATGCTCCAGCTGCTTGAACTGATGATGATTGTATGTCAACAGCTTGCTTATCATAATATCCTAACTTCCCATTTCCAAACCCTAAAACCCTAGTTATTTCATGGCTACATATTGTAATAGTTTTTTGGGTAATTTATTAAGTCCTCCGATATATCATTCAGCCGCTTAATTAGTTAGCTTTTCCTCCTATCTTTTTAAGTGTACGTGGCAAAACATTATAATGAAAACTTCTTTTTATAACACCCAAAAAGAATGCATGCTAATGTGTTCATTTAAGAAATGATGGTACGTAGATTAATATTCAATTAAAACCATTACAGCGTGGGGGGTTTTCAGTGACAATGGTATTTAATTGAGAATTTTTTTAATTAATTACTCGAGTATATATACATACATATGTATGTATGCTTTGGAGCTATTTTTTAGACACATATATGCATGTTAACTGAAAAATAATTTAATCGCGGTGACTAGAACACTAGCTGATTAATTCTCTTGGCCCATCAAATCAGGAGAATAAATGGTCTTAATGTTACAAAAACGTGTATATATACCACTAATTAATTAAGGTAATTGTTCAATTTAGTCATGTACGTATGTACCGTACGTACCGTACGTACGTAAGTACCTGTGTTGATTTATTTAGACAGACAATGCATCTACCCGTACAAAGTCAGCCTATTTCTTTAGTTTGAACCCAAGTGATCGAGACACCTAGCTGGCTAGTGGTATATATTTAATTATGTTTTCAGTCCATATAACGTAGTACATGTATTTGTGTGTCCAAAAAAATTGTACATTGCTAGAATTAGTTTTTTGTATTGATTGAGGATGAGAGAAATTTATAAAAAGTACATAATTGATTGATGAATTAAAGAGGGAAGAAGAACATGTGAATGATTACTACAATGACACGTGACAGAATTCGAAAAACTTGTTAGGGTAATAAGGATTCAGAGAGTTTTCTTGTTTCGGGTTGAGAGAGAATGTTAAAGTCTCCTAATCCTCCAAAAGGTTCAACAGTCCAAAGTTTGGTCCCCATTCATATATAGAATGGAAGGAGTATTTATAAAATTTTCTGAAACTTAAGTGGTCACATATTTTTAAGAAAATTTCAGAAATACCCTTTAGTCATTAGAATAATGCACATTGTCATATCATTCTAGCCACCAATCCAATTTCTCAATCAATTTTCAAAACGAGCCGCCTCCACGAGCTTTCTGCCTCAGGACACATAGATGTTTCTCTTGTGTCTAGCATCTTTATTTGCAATTTTTTTCATTTTTATTTAATTAAGTCATGCGAACCCTAATTTATATATTTAATGAGTTCGTAAAATTCTAATTATATTTTTAATTCAATTAAGTCATATAAACATTAATTTACACTTAGCGCACAATGTGTAATCAAGAAGTGGCCACAAACCATAATTAACGGTTAAAACATTTGTAGAAGATCCGGTCCCAGCTAGACCTGGCAAAGATGGCCCAGGCTCGCGGGCCGACCCGGCCCGTCCGTCAAAAATCGGGCTTTGGGCCGAAGTTTTCTAGCTCGCCAAAACCCGGGCCTTTTTGGCCCAGCTCGTTTTTAGCCCAGCCCGTGGAGGCCGGCCTGACCCGTGAATATTTTTTTTAAAAATAAAATGTTACTACTTGTGGATTGTGAGGCTTGAACACAAGACTTGTAAGTAAATAAATAAGAGTTCAAACCAACTAAGCTACAATAACTATTTAATTTTAATGCAATATTCAATATATTTTAACTATAATTAAAAATTATAATTAAGATATGTAGTTAATGTAGATAATTAATTAATAATACTAATTTATAATACTATTAAAATTTTAATTGATTGAGATATGTAGTTAATAATTTTAAAGTATAAAACTATTAAACTAACAAATAACAATTGTAGTACATTTGGAAAGTAAATCAATCATTAATTCATTATCCATTAATTATGCATTCCCATTACTTATTTGGAAAGTAAATCAATCAATATTCCAAATCATGCCTTTAGAATAATATCTAAAATTATAATACTATTAAAATTTTAATTGATTGAGATATGTAGTTAATTTAAGTAATTAGAATTATTGTTTATTATAAATTATTTTATTATTTTTAATATTTATTACTATTACTATTTTTGGTGTATCAAGATTTTGAAAAAAAAATATAAAAAAAAGCCCGCAGACCGGGCCGGCCCGCCCAACCCGAACCACGAGCCAAAACATATCTAGCCCGCCAAAACTCGAGCCTTTTCGGCCCTGCCCGAGCTAGGCCCGGCCCGACCTACCCGTTTACCAGGTCTAGTCCCAGCCAACCTACCCCGTAAAAATATAAAGCCAACTTACGCGGTTACTTTTGGATTTTCATTTGTCTACCAGCAGCCAAAAGGGCGAAAGATATTTTACATCTTTACCACTTGTTACTAATTGCCTACTAATTAGTACTTCTTCCGTCCCACGATAAAAGTTCTGGTTGACTTTTTGTACTTATTAAAAAAGATAATAAAATGACAAAGTTGTCCATATTTAATTGCATAATTTTTTGCACATTACTAATATAGAGAATATAAATATAACAATTAATAATAAGGGTATAATATGCAAATTATTGTAAAAAATAGATCATTTAAGATAAGTACACATTTAACTTTAGACTATCTAAAATAGTAATAAATACTTTTATAATGGGACATAGGGAGTATATTACAATAATTTGTATCAAATCTCAAATTTTGAATAAATTTTAGGTCAAATTTTAAGTTCGAATCGAATTAAATTTATTTAAACAAGATTTTAAACCACTAATTCAATAATATCTTAATGTGTCATCTTAGCTCACGTAATAAATTTTTGTGTCAAACTTTAAGTCCGAATTAAATTAAATTCATCTAAATAGGGTCTTTTGGTCATCTTAACTCATCACATACTCACCTAAAAGATCATGATTGAATGTACTATTGTTAGTAATTTCATTCCTTATATACACATAATTTTTTTTCATATATTTCAATATAGGACTGGAGTGTTACATATATTCTCTTGGTTCCAAACTTAAATACATTTGCAAGTTAACGATTTAAGTAAAAAAAATACTTTTCTAAATTTATCTGCTGACATAATAATACTCCATCAATTAAGAATAAAAATAAAATTTCATGTCACTTTATAGTCTAAATAAAGAAAATATATATTTTTAATTTTGAAGTGGACAAATAAAAAAATAAATCTTTAATTTTGAAACATTGTTATAATTTACAAGGAAGTGAATTTCGGCGTACGTTACCAGCATTGGGCCATCCACACTCCCTACACATCAGTCCACGCTCCTTTAGTGGGCTAACTTGTGTGAAAACAAAGTTCAACACATATATGGGTATGACCTCAAATTCCCATTAATTCAATATCAACCCAAAACATCAAAAAACCCTAGCTAGTTTTTCAAAGGCAACACTCACTATATATTTCCAAGAGAAAAAATGTCTCTTAATTTATCAAAGAGCAACTCTGGATTATGGTGCATGCAAGGGGCGAGCAGAAGGAGATGAAGATGATGACGGATATGAGTATATATGTCCCGGCTGCGTGTATACAAGGTGGATGTGGCGGCGACGATGATGATGATGATGGTGATTATGACTATGCTCCTGCGGCATCCTTGGAGGGCGATGGCGATGACGATGGTGGCTATGATTATGCTCCTGCTGCATGATTAATGGCTTAGATTAATTTTCAGTACCACTGCTACATCTTATCTAGACAGACTTCAATGCTGACAGTACTATTATATTTAACACAGGCGGCGTAAAATGAAAAGGACAAAAAAGAAGTTTTTTTTATTTTGCCAAATCCCTATTTTTTGTTTAGTGTAAAGTCTTGGTATTAGTTGAAGGTTCTTGATGATGCAGTGGTGTCTCAGAGATAATCGTATATTAGGGGGTGCAGTGATATAATGTCAGTTATGCTGTATTGATTTATAGATATTGGTCACTTGCTATATATTATATTGCAAATTAATGAATTAAATTATCAAATCCTTTGATTCAGTTAGGGAAAAACCATGACAATAGTCAATATGTATTCATTTTCCTAAGAAAGATGACGAGCAACCGATAAGATGATCCGACCAGAGTTTTATAGAGCCAACTTTGATATTATATGATATAATTCAGGTCAAATTTTGAATCTGGAATAAATCTCAAGTCCAAATCGAATTAAATCCATTCAAATAATTAGACCTTAAATCATCGGCTCATTAATATCTTACAACACGTATTATTGATATAATTTTATAACATTAAACATAATAGCGATTGCTTATAGTGTTCTTGTATTGAAAAAATATAGTGTTATTTATTGGACAGAAGATAATGAGAGAATCAAAATTATATTTAATATTTAAAATAATATTAGAAATTAAATAAATAATTAATACTTATTTAAAATTCTAAAACAATAAATATTAACTAAAATATTTTTCTAAAACCACTTATATTTAAACGGAGTCCTATAAAGTTAGGAAGAAGATCATATATATACTTGGATCAAGAGCTGCAACTTGATCTATGGCAGCAGCCTGGACACACACACAAATTAATGAATTATATATATATATATACTCCCCTTTGAAATAGTATGACGAACTTTGAAGCCACCGCTGGTGAATATTCTAGTTTAATAGATTAAAATAGTCAATCATCAATTTCATTAATATGTTGATATTAAAATATGGAAGTGGTTAGTATGAAATTTATTTTGGGGTAAGTCGGTCAATTAACCAATAGAATACTGACACGTAGACTAGATTATATACGTGTCAATATTTTATTGACCAATTGACAAACTTACCAACAAAATAACTTTATGCTAACCAGATTCCTAAAATATTGATGGAGTCCATAAAAACAAAATCAATCAGAGTCCCAAACAACATTATAATTATTAAAATTATTATTCAAAATCTATGGATATATTTTGGGTTAAAACAACTCAATTGAACTCCAAAAATATGGATGGGGTGGGGAAAAAATAAAATATTGTAATTAGTAGCAAATTCAAATCTGAGATGGGCCAAGACCAAGACCTGAACCTAGATTAGATATTCTGGGCCCTTGCTTTTTTGATTGAAAGAATATATCGATCTTCTGAAGCTTCAATTCAGCTCTGAACCTTGCAATGAAGTTATCAGCTTTAGTGTCCACATCTGGGCTCGGACAGAACAAAGAATATGTAGACGACGTCGCATCGCCGCCAGGTGTACAAGTCTCAACGTTGTCAAGATCTGGAAATCCAGAGCGGGAACTAGGGTTGCTCTGTATGCTAACATAATCACCTTGTACTACAAACTTCCAGTCTGGCATTTTGAATGGCGGTGGCGACGGCGGTATAGGAACCAACGGCGAGGTTCCGCCGCTGCTTGAATTTTCATCCACGCTTTTGAAACTGTTGATCTTTACCGGTAATAGGGGTTGATATGTGGTAGCTAGTTGAGTTTGGTTCTGGATTTCAACACACGCACCGCCTTGAATGGTGGAGGCGGATGAGGTGGCGGAGGCGGAGGCGCTGGACGAGTCGGATGTGGGTATGACAGAATTCTCCTCCTCTTGCCTTATAATATATCGATTGTAATGTTAGGGTAATGATATATTTAGGTTAATGCTTGTTTTTTTTGTTAATTTGATATGTTAAATTGTGTTTTGATTATTTTGCCCCATAATAAATTAGATTTATTTATTTTATGATTAACAAATTATTTTTTTGCCACATCAGCTTCTTAAGGCCCCACACAATTAGTCACGTCAGCAATTTCTGACGTGTCATGTCCAATTTGTTGCAATTAAAAAAAATTAATAGTTTAATCATTTAATCGACAAAATTGAAAGGTGGATCACCGAAGTAGAATATAACTTATAGTTTAGGGTATTAATTCATATTTAAGCCTATAATATATAATGACTTAATTTTCTTACACACGTATATATAGGGGTTTCATCCACAACAACCAATTTTTTGGCTTGTGAATTTTTTTTTGCTCCAGCCGAAATTTTACAGGCCAAAAAAGGGGTTGCTCCACAGCAATCGGTTACTGTGGATGGAACCACACACACATGAATCCACCCACCTACCAATCAATCCCCTACACCTAGACCTGGCAATATACTTGGTTAACTGTCGGGTCAACCCATATTAACTGGAACTAAATGAGTTGGTTAACTGTTTTTATTTATTTGGGTTGGTTAAAGTTTGGAACCATATTTTAAAAAAATATATAGTTCCAACCCGGTTAACCATTTTTTGACCTATATTTTATTCCAAATTCAAATCAAAAGTTCTTTCCATCCATATTTACATATTTAAGAAGCTCAACCACCCACCCCACCCCACCCCACCCCACCCCAAGCCACGCCACGCATCGCACCCACCCCACCTCACTCCACCCTACAAAAAAAAATATTATGTGATTATGTATATACCTCTTACCCCCCACCCGACCCCACCCCACCCAACCCCACCCCACCACCCACCACCCACCCCCCACCCACCACCCACCACCCACCACCCACCACCCACCCACCACCCACCCACCACCCACTAACTACTAGAAAAATAAGAATACGTGACGAAATTTTGTGACAATTTTTAAAAACAATCACAAAAGATAGTAATTTGTGATTAATTTTTTAAGCAATCATAAAATAATAGTATATATGATGGCTCTTAATGATGACTAATTTTGTCATTAATGTATTATAATTGTGATGACCATGTCAATCACACCAATTTTTTCAGGCAAAATAAATTTTTTTGTGACGCACTAAGTTATCACTTATAGATATATCCTTTTCGTGATTGCATTTAAGCTATCACTAATATTTTAATATAAGAAATAATTTAAACAATATTTTATGACGGTCGTGACAATTATTAAATAGATAGATTTTTATGACGACTTTTATTTGTAATTACAAAAAGAATGTATTTTGTGATGGAATTTTCAAGCCGTCACAAAATAATAAAATATATGACGGCTCTTAGTGATGACAAATTTTACCATTATTATAGAGTATTTGTGACTGCCATTACAATCACCAAATCTTATTTGAAAGTAATTTTGTTTAGTAAGTCAACTCACATATGTTTCCTTTTATATTTTATTTTAAAATTATAATCATGATCTGGACTTTGATGTAGTGATAATACTCGTTATTTAGTTTGCAAATGGGAGAGGGTTCGAATCATACAAGTATCATTTGATACAATTAATATAGATATAATTAATATAGTGAAATAAATTACACGTGAATCTATTTACGTTCTTACATTTGATCCTTAAAGTCTTATTTTTTTTTGTGATGACTTTGACAATCACAATAGATTATATGTTAATGTGATTGTATTAATCATCACAAAAGTACTAAGCATTTACGTGATTGTCAAAATCAACACATAAAATCTTTCATGATGGACGTATATAAGACGACCATATTAAGCATCACGTAAACCTTTCGTGATGATTTTTTTACTTTTTGTGATGAATTTAAGCGATCACAAATGACCATTTTTTTAGTAGTGACCCCACACCCCCCAAAAAATAATATTATGTGATTATGTATACACCCCTTACCACCACCCACCCACCCAAAAAAAATAATATTATGTGATTATGTATACACATCTTACCTCCCACCCCCACCCACCCCCACCCACCCACACCCACCCACACCCACACCCACACCCACACCCAAAAAATAATAATATTATGTGATTATGTATACACCTCTTACCCCCACCCCCACCCCTACCCCTACCTCTACCCCTACCCCCACCCCTACCCCCACCCTTACCTTACCTTATCCCCACTCCCCCACCCTACCCCCATCCCTACCCCACCAAAAATATATATTATGTGATTATGTATACACTCCTTACCCTCCACCCCACCCCATCCCACCCCACCCCACCCCACCCCACCCCACCCCACCCCACCCCACCCCACCCCTACCCTACCCTACCCTATCCTACCTTACCCTGCTCCCATCCACCAAAAAAATAATATTATGTGATTATGTATACACCCCACTCTCCACCCCCAAAAAATAAATAATAATATATCAAATCAGACTTTTATAGAATTATAACTATATTAAAATGGTTAATATGGTTAATATGATTTTTAATCATAACCATATGGTTCCAACCCACATTATCTATATTAAAAATGATTAATACTCCCTCTGTCCCACGATAAAAGTCCTGGTGGACTTTTTACGCATATTAAGAATAAGAATAAAATGACAAAATTATCCATAATAATGTCATTAAATATGGAGAGAGAATTAGAATAAGAAAAGTATGAGATATTTAATGCTACGGGCAAAATAAAAAAAATGTGTAAAAGTTTGGTTATTAAAAGAAAGTGGACATTTAACATGGGACAATCCAAAATAGTAATAAGGACTTTTAACGTGGGACGGAGGGAGTATGATTTTAGTTTTTAAATAGTTGGTTAATCATTTTAAAAATTAAAATCAATTCATAACCATATTTTATCAGGTCTACCAACATCACATACAAACACAGATGTGTAATATACACAAAAGAATATCATATATTCTTAATTTCACACGTTCAAATTATTAACATTTATAAATAGACGATATGACGACATGTTCCATATACACGTAAATATCCATACAATATTTACGTGTATCAATATGACGACATGTTTCATAAATAGAGGATATGCACGTAAATATCCATACAAGCATAGAACTTTTGGGGCGGCTAATGACTTGTATGCATGAATAAAATTGAAGATAGATGTATGGTCAGACGCTGACATTCGTTACAATCAACTCAAAGGTGTCAATATGAAGAAAAAATCTAGGGGATTGGCCTTTTTTTGACCGGGATAGTGATCGGGTTGGAATTTATTTATTTATTTATTTTTTTAATTATAAAATAATTAATATAATTTATTGAAATTTAAATTTTTATAAAATATAATAATTTAGGTGTCATTTAGATACACGTAACAAACAGAGTTATACAGACTGTATAATTTTGATAATTTTATTTTTTATGTGTATCTAAAAAGACACCTAAATCACTACATTTTATAAAAAATTTAGTTCTAATAAATCATATTAATTATTTTATAGTCAAAAATAAAAAAAATATTTTCGACCGTTCACTACCCCGGTCGAAAAAGACCGGTCCCCTTAGAAGGAATCTCATATCATTGATCATGTTATGTACAAAACGATTATTAAAGATACACATTTTTGTCTTTAAAAAATAAAATATATAAAATAAAAAATAAATATGTTATTTAGTGAAATTCATTAATATAAAAAATATAAAAATATTTATTATTTTATATAATCTTGTAGGATTACTAAGGATAAATAAGAAAAAAGATTTACTTTTACTTGTATTAATATGTATGTAACTTGTATTTTGTTCATTCTTTTTAGAACGGAGAAAGTAAGATCGACTGTCATACTAATCAAACCGTATAGTACAACTTAATCTATCTAATAAAATACAAATGATTTTAAATTTTCCGGTTCACTCAATAAATCATGTGGACTGTTCAAAATTTGAGATAAATCTTACTGTCCATATAGTGTCGGAGGCACGGGACCCAGCTAATTATATACTCCCTCCGTCCCAGGATAAAAGTCCTGGTGGACTTTTCACGCATATTAAGAAGAGGAATAAAATGACATAATTGCCTATAATAATGTCATTAAATATGGAGAGAGAATTAGAATAAGAAAAGTATGAGATATTTAATGCTACGGGCATAATAGGAAAACATATGTAAAAGTTTGGTTATTAAAAGAAAGAGTACATTTAACATGGGACAACCCAAAATAGTAATAAGACTTTTATCCTGGGACGGAGGAAGTAATATTTATCCAACAGGCATGAAGCGGATAATCATAAAATTCACAAGTAGAAATCATGACGGCGCCTATTTTTGTTGACATCTAATAAGAAAATTTTGTATTAAACCAGAAGTGAACTAACTGCAGCATGCATCCAGTAAATATATATTATATTGCAAAAGGAAAAAAAACAGCATAACCCCAATCTTAATAGCAACTCCAGTACTTAATTGCTCAATCTTCTGGATTTTGGGTCTTCATCTCTTTTTATACTAACCAATTCTGTCTTGCCACATGTACCACATATATAGAGAGATGCTGATGGATTTCCTTTATTATCCTGTCCAAACGATAAGTGCACCCGGTCCAATTGGCTAGTACACATTACTAAAATAACCACTTGTACCCATACCAGCTAAGGCTTTCGAATTCACCATACTTTTTGACTTTTCACAGAATGATCCTCAACACAGACCCAACCATGCACCAAAAAGATGCTTTATACCACTTAAAAGTTATAGAATCTCCTTCATATTTACCTATACTCTTGTATGTTTATGCTGACCTGTTAATTTTAATTTCCTACGTGGCTGGAGCACATATTACCGCAGACATTCAACATCCGGTTATGCACACACTGCAGCCATCACTCCACACTCCTCTCGTGGCTGACTTGTGCCAAAACGAGACTATCGCCTTCTCATACCATTATATAACCAAATAGCCTCACACTTCCATTCAAACTCAACCCAAACCAGAAAAAACCCTAGTTTTTTCATCTTCTAGCTAGTCTGAGTCCTGTCTGATCATCAGGCAAACAACAACCCCCTTATTCAGAAAAAATATAATTCATTTTTCATACCAAGAATTTCATAAAAATGTCTCTCGTTTCAAAAACCATTGGCCCATGGTGCAAGAAGCATGCAGATGGAGATGATGATGGATATGACTATGCCCCGGCAGCACACATAGAACAAGATGGAGACGATGATGATGGAGATTACGATTATGCTCCAGCTGCATCCTTGGAAGGTGATGATGACGATGATGGTGGTTATGATTATGCTCCAGCTGCATGAATGAATTATACTGTAGTAGTGTAAACTCATGGCAGAATGCAAAAGAGCCTGACTATTACTCCTAGTTACAGAGTTCATAAACATCCTAAATTTTGTAGCTAACGATGAGATCAAGGGCATTATATTAGTCTATGGTCGATCTTGATGCTAGCTGATGGGTCCAGCTAGTTTATTATGTATGGTGGGTTAGAGATTCACTTTTTCTAGTAGTTTTGATGACTAGAGATCAGCTTCTCATAACTATGTTATTCATCTATATATGAAATTGCCATTTCAATTAATAACATAAGGGTATATCTAAATCTTATGATTCATTACATACGTACGGGTATTCAATAAATTAAAGATTATATTAGAACTATTTGGAGCTAGCTAGCTATATTTGTTGCCAAATAAATAAGCTGTGTAGAGCTGCTAGCTGTTCTTTTTGTTACACGAACAACAAGATTTTGATATATTAGCTTTCCTGGTTGTCTGCTAGTGTTATTTAGTGGGATAATACGATACAGTCTCATTAAGTGCATTGTGAGAACCAACTATCTTTACTCAATTACAAGAAATAATTGCTTATTCTAGGCTAGCATTAAGATATTCTTGGGGAGAATTAAGAGAAATAAGCCTTACAAAAATTTTGATTGATTGTTTTAATTGCTGGAACCAATGAGTAGTTCAAAAAGATTATGTGGGGTCCAATATTTGGTGATCCACTACATTACATACTTGGACCCAGTTCCAACCAGCGTAACAATTTTGTGTGTTCGTTCAGATATTAATTTGGATAAATATAATTGCGCTAGTTTTGCTGTACAAATGATAAAAGTACTAAGAATAATTGAGCTAGCTCTCTCTTTTGAAGTATACGGGACTAGCTAGCAAGAAAATCTTGCCGATTTGACCATAGGACCTAGCAGGTTGGCAACTATATATTAAGGTTCCATGTCTCATTTTCTCCTTCAAAAGCTCATATATAAAAATCAGATCACATGTTCAGTGTATAAATCCTAGCATGAACAAAAGAAGAGAAAACATTACATAATCTTCCAAGCTGCCAATGCCATGGAGAAGTTTCTTATTCACGTGAAGATAAAAGTGATCCACTAGACATTAAGAAAGGATTTTAACTTTCTTTCAAATAGCGTAGCTTGGGTCCACAATTGCTGCTCTGTACATAAGTAAGAGGGTCATGAGTATCCATTTTCAGTAGTCTTATTGACGATTTACATTATAACATTAATGAGTTCAAGAACTTTCCATCAACAGAGGATTTAATGATCATTTTTGTGATGCAAGTGATCGATGCAATGTTAGGTATAAATATATGAATCAACTTCAATACGAAATTAAACATGCATGATCTCAAATCCAAAAGATGTGGATTATCCCATACCAACGTCGCATCATTTTCGAGTGACCTTTTCGTCAGAATTAGCTTGTTAATAGTTTAATTTCGACAGAAATTCTGTCGGGAACAACATTTACGACGGAATTAATTTCTACAAAAATCAGTATAATTCCGTCAAAAATAAATATGATGCTGGCGGAAATTTTGTCGCCAAGGATGCTTCCCAAACATATCAGTATCAATGGGTATAGAGCTTCAACAGATTACGGACTTGTGTTAAAATAATCATATATATCAAAGTGTATACAGCACAAGTTTACCAGGTACCTTGTTTGGTCAGGAAAGTGATCCAATATCTACTTTATGTTGGTTTATATATTTTTGGTTTTATTGATGATATTTTAGATTTTTGGTAATATGTTATATGTTGTTACACATTTAGAGATTGGGCTGAAAAATTCTCAAGAATTGTTATTATAAAATTGCTGGAATATTACTAAAATTGTGGGAGGCTCAAGTAAACGTTTTTTATTAAGACAAAGAAATTCTACTGAATTATTTTTAGGAAAGATTTTCTAGTCTTAACAATTAATTACAAATATTTTTATCTTTGTTAGAATTTTTTTAAAACAATCCTGATTTCTAAAAAGATTCATTGGTTTAAGAAAATTAAAGTATGTTCTTAAAAATATGTTGATCACGTTTCCTTCAAATATTTTGTTAATAACAAATTTGCTTTCAAACGTACTGTGCTTCCTACTATTTCTCAAAATAGATTTAATATTCTTCAATGATTTTATCCATGTGGTTATTTTTTGTTACTGATATCAAAACTGATAAAATCTTTCCATATCATTCATGGATTTGATTTACTTCAATAGTCATACTTTTTACTATTGTTCGTTCTTTTGAGTTTTGACAATAATTGGAATCAAACTTTTATTTATAGAATAGCTATGGGTCAAAATAGTCCATCAAGATTATGCTCATTATGCCCAAATAATATTAATAATAATATTTATGAGCCACATAATTATCAAACTCATAATTAGGATCAACTAGATACAAACCCCCGCGTTGCGGCGAAATTATTCAAATTTTTAATAATAAATATGTGCATATAATTAATAAATTAAAATATAATAAGAAAATAGTATATTATTGTGCGATGATCAAATAGTATAATCGGATTAGAGTTGAGTCAAAAAAAAAGAAGAAGAAGACCATAACACATTTAAAACGAATAAGTCTAAAAGAGTCTAAAAGAGTAAATTTGTACTAAATAAAGGCAACAATTAACAAATAAATTTGTACACGGGACTCGGGAGTGTGGATTAGAACCAAAACTCTACGGGCCATACCAATAAAATACTTCATGTCCTCATCATTTACATGCATACTTACATGTTTGTGTTTATTTATAATATTAACAAAACCAAAATACATACTTAAAATGAAGATACTAAATAATCAAATTAAGAAATAAACCCAGTTCCTTACTGTTGATATAAGAAACGTGAATAGCTCTAATCTAAACACAAATTTTTCAATCGAAAATTCACCAAAATTTTTAATTAAACACGATTGACAACACAAATATCAGATCAATCAAATCAATTACAAACATTATTCCATATACCATCAACTAAATGCAAATGCAATAATCTCAAATTTTAGCACATAATATCTAAAAATTTAGAAAATAGGCAAACCAATGAAATAATTCCACCCGCTTCTGGGTTATGTTTCACACTCCTACATATAGCTGTAACCTGTAAGTAATAATGTGTGTATATAATGGCTCTTCCATTGCGCGGAACGTGAATGACATAAGTAGAAGAAAGACACAGAGACAAAACGGAAAAGAGAAGAGGAAAATTGACCGTGAAAGAAGAAGAAGAAGCCATGGTTTTTATTCACTTATGAGAATAAATAATTAGTCTGATTAATATACGTATTCAGTTAGGAAGTTTTATCCATATAAAATTGTGCTCATTAATTGTTGAAGAGATTACATTCTACTTGGTTTGTTATTATTTATCCATAATTTAAAAAAGGATAGAAAATAATTAAGATAATTGGTTTGTTATTATTTATCCATAATTTAAAAAATGATAGAATATAATTAAGATAATTGGTTTGTTATTATTTATCCATAATTTAAAAAAGGATAGGATATAATTAAGATAATTGTGACATAATTAAAACTATTTAAGATGAACAAGTGTTGAATTTGTAGAAGGACATTTGTCAATATATGGTGCCATGTACTGTAATTTAGTATATATAATAGATAATAGATATGTAAACCTAATAATTTCATAAATAGTAGAGACCATATAAGAAATTATATTAAAATAAAATATTCTAACGTTTCTATGTAATCAAAGATTTTCTACGTTAATTTCAAGAGATGGGTATGAGCACGACCATGAGTTTTTTGAGAACGTGTATACTGGATCCGGTTAGCATGAAGTTATTTTATTGGTAAGTTGGTCAATTGGTCAATAAAATACTAACACACATACAACCTTGTCTGCGTGTCAGTATTCTATCGGTCAATTGACCAACTTATCCCAAAATAAACTTCATACTAACCACTTCCGTGTATACTTATTCTGGCTTTGGATTGCACTTATGTAGGTGTTGAATACATGTTTTGGGGGTGAGTCTTGCCAAAGTGAACCGTCACATATTATTTGAGTCAACTTAAAATTTTAAATTCAAAATTGATATAATTTTTTTTATTTTAATCAATATAATAATAAATATTATAAATTATCTAAAAAAATATTATTCATTGTAAGTATTATTGTTTTATAATTTTTAATGCGACAATTATTTATCATGTTATATATTATAAGAGTATTTACCTATATCAATTGATGAAATTGGGTAGGTTACAAAATTGGTCAACAATCTATCTAATAAAATACAAATGATTTTTGAATTTTTCGCTCACTCAATAAATCATCTGGGCCGTCCAAAGTTTGAGATAAATCCCACCGTTCATATATCTATCTAATAAAATACATCTATCTATCTAATAATCTAATAATAATTTAATAAAATACAAATGACTTTAAATTTCCCGCTTACTCAATAAATTATTTTGGTCGTTCAAAGTTTGAGATAAATCATATTGTCCATACAGTGCCGGAGGCACGGGACCCAGCTAGTCTATCTAATAAAATACAAATGATTTTGAATTTCCCGCTCATTCAATAAATCATCTGGGCCGTCCAAAGTTTGGGATAAATCTCACCATCCATCTATCTAATAAAATACAATCTATCTAATTCTATCTATCTATATCTATATTCTATATATCTAATTATATCTAATAAAATACAAATAATTTTAAATTTTCCGATCACTCAATAAATCATCTAAGACGTCCAAAGTTTGGGATAAATCCCACCATCCATCTATCTAATAAAATACAAATGATTTTGAATTTCTCGCTCACTCAATAAATCATATGAGTCGTCCAAAATTTAGAATAAATCCCAACGTCCATAGTGCCGGAAGCACGGGACTGTTGCTAGTTATTTAATACTCCCTCCGTCCCAAATTAACTGCTCAGTTTTGACTTTTTTAAGTCAAGTTGACTATTTTTAGAATTAATAATTAAGCATATATAAATATATTTCTAAAATTATAAAAATTAGGATTAGTAATAAATTGTATATACTTTCTTTTGGTTATAATCTCTTCACCTATATTTTAGCAAAAATATTAAAAAGATTAGTTTTAAAAATGATCAATTTAATTTTAAAAAGTTAAAACTGAGCAATTAATTTGGGATGGAGGGAGTATTTAACTATTCTTATCCTTTTTTAAAAAAAATATTAAGACTATTTATCCAAATACATAAAAGTAAAAGTAAAAAATCCAAATCTCCGTAAAACATAAACACCGCGTCTTGGGATTCAGAAATCCATACGACAGCGTTCTGCGAGACGTTCATCCCCGTACTCTGAAACAAGCGCAGTAAACAAAGAGCTGAGCTTAGCTTAGCTTAGCTTAGCTGTGGTCGGTTTCTCTATCTTCTTTACTCAGACCCGAAGTTTCGAAAGAGTCAGGCTCTACCACGTGCAGAGGTTATTTCGTTCTACATCTCTCCCCTCTTTCTTAATTGTTATAATTTCAAATCTCTGTTTATTAAATCCTAAATTTCGATTTTATATATATATTGGGTTCTGTCGGTGATGTATCCCACCACATTTCAATATTAGGGTTCCAATTTACACTTTCTTCATCTCTACATTACCAGCAGCAGGACATTTATCTCCATTTATTTGATCTTCTCTTTTCGTAATTTTCTCCAAATTTAATCATCTCAGATCCCGCACAGTATATCTGCACAAGTTCTTAAAGTAGTTCACTCTCAGGTGAGAGACAAAGGAAGCCCTAGAAACCCAAAACATTTCAGTAAGCTTTAATCACGATCCCATTGGTTTCAGGATTTTCTTGATTTAAATGTGCTATAGCATCTAGACAGTGATCCCAAAATTTGAAGATATCACTGCTTAATTAGACTTCTTTTCCGTTTCAATTTAGCAGATCAACTCATTCTATTTGCAATGAAGTCATTTAGCGGCTTTGCTCTTTTAGAAATTTTGTCCCAATGTCAAATCTGAAAGTTTATGGGAGATAGTGAGAGAGAGAAGTGAATCCCTAGAAAGCAATCACAAACCAATGGCTATTCGACTTGATGCAGCGAAACAACACTATGCAACAAGTAGTCTCGTAATTGGATATGCACTGTGTTCGAGCTTACTTGCAGTGATAAACAAGTTTGCCATTACCAAATTTAACTACCCGGGTCTTCTCACTGCATTACAGTACCTCACTTCTGCCCTTGGTGTTTGGATTTTAGGCAAAGTGGGGTTGTTGCATCATGACCCGTTCATACTTGAGACGGCAAAGAAGTTTATGCCTGCTGCAATTGTTTTCTACCTTGCTATATTTACAAATACAAATTTGCTTCGTCATGCCAATGTGGATACGTTTATAGTGTTCAGATCATTGACTCCCCTTTTGGTTGCCATTGCTGATACTGCATTTAGAAAGCAACCTTGTCCTTCAAAGCTTACATTTCTGGCATTGTTCACCATTTTGGGTGGTGCTGTTGGGTATGTTGTCACAGATTATGGTTTTACACTCACCGCATATTCATGGGCATTTGCTTATTTAGTCACAATCACCACTGAGATGGTTTACATCAAACACATGGTGACAAATCTTGGACTCAACACTTGGGGTTTTGTGTACTACAATAACTTTTTGTCATTGATGATGGCTCCGTTATTTTGGATTGCTACGGGGGAGTATGCTGATGTCTTCACTGCTGTCGGATCAAATTCTGGGAATTTGTTTGATCTTGTTGCATTTTTGGCAGTATCTTTTTCTTGTGTGTTTGGGTTGCTTATCAGTTTCTTTGGGTTTGCTGCCAGGAAGGCAATTTCTGCCACCGCATTCACTGTGACTGGTGTGGTTAATAAATTTCTCACAGTTGCAATTAATGTGATGATTTGGGATAAGCATGCTACTCCATTTGGTTTGGTTTGCCTCCTCGTTACAATTGCAGGAGGTGTTCTTTACCAGCAGTCAGTTACTGGAGCTAGTAATGCTCCGTCACAGCGCGAGGCCACAACGTCTAAGCAGATGGAAGATAAAAATAATGGTGATGATTATGCAGATGAGGAGGAAGGAAATGGCGTATCTGGTAAAATTTCTGGTGTATGAAGATCTTATACTTTCTTTGGCCATCAATTAAAAGGCTACTTAATTTTAAGTTTATGCCTACTATTAGTGACACGGACATCTATCTTTTATCGGACACTCAGATGTACTTCATATATAAATTTTGATTTTCTCCTTTATTTTATTTTTATTTTTACACTTTTCATGAATGGTATAAATATGCTGTTACATTATCTTTTTTTTTGGGAACTTACCAACCTTTCTGGTTAAAGAAAAATATTGATAAATAATTATTGGTTATCCAATGTTTTTATTCTGGCCAAATATTTGATTCTCTAATATCTTTGTCCTTCTATACTCTTTCCTACTCTTAAAGAGTTGAAATACATCACCCATGTTAAGTGTTATTCATTTGGAAATAGAATTTTTTGAACCTTATCCTCTGATTTAGGCGGAGAGAAATTACTTCAGCCTAAGATAGGGGAACCTTAGTTGATAAGTGATATCCAATTTCATGTTCAATTTAACTAATATGTTACCTAGACTTTTTTAACAGGTGGTCTTTATCTAATGTTCTGGACCTCTTGGTTTCTTAGTAAGAGTTATAGCTCTGATTCTTTAAAAGAAAATTTAATTCAATATGAAAATCTTACACTTCATTATTAGCAGCTTAAAAGTAATGAAACCTACTTACCTGTATTATTTCAGTGAATGCATCTTGCATCACCTGCTTCCTTAGATTTGACTCTGCTACACTACTAGACATTTGGACTGCCGTAGCCTCTTATGAACATACATGATCTTGTTACCCTAGATTTGCCAGAACTCTTCTCTTGAAACCTTTACTTTTTAAAGCTGAAATCCTAGCACTCAAAGAGAGAGATGAATTATGTTTTATGAACTTGTAGTTGTTGCTCCGAGATTGATTCAAGTCTTTCCACCTAGTAGAGGATTAAAAGACATCTTGAGTAGGCTTTTTTGTTTTGACTTTTATAAATGTATATATGTTTATATATTATAGTGTGTGTTTTATATGTTGTTGTGTTTGTATTTTTATTTATTTTCTTGAATTTTTTCCGCATCAATTTATTATATTTTCTTCTACTACCCCTCCCTGTAACTCCGTCTGTAATCCCTACATTTTCACACAAGCAAGGAAAATCACACTGGATGCCAAAAAATGATTGGGGAAGATAACAGTTCCTGTTTGATTTGTCTTTCTATCCTGCAAATGGCATTACTTCAGAGGGGACAAGAGTATGTACCAGATAATGTTAACGCACGTTCACCCTGCAATGTTACACAAAAGCAAACCATACTCCCCACTTTTATGACTTCAAAGCTCATCAGTGAGCAATACATATTAGGGGTGGGCATTCAATTTGGTATTTTTGGTTTTTTAGGCAACCAAACCGATTTAAACCAACGAAATTAGTTCGGTATCGGTACATTTAACAGCTATTTATTCGGTACCTTTCTTCTACCTTCAATATTCTATAGTCTGTCATTTTTCCTTTCCTAAGCCATATATATAATACTATAAAATATGGTAGTACCTTTTTCAACTCATAGGCAGCCGCACTAAATATATACATGTAAAAAATATGCAGTGAATCAAACAAGATAAAAATTATGAGATCACCATTTAATCATAACAGTATAGTAAGTAATATCTTCTTAATAAATTAGAAGATTTAAAATTGATATAAATCTATTTTACCAAATGACCTCTAACACAGAATCACAGTTTAAAATTTACAGAATCAAAGTTTCAAATTTAGAATTTCACTTATGGAATAAGAAAATGAATAAGAGAGATTGGATGGCATAACCATATATATTATATAATATACGATGTGGGGAACAATGGATTTGCCTGTTTATTTTGCTCTGCTTTTTTAGTTGCTTACATAGGTAAAATCCTGTACCGGTACATAAATTCAGGCATTTTCGATAACCGGTTCAGTACGGTTCAGACGATTATTTACAATGCACAGGCCTAATACATGTTTATCAACAAGCAGAATAGCACACAGCTGAGCACATGAAAAACTTAGAATGATGTATTACTTTCGGAATCAATCCGAACATATGCCTAATGGACAAGCTTACAAGGTTCAGATTACACTGCTTCAATATCAAGTCATTCACAATCCAAAAATTACAATTCACTACCAGTTTAGAACCATTACAAAAAAAAAAATCAAAATACAGAAGTTGACATTATACGGTTTTTAATATGAAAACCTATTTTAAGAATAACTTTTACAGCTTCGCAAATCGAGCAATCTTAGCTAGTGCTGTTCTTAGACATCTAATACCAGCTCCAGATTTTGAGCTCACCATCATCTGCAAATAATAATCAGAATCTAATTAACCACGTTAACTTTCAAATTAGCACAGATAATTTGCATTATCAATGTTTCTCTCCATACCACAGGTTGAACTGCAGACTTCTTTGCCTTGAGACTCTGCAAGATAGATAACATATGCAAGCTTTAGTTTCAGCAAAAAGCAAAGACGTCAAAATAAGTAATGGATATGATACTTACCTCTTCAATTTGCATTGCACGTCGTGCAACATCAACTGGGAATACCAAATCCGTCTTGGTTAATACAATCTGGTATTTAGTTTGAGACCTGCAAATTGGAGTGCAAAATCATTAACTCAATTTCGTAATAAGACATAATTTTCTCATGTGAGGACAAAATAAGATATCCCCAGCATCCAAGGACCCACGCATTATCCTATCTGCTGTTTTATTTAAGTTTTGAAAATCAACAATGAAATTGCAAAGTTGAACTCAGCTGTGACAAAAACTAGTTCATTTGACATGCATGTTTGCCCATAATCAAGGAGAATTTGGCGGTGGAACTTGGATCCCTTTAACCTTGATGAAACTTGCTGAAACTGATGTTTTATTAATGAAGAAAACAAGAGTATCTTGTGTGCTACCTTTCCATCAAATCAATAAGCTCATGATCCCTGGGCTTCATACCCCATTTTGTGTCAATGAGAAGGCATACTCTCTTTAGACCAACTCGTATGGAGACATATTCCTTCACCTAACAAATTGGTAAGGCATATCGTATAAACTCATGTTTATAATTTATTCAGAAATATCCAATGCAATGGAAATGCGACGTTAAACCAATGTCTCAAAGCATGTTGGAAGAAAGTAGAGGGTCAATGGCAATGAGGAATTAACATAATCCTACTTTAGTTATAAATGCTTCGTACATTTGATTCTCTTCCTTTTTTTAGGAGCTTTTATATTCCACGTGACGAGAAAAATAACAAAAGGTCATCACCCAAGACTGAATATCCTTTAAACTAATTTAAGCCTACAAAGAGATATTCTTCTTAATTCATACTTCAGAAACTGTGTGAAAGCGTTATTTTATAAAGTAAAGTAACAATCAGTGCCACCACAATTTTTGTTCATATGTCTGAAGCCTTAAATAAATTAACAAAACTACAATTATTGAGATGCGCGTTTCACTTCAGATCTTTCTGGCTCATTATCCTTTTCAAGTTTAGAACCAAACAACCCTTTGACCAATTTAATATCAAACCCCTCCACTGGGTGAAGATTTTGCTAACAAGTTGCCCATGTGGTTCTATTAAATCTCACCATTTCACTAAGTAATTAATGCTGACCAATAATGACAGTTTAAAAGAGATTAATCAGTTGGTGTACACAAAGTGAACCTTAGATGTCAGACAAAATTAGGTCAGGAGAAACCAATTAAGAAATAGAAAGGCTAACACATAGTTGCACACTCACAAGGTCTTCCCAAGCTTCCTTCACTTCTTCTTTTGCATAAGCAAACCCATATCCAGGCAAATCAACTAAGCAAAGCTTTGGTCCAAGCTTAAAAAAATTGATAGTCTGCAGAAGAGCAATTAATATCATGTATTCATGTACATCTCATATATACTAATTTAAGCTATAGAATAAATTAGTACCTGAGTGAGGCCAGGCTTATCAGATGTCCGTACAACACCCCATTGGCGGGTAAGTGCATTTAGTACAGAAGATTTTCCTACATTTGACCTACCTGATAAGAAAAATCATATTCAACTACACACAATCAGTACCTCATCCACCAAACAGTCTAAAAGAAGAAGAATTGATATGAAAAGGGGAAGAAAATACTTTTCAATCAAATCCTATAGAATGCACCACACAAGAGCCAGCAAAAAAATTCCCCTCCCCCAAGCCCCGAAATAAGAGGGAGAGAGAGAGTGAGATGTCTTGATTGGATGACTAAATCTAGGCATTCAGTACAGTAAAACTGAAACCTGGAGTCATAGGGTCCAACATTTGTCACATGAACTATATAATAGCCTGAATATATCTGAGGAGGAAACTGATTATCGGTGTAACAAAAGCACATAAATTTACAATAGAAGACAAAATGTGCTTTCACCATGTCATGGCAGCTATACCTCAAGAATCTCAACAATCAGCCCAATAATGAGAAATCTGATAAAAACATATCCTTTAACAAGCACAGATATATATAACAACGGTATTCAGTTAAATATTACCTGCAAATGCAATCTCTGGCAGTTCAGGCTGTGGTAGCGATGATGAAATCTTTGCAGCAGCAAAAAATGTTAACTTATTCCGAAATACCTGCAAAACAGTTTAGACCTATGTTGATTGCAAATATAACCATTGCATGCAACTTTGCTCAAGAATCCGAAACATATAGTAGTATCTTAAAAACATTCTTATGAAAATATTTGAAAATATATTATCTATCTCTTTTAAACGAAGGGAGTATTTGATTTACTACACTCAATAAATTAAGACCTATGTTGATTGCAAATATAACCATTGCATGCAACTTTGCTCAAGAATAATGTTCTGCTTGCATGCTCAAGATATATGCACCATTAGACTCCAAGGTAACTGCAATGACCTTCATAACAGATACAGAGTCAAGAGGAACTACTACTATTTAAAAGATGCTTGGATGTTCCTAAAGCAACATAATTTTTTGCTATCAGTTGATAGAACTGAAGTTTCATTCTTTAAAAAAGCATCGAAACATACTGTTTCTTCAATTCGCTCTCTTTCTGAGCTTGTAGACAAGGGGATGTTGTCTAAAGGAACAGCAAGTTCAGTATTGTAGCCTGCCCTCCTTAACTCGATTTCACGCCTACGGCCCAATAACTGTAGACAGAGTAGCCAAGCATCGGAAAACAGAATTAAGAAAATACAAACAATAAAGATTTAACTGCAAGACCTGGCAAAGTCAAATTACATTTTCTTCCACAAAAGAAAGAATAGAAGGGCTAGGCTGTATGGCACGGAACTGTGCATTCTTTGACAATTCAACATCTTTATTTTCCTCGGATTCTTCTTTCTTTTCTCTGGAGCTATCTGGAAAACAAGCAAGAAAGAGCCATTAGAAGGAGGTCACACTTTATTATATCCATAATCACAACCTGAAAAAACAATTATAGAGAAGGCCCGTGAAAACTTGCGTGCTTTTAACAATGAATTATAGACATAGACCAACAATAATCCATATTGTCCAACTACATCGAAGAATTTGACTCACAGAACAAAAGAAGAAGAATGATATGGGTTTGACGTATTGTTCAATCAACAACCACGTCACTGATTGAACAATTATTATTTATTCACCACAAGACAACCTGTATAGGTTCATGAAAAATTAGGGGATGGCCATCAGACTATAGTACTGTCCAAAGGAAGCCATATGAGCACATATATCATTCCCTTTCCATTATTATATCAATATATCCTATAGCCAATCTGAGCACAAGCTGGAGAACAAACAGTCTTGCTACACAAATCAGAAAGGAATTTTTTATACATATAGAAAAACATAAGGGAACTTACCCATATTCTCTAATTTTCAAACATAGTCCACTAGATAATTGTAAAAAGAACAAAGAGACATAAATATAAATACCGCCATAAGCTACTAACTAAAGGTTTCTTGTGGTTTTGCAACCATGCCCAATTTAGAGATTACTGCTGATCTGAACCGTAAAACCAACACTTGGCTCACAAACACACCCCCACCCCCCAAAAAAAACTCCCCATCATATTGGTCCATTATGAGAAAAGCCCAACCTGACTGAGTAAACATTGACCTATATGAGCGGTCACGGTGGACTAACAAACAGAAGTGGCACCAAGACTCTGTACGAGTTCTATACAACGTTATGTTAGCCACATGCAAAGCAAAGGCAAATGCCTTGGACCATATCCATTACATTCGAAACTGTACAATGTTGAAGTTTGAGCAAAACTCACACACAATCTCAAAACGCCCACAAGATGTCTCTGAAAACATAACATATTAGATCACCCTTGTTCTCTAATGTTAGGCCTCCTAATGGTCATGTTTAGATGGCCTTTAATCCCTTATTATGAAATTAAACAAATATAAATTACAAGTTTTGAGGACTGGATTATAAGAAACCATAACAATGTTTCTGCATTTCCTTAAGAAAAAAATAGCACAAGTCTGACATTATTATATATGAGCATTAGAAGTATAGTTCACAAAATGGTCCCAAATTATGAATGAGAAAAATGAGAAAGTTTATGATATCACTTTTTAGAAAGTAACAAATCACTGGTTCTATGTTATTATCTACTTAAGTAACCAATCAGTAGAAGTTTAAGCTGCTAGAGAATAAACTCGAGCATTAAATATTGGAAACCAAATGTAAGTCAAACAAATTGAACCCAAAACCTTTTTAAACCCAAAAATATGATGGACCCAAGCCCTAAAAGGATGGACCCAAGCCACCCAACAATGCGTATCATGCTGTAAATATATTCATTCATCAGATGCACAGAAAAAATTCAGATATATTTTAGGGCACCGAGAATGGAATGCAACTGATAACAATTTTTTTTATTAACACATTAAATGGAAACGATTGAAACAGAAATTGAGAAAGAGTAAACTAGATTACTATGATACTGACCATTGGTAACTTTGGTGTCATCCATACGCTTATTTGTAAAATCATGTGGATCTATCCGAATTACTCGCTTCTTCTTTTTCGGTCGATCATCCGGCGTTGTTTTAGAACCATCAAGCAAGCTTTTCTTGTCCTGAAATCTTTTCCTGCCAGATTTCCCAACATATATGTTCTGATTCATATTCAATTGCTTCTTCTTAGGGTTGGTTCTGCTTTTGGAAACTTTCTCATTCCCGTCACCATCATCCAGCTTAAAATCTTTTCCAGTATGTGCATTTTTCATCTTTGCTCTCGAATTAGTGCCACGTTTCTTATCAACTAATACATTTTCTCTTACAATTATTCTTCCAACCATTGAGGCTTTTACAGTTCACTCAATGGGGTACTCCTATTGTGCTTCGTTTATCTTAAACCCTTGTGCTTCGTTTATCCTAATTCATATACCCGTCTGCTTCTCTCATCTTAAACCCTAGTACTACTATAATTATTAATTAGAAATCATAATATATATTTCAAATTGTAGCATTAATTCAGGTTAATTAAAAACTATGCGAGGAATTGTATAATTTAAATATAGAATATGTGTTTGAGCTGCAATCAAATTTTACTTCGGTCGTAACTATTTTTGTATATAGAATTAAGGAATTATTAGGCTATGATTTAATTACACGTACGAAAACGATTGTTATTATAATTTAATTGTCGATTCTTTGTCGTGACTCAAGTGATATAATACTATTTAAATAATATTTCATTTCTCCATTATATATCATTTCTCTATTATAATATTCCAATATTCGAATCGACTACACCCTTACCCATAATGCATAAGACTGATAAAAGCCTCTTATATTTTTGCCAAGATTTCAATACATGCACTTTGTGGAACTTTAATTTCTGGCACACTAATGTTGGGCTTGTAACCATACATATACAAATGTTTGGCTTATGTCATACACTAATGTTGGGCTTGAAACCCTACATATGTTTTTTCTTAAACACAAACATAACACAAGTTATATACGGATGAATTTAATAAAATAATTTCTTCAATTTCATGTATAATACTTAAACACAATCATAACACTATCCAAAGTGTACATCTAATTAAAGACGCTCAAAAGTAAAATAGTTGTAAAATATTTTATCTCTGGATATATTTTTGAATACACATTTTGAACGTGTACATAGAGATGTACTCATTTTTATATTTCCTCTACTCTTAATTAAGCATGCATATTCTTAAAAAATATAAAATTTTAAAAAATATATCCCTAATTGTGTAAGAGAGGGAATATACTATATGTTACATGTATCCTTGAATTCATCCGTATATAACTTTTTTCTTAGATTGTCAATTTTAGACTTGTCACTCTAACACCGACATAAACCAAGACGTAGTGTTTGATAAATTAATACTCCAAACCCGGTCGCCCGCCACCCACCCCACCCCACCCCACCCCACTCCACCCCACCCTCGCAATACTTTATGCTAATTAACCTGCAAGACGGCCAAACCATGTACATTGTGATTGACTTTGATAAGACATGCATCATTGTACACACACTAATCACTACGATCCAATTAAATAAGTCAAATCTCCTTCCAACATAGAATCTCCACCATTTGTTTCTCCGACCATGACGATGAATTCATTTGTTTCAAGCGTATTACGTCATTTTTTTAACATTTTGAATGCAATTATTCCACTAATTAATTAAGTAACCACGCTAATTAAAATAATCCACAAAAGGCCAAGTGATCTTTGACAATATAATGGCATTGCCACAAATTGGATAATTACAAAACTTGGCCTTTCCTAGCTAGCTAATTAATGGAAATTCGCCGGAATTTTACAACAAACGCCGTCGGCTTTTGTCTCCTTCCATCGGAGCTCATACAATATATCATACTCCTCCTAGCTTTACCGGATATCTTCCTATTAAGATCAGTTAACAAATCAATTGCCTCTGTTATTTCTGATCAAGATTTTGTTCGTTATTATAATCTCCGGCCTAGCTCAGCTACTTGGTTATTTATTTATAAGAAGCGTTGGCATCGCGACGCCCTACTTCATGGCTTCACCGATTGTTCTAACAGGTGGTTCCGAATTTTGATCGCCGACGTGTGAGGTCCGTTATTCCTCCCGGTGAAGATCTTTACTTTTTGACTGCTTCGGGTAATTATTTCCTATTTGCGTTAAACACTAGCCAGGAAGTTATTTCAGTTAATCCCATGGCCAAGACGGTTAAAAAGATTCCCCCTAGTCCATTAGGTCGACGTGGCACGTCCTCCTGGCGGAGATCCGGGATCAAATTAGTATCTGGGCTCGGATACTGACAAGTGGGAGTCCATTAAAGCAAGAGAAGTTGATGGGGATTTCCCACGTGGAGAAAGAGAGAGCAATCATCATATTTTCTTGAGTGTTTTTAACGGACGGAGCGAAAGCGTTCTTATATCCGTTGGATCCCAATGTGACACACCAGTGGTTGTACGACCAAGATTTAATGGAGGGATGGAGCGATTCGCTGTTGGATTTTCCTCGGGAAGTGCAAGTGATCGGTTCCACGTGTACGGAGATGGGAACATGATGATTGTGAGATCAGATGGTCCCCAGGAAGACATTAATAATAAAAGAGTAAGAATGCTGAAGGGTGTAGAGTTGTGGGCTTTAAGTCCAAGTGGTAGGCAATGGGAGTTGATCTCAAGAGTCCCAAATGGAGTAATTGACATGATAAAAAAGCCTTATGGGGTGATGATGGGTTATATAGAGGAAAGAGAGGGCACAATTAGGGCTGTCTTGATGTCTAACTTGGAGGGTGTGTGGGACATAATTTGGATAAGCTATGATATGAAGGGGAAAGATTGGGGTTGGGTACCCCTCCCTGATTGCAAGATGAAGGGTTCAAACATGGCTGGAATCACCTTCTCATCTGGCCTCACCTTATGCTAGCTAGCTAGACCTTCTTATTGTATTGATCAACACTTTGGTTGGTGGTTGGTTGTGTTAAAATTATTGTTTTTGGAATGTTGTGTGTATATATATAAATATATATGGTGAATAACATATATACTTAAAATGTAGTGCTCGCTCAGGTTGATTGATTATAAAGAAAACTCTACTGATTTTCTATATATTAAAAATTAAATATTCCAAATTGCAAACACATGCAGTTTGACATTTGGTTTTAGTTTTAGTATGTGTACCAACAAAGCTAAAAGAAATTTCACAACACACTTGGTTTTAGTTTTAGTATTTTTTTCCCCTTTCTTAATTCTCCCATATATATCCCACAGTATTGTAGTACAAGTTTTGAAACTGTAAATAAATAAAATCACGCTTTGGATACGATACCCCTAAAATGGCCAGAAAAGTTTAATAAATATATAATTAAGAAGCAAGAAACGTACGTCCCCACTATCTTTCATTTTCATATTTGGGACCAAATGATCATCTATCTAATAAAATACAAATGATTTTGAATTTTTTGCTCACTCAATAAATCATCTGGGCCGTCCAAAGTTTGGGATAAATCCCACCGTTCATACATCTATCTAATAAAATACATCTATCTATCTAATAATCTAATAATAATTTAATAAAATACAAATGACTTTAAATTTCTCGCTCACTCAATAAATTATTTTGGTCGTTCAAAGTTTGAGATAAATCATATTGTCCATACAGTGCCAGAGGCACGAGACCCAGCTAGTGTATATATATATGGACTATGTAGGAAGAAAATTGATGTTTTTATTTATTTTTCTCCCTTAAATAATTTTTCATATATGATACGTGTGTGTGTGTATATATATATATATATATATATATATATATATATATATATATATATATATATATATATATATATATATATGGGAGATGATCCGTGGAATACGTTAGCCAGAGGAACTTTTTCAACTAACGCTTATCCAGCCGTCCAAAATTAGAGTGAATGGCTAAGATGAGGCCCAGCCGCTACTCCCTCTAGCGGCCAGTCAAAACACGGTCGTTATAATTATAAGGATAATTATCCTTATAATTATTGATTATCCTTATAATTATCCTTATAATTATTAATTATCCTTATAATTATCCTTATAATTTTTTATTATTTTATTTTACTGATTAATAAGTAATATGTATAAGGATAATTTGTTAATAAGTATAACTATAAAGATAATTAGGAATAATCAGGATAATGTAATTAAGCCAAAATTTTGTTGTTGGCCGCTACTCCCTCTAGCGGCCAGTCAAAACACGGTCGTTTTGACTGGCCGCTAGAGAGAGTAGCGGCCAATAAAAAAAATTTGGCTGGCCGTTAGAGGGAGTAGCGGTTGGGCCTCATCTTAGTCATTCACTCTAATTTTGGACGGCTGGATGAACGTTAGTTGAAAAAGTTCCTCTGACTAACGTATTTCACAGATCATCTCCCTATATATATATATAGTCACAGACGGGTGATAAGGTCTATATGTAAGAAAAAAGGACATGCAGTAGACAGCAGATGAAATAACGTGATCGTGTCAGCAAAAAGAACGGAATTGGGACTCAGATTTAGGGTGTCTGACCCAAACACAACATGCATCATGCATGTTCTCTTTCTCTTTGGGAATAGTAGTACTGAATACCCAATATTTATATATATATATATATATATTACTACTACTACATATTATGCTTGGTCCCAACTCCATCCCCAATTATCAATACTCTTCACTCATCACTGTTCACTACCCTCCCTTCGATCACTGTCCGCCCTGCTGTCAGAATCTTGTGACTCTGAATCTTATAATGCAACTCTGATGTTACGTTTGTATCCAATAAATAAATGAATAAAATAAAATTTGTGTATTTGATTATATTTTGAAGGATAAATTATTTTAATAGAGTAAAAAATTATTTTATTTTTTTGTTTTTTTATTCGATGTAGAGAAGATGAAATAAAATTCTAACAACACCCACCACCATTACTACCCTCAACCAAACATACACTTAAAATATCTTAAAATCATTTCATTACCTTTTTAATTTTAATCCTTCGATCCAAATGCAACATAAGTTGTAGGATGAAAAAAAAATCATATATACTTGACCGACTGCTTCATAACACTCTGTATGTTAAATAATTTGACCACAGTTGGTGTAATTAAAATACAGTCCCTTTAACAGTTTGACAACTAGAAAGTTGTAGAGAAGAACTTGAAAGAAAACATTAGATATATTATTATTTTGGTAATTAATATCTATATAATAAAACAGAACTCATTTTGAATCTTTCATTTGACAAAGCACAAGAACGGTTCAGATTCATTCTAACTTAATTTTTCCAACTTAATCTAAAGGCTCATATTTCTTCCCGCCCAAATCAAATTCACTCATTCACCATACTCTCTCTCATGTTCACACACAAAATCTTTCTCTCTCTTCTCTTTTTCACACACACAAAAACAACTAATAATAGTACTAAAAATAAATATAATAATAATAATAGTACTAATAATAATTATAATAGTACTAATAATAGTAATAATAAAAATAATAATAATTATTATTATAATAGTAATAGTAATAATAATTATAATAATTATAATAATAATAATAATAGTAATCTATATAATAAAGATTCCGATTCATTCCAATTGATTTGAGCGGGAAAGCACAAGTACGGTTCAGATTCATTCTAATTTTAATTCAAAATAATAATAATTATAATATAATAATAATATTATTATAATAGTAATAATAATAATAGTAATAAAGTAATAATAATTATAATAAAATTAATATTAATATTAATAATTATAATTAAAATTATAATAATAATAGTAATAATAATAATAACAACAACAACAACAATAATAATAATAATAATTATTATTATTATTGTGGTGGTGTGGTGAATTATGATAATTTTTATTGATAATTGTAAGTTTTGTAGACAAGTTTAATTTTTTCTGGATATCTATTTTTAAAGGAAAATTAATTATTGTGGTAGTGTAGTAAATTATGATAATTATTATGTCTGATTTTAAGTTGCAAAGAGTCTTTAGGTAATAAAGTATTTTTCGAATTTTAATATAATTTTTTGTGCCGTGCCTTCAGGCACGGACAATTACTAGTTATACTATATATTTTGGTGCTCAAGTTAAGTTTTCCCTATATAAAATTTTGATTTTCTGTATAATTAATTGATATAAGTGAATGAAAGGAGAGCTCATAACATTCAGAAACATCGGCGGTCGCATGAGTTATTATGGGCTTACACACTTTTGAGAGCTACATTAATGATTTTCAAGCACCTAAACGCATAATAACAGAGACATTCACATATATATGCATGGTTTAGAATTGACTCGTGGGACTACTAATTAAATTAATGTTTCCTAGTTAGCTAGCTAGGCTGTCATTAACTATTCATTTATTCATCGGTATTCCTTTGTTTCATATATTAATATATATAATAATCCATATATTTATATATATATATATATAAAGCCAGCGTGGACGTGGTGATATCAATGACCCTATATATTTTCATTCACCATATATATATATATATATATATATATGATCTGTTTATCAATGTCTTTGAGGGATCGGAGGATATGAATAACATTTGAACATACATATATCTTTGTGTCAGTTAACCGCAGGTGTACTCAATTGTCGTTCAATTTATTTTCAAGTACTACTTAATTACATATAGATGTGCATGTGTGGTATTGTAGGTGGTGCATGCATGTACATTAGTTTATGATATTGATCAGGTGTAAAACAAAAGGTACGTACACCTGTTGCTGCGTTTCTGGTGACGGATATTCGCCTTTGAATTATATATAATATGCATCAAATAAATTTTAAACCCCGGCCCTCTCACGGGAGTATAATTAATGAATGTGTTTGGAAACTAACAAATTTAATAATGTTCCTTTAAATTTCAGGCCCACATAAATTTTTACATAACACTCATTAATTAATTACTACTACTTGTTATGTGTAGTTGGATAATTAATGTGTGAAATGCAAGTTGGTGATAGATGAGTGGTTGTAAATGGCAGACCAGATTGCACATGAACACGACCCACATACGATATATATATATATAAAGAAAAAGAAAAAGGGAAATTTGCAGTTGAAAGCTACACACATTTATATATCAAGATTAGTAATAAGAGTACGTAGCAATTACGGACATTATGCTCAGCTTTAGGCCTAATTTATTGGTCACGAGTGTATGCCATGAGAATAGAGAGGTCCTTTCTTCCCCTTTTATCCATCAATTTAAGCACTGGGCCTCCTCAATACCAATTATATATCATGTGATGCGACACCCTTTATTTGCTTTTTTTCGGATTATTTTATTTTTATATCTGGCATGCATTAATTTGACTCATCACACAAAAATCTCCATGTGTAATGATCACAATAATCTTAGGATATGTGAAGTATTTAAAAATTTTATACTATGAAAACCAAGAATTACTGGTCGAACGCGTATATAATTACATGTCCAAACAAACCCTCTAAAGAAATGTGTTTTTTAGCCCATGCATTTTCTTTTGGATTTACAGCTTATCCTGCTCTATATAATATTTATGCACATTTAGCATTATGAGTTCACTGACCCAATATTATGGAACTGAAAATTAAAAATTAATTAAGTGTTTTTATCAAACCTTAAATGAAGTTATTACTATCATTCTAGCAGTGGTGATTCCGCTATAAAGTTATAAAATATGTACGACGAATGAGATAATAGTCTGATTATTTAAGATTATGATACCATTTTCATCAAATTGTAAGAGTTATTTCCTCCTCTTTAACCAGGAGCCAGGAGGCTTGTAATTTTATATTATTATTGATCATGAGATATTATTGATCGATCGGATCCGATGTTGTGATGAAATTAATTTCTATTTGTAATATTTTATAAAATAATTACTTAAATACCAAATCAAATAATTAATGGTTCAAGTAGGAATATATATATATATATATATATATATATATATATATATATATATATATATATATATATATATATATGTACTATGTGCAGAAACAATACACAAAAAGTATAGTTCATGTATGTACGTATTACTTACAAATGACAAATCGTAAAACATCCATTATTCCCAAAAAATGAAACTTTATTTGTAACCATTTTTTTCATCTTTAATATTAGTAATTCTCCTACTAATTAAGTACTAGTACATTTATTTTTGATTAAAACACAATTTGCACTCAAATTTACATCATTGTTGACCTTTGCACCCCAAACCGAAAAAGGTGTCTAAGTACATCTCAAACTTCATTATACGTAACAAAACGCACACTTTCTTCACTTAACCGGTCAAAAGCGACCGGCTAAGGCTGTAACACAAGTTTGGGGTGCAAATTGTCTTTTAGTCTTAAAAATTGGCAAAAATAATTAATTTTAAATAAAATAAAATAATTTTAAAATAGTTAATTTTAAATAAAATAATTAATTTTAAAAATAAAAATAAAATAATTAAAAAAATAAAACAGATTTTTTTTTGTAAAAAAAATTGTTTTCACAAAAAAATTTCTTTTTTTACAAAAAAAAATTTTAAAATTTTGTTTTTACAAAAATTGTAAAATAATTTTTTGTTTACAAAATTGTAAAATATAATTTTTTATATAAAAAAAATATGTTTTTACAAAAATTGTAAAATAAAATTGTGTTTAAAAATAGAATTTTTAAAATACTCGTAAAAGCAGATTTTTTTTCAATTTTTTTGTAAAAATAGATTTTAATTTTTTTTTGTAAAAACAGATTTGTTTTTGTAAAAATAGAATTTAAAAACAGATTTTTTTTAAAAAAAATTGTCTAAAAACTTTACAACTTTTTTCAAATTTTAGACACTTTACAAATTTTCAAATTTTAGACACTTTACAACTTTAAAAATTCTGTTTTACAAATTTTTTTTAAAAAAAATTATGTTTTTAAATTCTATTTTTACAAAAAAAATTGAAAAAAATCTACTTTTACAAGTTTTTAAAAAATTCTGTTTTTAAACACAATTTTGTAAAAAAAATTGTATTTTACAATTTTGTAAAACACAATTTTATTTTACAATTTTTGTAAAAACAGATTTTCTTTTATCAAAAAATTGTATTTTACAATTTTGTAAACATAAATTTATTTTACAATTTTTGTAAAAACAAATTTTTGTTTAAATTTTTTTGTAAAAACATAATTTTTTTTGCGAAAACAGAATTTTTTACAAAAATAAATCTGTTTTATTTTTTTAATTATTTTATTTTAAAATTAATTATTTTATTTTATTTAAAATTAACTATTTTAAAATTATTTTATTTTATTTAAAATTAATTGTTTTTGCCAATTTTTAAGACTAAATGACAATTTGCTTCCCCAACTTGTGTTACAGCCTTAGCCGGTCACTTTTGACCGGTTAAGTTAAGAAAGCGTGCGTTTTGTTACGTATAATGAAGTTTGGGGTGTACTTAGATACTTTTTTTAGTTTGGAGTGCAAAAATCAACAATGATGTAAAGTTCGGGGTGCAAATTGTCTTTTAATCTTTATTTTTTTTCATTCCTATTCTCTATCTCTTTACTCTTTTATTCTTTTTACATTAAATCACACCCATACCCATAGGATAGGCCGGAAATGGTTAGTACGAATTTTATTTTTGGGTAAGTTGATTAATTAGTCAATAGAGTGCTGACACGAAAACGAGACTTTATGTGTGTCCGCATTCTAATGGCCAATTGACCAACTTACCAAAAAATAAACTTCATGCTAACCGAATCCGGATATGACACAGTAGTATTGCGTGTACATATAAATATCTAGTCATTACAAAGAGGTAATGAGTAGAATAGAAAAATAACTTTCGAAAAAAACTTATCTTTCCCTCTGTCAAGCATTGCGTTTCTTATAATTCTACACTCATTCACTCACTCTCACGCACACACATACTATATCTCCCTCTCTAAAAAGCAGCAGGCAGCTCTAGCCATGATAGAAAGTCTCTAAAAACAAAATATACACAACCCATCATCAAATGGGACTCTATGACTCCTCCATTTCCACCAGAACCACTAGTACTGGTAGCTCCTCATCATGCGCCGCCGCCAAACTACAGGTTCGTATGGATGGTCATCTCGCCGGAGCTGGCTATAACGTTAGGTCTTCCGACCTACGTCAAGTAGCTCAGCGACTCGAGCGCCTCGAAAAAGTCATGGTCAACGCCCCCTCTGATATTTCCCACCTCGCCAACGACGCCGTTCTCTACAACCCTTCGGACCTCTCCTCCTGGGTCGACTCCCTGCTCTCCGGATTCAACCAACCCGCATCCGATCTATCCGCCATCTCGGACCTCAGTTACGTTGACGCCGTTGTGGACCCCGCGCTAAGTGCTCAGCCGCCATTGAACGACCACCATGCACCGCCGCTGCATCGTGAAATTTCCCAGCAAACCGTTGTAACCGCGATGGAGGAAGATTACAGTATTCGGTTGGTCCACGGGTTGATGACGTGTGCCGAGACGGTCCAACGTGCCGACTTATCAGTGGCTAGTGCATTGATTGAGGATTTGCAAAACTTGTTGACTCGTGTAAACAGTGGATTTGGTTTTGGCAAAGTGGCTGGATATTTCATCGACGCGTTGAGCCGCCGGATTTTCAAGCCGCAAGGGAACCCTTCTGCCGGCTCGGCTTTTGAGAATGAGATACTATACCACCATTTCTACGAAGCTTGCCCATACTTGAAATTCGCTCATTTCACTGCAAATCAAGCCATTTTAGAAGCATTTGAGGGTCACGATTGCGTCCACGTCATTGACTTCAATTTAATGCAAGGCTTGCAGTGGCCGGCCCTAATTCAAGCCTTGGCCTTACGTCCCCGTGGGCCCCCAATACTGCGATTAACGGGTATTGGACCACCATCACCGGACGGTCATGATTCGCTTCGCGAGATTGGAGTTAGGTTAGCTGAATTAGCCCGATCCGTTAATGTTCGGTTTTCCTTCCGCGGTGTAGCGGCTTTGCGGATTGACGACGTTAAGCCGTGGATGCTACAAGTGAATCCGAAAGAAGCTGTGGCAGTGAATTTCATCATGCAACTCCATAAGTTGCTGGAGAATGACCCGACCCGAATTGATGCCTTTCTTGGGTGGATCCATAATTTAAACCCAAAAATTGTGACCCTTGTGGAGCAAGAATCAAATCACAACCAACCCGAATTTTTGGATAGGTTTGCAGAAGCTTTGTACTATTACTCGACAATGTTTGATTCACTAGAGGCGTGTTCGGGTCAGCCGGAGAAAGCCATAGCCGAGATATATATCCAAAGAGAAATATGCAATGTGGTGTGCTGTGAAGGGTCGGGTCGAGTTGAGAGGCACGAACCATTGGTTAAGTGGAGAGATCGGCTCAACGGAGCTGGGTTCACACCATTATATTTGGGGTCCAATGCGTTCAAGCAAGCCAGCATGTTATTGACACTGTTTTCGGCTGAAGGGTATTGTGTGGAAGAGAATGAAGGATGCTTAACGCTAGGCATGGCATAGCCGGCCTCTGATTGCAGCTTCGGCTTGGCAAGTTGTAACCGAGCCAAATCGCATATGAATTTTGTTGTGGTATTTTGATTTTCAAACAATATAGGGCAAACCATGTATATTAATTTATTGCTAAAGTACTGTATGGTTAATATCAAATATGATATAGTATTTAATTTTGTGAGATATTAGCCGGGATAAGGTATGAAAAACCTGGGCAACTTTTATCTTTTTTTATGTTTTCAAATTACCAAAGTCCAAAAGAGAGAGACAATTAAAAGTAAATTCAGAAGTACCAATGCATGCCTCCCGGACTCTATAAAATGAAAACTCTCGTAACTACTTTTTCAGTCTGACAGATTAATTAATGTGATATATATATATATATATATATATATCTATAAAATCTCACTCATACGAAGGTGAAATCTACTCGCTATTTATGTGGGAAGAACATTATAAAAATATCAATTTTTCTTGTGAAAATATCAATTTCTAATTTATAATGAGTGGTATCAATAAACAATATTATACTGATAGGGTGATAAACAATTGGGATCACAAGGATTTCATTACCTATCAAATGGGCAATGGTTGTTGTGGACCAATTTGGAAATTGATGAGTCACTGGGGACCACCTCATGGGCCTCAGAGCCCAAACCTGCTGGGTCACGTAGACGACTATATACGATCCATCTCTATACTACCACACCACAGACATCAGAGGGTGAATGAAATGGTCAAGAATTGGAACAATGTGCCACTTACTTACACACAGCTTAGGCCCCACTCCCGCCTAGGAAGATGGCTAATGAGTTCAATTGGGCCAGTTAACTCCATCTTTAGATTATGGGGTTGAAACTATAGAAGAGAGACCCTCTAAACAGTATTCAAAGTCCTTACAAAAAAAGAGATCTTAATATGTGCACAAATAAATCAAAAAGTTTCTTTAAAAAAATTTATAAACGATTTTGGTTTTATTACCCTCAAAGTAATAAATTGTTAATTTAATACTATGACATTATGATAGTAAATTTGAGGTTATTATATCACTTTTACTAGTATCAATGAAAAGACAAATTAATTTTTTTTTAATGGTAAATGAGACTTTTTCATTAAACAGAAGTTATTGAATTACTTGAGTAATCATTTATAGGGGTTGATGGCAAACAGATTGTGAACAGGAAAATTAATCTGATATAATGGATTGATGTCGTAACAAACACAAAGGAACTAATCATGACATATTAAAATTATCAGTTTATTTTCAAATTAAAAGTATTTAGAAAATAGTGTGGTGGATGCTAAAGCCCGAACCTTCGTTATAGTAGGTTATATCTAAGGCGACAGTTTAAACTGTCGTTTTATCTCATAAAATCATGTTCGTCTTTGATTTGTTAGAGAAAATTTTCAGATATACATATATATATATATATATATATCGTCTATGATTATACATCTTATAGCATTATCTTGTAGATAAAGAAATATTTTTTTAGACTTTTAAAAAAGAAAAAAACAAATTGAGATGTGCGCTACTCTATTACCAAATTGATGTCAAAAGGCACTGTTTGGATGAAACTAAACTAAAAAATAAAATGGGGAAAAGGTATATCTTTCTCTCTCTCCTAGGGGTAAGTAATTAATGATATTAGACGACTATCTGAAATTAATTGGTCCATTTTCAGGTTAATTGGACCTCAATTTGTTATCACCCACCCCTTCGTTGTTATCACGTTTGTCACAAAATTTTGATATTTTTTTATTAATGTGTATTTGTCATTGACATAATACGTAAATAATTTTGAAAATAATTTGGATTTTAATCATATTTACAATTGTATAATATATTAAACAGAAATAAATAATATTTAAGTAAGAGTCATGAATGAACAGTTTATATTCTAGCATAATTAAAAGAAATTTAATTACTTTTATTATTTAGTGATTGAAAAATTCAAATTAATTGTCAAAAAAAAACTTTAAAATTACATAATATTTCAAGAAAAAAACTTTTTATATTTGTCCTCCATGACTTAACTCGCTGCGATGATAATAAGATAATTGGCAATTTTATTTTTATATATATGGAATTATAATGGAACTGAGTTTTAACTGCAGGATGGAGATTCTATATATACGGATTCGGTTAGCATAAAATTATTTTTTTGATAAGTTAGTCAATTGATCCAATAGAATTATGACACACATAAACTCGCCTGCGTGTCAATATTGTATTGATCAATTCACTAATTTACTCAAAATAAATTTTATACTGACCACTTCTTATATATACCATTAGCGGACCATGTCAGTCAGTAAGTAGTGCAATCATTGCCTGAAAAGTCAAGGGCAAACCTAGTAAGTGTGCAAAAAATGAAAAAAAAAACACACCGCAAGACGCCAAATACCAAATATAAGTACAACCTTTCAGATTTACGAAACATACAAATGATACAAAAAACAAGCAGTGACTTTTTCCTTATGCCTATTTTACCCTCTTTGCGTCTGACACAGAATATGGAATAGTTTAGCCACAGAAAAGCCTTGAACTAACCCTAGCTTAACCCTACCTGCCTGAAACCTAAAACTTGAGAGTGATGTCACTTCCGTTGCTCTCTTCAGCTTCAGCTGTAACCCCTTGTCTCTCTCTTCCATTTTCTTGACAGCCGCTTTCAGCCTTCCAGCTACTGCTCTCAGACTTGCCGTCATCTATGGTCTCGGAACGGTCGCCGGTGTTACCTCTGATGTCAGACTCCAGCGAGCTGTTGGTCTGCGGGGAGGGCTTGTACATGTGGAGTTGGTGGTGCAGGCTGTGATGGTGCAACTGGTACGGATGGGCTTGTGGTTGTGGTGAATAGTATTCTTGGGGAAGTGGGTAGTGTGGAGAAGCTACATGATGAGTTGTAGGGTGTCCACCGTAGAGGGTGGGTGCACCACCGTGGTGGGCGGCGCCATACTCTTGTGGGACCCATATACCTCCTAAAACCACCAGCTGAGTTGTTGGAGCACCTGCAGCTTGTGGGCTGGGATACGGTCTTCTTGTGTGAAGTCTATACTTCTGCATATATACATAAAGAGGAAAGATTATGCACATAAATATACATATATATATAGAGAGAGTATTCATCCACAGTAACCGGTTGTTGGGAGCAATCTCTTTTGGCCCAGCCGCTACAACCTGTAACGGCTTATAAAAAAAATTATCTAAAGCCGGTACAGGTTATAGCGGCTGGGTCAAAAGGGGTTGCTACCCAACAACCGATTACTGTGGATGGAATCCCATATATATATATATATATATATATAAATTAATCTTCTATCAGTGTTTGTTATAATTGGTACTATCACGTACGAGAATATGCACAGTGTTCTGTCCTGCAGTTTGGACAGCTTTCTGCATGTCTGCATGCATATATATATATATATATATATATATATAAAGAGAGAGAGAGATACAGTATGTACGTACCTGCAAATGGCTTTTAACTTCATCATTAGTCAAGCCATCAACCTTCATCAACTCCCTGATTTGTTTTGGGGTGGCTACTGCAATCATTACCCACAAAAGATTAATTACCCGGATGCTACTATATGTTATAATATAATAATAATAATGAAAAATATGGAGTAATTAATAGGAAATGATAGTATTTTTAATAATAATAATAAAAAAATTCCATCTTCTTTCTTTACCTTGGGAACCACCTAACGTTTGAAGAGCATTTACAAAGCGTCGGTGCAAGTCCGGCGACCAACACCGCCTCGCCTTCCTATGAGTTTGAGAATTTGTGTTTGTACCAACAGTACCGGTGGTGGTGGTGGTAGTTTGTGAATCTACCGGAACACTTGCTTCTTTTCCTAGCTCTATTCCCACTCCAACACTGACACCTTTACCAGGATTCTCTCCTCTCGAACATGACATTCCATTATCAGTACTTTCTGTACATTTCTTAACCTGAGTCTCTAATTTATCAGCTGAACCAAGAGCCAATTCAGGAAGAGGGCTTAACGGGCTAGGACAAGAGGAATTTCTTTCTTTCGAGAACGGATGAAAAGCTCCACCGTTCCTCTGTTTGGGATCTAAACTTAGCTTGGGACTAACAATGAAACCGATATCGATTTGTTTAGGAAATTGTTGTTTGGTTCCATCATTTGTTTGGCTCCAAAGTTGGGCAGATGTCATCCAATTAGCCTTATCAGACACGATGTTTGATGTCTTTTCTGATCCGTTGGAGCTTGAATTCGATTGTCGAAGGGGTATGAATTCTTCAAGAATTGGTTGTGACCCTTGATTTGCCCGGTATGTTTGCAGTTGCTGCCATGAACTCTCCACGGCTGATGATTAAACCCGTGCAGATAAAAGATTTTGTTAATTAATTTTTCTACTTTATAATTAATTAATGAGCTGAATGATTATATATATGTGTGTGCGCGCGAATAGTAAATACTAGCTAACTGGAAATTAAAAGATTGATAATAAAAATTTATAATTTGGAAATGCTGCTTTTTTTCATCAATATAACGTTAATTTAGAATGATAGATAGCTTCACTAGCTAGAACTCTAAATACTGAGAGGTTATAATCTAAAAGAAATAAAGCTATAGGCACAAAGAAAAGATATCTCTTGGTTCTGTTAATGTCAAAAATTAAAATAAAAAGATACATAAGATTACAAAAGCTAGGCAATATTGCAAAGAACATGAATATCCACTGTTAACATAGTAAAATATGTGTCTTTTGAATCTCGACAATATATAGGTTGATGATTCAAGAATCGAGAGAAGATAATTAAAATCATTGGAAAATAATGAAACCAAAAAGGAATATATACATAAACATTAAGTACCATTGGTGAGAAGTTGCATGCAAAGGGGAAGTTCTCGCTTGAAGGCATCAATCTTGAGGCGTTCTTGTTCAAGGCGAGAAAGAAAATCTTCAAGTTTTTGAGTTTGGTCAGTAATATTAAAATTCTCTACTCCAAATGATTTAAGGAGCATAGAATAGCTGTTGTGGGGTTTGCAATCAAGGGTTAGTTGATCCGAGGGAGAAGCCATCATATCTATCTATCTATGTATTACAACAGTGGTGATAAATAAATAATAGTCTTTATAGCTAGTCTAATAACGAATGGGGTGTGATGTTATATAATATGCTGGAACAATTAAAGAAGAGCAAAGAAATTAAGGTGGTGGTGACTGGTGGCCTCTTTTCTTTCTTTCTTTCCTTCCAGGTTAATTTAAAACTCAAGAGAAAAGAGAAAGAGAGAAGGGTTTAATGTTGTTTGTGAACACAAGGAGGATCGAGTGGGTGATCATCTTCTTTTAGGGTTGAGTTCGAGGGAGAATAAAGCAGGGTTTTGGAGAGAGAATGAGAAAGAAAAGATAAAGTAGTTCATATTATTTGCTGGCCAAGTGAGTGATAAAGAAGGATATATGGTAACTTCTTGCAAAGAGAAAGGCGAAAGCTAAATTAAAATGTGTGAAGAAGGAATCAATCTAGAGAGAGAAGGTTTCTGACACTTGAGGAGGCTCATGTGCTTTTAAAGGCGAGTTTTGTTTCAGAACCTTTGGGGGCTTAATTAATTTGGGGAATTGGCCTGGGTAGTCTTTGTACGAATTCAAACTCACAAATTAATATAAAAGACGATTCTTCTTATTCTTCCTATTCTACTTTTTTTTCTTTACTTTTACCCTTTACATTACTATATGTTATTCATTTTTTTATACCTCCACATTCATTTATATATATATATATATATATATATATATATATATATATATATATATATATATATATATATATATATATAGTGTGTGTGTGTGTGTGTGTGTGTTCATATTCTTAAAATCTTGTGATAAAAAGCTTCGTTTGGGTTAATGGGTATCTTACAAAATACACTCTTTAATTACGTACCTATTTGATATATTGTATGTAATATTAATGCATGTACACTTGTCATGCATCATAATGTCTAAAACTAGAATTTATCCTGCTGAGGTGGTGAGGCAATCACATTTTGTATACCTTTAGAGTAGTTTTAATAAAATTTCTTTTTGCTATTAAAAAAACACATCAAATAATATTAATTGTGCACCATATATGCATTGCAAATTTGACACATGAGAAAAAGTTGTGATAAATAAGTTAAAAAAAAGCTTGTGTTTAGATGGATCCAATGGCTGTGGTGATTGGTTTTATATTTTTAGTTTAATTAACGGGACACGTGTATGGTTTAATGGTACTTCAGGGTGTCCTTACCAAAGTAAAGTAATTCTATATTACTTATTTAAAAATGTAAAAATGGTCCGAATATGGTTATTTAACACATAAGGGGCATATCCTCTCTCTCTCTCTCTATATATATATATATTTATATATTCAGATATATTTTTTGTTAGCATTTTTGGTGTATGAGAGAGAGGACATATTCAGATGGTGTCTAGTATCAAACCACCATGCAACTTTCTTTTTGGTTTCAAAAGTTGCATAATTAATTAATTGTTCTACAATTATGTGCAATGTGTGAGAGAATATATATATATATATATATATATATATATATATATATATATATATATATATATATATATATAGAGTCCGGATCAGGTCCGGATTCCCGCATTTTAACAAAATCCGAACCTTTTTTTTTTGCTTTTTTTTTAAAACAACTAAAAAAATAAAAAAAAAAATAATAGAATTGAAATTTTTACATAATACAGTGTTTTGGGTGTGATTTGGATGCCTATACCGAAACATTTCTGTACAGTCTGGGCAGACTGTACATACATTGGTTGGTATAGGTATTAAAAACACACCCAAAACATTGTATTATGGAAAATTTTCAGTTCCATATTTTTTTTTTAATTGTTTCAAAAAAAAAAATAAATTATTGGGTCCGTATTTTAGGACCAGTCCGGGAGACCGGACTGGATCCTCATTCTATATATATATATATAAAGAGAGAGAATAGAGAATATCTAATCTTGAAAACGAGACATTCATTTTAAAGAATAAAATATTTGTCTCTAAGGAAGGAATATCTGATCAGTACTAATTCTACGGCTCTAAATTAAGGGAACATACAAAGCCACGAAACCTAAAAAGGAGAAAACAAACCATTTCTCTCTCTCTCTTGGTAGATGAATAATAAAGAAGTTTAAGGGATAGGGAGAATCTTCTTCTGCTACCCAACTTTAGTGAAGTGGGTAGGAAGGTAAGAAGATTCTCTAGCTCTACATGCATTTTGAGAGGAGTTTTTTATTTAGGGTTTCGTACCAATTCAAAAGTTCGGATGTGGGTCAGGATCCAACATGACCAAAACCTGTTTGAAGACCAAAATTCCAACCCCTCGATCGATCAAATTTCCTCTTTATATCTATTGAATAATTATATTTTGTAGTACAGAGCCGGTCCTGTGTTTTACAAGGTCCAGGGCAAAAAATTACAAGTGTGCCCCTTTTAGAGATGGAAAACGGGCGGACGGACCGGGTCCAAAATGGCCCGGATTTTGGCGGGCTGAAATTGTGAGTTCCGTGGCCCGGGTTAGGGTCGGGTCGCGGGCTTCTTCCTTTATTTATTTATTTATTTATTTTTTAACAAAATATTGCTACACCAAAAATAATAATAATAATAAATATTAAAAATAATAAAATAATTTATAATAAACAATTATTCTAATTACCTACATTAACTACATATCTCAATCAATTAAAATTTCAATAGTATTATAAATTACTTTCAAAGTATATAATCAAATTTAATTTTTTGAAATTATACTTTAAAATTAATATAATTTATTTAACTTTTAAAAATATCTAGGATTATTACATATCTACAGATACAAGGATTGTTACAAAATAATTCTATTTGGTACGGATTGTGACTTTTTTTGGAGATGTATTCAACACAAGACACATAATTTATACTATAAAACTATATAAAATTCACTATTTATTAGTACTAGTTTGTTTATATAAATATATAAAATTCACTTTAATATCTTTTTGTTAAAGGTTAATTACTATCTCGAGAGCAGTTTTGCCCCTGCCCTGGCCATATATTAAGTTCAATTGTCGTATTTTTATTTAAATGCATATTTATGAAATATCATTAATTATGTACAATAAATTATACAATTAAATGAGAATTTAAATATGGATAAATTTTTTATTTTTTTTATTTTAATACACATATAAAGTCAACTAAATTTTTTTATCATATTGCGGAGGGAATAATAAATATAATATTAAAACTCATAATCAAAAATCAAAATAGAACTTTTGTGTTTTCTTAAATTGTTAGCATCTATGATATAGAGATGTGTAATATAAACATCTTTTTAATCAAGTATGCCATATTTTGCAGTTAAACCGTGAATCAAATATTTATCCTCGTCAGTTAATACAAAATATTTTAAATTTTACAGTTAAACCGTGAATCAAATATGAACTGAGAGGGTTGAAGAATTTTTTTTTTGTGGCTAAGAGTCTATTTTGATTCTCCATATTAATTTATTGATTTATTTTATATTATATTTTATAATTATTTTTTTATTTTTTTATATACATATATACATAATTTTTAAAAAATTTTGAGTCCCTCCTCAACTTTGGGCCCTGTGACAGTCGCCCCGAAGGACCTGCCCCAGGGCCGGCTCTGTTGTAGTATATACTATGTGTTTTATTGTATTATATATGTCACACAGACAATTTGTGCCTATATGTATATTATGTAGTATATACATCTTGTATCGTGATTTATTCTAGGAGAAATGTTGATTAAATCTTCATAATATTCAATCCATCCATGTGCCATGATTTCAGTAGGGAAATTTATTTGTTTCTGTTTTGTACGTTGTTTTTGATCATTGGAATATTCAACTAGCTAGGTAAAATAAAGTTCAATGACATGACTTTTGCATTTTCAGGTTATCACTCACTTTTAAAGTAATTTTTTAATTTTATTTTTTGTGAATTGAATTTTTAAAGTGACATTTGTGTAAATTCCGTTAATTTTCCTTATATCTATGAAATTCACCCAAAAATCGACCCGACCCATTTTATTAAGGGTAATTATGTCTTTACAATTATTATATACATATTGTTAACATTAAAATATACAAATTAAAAATTAAATCAATTGAAATTAATTAAACTAATTAAAAATTAAAAGCTAGTTGTGCCTTTTCTTCTTTCCCAAATCGAGGACCTGAACTTTGAATTTCAATTTCATCACAACCTTGTGGATCAATGGATAATTTAGTCCTCATTCACTCCTTTTTCCCTCTATGCTCTTCACCACCACCACATCTTCCTTTGCCAACAAAGATCCTAACAACAACTCATTAGTCATGTCATGAACCCAAAGAATTAAAAACATTAAAACACCCAGAAACTATTCTGCAATCATCCACCATCTTCGTTTTGGATTAAAAAAGAAAAGAAAGAGAAGAATAAGAAGTATTAATTAGTACCGAATTTTTGTCTTCTGCTTTCTCCTTCCTCCTCAATTTCTCTTGGAAACAAAGCAACTCTAAATTTGTACAAGAAGTTTTGGAAGGAAATAGATCTCTAATATATTGAGAAGTAATTGAATCAATTACAAAAGAACATTATATTTTCAAAAATCACCTTACCAACAACAATTCTATATTTTCAGAATAAATTGATTAATTTCTGGGATAGATCTAAAAATTATTGCAGCAGATTTATAGGTTGTGGTGGTTGTGTTTATGGCTGATGGTAGTAATTATGGTTAATGGTGGAGGCGACAAAAGAGTAGTGGCAGTGGTACAGATCTGGATATACAAGGAGAAATCAACCCGTTAGGAATATGGTGGATGAAGAGAGATCTGGTTTTTGCTTAGAATTTATTTTGGGTTTGATTTGTTTTCGCATCCCTATAAAATGGTTTTAGAAATTAAAGAAGTTTTTACTTATTAAAGTTTTTTTATTGACTCTAATTGATTAATAATTTGATACATTTAAGTGTTTTAACTTTTTCAACAATGTGTTTGTTTTATATTTATACCTAGATTAAGGATTTCATTATATATATATATGCATAATAATAATAATTTTAATTTTCAAAATAATGGAGTAATTAAATTTTCAAAATTTTGAATTATATTTTTTGAAATTTGAATTTGTTTTTCTGAATAGTAACTAGTGTGCTTGTATTTTAATTAATGTCTAATTTGTATATTCTAATATTGGCAATACTTATGAATACACATACATATACAATATATGTATGTTTAAAATATAATTTGATTTTATATTATGAATATTGGAAAAGACAATTTTACCCTTAATAAAATGAACGGAATTGAAATACAATGTCACTTTAAGAAATCAATTATTAAAAAATAAACTTTAGGACGACTTTGAAACTAAAGTTACTTTCTTATAATAAATATATATTTAATGATATTTTTACAATTATTTTAGGCGACACTTGATATGTTAATTAAGCGACAAATGTCTTGTTACATTTTAATTCTTTTGGATGTTTCCAAAAAATGCTTGTCAACTTTTAATAATTTGACAAGTTCTTATATCGGGATAATTGTTCAATGGGTTAAATACAAAACTATAGATAAAACATAAGAGTGACGATCCAAATTCCAAGTTGGGCATCCATCACTTGACCTTTAAATTTTGACTACCGAAAAATATGAAATGCATATATTTATCACCTGCCCGAACTTTTTAAATAATGTTGTGAGAACCACCAACAGATTTCGCCAATAACAATAAACTAATATATGAGTATGTAATTAAGAAAAAAATATTTTAAATAAAAATTATAAAAATATGAAGGAAAGAATAAAAGACAGATTTTAAAGTTTAGGAGTGAGAGATAAAAAAAAAGAATTAATATTTGAAATAAAATTATAACACAAATTCGTTTTTTTTTTCTCCCCATTTATATATAGAGATATGAGTATTATAATAAGTATGTGAATGAGATATATATGTGTCACTGCTCTGAATTCTAGATATAAAGACGCTTTGTAGTTAAGAAATTACTAATGCATTCCAAAAGAGGAGAGAGTGGTGTATAATCAATCAACCCATTTGACTGTTGTTCATTTTGCATCGAATTCCCTTGGGAAGATGATGGATGGGGAGATATTACAAGTAGCATGCATGATTATGCATGCGCAGGTCCGGTGTTGATGGCTTTCTAGTTTCTCTCTTCTCGTATAAGACTCCAACCCTCGCCTTTAATTTCTTCAGATTCCTTTATCCCTCTCTTTATCTATATATATATATATATATATATATATATATATATATATATATATATATATATATATATATATACACACAAACACAATTTTCTCCCTCTCTCTCTATATATATATAGATGTGTGTGCCAGTGTGTGTTGTATTGCACGGGAAAGATTTTTTTGGTGACAGGTTCGGTGATATTCTCCATATCGTCCTGAATATCCCTTCTGTCGCTGCTGCCCAAAAATATACATTAAATGAATATATATTCCCTCCTAATTAGTAGCCCTATTAATATATGCCCTAATTTAATTTGTTGAATTTCATTTAAAATTCATTTTCACAATCGAACACATAATTAAAATTATATCTGAATATTATTTAGTGGTGTATTTTAATTCGGAACTTATTACTATCAATAATAATATCAACTAAAACGGATGGTGCTCCGAACATTTATAATTTATAATCTAAACCCCAAACACAATGAATGGTCTGAAATGTTAGCACTACAGAAATGTTACTATCCCTCCCTTCCCTCCTATTTGATTAATTAATTAATTAATTTTATCCTAAAAAATCAAAATATATTTCTGTTCAAATTAAATTCAAACGCTAAAGTGAGTTAAAAAGGATGGTTAGTTTGCATTAACATGAAATATTCTTATTAGCTTTACGGAAAGCCAATGACAGCTACATTTACGGGCTCATGCTATTATAATCTGTCGAGGATTATAATAGAATAAAATACATTACTAACATTAACGTTCACTAGCGTTGTTGTTTTTATTAGTGATTTTTTTTAATTATTTGTTATTTTATTTAAAAGAATTATTATTTGAGATTATTTTTTATAATTTTTTCATCTTTTATAACATTTTAATATATTTCAATCTTTTGAATTGTTTGATAAAAAAAACTAAATTCCAAATTTATTTATTTAATAATTTGTTGATTATTCGTTAATTAGTACGTGCTTCTTTGTTTAGTTTGTCTTGACTATTGGTAGTTTGGAGAGTCATTTTCAGATACTTATTCTAAAGAAATGATATTATTATTATTATTATTATTATTATTATTATTATTATTTTGCTGATAATGTTTTTGAGTGTTCTTTCTATAGATATGTTATTATTTTGTTGATCAATGATGCCTTTTTCTAATTAAAATGTTATCCCACGGGGATTAATTTATTTAGTTGTCTAAGATGAAATGTGATAGTCTAATTATATAGTATATAGTTTCTTCTTCTATGGCACATCATCACATGTCTGATTTTATCATTCACCAAACTGGCAACTACATAGATAAAAGTAAAACTCATTAACTGATTTGCATGGAGTAATTAACTTTTTAACTACTTTTTCTTTTAATATTATATTGTAAATTTAAATTTATTACTCCATCGGTTACGTAAAAGGAATCTTTTTTTATAGCAGTGGTAATATAAATTAAAATATTATTTTCAGATTTATCATCATCATCATTTTATTATCAGAGGTTTTTAATTTACAATTACGAAATTAATAATTTATTATATGAAATATAAAAAATACGTACTTAACAGTCGCAAATTTTGTAAATATGACTTTTTCTCTTCTTTTTTTTTGGATGAAAATTCAAACAATAAAACAAGTTAAATATATATTTAAGTGCATAAAAGTCATATTTAATGTGTAAATGTTGTTTCACTGATAAACAGTAATTTGTAAGACCCTGAATGTTATAAAATCAAAACATTTAAATTTTCTAATAAAATAAAGTTTTTTTTCCTACCAAATTTTTTAATTTATAAATTTTAAAATCTTGTAGAAGTTTGACTTAAGAGAATTAATTAAAGCTGACCAAAAAACCAAATTGGAATCGAAATCGCACCAATTAAAATCGCACCAAAGGGCAACGGTTCCGGTGTATGTGGCGTTTAGGTGTGTTGAAAAACCAAATTTACGGTTTCGGTTTGATTACTAATCAAAACCGCACGCATAAAACCGAAACCGCACTAAATAATCATCATGTTTTCTCAAATTTGCTTCAAGCATATATAATTTCTCTACTATAAAATATTCTCCTCATTTTATTTATAAAACAGATATTGTAGGGTTGAATGAAGAATAAATAGTATCAATTATGTTTGCAAATCAAGGGTGACTTGGTATTTCTTAAATCAAATATGATAACATAGTATTAATTAACCATATAATTGTTGATGTCTGGAACTATTTTACTAAATTAGCTCAATGATTGTGTTCACTGCGTAATATGTTTGCATGGATGATTTTGCTAACTATTGTACAGGTTTGTTATTTCAATTGGTTTTGAAACCGAAACCGCACCAAATTAAACAAAATCGCACGATTCAAAATCGCACCGCACCTATCACAAACGGTTTCATGTGCGGTTTTGGATTTGTCAAACCGCACCTAAACGGTTCCGTGTGCGATGTGAATTTTAAATAGCGCTAAACCGCACCATGTTCACCCATAGAATTAAGTATATATAATATAGGGATAAATAACGTTTTGGTCATTGTACTGGGGTCCGGTTTTCATTGTGGTTACCGAAACTTTTTTTATTACAATCGAATAACTGTACTTTCAAAAACTTACAAAATGGTCATTCCGTCCGATTTTTCGTCCAAAAAACGTTAGGAATGCTGACTGTGCAAGTTGACTTGACTTTTTTGCTTACGTGGAGCACAGAAAATATAAGCAGGCGGATTATTATAGCACAAATGACTAAAACTATTAACTACTTCACCTAAACATTTCCAAAACTAATAATAATAATAATAATAATAATAATAATAATAATAATAATAATAATAATAATAATTTCAAAATAATAATAATAATAATAATAGTAATAATTTAAAAATATTACTATTATTTTAATTCGGACATTAACGGAAATTATAATAGTAATAATTTAAAAATATTACTATTATTTTTTTTATACCATACTAAGAACGTAACACACCATAACAAACAAAAAACGATTTTATGGTCACGGGAACTGAATTTAGGAGAGCATTAATGATTAATAAATTTTGGGACGAAGTCATAATTGAATAATCAAACATTAGATACTCCCTCCGTCCCAGGATAAAAATCCTTATTACTCTCTCTATTCCAAAATAATAGACGTTTTAGACTGTTTTTTTCCCTCAAAATATTTGACGTTCTACAAAACCAAGGATATTTTACCTATTTCTTTCCTTTTCTACCCTTCCTTCTCTAGCACCATTAATAACTATTTAATGATGCCCGTTCACTTTCTCTCCTTCTATTCTGGTTAAGCTTCCTTCTATTTTGTATTCTATTTGGTTCACTTTTCTTGTTAAGCTTCCTGTGGGTCTTCTGTTCTGGTGAAAAAGAATGTGAACATCTCCTTGTTAAGCTTCGTGCTTTCTCCACCCTCTCGTCGGCGGCCGCTACCAGTCGACTCTATTAACTCCATTAATGTCGTCGATCCCGACGACTCCATTAACTGGCGACTCCTGTAACTCAATTAACGCCGTCGATCCCGGCGACTCCATTAACGCCGTCGATCCCGGCGACTCCAGTAACTCCGTCGATCCCGGCATCAGAACGTCTCCATTAACGGAGCCTATGCTCTCCTTCATATAAATATATATATACGCAAATTATTCTGGGACCTGTAAGTTAGAACCCGGCGGGACTAACGTTAGTTTCTCTCTCCTCTCTCTATGTCTAATGTTAGTTTCTCTCTCCTCTCTCTCGGTCTTTCTGGGACCTGTTCTTCATATTCCTCTCTCTCTGTCTTTCTTTTTTGCAGCTAAAGTTGGAATAGGAGAGGCAAATGCATTTTATATTAATTAGGAGAGAAAGTGTGAAACGTCTTTAATTAGGAGAGAAAGTTTGAAATGAAGTCTGGTGTAAATGGAGAATTAAATGAGATCAAAGTATTAATTAAGGGTAAAACAATAAAATTACAACTATTCTTAATCTTTGTGAAACTCTCTAGAACGTCTATTATTTTGGGATGGAGGGAGTACTATTTTAAGTTGTCTCATGTTAAATGTCATCTTTTTTTTTAATAACCAAACTTTTACACATTTTTTTCTATTATGACCGTAGCATTAAATATCTCATACTTTTCTTATTTTAATTCTCTCTCCATATTTAATAACATTATTATGGGCAATTTTGTCATTTTATTCATCTTATTAATATGCGTGAAAAGTCCACCAGGACTTTTATCCTGGGACGGAGGGAGTAATATTTTTCAGACGAAATGATAACTTGAACCAACAGCCCAGACTCAGAATTCATACCTTAGGAGGCTATGAGCCACAAAAGTTATATATACATGTAGGGCTTAGCAAGTAACCAAATTGGAACCGAAATCGCACCAAAAATTGCACAAACTGCACCAATTAAAACCGCATCAATGGTTCCGGCGTATGTTGCGGTTTTCGGTTGGTTGAATAACCATATTTATGGTTCCGGTTTGGTTACTAGCCAAAACCACAACCATAAAATCGAAACCGCACCATATGTGTGTGTACGTATGAAGGGGCGGATCGAGTACAAGGGAAGCTTATGCTCAATTTTTTTAATAGGTAAACTCAATAGGGGCAGAATTTATAAGTTAGTAAAGTCAAAGGGCCAGATTAATAAACAAGTTGAACTTGGTGGGGCAAAAGAAAAAACATTCAGTAGTTTGGCTAGGAAAGGGTTCTGTTGCACACTTGCAGGCTTGCAGCATTGCTATAAAAACATTCAATAGTTTGTAGTAGTTTATAGTTTATAGCCTTTTAATTCCCAGTTCTCAGTAAATATGTATCTCATTTTGTATTTTGATTTAGAAAATATTCCACAGTTTCCATGTAATGAAGAAGTTGTTGCAGAAAAAATTTATATTTTAGATAGTTTATAGTTTTCATTGTTGTATTTGTCTACATTAATGAACTTATACTCCCTCCGTCCCATAGTTATAAGCTGATTTCTTTTGACACATAGTTTAAGAAAATGAGTTAAGTGACAATTTTTAACATAAATTTTCCACACATACCCCTTAATATGAAATTAATAAATTAATTAATTACTCATTACTTATCACACTGGAACTCTCAATTTCATTGATTGACGTGTACTGACCATTAAAATCCATAACCATAGAACTTTAACCAAATAAAATACAACAACGTTAAATGTGGAGATAAAAATAATGACATTGAATGTTGTTTCTTCAAAAAAAGAGTAATGGTTGAATATTTATTATAAGGGCATAAAAGTAAAACAATGAACCAACTAAATTTTATAAATAGTAAGTAGCCTATATATTGAGACATCTCAAAATGGAAAATCAGCCTATAACTATGGGACGGAGGGAGTATCAATTTCGAAAACAGAGAGTTTATTTTATATCAATTGTTGTTTCAATTGGTTTTGGAACCGAAATCGCACCAAATGAAACCGTACTGCACTTTTAAAACAACACCGCACCAATCACAAGCGATTTCATGTGCGGTTTTGGATTTATCAAACCGCACCTAAGCGGTTACAGGTGCGGTTTCGGTTTCAAACCGCACCAAACCGCACCATGCTCACCCCTATATACATGGGCATGAGAATGATTGATAACACGTACTCATTACGAAACGAACGGTTAAAAAACACATAACTTCCAATACTAATAATAGCGGACGATAATCAGAATTTTACATTCCTTTCACGCGAGTAAAGTTTGACTTATTAATAAGAGTTTATATTAACTAGGAATTATGGTTTATTAATCAGGGTTTACTAACCTTATTAACCGCTAGATACTAAACCCTAGTCAATAAAACCATAAACCCTGATTAATAACCCTAATTAATAAACCATAAATCCTTAATTCTAGTTTATAAACTTTAAATCACAATCAATAAACCCTAAGCTAGCTCTAGTTAATAAACCTAAACTTTTGCTCGCATATTAGTAGTGGATAAGTTGTGTTTTTTTAACCGTTCTCCACTTTTAGTAGCGGACGACTAGTTTGACTTTTTTAATCTTGTTTGTTGATGTTTAAAATGTATGGTAGAGCTGGTGTATGTCCTATAATAATACGTGGTAAGTACGTACAATGAATTGTTTTTCGATTGCTTCGGACATTATTCCAACAATCACATCTTACACAATCCATCATAAAATCCAAAGGTTGGGATTGAATTGTGCCGCTACTCCGTCTAGTCTAGTGGCAAATATATTCTTTTTAGTGTCCCAAAAATTACAAATATATCCTTTATTAAATTATTGACTACCGTTAGAGGTTCTAGCCGCAAGTTAACATTCATATTGACAAAAGGAAGTGGTTGTGACAGATGAACAAATAAAGCTTTTGTAGATAGAACCGACCATTGAAAAGGGCAATAGGTCCTACTTGCGTTCATATCCTTGGTACAGAGATCAAGTGTGCTGTGCTTAATTAGCTACAAAATCAAGTGTACCAAAGATGATAATTACCTTGATTTGGTACACTTGATTTTGTAACACAGCACTGTGACTAGAGAGGCAAGTAGAAAAGAGATGTGAACCCCAGTGATCCTTTCTCTATATTTAATTTATCCAAACTCTTCTGACAAGTAATGGATGCAGAATTTTGTTGAGGAGGTCATGGAACTGATAGAGCTAACACCATTGAGAGATGCATTGGTTGGATCACTAAATGTGAATGGGTTATCAATTGAGCAGCGGAAAAGGTTGACCATTGCAGTTGAGCTAGTTGCAAACCCCTCAATTATATTCATGGATGAACAAACATCGATTCTTGATGCTAGAGTAGCTTCAATTGTCATGAGAATTGTGAGAAATATCGTGGACACAGGAAGAGCTGTTGTATGCACAATCCACCAGCCAAGTATTGATATTTTTGATGAGGTAAAAGATTGTTAAAGTCCTTACATGACCTGAGTTATCTTTCATGCTAATGATCTTATGTTTTGCAATTATATCTCTTCCTATTGAGTCAAGAAGGTGAAGCTCACCTCAACCTGATTCAAAAGATCTCCAGTTTCCCTCTAAATACTCCCAGTCCTTTCTTACTCAATTCAAAGTTTACTTATGGAGACAACACAAGTCACATTGAAGAAATACAAAATACAACTTCATTCAACTTCTATAAGGCCTTTTAGCAGGCTTCATGCATATTTATAGGAGCAATAACTTTTCTTTCTAAGTATAAGATGATTAAAGTTTTAGCACGAGAACAAATTAAACAGGATGTATTTAGTGGGATGTGTTCAATGTACACTGCGGTAATGTTAATGGGAACAAATGCTGCTTCTTCGGTGCTGCCAGTGGTAAATAGCAGAACAAGCACATTTCTACAGAGAGAGAGAGCTGCCTATGAGTATTCAGCTGTACCTTATGCAATTGCACAGGCGTGAGTTCTATTTATTAATGCCATATTTAACATGACAGACTGACCTATTTATTCTTAAAGATGTCACGATACAGATTCTCTAGATCTAATGTTAATCTGCATTTTCAGGTTGCACTTGAGATCCCATATACACTGGCTCAGGCTCTCATATATGTAATTATAACATATCCCATGATTGGTTTCGAGATGACAATGAACAACTTCTTCCAATACTTATTCTTCACACTTGTCTACTTTGAATATTATGGAATGATGATGGTAACCTTGAGTCCTAACCATGAAACTACTGCTATATTGTGCAGTACCTTTTACACTCTGGAATTTGTTCTCAACCGCTTTCTTATACCCTGAACTGTAATATTCAATTTCAACCCCATTTCTTTTGTTGTTAGCCGGAGTTACCTAATCACAAATGTAACTCATATATTATGTTTGAATTAAGGGAATGAAATTGAGAAAAGAATGAAATAAAATTAATATATTTGATGATCATTTTGGAGATAAATCATTCTAATGGAATAAAAAATCATTTCATCCCTTTAGTTTTTTTATTCCATGTGGAGAAGTTAGAAAAAAATATATTCTAATAGAATGTATACAAGTGATAATTTTGTCATATACAACACTCGTTACTGTCAACAACAAAACACACACTTAAAATACATTAAAATCATTTCATTCTGTTCTCTATTCCATTCCATTCCTTCAATCCAAACCATAATTTAATTTATTACAGGAGGATTCCCGTGTGGTTGAGATGGTATGAACGGCTGTGTCCTATTTCTTGGAGTTTGTATGGATTGGCTACTTTTCAATACGGAGACATGCAGTTTACAAACATAGTTTCTATAAATTATATTTTTACTTGTGCAATTTGGAGATCCAAATTGCACAATGTAAAAATATAAGCTGGCTTATGAATTTATAACCATGGAGTTAAATGGGATTACCGTATATCCTCTATAGCCTCTTCTTTAACATCTTCATCCATGGCTTCTCTTTCCCTTGCCACCACACTGTATCAGTCTACTCATTCTGAAAACTCCAGAATCTCTCTCCAATTTTCACGAAACCATCTGGTAAAATCTCAAGAAAACAGGTCTTACATCAAACACGTTTCTTCTCTTTGCAAAAATGGCCAAATTCGAGAAGCTTTGGATTATCTTACTGAAGTGGAATCCAAGAATCTGCCGATTAAACCAGAAATCTATGGAGAAATTCTTCAGGGGTGTGTGTATGAACGAGACATCTCGCTGGGTGAGCAAATTCATGCAAAAATAATTAAAAATGGTGAATGGTTAGCTACTAACGATTATATAGAGACCAAGTTACTGATTTTCTATTCCAAGTGCGATGCTTTTGAGGTTGCGAACCGTTTGTTTAGGAGAATTAGAGAACATAATGTTTTTTCTTGGGCTGCAATTATTGGACTTTGTTGTAGGATGGGCTATAGTGAAGAAGCTTTGCTTGGTTTCTGTGTAATGCAAGAAAATGGGGTTTTGGGGGATAATTTTGTTTTGCCAAATGTTCTGAAAGCTTGTGGTGCTTTACAGCTAACTGGATTTGGTAAAGGAGTTCATGGGTATGTGTTGAAATTTGGTTTTGAAGATTGTGTTTTTGTTGCCAGTAGTCTTGTTGATATGTATGGAAAGTGTGGTGTTGTAAATGATGCAGGGAAGGTGTTTGATCGTATGTTTCAGAGAAATGTAGTGACATGGAATTCAATGATTTCGAGTTATGTTCAAAATGGTTTGATGGAGGAAGCAATTGGGGTCTTTTATGATATGAGGATGGAAGGAATAGAACCCACACGTGTTACACTGGTGAGCTTTCTTTCTGCTTCAGCCAATTTATGTGCTCTGGAAGAGGGTAAACAAGGTCATGCTATTGCAATTTTAAGTGGGATGGATTTAGATGACATTTTGGGTACTTCCATAATAAATTTTTATTCGAAGGTTGGTTTGATCAAGGATGCTGAGATAGTCTTTAGTAGGATGCTTGAGAAAGATGTGGTTACTTGGAATTTGCTAATATCTTGTTATGTCCACCATGATCAGGCTGAGAGTGCAATTCGTTTGTGCCATTTAATGAGGCTAGAAAACTTTAGGTTCGACTCAGTTACGTTGGCATCTATATTGTCAGCTTCAGCTGATATGAACAGCCTGATACTTGGCAGAATGGCGCACTGTTATTGTATAAAAAACGACATTGTACTTGATGTGTGTGCTGTGAGTAGCATTGTCGATATGTATGCCAAATGTGAGAGAATTGATGTTGCGAGACGAGTTTTCGACTCCACGGAGAAGAAAGATCTTGTGTTGTGGAATACTCTTTTGGCTGCTTATGCAGAACTAGGTTTAAGTGGTGAAACCTTGAACTTGTTTTATCAGATGCAGTTAGAGGGAGTGCCACCAAACTTGATATCATGGAATTCAGTAATACTTAGTTTATTGAGAAATGGACATGTCAATGAGGCCATAGATATTATCGCAGAAATGCAATCCCTTGGTATCCAGCCTAACCTAATCACTTATACTACGCTTATCACTGGTCTGGCTAAAAATGGATTTGGAACGTTGGCAATTATGCAATTCTGGCAAATGCTAGAAGTTGGAATTCAGCCAAACAGTATAAGCATTGTTGGTGTACTCTCGGCTTGTAGGATTGCTGCATCATTGTGGTATGGAAGAGCTGTTCATGGTTATATTGTGAGACATAACATTTTTGTGTCTTTTCCACTCGTTACTTCTCTTGTGGATATGTATGCTAAATGTGGAAACTTAGAGCAAGCAAAATTGGTGTTTGATATGGCTTCAACCAAGCAGCTGGCCTTGTATAATGCAATGATATCTGGCTATGCATTGCATGGATGTGCTAAGGAAGCTCTTGCACTTTTCAAACATCTGCAGCAGGAGGGTATAGAACCAGACAGCATAACCTTCACCAGTGTCTTATCATCATGCAGCCATGCGGGGCTGCTGAAGGAAGGTCTGGATATTTTTGACCTTATGATCTCAGAATACCATGTAAACCCAAGTATGGAACACTATGGTTGTGTGGTTAATCTTCTTTCACGCTGTGGAAATTTGGTTGAAGCATTTCAATTTATTGTAAATGTGCCTTTTGAGCCTGATGCACCTATATTGGGATCACTGCTTGCGGCTTGTAGAGAGCATAATGAGATTGAACTCGGAGAATATCTAGCTGAGTATTTAACAAACATGGAACCAGATAATTCAGGGAACTATGTGGCCCTTTCAAATGCCTATGCTGTTGTGGGAAGGTGGGATGAGAAGTCACAGTTGCGGTATTTGATGAAAGAGAAGGGCCTGAGGAAGGTTCCTGGATGCAGTTGGATTCAGATAGGAGAAGAACTTCATGTGTTTGTTGCTGGTGATAGAAATCACTCAAAAACAGAGGAAATTTATGCAGCATTGGCTCTATTTGCATCAGAAATGCCATTAATGGGATATGATTCTCTCGTTAGTGAAGCTTAAATAGTCTGCTCTTGACCGAGGTGGTTCACTGGTAAATTTAAGCAAAGTGATTCAAACTTTCGGAAGAGGGATTGGCTATCAATGGAAGAATAAGTGTGACTGAGTGAGTTGGTGGGACAAAGATCAAGCACCCCACAGACACATAACGAATGAGTTTAATTATGGCCTAGAGGGTGAGGAGAACAAATCTTACAGGTCTGGCAGATCACTCTTGAAAATTATTAAGATTAGGTAATTCCTAGACACAAAATCCAACCACACTGATTAAAATTATCTTGAAACTACTTCATCTAAATTGCATATTCATGTTCCCTTTGGATTTCTAGAAGCAAGAAAATCTTCCTCATGTATGGTGGTTCTGTATATGTGTAGATTTGCTAAACAAGCATGATTGAGTTTCTACTACTCTCTTAAATGGTGGTTGCCTGCTTTAGCTATGGATGCTTTTTGATTTTCAAGACTCGTGGATTCTACCATCACTTTTAAATTGTACAAGAAATAAAAGGAGAAAGTGAGAAGGTTTTGATGAATATACCAACTTCCAGTTGTAATGCCTCGTCAAATGAGTATATTCTCTTTGAATTAAGGAGATCATTTCAAAATTTCAGAGGAACTACTCGAGCTTTTGTTCTATGATTCAATTCTTCATATTGTGCATATCATATACTTTTAGATTGAATATCCTTCACTAGAGTCTTACCTTCCAATATTAGTGTTTTATATTGCATAATAAGCAATGTTAAGACTTGCACAGTAAGTAGCATTGGATCAGGAAGATGTTCGCAGATTGTTAGTAATAAATGGAGACTCTCCATTTCATGGTTCGGATTTAAAATATGTTGGAATGTGACATCATGCCAGTGGCGGAACTAGAAGGTTTTTGTAGGGGGGGCAAAATTTTTAAACCAAGCGGATCGAAATTATTAATACCACCACTTGCCTCTGTTGTGCTATGTCGGAATTTCAGTTGGTTTGGTTCACAAACGGTCCCTAAGCAGTGCCACTCTCTATAGAAACGACCCTTGAAGCAATGCACAACAAATCCCCAATTAAACCTACTAATTCTAAGCCAAAACAGTCCAACTTTTCTCTCAGGCAAATTATCGAACACCTTGTGTGCGCTCTGAAAACCCAACTAGACAGACCTTGCCTGAAAGAGCTCTAACCAGATTTACTCTAGAAAATAAGAAAATGGAAAAGAAAAACAAAACATTAATTACTCTAACACATGAACAAGAAAACTGAAGGAAAAGCCTCCCAGGCATCACATTTTGCAATTGCAAGCTACACTTCAAGTGATGGGAATATAAGAGGGAAAGAAGCCATGCAGTAGAAAAATCAGTAGTATGATTAGCCTGGAAGCTGTTAGTATGAATGCCTATCAAGGCAAACTCAAGTCCATACTATTAGCCAACGTATTGTTCCGAATGGGGAGAGCAGCAGCCTTATTGTCTAATAAGAAGCATGACAAACAGAGGGCTAAATATAAGCTCCAAAACTTAGTCCGAACCCACATGGGGTCTGGTGATCAATCCTATCGTGCAATATTCCAGCAATATTCCACGTCGTTTCATCTAGTTTAAAAAAAAAAACCTGAAGAAGAACTCTGCTCGTCTGCTCGCGTCCGGCGTCTCGCCGCCCCTGGCCTGCTCCCCGTCTGCCGGCGGCTGCCCTCCCTGCCCCTGGCCTGCTCCCCACCTGCCGCCACCCTACCGGGGGCAGCTGCCCCCCTGGCCCCCCTGGTTCCGCCACTGCATCATGCTGACAATAGAGGGAGATGATTTTAAATCTGGACCATGAAATGAAGAGTCTCCATTTATTTGAAACGGAGAGGATCCTAGTCCAGGTTTACAATGGAAGGTAAGAGAAGAAACTGAAATGAGAATGATTCCGAGAGGGCCAGAGAAATCGATTATCAATGGCGAAATGAGTATTAGGTGGAAGGTGAAAACAACTAATGAAACATGAAATATCTGCGCATAAAAATGAAAAACATATGAATGGCCAGAGCTCTGAAGATCCCATGTGCAATTCTTAGTGCTTTAGCTTTCTGAAATTTCCACTGGTTCTACAGTCATCACAAAATAATATCCTGACATGGGGTATAGGATTTCATATAAATTGTAAGCAATGTTCATTTTTCTTTTTCTTTTTTCCTCACATATTTTCCGGGGGGTGGGGGAATGTCAAATGTCTGTCTTTGCCACCCCCTTTCATACTCATTTATTTCCTGTACGTAGCAAATTTATCCAAAGTATGAAATTAATTAATTGCTGAAGCTGAAAGCTCCATAGCTAAACTAAGAAACATGAAGTGAAACCTGGGGTACAAGGAAAAGTAACTAAAATATAGGTTTATGGGATGCTATTTATAAACATTCCACTCAACTTCCTAATTCATAGAGCGCATGATGATCTTCATAAAGGTGGCCGGTGGGATGTGATAAAAAGTCATATCTAAGCAAAGAACAATGTGTGATCTATAAGTTTCCAGTTTAGCTCCTGAGGAATCTATATTATCTAAGTATAAGAAATCATTATTAGGTCTTGCAGCAAATGGTCCATATATCAAAAATCATACAACTTAATGATTTTGGTAAAGTCCCCAAGTAAACTAGTGTCTTTTTCGACTTATGGTTTAAGATCATTGTGGGTGGGGTGTGCAACCAACTGCATGTGTAACACCCCCTTCCCGAAAAGGAAAGGGAGGTTACGTGCAAAGCACAACAAATTTCAAAATAAGTAAACATAGCACTAATAACTTCAAAATGTATAATAATGATATCCATCAATGAAGTACTAATTATAATTCTCCAACTAGAGTAAAAATTATCAAAACTTAATATTCGAAAAAACCTAGATGGTTAAAGGACAACTATCTCATCACACTAGCCCTGAATCACCCCTGCAAACCTGCCGGAAGAAAAACACAAGCATGAGCCAATTGCCCAGTACGGATACAGATATACAAAATATATACAACTGATATACGAAAATAACTGAGACAAACTACTGAACAAAGCCTCAAGTGTAAATACTGACAAAAATATAATCTCCAAAGATTTGAATACAATATATCTGAATCAACAGAAGAGCAAAGAAATAACGAACTGAAGTAACTAACTCAATGAATTAAACAGAACAGAAACAACCAAAACCAATACAATGAGATAATAGGCTGAATCAAATGGTTGGGTGTTATTTAATACCTGAATGAGCTCAGAAATACACATTGCCACACAGACAAGTCAAACTAATGCCACACAGGCAAATCAAATGATGCCACATAGGCAACCAAAATAATTCCACATAGGAAAATCACACATTGGACCACGAATTCAAATGTATGCAAATCGGATAGGTGTGTTTGGCACAACATCACAAATCCGCATAACAGAAAACTAGAGTTAACTCATACGCCTCCCACAACAAAACACCAAATGGCCCACTTCCTCCGGAGCCTAAAACGGAGACGCAGTGGACTAATCACACCGCCATGGAAAGTGTCATGTGTAAGACCCCAATTTATGAATACTTTTATTTCATAAAATTTGGGGTCTTACAGGCAATGTCTAGAAAGTTCTGTCAAGTAGAGGTTTGGTCACCTAATTGCACGCCAGTAAGGAGAAATCTTATTGGAAAGCCCCCTCTTTCCTAGGAACGGCCTGTTTGTCATAATTGTGATTCTGTAATATTATTTATGAATAATTAATTATTAATTTATATGATAAGAAAATATTTATTTGATGTAGATATAATTGATGGATATATTTATTTTATGTGGATATAATTGAAGGAATTAATGCTGAGGTATTTTATCAGTATTTTGTCGGAAGAGGAAGTATTAAAAATCATCCGTTTGTGGATTTCGGATATTTTTGGTTTGGAATTTAGAAAAACTCAAAGCTACGAAGTTGTAGAGAATTCGATTTCAAGCAGAATGGACATAAAATTCGTATCTTTCTGATAACCGGGCTATTTTCTATGAATTGTTGATGTTTCGAAAAAATAAAATAATTTTATTAAATTTATGGGGGGACCCACTTTTGGTTGGTGGAATACACAAATGGACTGCTGAATTCTTCCAACATGGCTACCCAAAAATTCAAAGCATGCGTAGGAATTGTAATTAATAATAATATATTTTATTATTTTAGTTTCCTATGGCGTTCTAATATTTTCCTATAAATAGAGGGCTAAGTTAGAATTGAAAATCACACCAGAAACAAGTTTTCTTTCTCTCTATATTGTCGAGCGTATTTTAGTGAGTATTTATATACTTTGAGAGTTGTTGTTCGGTACAAGTTTCCTTCGGCTTTCTATCCGATATTCTGATCAAAAGTACCGTTATTTTAAGGTAAGAGATGTTATTTTCTTCTTAAATGATATTATTTTCTTCAATATCATTATGCTGAAATATTGATCTGAATTTTTTATTAAATTTGGAATTTTTTTGTGTCAGAGTTACTATTTACGTATATTGCACTATTCACGAATGCGATACTATTCACAAAAAAATGAAATTTTCTTCTTTTTGTCCAAGATGTCTATTATGGTTACTATCTTTGATTGTATCCATGTTTTAATCTTCATTCTTGAATTTTGCTTCAAAATTGGTTATTATAGAGTATTATTGATCTTGGATAAACTGTTATACGAATCCTTACTATTTGTTCTTCTGTCTCACTGAATTCGTTTTCTTTAAAATATTTTTCATCATCCTCAGTCCTAAATGATGATATTACTGAATATCTTTGGCCTGTAGTGCAAAGATGAATGATTAACTGATGAATATCTTTGGCCCGTAGTGCGAAGATGAACAGGTGTTGAGATGAACATGACCAACTGGTGATACAAATGAATATCTTTGGCCTGTAGTGCAAAGATGTATATTGATTGTTGTTACAGGAATAAAATTGATGATGGACTTTTAAATCTTAGAAGATAGTATAACTCATTCTCTACTTGACTCTTCTAATGGATTGTTGTTTTCGCTGCAGTTGTTGATCTAAAACTTGTTGTTTATTATATTTTATCAGATTTTTTCCTGTTGAAAACTAATGATAATTTGTTGTATATTATCTTAGTCATATTATTCTTTTCTAGGCTAGTTGAGCTCACCCTTTTCCTTTTTGTTCCATTTTTCTTCTCAGAAGGTGAGAACATAGCAGGATTTAGTCGGGGTATGGAGTGATATTTCTAGAAAGATGTTTTAGCAGTCCTTACTATTTCTGTAAAATAGTGTTTGAATAATTATAATGAGGACTTATTTGAGTGTGGATATTGTCTAGAAGACAATATTTGTATTTAAACTCACAGTAGATGTTGTCATATTTTGCACGACAATTGTAATATTGAAGTTGTAGTTTATTTTATGTACCATGTATTAGGCGACTCAGAATGGGTGTTATATACCTATTTTGGGGGCGCCACAATAGGGTTTGTGTTAGTTATTTATTATCAATATTTTATTAATTCTCTTAGCTCTAATAGGATTTATTATCCAAACATAAATTAAATCCAATTAATTTAAAAGCCCAATTTTATCAAATTAATTTATCCACACTTATTAATATTTATTAGTCCATATAAATTAAATGATTAGTTTGACCCGATAAATAACAAAGTCCAAACAATATATTTTAAGAATATAAATTTAATATTATTTTTTTTCGGGATATTACAGCATGTACCCTTCATCACACCTGGAAAAATAAAATTAAAGAGAAATTAACCTAGATGTTGAATTTTAGCAATTTGAAATTTACTTAAAAAATCAAAATATATCTCTAATTTTAAAACAAAACAAATCAAATTAATATTAATCATTGTTGTGATGGAATGATTTAGATGTACAATTTTTGTTTAGAAAGTACTCAAACTTATTGTTATGTACTCAAATCTAAACTTGGAAGAAAAGAAACCCTAGACTTGAATAACACTCCATCACCAGCCATTAGATTCAATGTACATAACAAATTAATTAATTCTTTTTGGTGGATGAGCTAGCATCAAAAGGAAAGATGGGTGAGCATGATTTAATTAGTTCCAATTGCAGTTGCTGCAGTGACACTTCTCACATCCTAATTAAGCTTTTATCAACATAAATAATGGCTATATTTTATTTATTTATTTAAAAGGCAGGCATGACGCACATCAAGCACATATCATTTAATATATAAAGGGTAAATTATAGTTCATAAAGTAGGTGAACAGTATTGAGAAGTAATACTCTCTCCGTTTCAAATTAATTTCTCAGTTTTGACTTTTTAAAATTAAATTGACCATTTTTAAAATTAATCTTTTTACTATTTTTTGCTAAACTATAGGTGAAAAGATTATAACCAAAAGAAAGTATATACAATTTATTAATAATCCCAATTTTTATAATTTTAGAAATATATTTATATATGCTTAATTATTAATTCTAAAAATAGTCAATTTGACTTAAAAAAACAAAATTGAGCAATTAATTTGGGACGGAGGGAGTAATATTTAGTGAGAATGAGTCCACGTTAGCAAGTTAATTTGATTTTTATTAAAATAGGTATATATTACTTTGGATCTCAACCTTCCATTTAATTGATTTACAGCTGACATATTGGTTGTTGGAATAGTGATCTAGACAACCGGTTGCCATAGATTAGTTCGTTATAACATAAAAAATAGACTTTCTATGATATAACGACGTTTCTTAGTTCGCTTCGAAGTAGACTATATATATATATATATATATATATGATAAATTGATAAATTAATTAATTGACCAATACAATAATAACAAACAAACAAAAAAAATAAACTCCTCCCGATTTGCGTATGGACAATAAACTTCCATCCCCACAATGAACTGGAGCATCCAATAAACTCCTCCACTAGTTATTATGCCATTGTTTGTTAGTGTGAATGGATTGATTATTGGTTAATTTAGGAAGAAAAAAGAGAGTAGACTCGAATGGAGGTAGGGTCGCTAGATAGCGAACAAGCATCTATTTTACAGGTGCCCATCACTCACTTGATTCTTTATCCTAATTAATATTTATTTTTATAATTTTAAACGTCATTTATCAATTGTCCCACAAAAGAAAAAAGAGAGAGATATAGAAATGAATAAAGTTTGCAAAGCTAAAAATCCTCATGGATTATTGGGACCCAAATGTGGTGGAGAATATTTTGGAAAATAATACTATATGATGAATATAAACAATTTCTTAAATAAAATGAATATATGTAACGTTACTGTTCCATTTTGTTTTTATTTGTTATAAAATTAAATTAATTAATAATTTGTTGGTTCCACAAACATCACTATTATTTTTGTTACGTAGACTAAAAGTCCGACCAAAATATACGGTTTGGGTACCAACACAACACATTAGCTAACGCACTTGACTCGTCCCGATCCATTCCATCATCGAAGAAGTGAGCCACCAATGCAACTATGTTCTCATCATTATTATTATTATTATTAATTTGAAAGTCAATTTAAAGCTAATAAAATTATCATAAAATAAATATTATAATTCATAATATATTTTTATAATACCAGCAATACATTGACTAAAAATAACTACATTTATGTTCGTTAAAATATGAACACCTTTTCAAAACAAGTAAAATTCATAACTAAAGACGGGAGGGAATATTCGGGAGTAGTTAGCATAAATTTAATTTTAATTAATTGATTAATATAATATCGACACGCGAATAAATTAAAAAATAATCTATTTTTACGTGTCAATACTATATTAATTAATTAATCAACTTATCATAAATCGATATTATGAATATAAGTAATTAATATATATATATATATATATAATTATATATATATCCTAACCTTTCGTTTATTTATAATTTATATTTATTACTTATATTCGATTATTCACTCATTTGGTAGGAATAGGATTAGGAAGGTGTGGGGTCCGTTATAATATCGCGTGGATCAACTGCTGACACATTCATTCAGTCCTTTGACTCTATTACCCACTTTTGTCCTCTCTGTAATTCTCCCTCTATGTACTTGTCGGTAAAATGATTAAATTTGATATATTTATATAATAATATAGGATGGAATAAGATAATGATATAAGAGTCTAACTTATCGGAAGTGGTTAGAATAAAATTTTTTTTAAAATAATTTGGTTAATTGGTCAATTTATCATAAAATTTTATATGTGTCAGTTTTTTATTGGTCAATTGACCAACTTAACATAAAATAAACTCCATACTAAACTAAAACACAATATTTACTCCGAATTAATCTACTAATCGCAATTTTTTCTTTTATTTACGGGTCATTTTAACTTTAAAGTTGAGCATGATTAAAAAATATACAACTCAATCAAAATTTTAAACCTGGATATATATATATATATATATATATATATATATATATATATATAATTTCAAAATATAAATTAAAATTGCTTTTTTCAAAATAATATATCCTAAAATATCAATATTGATTAATAAAAAAATTGACAAGTTACATCAATTTTAAATTTGAAAGTATATCATATTAATTTTGAAAAATAAAATTTGATCCTATATTTTGAAAGAGAGGCAATAATTCATTTTTTTAATAAATAAAAACATACATCTCATGTTAGTCAAAAAAATATAAAAATAGTCATATAGCAATTAAACTATAAAAAATTATAAATACAATAAAAAAATTGTGTCAATATAATTTAAAATTACAAATATAAGATTTTGGAAAAGAGGAAGTATAATAAACTTTATTTATGTTACATATATACAGTGGCATATATTGTAGGAATAAGCAGAAAAGGTCTCTGAGGCTCCAAAGCCGGCCGGCCAGCCTGTTTCCCACCCCCATCCCCACGCCCAACCCCCAACTCCACCTCCTCAATTCTCAAATGACAAAACTTTCGCATCCCTTACCTCACAACGCCTCAGTAGATTTCATTTAAGACACGTGGCATACCAACTGGGTTCTTCAAACCCAACCACCTTCCAAGACAAACCAACCGTTAATAGCTTATTTAACCCATGTTAATCACAATGAGACTGTGAGAGATGGATTTTTTATATTACTATTTTAAAAATAATAAGATTTAAAATGATGTAATATTAGACCTTTTTTTTTTGAACTTTTCAACAAGAGTGAGATACAGTGACGCTCCCTCTAGATAATCATAATAATATTAGTCTTTTTTTTTAATTTTTTAAATAACAGTAGATAACTTTTTAAGTTTTTAGGGTTGACTAAATAGATAAAAATACATATTTACCCTTGTATGTTATCGAATTTTAATTCATAAACTAAATCTTCAAGTAATGGAAATGAAACTTGTTATCTCAACAATATAGTTGACGATTGTCAACTAATGAGTGGTAAGTTTTTTAAAAGAAACTGGCAACATGTTGAAATTTTTATTGATTTATATCATCTGCTAGAGCCTAGAAGTAAAGAAATAATGCTAAAATGCAATTTAAAAAGGAAGCTGTTTTATTTTGGGGTAAATTGGTCAATTGATCAATAGAATACTTATACGCAGACGAGATTATATGTTTGTCAGTATTTTATTGGTCAATTGACCAACTTACTCCAAAAATAACTTCATACTAACCGAATCCATCCAGAAAGTATCCTCGAATATATGTGTACTGTACATGAACAATAATAAAAACAACTAATTATTTAGGCTAAACACATAGTAATAAGTGTAATACCCGGAAAAAATATAATAATATTAAATAATAAAAATTATTTTTGTTGGAAAACATATTAATTGGACTTTGCATTTTTATTTGGGTCAAAGTGGTCATTCAATTTATGTGGGTTAATAAGTATTAGTAAGTGATGAAAAAAATTAAGTTAGGAAATTTGGGCCTTAATATTGAGTGAACCCAATTAGAAGTTTATTAAAATAAGACCTCTTCATTAATAAACATCTATACCTAATTTTATTTCATAATACAACTGAGGGAAAGAGAGAGGAGAGCGAATTGTGTGGTTGCGAAAAGAGAAGTAGGCGAGGCGGCAAAATTATTGAAGAGGAGAAATTCGTGATACTTGGCAAGACCCATTTAGTAAGTAATTGTTATTTTTAGGGGTTAGATCTATCAAGTATATTTCAGAGTATGCTTAATGTTTTTGTAATTGTAGTAATACCTTATTGGTTAATGTGGATAGTATGGGTAATATATGTGTATATATATAATGAGAATCCTATGAATCTAATGTAATCAGGAAGCTTGTAATGATGATGAGGAAAAAAAATAAAAATAAAAAATAAAAAAACGTCCAGAGAGTCCACGCCATTTTAGAAGCCCATACTGAGCTTCAATGTTGTTTAGTAATATAGTAGTTTATTTTGGCCCATCGATTTGGATTCTTCCTGATAATTTGGTGTTGTAATTGATGAGATCGGTTTCAGAGGTGTATGAAATGTCTTGCTAATTAATTCTAACAAGGCAATGGGAAGATTTATTTTATTTGGTGGAACTACTGGACTTTTGTAATATAACAAGGATTATATATATATATATATATATATATATATATATATATATATATCAAGTTTGATTGTAGGACAAGAATTAATCATTAAAAGATTAATATATTATAAATTGAGTTTGTATTGTAGTTTGATGTAGTTGGGAAAATTAATTTCATATTAATATAAATTATAATTAGTAAGTAACTTATAATTGTATTATTATTACCTTTTATTTTGATCAGACGGAGGAAATTTAAAGAGTTATTTTTGGAATATAAATTTTGGAGTATTAGTAATTGATAAAAGGCGATGATTAAAGGCATATTAAATAGATTATGAATTATTTTGGGAATTATTAGTTTGGATTATTTTAATTCGAGGTGAATATGTTTAGGTTGGGAATGACGTTTCATATTTAATATCGTTGGCATTTGAGGATAAGATTTCGTGGAGTGTACTATAAATGATTTGGAAGTGTCAGGTACGGATTCCGTACTCTTTCAGCGATACTTTTGTTACATTTGATTTATTCATTTTGTTTCTCGTGTCAAATTCTGTTATTATTTCACATAATTGTTTCTTGTGAAATTTATATAATTGTTTCATTTTGGAGTTGACACATTGGACTCGTAATTGTACTCTTTGAATTAGGATATCATGTTTAGTATTTATTTTTGATAATTGTAGAGCGGTACATGTTGTTACCTTCTTTTGAGACCTTGTGACCATAATTTGATTTGGTTCAACATGTACATATAGAACCCTTTTGTTGGTATTATGTCGCATGTGTTGTGACATGGTATTTTTATTAGAATATACCGTAGGGTATACCTGAGCTATAACCACCTGTGGGGGTACCACAGGCATGTCGTCTTGGCACGAGAGGCATGACACTTTCCGTGGCAGTGTGATTAGTCCACGGCGTCTCCGTTTTGGGCTCCGGAGTAAGTGGGCCATTTGGTGTTTCGTTGTGGGAGGCGTATGGGTTAACCCTAGTTTTCTGTTCTGCGGATTGGTGATGTTGTGCCGAACACACCTATCCGATTTGCATACATTTGGATTCGCGGTCCAATGTGTGATTTGCCTGTGTGGCATTATTTTGGTTGCCTGTGTGTCATTAGTTTGACTTGCCTGTGTGGCATTATTTTGACTTGCCTGTGTGGCATTGTTTTGACTTGCTTATGTGGCAAGGTATATTTCTGAGCTCATTCGGTATGAAATAACTCCAACCATTTGTTTCAGCCTATTATTTTATTTGATCAGTTTTGTTGGTTTCTGTTCAGTTCAAGACATTAAGTAGGTCACTTCAGTTCGTTATTTCTTTATTCTTTTATTTGTTCCGTCAATTACATTGATTCAGATATATTCATTACGTTGATTCAGATATATTCCATTCAGATCTTTGGATATTATACTTTCGTTCGTATTTGCACTTGAGGCTTTGTTCAATATTTTGTCTCAGTTATTTTCGTATATCAGTTGTATATCTTTTGTATATCTGTATCCGTACTGGGCAATTGGCTCATGCTGTGTTTTTCTTCCGGCAGGTTTGCAGGGGTGATTCATGGCTAGCTAGTGTAATGAGAGATTTTCCCTTGACCATCTAGGTTGTTTCAAATTTTAAGTTTGATTATTTTGACTATATTTGGAGAATTGTATTTAGTACGCTATTAATGGATCATTACTATTAATGTTTTGAGGTTGTTAGTGCTCTGTTTTCTTATTTTGAGGTTTGTTGTGCTTTGCACGTGACCTCCCTTTCCTTTTCGGGAAGGGGGTGTTACAGAGATGGTATCAGATCTTAGGTTCTTTCTTGTAGAAAACCTATTTAGGTTTGACCTGTGAGTTGTGGGTAAATCACTGGGTAGACGTCGTAGGAATTTTATTCGATTTTGTTTTGTTTTGTTTGGTTGGTCTTGATTTTGACCAAGTGTCATTCTCTCATCGAGTTGTAGTTGATTTGAGAAATGTGAGATACATTGTTAAGATTATTATTGTTATGCATTGAAGCAATAATATTAGTTAAGGATTGTGATTGGATATCATTAAGGAGAATAAATATGTGATGGTGATCGTGATTAGATATTTTATACAGTTAAGAAATGATTATATGATTATGATGTGAGTATTTGTATAAGCGAGTTTTTGATTTTGGCAAATTATTTTTTTAGAATTGTTTTTGTGACAATTTATTATGATCTTAGAATTGAGGATTGATTTTGATGATGATTTTGGTTATGTTAAGCTCTTTGATAATTTGAGGTATGTGTATTGATGGGATACTATGATAAGGTAAAAATTATTAAGTATGGAGGACTTCTGTAATTTGAGTGTTGATATTGAGGTAATTAGATTAATTATTTGGAGTTAATGATCAATTTTGTGGCTATTTCCTAGTAGAATATTGAAATTATCTTATATGAAATTTTGAGTAATAGTATGAGGAGATCTTGTAATCTGTTGGGTTAAGATTGTCACTAAGAGAATGATTGATTTATTGAATGATTAGATATATAATAAGTGATGAATCCAATATATCTTAAGAGATTTTGAAAGCTATATTTTGCTTATTCAGATAGTAGGATATATGATTTGGAGTTTGGTATGATGATGGAGAGATCTTTGTAGTAGTATATTTCTGGTGTAATAATATTTGAGAACTAATTTGATTTGAGGTTATGATGTTTTGAAACTCTTAAGGACTTAGGAGAATTGGTGATAAAGAGATATTAGTAGTATATTCTTTGGTGTAATATTATTTGATGAATAGTTTAAATTGAGGATGAGATATTTTGAAGCTCTTGAGGACTTGGGGAAAGTTGGTAATATAGTTTGCATAATTGTTTTGTTTATCCGATGTCTTTAGAATTTTGCTTGAATTTATGTAAATTAAATAAAAATAATTTGTTAGATCTTTGTCATGTTTGGAATATAAACGTTTTACGAATTAAAAATAATTTTAAATATTTTGGGTATTCGAATCGTATTTAGATGAAGAGAAATTTTTTTTTTGTGATTTCGAATTATGTTCCGAAGAGTACGTACGTTTGCAAGAATGAAACTCAAAGATATTAGCGACAGCCGCACCAACGGTGGATCATGCGATCTAATTTGATGCAACGCGAAGAACCTTACCAAGGCTTGCCACGATAGCTGACGAATCTTTTACGAATACGTGGACAATTGTGTGGACTGATGGACTTATCCGCGTTGATCATTACAAATGGCGGCGCTACGTCGTAGCTAAATTTATTTATTTATTTTTGTAGCTTATTTGAATTCCGAGGACGGAATTATTTTTAAGGGGTGAAAAATGTAATAACCTATTTTTTATTAAATATTAATTGATTTTATCTTATACAATTGTGTATAAATTGAAAAAGGTAAATGATTTTGTTTCCCTCTTTTCTTCCTTGTTTTGTTTGGAAAATTAAATTCTTTTAGTAGATAATTAAATAACTGATTAAATTAAAATTGAGGAAGATAATCTCTTTTGTTAAAGTCTTGTGGTAAAATCATTCGGAGCGGGAAGCTACTTGGAAGATAAAAGAGTCTATTCGAGCGGAGTATCCACATATTTTGATAATTAGATACGTTCATTCTTTTAATTCCGGGGACGGAATTCTTTTAAGGGGTAGGTGATGTAATACCCGGAAAAAAAATAATAATATTAAATAATAAAAATTATTTTTGTTGGAAAACATATTAATTGGACTTTGCATTTTTATTTGGGTCAAAGTGGTCATTCAATTTATGTGGGTTAATAAGTATTAGTAAGTGATGAAAAAAATTAAGTTAGGAAATTTGGGCCTTAATATTGAGTGAACCCAATTAGAAGTTTATTAAAACAAGACCTCTTCATTAATAAACATTTATACCTAATTTTATTTCATAATACAACTGAGGGAAAGAGAGAGGAGAGCGAATTGTGTGGTTGCGAAAAGAGAAGTAGGCGAGGCGGCAAAATTATTGAAGGGGAGAAATTCGTGATACTTGGCAAGACCCATTTAGTAAGTAATTGTTATTTTTAGGGGTTAGATCTATCAAGTATATTTCAGAGTATGCTTAATGTTTTTGTAATTGTAGTAATACCTTATTGGTTAATGTGGATAGTATGGGTAATATATATGTATATATATAATGAGAATCCTATGAATCTAATGTAATCAGGAAGCTTGTAATGATGATGAGGAAAAAAAAAATAAAAAAAAAAAATAAAAAAACGTCCAGAGAGTCCACGCCATTTTAGAAGCCCATACTGAGCTTCAATGTTGTTTAGTAATATAGTAGTTTATTTTGGCCCATCGATTTGGATTCTTCCTGATAATTTGGTGTTGTAATTGATGAGATCGGTTTCAGAGGTGTATGAAATGTCTTGCTAATTAATTCTAACAAGGCAATGGGAAGATTTGTTTTATTTGGTGGAACTACTGGACTTTTGTAATATAACAAGGATTATATATATATATATATATATATATATATATATATATATATATCAAGTTTGATTGTAGGACAAGAATTAATCATTAAAAGATTAATATATTATAAATTGAGTTTGTATTGTAGTTTGATGTAGTTGGGAAAATTAATTTCATATTAATATAAATTATAATTAGTAAGTAACTTATAATTGTATTATTATTACCTTTTATTTTGATCAGACGGAGGAAATTTAAAGAGTTATTTTTGGAATATAAATTTTGGAGTATTAGTAATTGATAAAAGGCGATGATTAAAGGCATATTAAATAGATTATGAATTATTTTGGAAATTATTAGTTTGGATTATTTTAATTCGAGGTGAATATGTTTAGGTTGGGAATGACGTTTCATATTTAATATCGTTGGCATTTGAGGATAAGATTTCGTGGAGTGTACTATAAATGATTTGGAAGTGTCAGGTACGGATTCCGTACTCTTTCAGCGATACTTTTGTTACATTTGATTTATTCATTTTGTTTCTCGTGTCAAATTCTGTTATTATTTCACATAATTGTTTCTTGTGAAATTTATATAATTGTTTCATTTTGGAGTTGACACATTGGACTCGTAATTGTACTCTTTGAATTAGGATATCATGTTTAGTATTTATTTTTGATAATTGTAGAGCGGTACATGTTGTTACCTTCTTTTGAGACCTTGTGACCATAATTTGATTTGGTTCAACATGTACATATAGAACCCTTTTGTTGGTATTATGTCGCATGTGTTGTGACATGGTATTTTTATTAGAATATACCGTAGGGTATACCTGAGCTATAACCACCTGTGGGGGTACCACAGGCATGTCGTCTTGGCACGAGAGGCATGACACTTTCCGTGGCAGTGTGATTAGTCCACGGCGTCTCCGTTTTGGGCTCCGGAGTAAGTGGGTCATTTGGTGTTTCGTTGTGGGAGGCGTATGGGTTAACCCTAGTTTTCTGTTCTGCGGATTGGTGATGTTGTGCCGAACACACCTATCCGATTTGCATACATTTGGATTCGCGGTCCAATGTGTGATTTGCCTGTGTGGCATTATTTTGGTTGCCTGTGTGTCATTAGTTTGACTTGCCTGTGTGGCATTATTTTGACTTGCCTGTGTGGCATTGTTTTGACTTGCTTATGTGGCAAGGTATATTTCTGAGCTCATTCGGTATGAAATAACTCCAACCATTTGTTTCAGCCTATTATTTTATTTGATCAGTTTTGTTGGTTTCTGTTCAGTTCAAGACATTAAGTAGGTCACTTCAGTTCGTTATTTCTTTATTCTTTTATTTGTTCCGTCAATCACATTGATTCAGATATATTCATTACGTTGATTCAGATATATTCCATTCAGATCTTTGGATATTATACTTTCGTTCGTATTTGCACTTGAGGCTTTGTTCAATATTTTGTCTCAGTTATTTTCGTATATCAGTTGTATATCTTTTGTATATCTGTATCCGTACTGGGCAATTGGCTCATGCTGTGTTTTTCTTCCGGCAGGTTTGCAGGGGTGATTCATGGCTAGCTAGTGTGATGAGAGAGTTTCCCTTGACCATCTAGGTTGTTTCAACTTTTAAGTTTGATTATTTTGACTATATTTGGAGAATTGTATTTAGTACGCTATTAATGGATCATTACTATTAATGTTTTGAGGTTGTTAGTGCTCTGTTTTCTTATTTTGAGGTTTGTTGTGCTTTGCACGTGACCTCCCTTTCCTTTTCGGGAAGGGGGTGTTACAATAAGAGTAATAAAAAATCAACTCAATGAATTGGGAGCAGCTGAATGGATCTCTATAATAGGAAAAAAATAATGTAACAAAGTGTGCATATATTCTTCTGAAAAAGTAGTAAAATAAGAATCAAATAAATACCAAGTCTATTCTCTCTATAATCAAATCCAAAAAAATATAAAATACTTATAAATAGAAAGAATCAATTTTTTGAAGGAAGAAAAAAACAACAACTTAATCCATCAAGATGGTCAATTTTCAATCGGTTCATCCAATTTGAATTCTCTCCCCCTTCCTTACCCATAGAAGAAACAATTCAAACCCCAACTTCCCCTATAAAATAAAATAAATGAAGATTCTTATCAAAAAAAGGAAACCTAACTATAAAAAATTAACAAGAAGCATAATAATGGTCCAACCCCAAATCAACTGCACATTTTCATTTAAGGTGTGACGCTACGGGGTGGGGTCCGGGACTCCGGGGGAGGCGTTTGACCGTCCGATCCTTTGGAGGGATCGTCGGATGACTGTCGTAACCCGTCATCAGTCTCACTCCTATTCATATCCTCAATCATTCTTACAACCTCCTGCATTGCCGGCCGTTGATCAGGTACGGTCGCGACACAAGACATCGCAATCTGCAGCAGCTGCACCATTTCTTCCTCAATATTATGGTACCTCATCAACTCCACATCGAATACCTCAGCCGTCCATTCTTCTCGCACCACCGACTGCACCCACCTCGGCAAATCAATCCCTTCCTCACCCAAGGAGGCCTGATTAGGTGCTTTTCCCGTTAACAATTCCAGGAGCAGCACTCCAAAGCTGTACACGTCGGACTTAAAGGTAACTTTACGGGTTTCCAGAACCTCCGGCGCTCGGTATCCGGCGACTCGGTGGTTGGGTGGATTAGACACACTGAAGAGTGGGTTGAGCCCGAAATCAGAGACGGCGGCGTCATGGTTGTCCTGTTGGCGGAGGAGGATGTTGGACGATTTAATGTTGCCGTGGACTACCTTTCCCGACACGTGTAGGTGAGCCAGACCTCTTGCTGTGCTCGTTGCTATTCTCATCCGGCTGTCCCAGTCTAATGGCGTACGACCTGAACCCCTGCTACCTGTAATAATAATCCCCGGCGCTACCGGTCATCAGTATACTAAAACACACGTCACTCGGTAATTATTTTTTTCCCTAAAAGGACAAACTGCACAATTATGGATTTGAAAATACTAGGTGTAATTTGGTTGGTAGAGAGGAAAATCGGCATAAATTGTCGGGACATATTTGGAAATGTCACTTACCCGGTCAACAAACAATTACTAATTAATTGTGCATATACAACCATACATGCATGTGAACTTCAAATACGTATTCAAATTAAAAAAAATAATAAGTTCGGCGGGCAATTTAGGAAAAAATAACTTGTTGGCAATGATTATGAAATTTATTTTGAAAATGATTCGGTTAGCATAAAATTTATTTTTTTAATAAGTTAATTAATTAATTAATAAAATATTGTTATACATAAAATTTTATCTGCGTGTCATCATTCTATTAGTTAATTGACTAATTTATTCAAAAATAAATTGTATGCTAATAACTTCTATTGAAAAAGTTAATAAGCATTATTATTATTAATCATGTCGGTAGGAAAATAAATACTAATATATATATGTTGGTCTGTTAGTATGTTTTGGAGTTAAAAATAATAAAACGTACAATTTAATTTAATAGTAGTATACAAAAAGATACCCTTTATACAAGAGAATGTTGGAATTAAAACACTACCTGCGCTGGTTAGCAACATGTAGTTCCAAAAACTATGATGCGCCCCCACACCACTCTACCTTCCTTCTCAGGAAAACAAAATTGAAACCCATACAATACTGCAGTATTTTCATTTTATACCACATAAAATGAAGTAATCAAAATTAAAAACACTCCACATCTTTTAATGAAGTAAAAGGTACCCGAATATTTTTAGCATTTTCTTACTTTGTTATTTATTTATTACTAGTGAAAAACTGAAAATGTAGTTAAAAAATAATGGAATTTTCAAGCTTCACAAAAATTCAGAAACAAATAGGAATAGGAATAATAATGCAGTGAAGAAGGAGATCAAAGAGGGTAGTGCATTACATACCATGGAGAAGAGCAGATAAGCTACCGGCGGCCATGTAATCGTAAACAAGCAATTTCTCATCTTTTGAGAAGTAAAAAGCTCTAAGAGGCACCACATTATCATGCTTCATCTTTCCCAAAACCTCCATTTGCATTTCGAACTCTTTTTTAGTCACCACCACATCCTTCAATCTCTTCACCACCACCGTCGTGCCCTCCTCCAGCACAGCCTTATACGACGTCCCAACACTCCCTTTCCCCAAAACCTCCGCCGAAGCCCTCAACAAATCCTCCAAATCGAAACTGTAAACCCCACCATTGAAAAACACCAGCTTATTTCTCTCTCCTCCACCTTCGCCTGAACCACCCGTTAGATCATCTTTCGACGAAGACGTTCCCGCTTCCGCCACCGCTGCGGCGGACCGCGCACCAACCGCCGGCTTTGGTTGCTTTGGGGATCGACTCTTTTTCTTTTTCTTCATCAAACAAAAGATTAAACAAAGTAGAAGAAGTAAGAGAATTACGGTAGAACCGACTGCAATAGCTACAATGGCTGCTGTGGACAACTTTTTCGATTTTTTGTGAGATGGGGTTTGGGTCGGTGTGGGAAATGGTGATGGTGCGGGCGAAGGGAAAAAGGGGTTGCACGGCGGTAACGGACCGCCGCAGAGATCGATGTTTCCAGCGAACGCCGATGGTGGGAATTTTGTTAACGTTGCGGGGATAGAACCGTTGAGATGATTGTTGGACGCATTGAAGTCCACTAAGCTCAGCGGATTAATGCTGGGTAGGGGGCCGGAGAAATTGTTGTTTTCCAGTAATAGTCCGGTTAAGTGGGTGAGATTGTTGACGGAGAATGGAATTTTGCCGGTAAAATTGTTGGTGGAGAGATCTAAACGGGTTAGCCGAGTTAATTCGGGTAGAGTCGGTGGGAACTCGCCGGAAAATTGATTGTCTTGTAGGTAGAGACTGCGGAGGAATTTGAGGTTGGAGAAGTCGGAAGGGAGTTGCCCGGTGAGACGGTTGGAGCGGAGGCTGAGGACTCGGAGCTGAGACAGATTACCGAGTGTGTTGGGCGGAATCGGGCCCACCAGGCCGACGCCGGGAAGTCGGAGGGTGGAGACATAGGATTGATTGGGGTCGCAATAGACGCCAACCCAGTTGCAGACCGAATCTGACCGGTTCCATTGTAGGCGATTCTCGTGGGGGATTTGGGAGATGAAAGCAAGGAGCGCTTGCTTGTCCTGAGTCGGCTCCGAGTTGACTCTCTGACTCTGTAGCAACAGCAGTGAAGAAGTAAAGAATAACAAAACAGAAAAAACGAAATAAAACCGGTCAGTTACGGAGAACAACACTGCCATCGATTATGTTTTGTGGCCAAAGAAAATTAATTGCAAGAGTGAAACTGTTTTTATTTGTAGGATTGGAACGGCGGTTTGTGGTGGCATGTTCGGAATGATCCGGAAGTAGTTTTCCGGCGACAAGCCATGAGAGAGAAAATGTGTGTAGTGTGTTTTTTTTGTTGTGGAGTGAGAGGAGAGAGAAAATGAAGGGGTGAGGTTTTGTAAGGAAGGAGAGAGAGACAGATTGTTATATAAAGAATTGATATTTTTATATCATTTTAATATATTATTTTCTCTATAAATTTATTTAATTATTTACAATTCATCTTCAAGTTTAAGGTTTATTATCAGTAGTATGTTTTTTGGTCGGAACCTTTTTTTGTGCATGGGCTTGAAATGAAGTGGGTCTAAAGATTTGTCAAATATTTCATTAAGTAGAGAGCTTCAAGAATCATTTACTTCTGTCATCAACATTTGTAGTTGTAGTAACTGATCACAGTTCCTATATCCAAGAAATAAATATTACATATATAATCGATTTTAAACGCAAACATTTTTAACTCCTATTTTTAATATTTTATTTTAAGAAAATACTATTTTCACATATAATAATTTTGAATACATGTAAAAATATCAAAATTATATATAAAAATATTCATTTCCCTTTGTTTTAACACAAAAGTCGTAATTTAAATTTGTGTGGCTTCACTACATTAGATGTTAAGTTTGGTTATTTATTGTGAAAATGAGTTTGTAATTTAGTGAATAATGAAAATTCGGTCAATTATATTATAATTAATAAATAAATCAAAGTCAAAAGGCCTGTAACCACTAACCAATCTAGTTAATGGCGAATCGTACACAAAACAAAACAAGTAAATAAACTAAAACTAAAAAACGTCAGAAACACGTAATTACTAGTGTTAATCAATCGCCAACTCAAAACTTTATTTACAATTTTTATTAATTGTGCGTCTTAATTTTGTCCATGACAATTTTAACGGCTACAAAAAAATATAAAAACAAATAATATTATTCACAGAAAAAGTTATTATTCACAGAAAAAAATTTAAAATATTATTCACAGAAAAAATTATTATTTTATAATTTTTAATATATTAATTTAAATTTAAAAATATTTTAAATTGATTATAATTTAGAACGGAGGAAATGTGTTTTATTTTAATTAAGTGATTTTATCCTCAGTGTGGGATTGATTGATTATTATTATTATAATAATATAATATGATAAATGAAAGTAACATACGGCAGTGGCGCCAATCCATTATTATATTGGGTTGGGCTGGGCTGGCATGGCAGTGTCCAGTCCAGTTGAGACGTAGACTACTGAGCATTCAATTTGTTTGTTATCCACAAATTTCTTAATATTTTTTATTGATTCGGTAGGTTTATTTTGATTTTATTCTCCTTGGTTCAATCACCTTTCTTTTCTTTTCTTTTCTTTTCTTTCTACCAATTATTACGCCACGCCATAAAATGTAATAAGTTTAGGTTTATTATTTATTGTATGTTTTTTGGTTGGGAGGGACCAATTATTACGCCATATAACCCTGCTTTAGACTCCTGTTTTTTATATATGTATTTAAATTATATTTAAAATAATATATTTTATAAAAATTCTTGTTAAAATAAAATACTATACATTTTTTTAGAGTCACAAGTAAAAAACAAAAAAAATAAAAATGTACATGTAAGACATCGGATTTTATGAAATAAAAGTATTCAATTTTTCTTATAATTATTATTCAGTAAATGGTTAAATTGATAAAAGTTTAAAGTTATGGGTGAAATATGCATATTTTACGAAATACGCAAGTGGCTATAAAATATTCATTGTTGTCGGAGAATATTCGTTTGGTCGTGGAATATTTTTTCTGTCGGGGAATATTCGTACGACGGCGCAACCATTTGTGGGCTCCATAACAGAATAACTGTCGGATGAAGAAAACGACAAAATTGAATTTTTATAAATAATGCGTAATCGTGACCGTTAACACTGTTGGAATATCCGATTGGTAAAGTAAAGTAATACGCGTTGTTGCACAGTAGCACACGATATTGTACAGATTTTTTTTCAATTATTGATTCTTGCGTGAGAAGACACTACTCAATAATTATTACAGTAATTACTGTTCAATATTTTATTTTATTGATTCAATAATTGCTGCGTTGATATTTTATATTATTGTTGTTTCAATGATTGTCACTGCACAATATTTTCTATTATCGGATCAATAATTCATATTATTTGAATAATATTATGAGATAGCTTTATTGACAATGTCTAGAAAATTCTGTCAAGAGGAGATGTTTGGATCACCTAATTGCGCGCCAGTAAGGAGAAATATTTATTGGAAAGCCCCCTCTTTCTTGAGAACGGCCTGATTGTCATAATTATGATTCTGTAATATTATTTGTGAATAATTAATTATTGATGTATATGATAAGGAAATATTTATTTTATGTGGATATAATTGATGGATATATTTATTTTATGTGGATATAATTGAAGGAATTAATGTTGAGGTATTTTTGTCAGAATGGAGGTATTAAAAATTAAATCACTGTTCTTGAGATATATTGTGTGAGTTATAATTTTTAATCTGACCGTTGAATCGTTGTGATTTTTGGATATGTTATACATATATAAGTTGAGTATATGTCCATAAATTTTGAACCGTTAAAAATGAACGTATAATTTGTTGTGAATTTTAAGAGGTGACAGATTCAGAAATTTGATTTATAAATGATTTTGGTGGAAAGTTATAGAATTGAGCGGGCCCTACTTGTGGTTGGTGAAAAAATATGCTGAATTTTATTTCAAATGTGGTGGGTGGCAATAGTAGCAGGTAAAGTCATCAGGTAGCAAGGTCCAGTCTGCTTCGGCGTGCTAACATTTTTATATAAATAGAGGGATAAGTTAGAATTGAAAATCACACCAGAATTCATAAGTTTTCTCTATTTTCTCTCTCTAGATTATCAAGTGTATTTTGTGAGTATTTAGATACTTGGTGAAGTTGTTATTCATCGGTGCAAGTTTCTTTCAGCCTTATACCGTTATTCCGATCAGAAGTACTGTTATTTTGAGGTAATGGATAGTAAGGAATTTTAAGGGTTATTTTGTTTTTCAGTTTCGTAATTTTTTTGACTTTCAAAAATTCTGGAAAAATTTAAAATGATAATTTGATGAGTTTTCTAGATTGTGTCCAAAAATGGTAATTTTTGTATGTATAGATTAAGAGTTATGAATTTTATGGGAAAAGACTATTTTAAAAGTAAACCCTTATAACTCCTTGTGGTTAACTCTAAAATTGATGAAATTTTTATTGGAAGTACATGTATATGATAGAAGTATACTCTGTAAATTTCAAAATTTTTGGATAAAAGTATAATTTATGATAAATGTCTAAATATTCGGTAATTTTGGCCATGTGAAAAACAGTAAATGAATTTTAAAAATTCTGAGAAAAATATATGTTCAATATGGGATTATATTCTGCTAAATCCCAGAAAAAAAAATTTGTTTATACTGATTTGGTATTTTTCATGAAAATAGACTTGTTATGAGTAAATGAATTAAATATGTTATGTGAAGTAAGAAAATTAGAAAATAGGATTTTATGGCTTGAAAATCCTACATGAGGTATATACAGATTTTTGATGAGGGTTTTGGTTATTGGTGATGAAATCTTATGAGTTTGGCATTTTAGGATGATTAAATGCATTAATTAATAAAGGGTAAACAATTTAAATAAATTGTTTATAAGTTTAAGAAATTATTAAATATTGTTGTAATATTAATAATATTAAGATTTTGATATTATTAAGTGATTTATAACATTTGAATTAAGGTGTTATAAATATTGATATGAATTTTATTGTGAAACTTTATCTTTTTGTGTCGGGGTTACTATTTGCGTATACGACACTTTTCACGAATACGACACTATTCACCGAAAAATGAAATTTTCCTTTTTGTCCAAGATGTCTATATGGTTACTATCTTTGATTGAATCCATATTTTGATAATATTGTTTTTATTATCATATATAACATTTTTATAATTCTGGTAAAGAAATTTCTCTTTGACTTGAGTGTAAAGATGGGTAGATTATTGGTATATCATGACTATGGGTTCTCTTTGGCCAGTAGTGTGACGCCCCCAAAATTAGGTATACATCACCCATATTGGGTCATCAAATACATGGTACAGAATTCAAACACAACTTACTAATACAACTGTCGTGTACAATACGAGAAAACATAAACTATGAGTTTGAATACAAATATTGTCTACTATGAGTTTAGATCTGTGACATGAGCTAAGAAAGCTTGACATCCGTTTTTCAATAAACGAATAGCTTTATGGCTTGAGATGACAGTGATTGATTTTAATGGTTTGGTTGTTTGAATTCGCATAATAGGTCGATTATGAATATGAAAGCTAACAACCTTACGAAAATAATCATTTTTTGCATGATGAGTAGTTAACCAATCAATCTCTAGAATTACATCAAATGCAAGAATTTTTAATGCAATAAGATCGATAGGTAATGTGTGGGTACCAACTTGAACCAAACAAGACTTATAAACCGTGGATGTAATGAAGGTTTCTCCCAATGGAGTTTTCATAGATAAATCAAAGTCTAATTTCTCCGGAGTCAAATTTAATCGTTGAGCGCAAGTAGGAGAAATAAAAGAATGGGTAAAACCGGTATCAAATAAGGTATAGACTTTGCTAGAGCTTATGATAAGCTTACCCGTGATGACCTCATTCGGGTTCCTTGCTTTCTGGGAGGTCACTACAAACGCTCTTCCTTGCACTACTGACTTTGACTTTTCTGGGACTGCCTTTGGTGCCTCCATCCTAGCTGAACTTGTCTTCGGTGAACGATAAAATTGGGCTAGGTGACCTTCTCTTCCAAAATTATAACATGCTTTGGACGGCACCGCGCAGTTTGGACTGATGTGTCCCTCTCCTCCGCATTTAAAGCATATGATAGATGGTCGTTCTCCTTCTTTAACAATGGTTGCTGGTGCTGACGTCTTTCCATCATTGTTGAATCTCCTCTTCTTGAAATGTCCATTTTTACTGTCTTGGCCATGATTACCACCGAAGTGATTACCATTTCTGGCATATTGATTCCCTCCACGTTTGTTGTCGCCGTTTCGAAGACTGATACCACTGGTATTTTCATGTTGCCGGCTGCTTTCTCTTAGTTGCGTTGACTCGTTAACGCACTCCAATAACTAATCCCTATTTACAACATCTGAGTACAAACACAGTTTATGAGAAATAAGATATTGACGTATCTCCGATTTCAAACCTCTTAAAAATATTCGCGTCATTCGCTCCTCATTATCGACCAAATAGGATGTAAACTGGGATAACTCCGCAAATTAAGCCTCGTATTGCGACACGGCCATATTATTTTGTTTCAATTTGATAAACTTCACTTCTTTCATGTGACGAATACTCTCGGGAAAGTACTTATCGTTGAATAGCTCTTGGAACTTCTCCCAAAACATCTTGAGTGCGCCAGGCTGGGTACGTTTTACAGATTCAAACCAGTAATCTGCATCTTCACGCAACATGAAGGTGACAAAGGGAACTTTTTACTCCTCGAAGCATCCCAAGACATCAAATATCTTGGTGATCTGCTTTTTCCATGCTTCCGCCTTAAATGGTTTTGGCTCTCCTATAAACTCCGGTGGTCCCAGCTCTTTGAACTGTTTAGCAGTGACCGTCTGATAGTTTCTAGTCTTTCCACCTATATTTTGGACAGGAGCCGTTCTCGCCTGATGTTGCATGAATTACATAAAGCCTCTGAACAGTCCATCATTCATCATTTGGTCAGTGTTGTTGTTTCCATGAGGATTGTCGCCTTCCTGATGCACATTCTCCTGATTATTGATATGTGGAGACTCAACGGTCTCTTGTGCTCCATTGCTATTTTCAACATTCTCGGATGTCATTTTCATATACTGCCACAAAATAAAAGTTCATTAATATATAACATATTATCCATATACTTTGACCGACCAATTAAATACCAAATAAACTTAGGTAGGTCATACTAGCGAATGAATTCCTCGTCTCTCCCCTCCTAGTTCTAGTCTCACATCATAGCCAGAGATCATATCCCTAAGCTTTGATACCAACTGTGACGCCCCCAAAATTAGGTATACATCACCCATCTTGGGTCGCCAGATACATGGTAAAGAATTCAAATACAACTTACTAATACAACTGTCGTGTACAATACGACAAAACATAAACTATGAGTTTGAATATAAATATTGTCTACTAGAGATTATACAAACTCAAAAGGAGTCCTCATTACAATTATTATTACACTATTTTATAGAATATTGAGGACTACTAATGCTATTCTCTGGACCATCACTCCGTTCCCCGACTTGTCCCAGCTATATTCTCATTTCCTGAAGACAACAGTGAAAGAAAAGGTGAGCTCAACTAGCCAGTAAGAAATATTATGACTAAGATAATGCAGAATAAATTATCATTAATCTCCAACAATGTTAAACTGAAAAAATATAATAGACATCAAGTTTAACTGCAGCAGAACAAGCAATCCATTAAAAGAATCAAGTAGAAAATAAAATCTACTATCTTTTATGACTTAAAAGGTTTTTCATCACTGTTATCGCTGAGACTCAGCTTAATAAATATTCCACATCATCGAATCACCCCTGCACTACGGCCAAGAATATTCTTTAGTATCATGTCCACAATTATCCATGCACTACGGGCCAATAATATTTGTGTATTCATTAATGGTCATATATGATCATGCCAACAACTGTCCATCAATGCACTACGGGCCAATGAGGACTTTTACCACATCATTTGTAACATTACGGTCATGATTACACCGAATAATTCCTGGTCATAATCATACCAAGTCCATCTATGCACTCCAGGCCACAGATGACTTTCAAAAAAATATAAATATGAGGATGGTGACAATGATATAAGAATTCAATAAAACAAGTTCAAGAATTAATTTATCTAGGAACTAATAATGTCCAAATTGTCAACATGATACTGCTTTGTAGAGTAAAATTCAAGAATGATCAGAAGAATATTTTCATGAAAAGATACTAGATGAAGCGCAAATATCAAGGATATTCAACTAATTTCATGGAGTATAGAAGTCAAAATTTAACCAACTGAGTATAATAAAGAATGAAATAACAAAAGAAATTACCATGCATGCGGTACTTCACATAAACAGATTATTCCAACAGAATAATAATAACGGAATCAGGTCTGGCAAAATTTACACTGACAGAATGTTCCAGCAGAATAATAAAGACGAAACCAGGTCCGGTGTAAAACACACAGACAGGATGTTCCAACAGAATAATAGAAGAATGTCACCAAGTATATGGTAGACCGCGTATACAGGTTATTCCAACAAAATAATAAGCAATGGAATAACAACAGTTCTCTTCATGAATAAGAAAGAATAACACCCCTTACCGTAAAAGAACTGAATATAAGAGTAGTTAAGTAGCAGAAATCTTTTCTTCTTTCTCTCTATAATTTTCTCTCTCTAGAGTTTTAGTGAATTCGTAATAAATAATGAAGGAATGAGCTTCTATTTATAGGATAAGGGAAGGGCACTGTGTGAGGAAAATATCACAGATGCAATAACTCACGGATAAAATTTTAATATCCTACTAATGCCAAAGTCAAGCCTTCCTCCAATTAAAATCAAAGCCTACCAAATATAATATATATAATATACAACACATGTTATATACATATATAATACTCTCTTTTTCCACCTTTATACATAAACCCACTACCATTTTCTCCTCCACATCCGATACACCCCCCACACACATATACTAGATATCAATATATATATATATATATATATATATATATATATATATATATATATATATATATATATTCACACACCCCACCACTCACATACCACTAACAACATATATATAAATAATATAACAAACACTTCTCTCGTCATTTCAATACTCCACCAAAATCCACTAACATATATAAATATATAAAATACCTCTCTCCTTTCCCACACAAGACATCAACATATCATTTTCAATACATATGGGCCCCACATGTGGCCCCCATATGTGGCCCCCACTTTTAAATAATTTTTTATCGATTATTTTAGAAAATGGGTAAATGGAGATTCATAAAATAAGCAACACTTACACAAATACCTCATAAAATCACATTAATAATTTTAACAACATTTATCACCTTTATTATAATTCACAATATTAATCGACCAGGTCGTTCCCAGGAAAGAGGAGGCTTTTCAATAAGGATTTCTCCCTATTGGCGCCCAATTAGATGACCAAACCTCTCCTTGACAAAACTTCTAGACATCGTTAATATTGTAAATAATAATATTAATAACTTTATCGTCTCAATTATTGATTTTAACAATATATTAAATATCGACAATAATTGAATCAAATAACGTGAGATACTATGCAACAATTACTATAGCAATAATTGAACAAAATTGAATGACTTCTCACGTAAGCATCAATAATCAATACCGTGTGTTACTATGCAATCACGCGTATTACTGTACTTTTACTACCGAGTAGTTCAACAGTATCAACGGTAAACTTCTGCCGTTATTTTCATAAAAATATTTTTGTTATTTTCTCAATCCGACAATAATTCTGTTGTGGGGTCCACCAATGATTGCGCCGTTGTACGAATATTCCCTGCTAAAATGAATATTCCCCGACCAATCGAATATAATATAACAACTTGCATACTTTGCAGAATTTATAAATACTACCCACAACTATTATATCAAATTTATTCCATAATATTCAAAAATGATAATTATAAAAAATTCATCTTTATTTATAAAAGTTAGGGTCTTACAAGTAGTGCAAAGTTGAATCATTGACTGGTTGATCATGACAATTGAATTTATAATTGAATATTTTTAGCTTAAGTGCAAAGGTGAATTGATCAACATGATTATAATTATGGTTTATATAAATTTTGAAATTATTATGTATTTATTTGAGATATGAATATCTTTGGTCCGTAGTGCAAAGATGACCTGTTGTTGAATATCTTTGACCTGTAGTGCAAAGATGATCTGTTGTTGAATATCTTTGGCCTGTAATGCAAAGATGACATGTTGTTAAATATCTTTGGCCCGTAGTGCAAAGATGAATTTATTAGTATGATTATGAACATGAACTGTGATTTGGTATAACTATGATCTTTGATGTTTTAGGTAAAGACATGTGATGTAAATTATCTTCGTCTTGGATGAGAAGAGAAATTTAGAATCACAATTATGATTATGAGTTATTCATACGATTGTGGAAAGGAACTGTTGATTGATGTTATAGAGATAAAATATTGTTGGTGGACTTTTAATGGGGAGAATATAATAGACTTTATAGTCTATTTGACTCTTCTAATGAATTGCTCGTTCCGCTGCAACTATGGTTGAAAAGTTTTATCATCTACCATATGTTCTAAATCTCTGATTTATTACTGATGAAGGCTATTAATAATTTAATTATCTTTAGTCATGATATTCTTTACTGAGCTAGTTGTGCTCACCCTTTTGCTTCACAATTTCTTTCAGGTAATAAGAGTGTAGCTGGGTCGAGCGGGGATAACCGGGGAATAATGTGGTGGTCTAAGACTGTACAAAATTTCTCAACACAATATAAAATGGCATGACATACAATATATAATTGTATTGATGACCTAAGATGTGTGTGTCGTATATTATACGTCACTTAATAATTGATTTTGGTGAACAACAATAGGGTGAAGTGAACCCAACTTTGGAAGGGTGTTTTGCTACTATCATACAATATGTCTAATGACATACAAACTCGTGTTATCATAAGACATGGTTGTGCACATCAACTTGCTGAATATATCTACGAGCACTGCCTATATGATCTTGGAGTTTATTTGAAATGTAATTCTCACTTGGAGACAACAGAGATAATTATATGTCAAGAGAAGACTCACCACTGGAAAGAACATGATAGTAATCTTCTCGTTTTTCTTTCGGGTCTATTAGGTCAACTAAGGATAATTCTGTGGGCATATGATATCTATCATAACCTAGACGCATGACCTCCCATGTACGAACGTTTCCTTGAGCACTTTCCAAAGATTTTAATTTTTAAAACAGTTATTGACTGTACCTTTATATAAGGTGTCATTGTGACGTGCTATCTAAGGTTGGAACATGAGTCACAGTTGGTAAATATTTGTATCCAAACTCACAGTATTTGTGTTATTGTATTTTGCACGATAATTGTTGTAATAAAGTTGTAGTGATTTTCTGTACCATGTATTTGACGACTCAGAATAGGTTGGATGGATTGGACCTATTTTGGGGGCGTCACAGTACACGTAAAAGGACTCATAATAAATATGTGAAAATATATTAAAATAATATTTTTTTAATTACATATAAGCTGAAGATGGGCCTACTCAAGGAATAAAGTCATTAATTAAGTTGAATAACCTAAGTGAAAAAAGATAATAATTAATATTTAAGCCTACAGTCTAATATTGAAGTATGTTAAAATTTAAAGAATAAAATATGTAGAAGTCAAATAAAAATAAAAAAAATTAATATTTTTATATGATCTCTTTCGCGTGAATAATGAGTGAGTCTCAAATTTAATTAATGTGAGAATATTATTTTAACATCTAAAAATTATCAATTTCTGTATAAAACTTGGTTACTTACTTTTACTGTTTTGGAAGTCTTTTTTCTATAAATGCATTCATGTCTAAAGATTTTAAGTTTTTAACCGTCTAATCATTCATATACGTGAAAGAAGTGTTTGTCATAATTAATAATCTTTACAAATTTCTTTTGTTACGGGACCATTTGATTTTGGGTTATCTATTTTCCAAAAATGGCCAAAAAGATTTCTTCCTTATTACAAAAAATATAAAGGAAAAAAAAGAGAGGGTCTTTTTCATCATGGGTGATAGTCGGCAAGTGGGGGAGCTCCAGGTCGACAATAGTTGTCAATTTTCTAACTGCAAATTCAAAAAATTACAGAGACACCATACAAAAGTCCAATAAATGAATTAATGCAAGTAGGAGTAATCGTTTGGGGCCTGAAATTCATTTCCAAATTGGATTATCCTCATTTCCACTGTATGGTTCATCGGTCCACAATTTTAATATCTTGGATTCCTATACTGTCTCTCTCTCTCAACTGAAAGATCACGCTTACAGTTGCTTGAACTAATCCCTCTAATTACACCTTCTTGATTCCAATCTTCAATGGCGTCTATATCAAGATTTGTGGCAAAAGATTGTAAATTGCAATCTTTTGATGTTCTTCACAGACCAAGTCATGGTTTACCTGGGAAGAGGCCTCAGACCCATTTGCGTAAGAATTAGCTTTTTGGCTTTGCTTCATGTATTTTGGGTTGAAGGGATTGTTCATTTGCTTGTTTTTTGCATATGGGGGTTTTCGCTAACATGTCTTCTAATATGCAATTTATATGCTTTTATTACTGATTTTGTTGGAGTACTTAGTGTCATGACATGGGAGTAATCGACATTAAACGAGTGTGAATTTTCAGAATTAAGAGGTGAATTTGGTGTGGCTGAGAATTTCAGGAGTAGTTTGACAGGTCAGGGTAAACGGCAGAGTTTAATTGCTCTCCCATTCCCGTGCTCAAATTTTCAATCGTCTACTTCGAGGTATTTTTATTTATATTTAAGTGCTTTATTTCAGTTTTTCCAAGCAATTGTATTTCCAATTTTTATTTAGCTACCTTTGGAATTGATGCAATCATATAAATCAGTAGCTTTTTCACCATCATTCTCTCAAATTTGCATGTTTCGGAATGTACTTAGATAATGGGGATGAAAAGAAGACCTGTGTCCTGATTATGCCGTCCTAACCACCAAAAAAGTGTTTTATATCTTCTTTTTGGTTGAAAGAAGCCCCAAATATTCTAAAGACATATTTTGATTGTGTCATATGCTTTTTCTCTTTTATTTGAGGATTTTGAATTTTCACATTGTGAGATCACTATCAAGTAGTATAAAGTTCTTCCACTTCTATGCAGAGCTGGATAAATCCTTTCCACAATTGCATCTAGTAAATGGTCTTACTTATTTGGCTCTTTGGAGTTTAGAGTTATGTTCAATGAATTTCCTTCCCTAAAACATGACAGTAAGTCTTTTACTGTTATAACTAGGAACTGCAAAGTTTTGTGCAAGGCAACAACAAATGTACCTGGAGATATTCCTAGTACTTCTACAGGAATGAGCCACTATGAGAGGATAATTGAAACTTTGACTACTCTCTTTCCTTTGTGGGTATGTTTTGTTTCTCATTAGAACAGTTTGATATCATTTTTGTACTTCTCTCTCTCTCTCTTATTTGAAAAAGGCTAAATTTAGGTCACTTTCAGAACAATTATCTGTGTGGAAAATTTTGTCATTTTAAATCAACTACTTTGACAGGTTATATTGGGTACTATTATAGGCATCTACAAGCCCACAGCAGTAAGTTTACCGACCAGTTGGCTTCTTGGTTTCTGCCATTTTATAATTTTATAATTGGAGGACAAAGTATATTTTCCTTAAATAATTGATTTCAGAGCTCTATTACAGGTAACATGGTTACAAACAGACCTTTTCACTGTTGGCTTGGGCTTCCTCATGCTTTCAATGGGATTGACACTTACATTTGAGGACTTCAGACGTTGTTTACGTAATCCGTGGACTGTAAGAAGAACACATCATCTAAACTAATAACACAACTGATGAAAGAATGTTCTCTTTTTTTGGTTTTACCTAGACATTGTTTGTGCAGGTGGGTGTAGGATTTATTGCCCAGTACTTCATCAAACCCGTGTTAGGCTTCTTTATTGCAATGGTATGTCTGCATCAACCTTTAAACATGTATTGTATCATTTCCCTACTCCATCCCCTGAACTGTATGAAGAAGTTTTCCTATATAGTTAGTTGACACCTTGACATCATAAGCTTATGATTAATTCTCCTGGGTGGTCATGATATTCTGCAGTGGACAAGTATGATATAATTAGTAAAGGAGTGTCAAATAATGTTTTTTATTTTTAGGATGTCATCTAACTGGAACTGCTAACTTTTTTATTTCTACTATCTGCAGGCTCTAAAACTATCTGCCCCTCTTGCAACTGGGCTTATTCTGGTTTCATGCTGCCCTGGAGGCCAGGCATCAAATGTTGCAACATATATATCTAAAGGAAATGTTGCACTTTCTGTTCTCATGACAACGTAAGCTTTACCCTGAGCATTTCTCAATAGATATTTGTTTTTTTATTCAATAAAGAAAATAAATAATAGTAGCTTTTTGATGGGTTGTCACATACCTTTGCTGTTTGATGTTGAATTGTTGTACATTTAACAACGGAAGGTCACTTCTTTTCTTTTCCTCTTCCTCTACCTCTTCCTCTTCCTCTGTATTTGATGTAAAGGAAAAATGAGCTATAAGGGGGTTATAATTTACTTCACTTTAGTCAAAATAGATTTGGTTATTGATAAAAAACCTTGTATACTTTCTGGTTTATACTGCAATTTAATGTGATTTCACTGTCTATGTTCCTCTCTTATTTAAATCTTCTAATATCATGGTCGTAGAAAATACTAAACTCCAGTCAATGTTGGTGATGGTATACAGGAATCTAATTAGCTTGCCCCGTATCAGTTACAAATTAATTTAGCTCTTTTGCTCATTCTATAACATATATAACGCAGGCAGATGATTATGTGAAAGGATAAGGATTTATTTATCAAAACACACACACAAACACACACTCACCAAAAAAATAGTAAAAGGAAGACCTTTTGAGCATGAAAATTATAAGATATTCCTGCAAATATGTTAATTGTGCACCACGAATTAAAGAGAAACTATATATATTTATATATGCCGACAAATTTGTGCAGACTGTTTTTGCAACTAGACACTGTAAATAGTAATTGCAATTATTTACTGCCCCTGCCATTTACGCGTAGTCGCAACAAAAGTCGATATAAATTGTTTGCATATGTAAAACCTAAATTAAAATAGTAGAAGAATATGTAATCAACGCACAATTATGTTTAAGAAGAGTGCCTTTGACATACGGAACATATGCTTGATGTTGATTCCAACTCTGCTCTTAAATTTTTATAAGTACTCAAAATCTGCTATTCTCTATTCTTATTCTTGTTACCATTACTACGACTACTACTAAAATTTTAAAATATCAAACCCTCTTTGCAAGAACTTGATTGAAAATATGTTTATTTATAAATATAATCAAGATATTTATGGACAGAACTTCAATGGCTGCATAGTTTAATTATATAGCTTCCTTTTTTCAAAGAAAATTGATTTGTGATTCTAGTAAAACACGATATGAATTAAGCAAAGCCTAACTCCTTTTTCTACAGAGTGATAGTATACAGGTAAAGTAACTCAGTTTCATTATATTATGTCTGTGGAATTTTTGCAGGTGTTCTACTATTGGTGCTATTATTATGACGCCACTACTTACTAAGCTTTTAGCCGGACAACTTGTCCCAGTTGATGCAGCAGTAAGTCTTTATGCTTGTAATATACCACATCAATCGATAATTTTTTATTTTGAGTGGATTTAGTGAAATTTCCTTTAAGCTTGGTCCCACAAAGAGATGAGGAAGTTTCAAATTAGATGGTCTGCAGAGTTTGTACAATGCTGGATAAGAGTTAGACTTTCATTGTGCAGACTGCAGACTAATTCACCTTTTGGTACTACCGTATAATATTTCACATTATGCATAAAGAGGTTGATGGACCAATAAGGTGCATCTCTTCTGAAAACTAGCTTTATAGCGTCAATGAAAGGCATATAGTCCACCTTAAATGATGGAAGTTGATCTTTAGCTTCATTGTGAATTGCTAAATATTTGTATTTATTACATTTTGACTTTTATGACTTCTGTAATCTTTGCAGGGCCTTGCCATCAGCACCTTTCAGGTTGTTTTAGTGCCAACAATAATAGGAGGTAACTTGAAGGTGTCTGGATTTATTTCCACTATTTATAGTAGTATTTCCTTTGTGTCATTTGGGCCTGAAGGTGCTCAGTGAGGGGGTAGGCTTTTGAGTTTGTTTTGCAGAAAGTTGATGTTGCAATAATTTGTAAATTACTCATAATAAGGGTAATGAAGTACTGTAATTCTTAAGTTTCTAATGATAATTTAATTTTTGTGACAGTGTTAGCAAATGAGTTCTTCCCCAAATTCACTTCAAAAATAATCACAGTAACACCTTTAATAGGAGTTATCCTTACCACTCTTCTTTGTGCTAGTCCTGTAAGTTTGGAAAATACTTGATCTCAAACCTTTTAGTTAAAGGTTAGCCACTAGGGAATTTATTTATCTCCTTTTTCGTTTTAGATTGGGCAAGTTGCAGACGTACTAAAAACTCAGGGAGCACAATTATTACTTCCAGTGGCCCTCCTACATGCTGTAGCATTCTTTCTTGGTTATTGGATATCGAAACTATCATTTGGTGAATCAACTTCTCGTACCATTTCCATAGAATGTGGGATGCAGGTAAGCCATGTTGTCCAACTTAAATGTGCTTTTTCTTACTCAATTATTTTAATTAAGTACTTCTATATCCATCATCACTACACAACCACATGGTTCGTACATTGTACGTATAAAGATTTTACTCTAAATGAACCTATTCAAACACATAATTACCTAGTTTATATTTTGTGACTTTTGTCGTAGTATGTATTATGATTTTTATAGTATCCAATAGTTCAAAAGGAAGATAGGTTCAGTCTAATAAACGAATTTATAGATAATTAGCATTTTGTGGCAACTAAACTTCCTGTTGATACAGTTTGTTGAAAATCCTGAATACTTGTTTATGGGGATTATAGTTCTTGACTTGGCCAACCTATAGCTTATAAGCTTTGTTCTTCTATTAAGGTTCCTCTGTAAGGGAAATGTACTTTGGATCTTCTAAAGCAGGAAGGCAAGACATGACAGTATAGTCTTCTTTTTTATTTCTCAAAAATTGGCTTGTGGTTGATTATGCCAGCTTTAGTTATTTCTCTTGAACTTGAAAATAAAGAAAATGATCTGTGTAATCTTGGAAAGAGGAGTCTTATACTTTAGATAAACGATTACCTAGACTACAACTTGCTAGTTCATATTCTTGAGGTCAGGAAGTTGGTGATTTCAGGGATAGAGTAGTGTTTGGGAATGTTTTCCATCTACCATCCTCCCCAAAAAATAAATAATGATAAAATATATGAAAGATATGTCATATTTTGGTGGGAGACTGTTAAAAGTATTAGATCTTGTTAACCTGATATGTTACAAAATCTCAGTAGAGGCCCTCCCTGAAAGAATACTGCAAGATATATACAGCTGTCTATATACTAAGACTCCTTCCCGCTAGATCTCACTCTAGTAGGATGTCTCTCAGATATGTGGAATACGTCTTCAAGCCCTTTACAGATAATGAATGATATACTCCTATTAACTTACAAATCAAACCTTCCATTGCTTGGTGAGGTAATGTGCAATATAACCCTATTTAATCATGTTATATGTGTATGCAGAGCTCTGCACTCGGATTTTTACTTGCCCAAAAGCATTTCACAAACCCTCTTGTAGCTGTACCTTCTGCTGTGAGCGTTGTCTGCATGGCTGTAAGACTTCATTCATCGACTAATTAATAATGTTTATTGTTTTCTTATTACAATTTTATTTGTTTTCTGATGAGGGCTTTATGTAAATCACAATGTTTTTATATTTTGCAGCTTGGAGGGAGTGGTCTGGCTGTGTATTGGAGGAACCAGCCAATTCCTGTTGATGACAAGGATGACTTTAAGGAGTAGAATTCCTAGTAGCTTTTCTTTGATCCCTGCTTTATGGTTACGTTTACCAGATTTCATAGCCTCCCCTTCATAATGTGAGTTTGGCAAAACTAAATTCTTCAATATGTTTGTCTTAAATTTTAGAGACAAAAGTTTTGGACTCGGGTAGTATGTTGCATTTAGGTCCATAACATTGAATCTATAATTGTAAAACTAACAAGATTTTGGATTAGGAGCAAAATCATGGTGTAAATGGGCATGTAACCCATCCATCACATCATGAAAATTTGAGGATAATGGTTTTCTTTAATTGTTTATTGACCTTCTAATTATTCGAATAATATACAATTGTGTTTGTGTTATGAAATGGGACACATTTAGATGTACTCCATTTTTTTTTGTAATATTCAAACTAAAATTTGACATTGAAAAATATTACTCCCTTTGTCTTAAGAAATATGAGATAAAGTATGGGTAAATTTGTCATCAAGTGGGGTTCATTAGTACAAAATACTAAAAGTATTTAATTATTTTATATAATCTTGTTGTGTTGTGGGACTATTAAGGATAACTTTGGTTTTTTTTTTATTCACTTTCATGTGCTTTTATTTTTTTAATATGTGTGTAAATTGTACTTTATTTATTAATTTAGGAATGAGGGAGTACATATTATTAGGTAAAATATTAAAATGAAAAGAAAAAAAAGAAGTTAAAACACACCCTAATTTCTGGTGAAGTCAATACTAGCAATTACTAGTATTAACCAAAGAAAACAGAAATCCCAAACAAGAAGAAAGAGTATATCATATTGACATCTCCAATCTGGACCCACAAATAACCAAAATGTGATCCCATTAAGGCCGTAAAATGAACAAACAATTTGAGTTTGATTCGTATTAGTTCGACTAAAAGTTTGATTCGATCTCAACTCGAAATATAAATGAGTTAAATATGACAAATTTTAAAGTTTATTAATTTACTCGAACTCCTCAAATTATAATTTTTTATTGATACTCGGATTATATTCGTTCAAAAAAATCAAACTGCTCGGGTTCGACTCGGATTATATTCGAGTTCATTAACACTTTTTTGAAACAACTTTTTGTTTGATAAAAATAGTATATATACTTTCAAACTAAAACAAACTCAAACGAATTTAAATTCAAAAATGATTTCAATGTATACAATACATCTTTTAATTCATAGCCATAACGAATAAGTTTACAATAGCCTTGTAACACGGTCTAATGTTTGAAAACTTTAGTGAATAAAAATCATTTATGAATAAGAGTTTTCCTTACCTTAGGAAATATTGTTTTATAAACTAATTTTTTAAACACTTGATATTAAATTATCAAGGTCAAAAAAAATATTAATTCAATAAGATAAGATGTAGAAATTTTTTTTGGTCAAAGTAAATAATGTAATTAAAATAATTAAATTATATGGAGAGGATTCTACCCTTTTAGTTAATTTATTACGAATTATTGCTATCATCAAAATAAATCTAAAAGTTAGACACCCAACACATAACTTGAATTGGCTTGAAATACAAATGTAGCACTCATATATTTATATATGCATTTCTTTCCCTTTTTATAATTTTCTCTTCCTTTTCTTCATTTCCCTCCTTAATTTTCTCCTTCTTGTCTCGTTGAGGTAATTTTAAAACCTGAGTTAAATCTTTTGATTTTCATATATAAAAAATTTAGCTGATTTTCATAAATAAATCTTTTGAATTAAACAGTGTGGTGTAATTGAAAGTTTATTAGTACTCCATAATTTGTTAGGCCGAGGCCGATGTGGGTTGTCGGACGGGACGGCTGCTTTTTAATTATTTGGAAATTATTACGGTAGGTAGCATATTTATAAAATTACACTTGATTTTGATATTAATTTTGGTCTTAACTTAGCGTGTAATTCTATTAAATTTGGTACATTAAAGGTCGATCTTAATGCAAATTATACTACTCCTACTTACTACCATATGTCTATTCTATTAATTCCATAAAACTACACTTAATTTTAATACTTGATTATTTTGATATTAATTTTGGTTTTAACATGTAATTCTATTGAATATGTTAATTGAGTGACGTACTCATTAAAGATCTTAATTAATATTAAGAGTATTAAAAACAAATATTATTTTTAACAAACAATGAATCGTTTGTATATTTAGTGGTGCTCAAATCTTTTAATTTTGATTCCTAAATGTATTAATAACAAATATTTGTAGTAATAATATCTTTCTATACATGTTACATAATACATTTAACAACACAGGCTAGGGAATCATTCATATTCATATTCATATTCATATTGGTCTTCAAATTTTGATATTCATGATAATGACATAGCATAGCTAGAGACCAACTGAAATACATTGCTTATATATATATACCAAAAATGGAGTATCTGTCTTTCTTAATTAAGAATTTAAGATTCCCTCTTCATTTCTTGCACGTCAAGTTTCCTACTCGTAAATTCTTCAGTATGTCGGAAGATGATGATGTCTGCGTTCGTCAATTGACGACCAACTTACCGGACATATTCCATGCTTCTTGTGCCCTGCCGCATGAGCTGTCCACAGGTTTACTAAAAGCTGTAAAAAGTAAATGGCTACTAGCTAGCTAGGTAGGTAGGCCTATCTATCTAATAAAATATAAATGATTTTGAATTTTTCGCTCACTCAATAAATTATCTGGACCGTCCAAAGTTTGAGATAAATCCCACCGTTCATACATTTATCTAATAAAATATATCTATCTATCTAATATTCTAATAATAATTTAATAAAATACAAATGACTTTAAATTTTCCGCTCACTCAATAAATTATTTTGATCGTTCAAAGTTTGAGATAAATCATATTGTCCATACAGTACCGGAGGCACGCGGGACCCAGCTAGTAAGTATATATAGTCCCAACAATTAATATCTCCTTCTGTAACGACTCCAAACGTAAAAAAGTGGAGTAATTTTTTTGGAGTATTGTTATTTATACATGTTTTTCTAATAATGTATAATATGAATGTATTGTAGCTTGTAGGGTACTACTTCTCATGTGAAGAATTATAAAAAAGTAGATGAAGATTTCAGCGGGACAAAAATGTAAAAAATAGTAGTAGTATTTGTGAAATGCACATTTTAATGCATGCTATATTCTGGAACCCCTCCCCTCCTTTTTATATTAACTAAAGGGAATTTATATTTATAAAAATTAATATTTTTACAAAATTCTTGTTAAATGAATAATAAATGAAATTCACACTCATACAAGCGAGCCAGATATTGTGAAAATATCAATTTTTCTTATAAAAATATCAATTCCATATATAAATAGCATTGTATTGTACCTTTAAATTTAATACTCCTACTACCACAGTACTCCCTCCGTCCCTATTTAAATGACGTTTTAAAGATGGACACAATAATTAAGATAATGATTAGAAAACATTAAATATAGTACTCAATTGTCTATAATATTCTTAAATAATTAATTTTTCATATCACAAGAGTTTAAAGTACGGAGGGAGTATGTGTTATACACTGTAGTGATTAATATTAAATTTATTTTTAAGAAGTTAGTGAATTGACTAATAGAATGTTGACACGTATGTGAAATTCATGTCAGTATTTGATTGTTCAATTCATCAATATATTCAAAAATAAATAAATAAAAATTCATGCTATACTTGTACACTACTCAAAAGGGTTGGAGACCGAGAGTGAGAACTAAGAAGTCTATGCATCACCTAAAGAATTTTGACGACAGTTTCTTTCTGAGTTCTGGAGAATTAATATAGTAATGACTCATCCTAACATGGATAAGGAATCCGAAAAAATGTTAGTGTTTTTGCTTACACTATCAAACTTTTTTGAAGTCTTTTATACTTTCTTTCCGAAGGTTTCTTCCAGTAGGTTTGTTTTTTGTTGAATTTTTTTATGCGTTAGAATTTTTGGGGTTTTTGTGGTTAGGTTTTCGTTTTAAGTAGATGGGCAGTGGTTTTTCCAAATGGGTTTGTACCAAAAAGAAAAATGGACGGGTGTAAGTTTGCACCATATTCTTATGGGGTTTCTGTTATATGCAGTTTTCACAGAGTGGTCGTTTAACTTTGGTGTTATGGTATTTTGCATACGGCTTGCGTAGGGATTGGGTTATGTTTTTTGGTATTTGTAAAGTGAGTCTTGCTTTATTTATTTAATATATTTAACTTTGGAGGTTTTGTGTCCCAATTTTGAGTTGTTGGTCTGGTTTGTCGGTTGCTAGGGTCTTTTGGTTTTACAAAAGGATGTAAATAGAATGTATATTTTGATCTTTTGCATTGTTTTTCTAATTCCCATTTTCACTTGGTCTTTTTTCGATTTCTGCTGTGGGTGATGCAAGTTTCATGTTCAAGTATGTTTTTTCATCTCTATCTCTAGTTTTCTTGTTGTTGGCGTGGTGTTGGGGTCATGGGGTGGGTTATTTGTTTAACTTTGTTATTGTGATTCCATTTTTGATCATTTTCTCCCCTGATTTATGAGTGTAACCCTATGAGATTGTTTGTGGTAGTAACATTTGCCTTTAAGTTCTGCTAATATGCTTCAAGGCTTAAGGGTATTTTCTTCTTGTTTTGTTGGACAATAGGTTGGATGCTTATATACATGATTATCTTGTGAAGAGGAAATACGGTGCTACCTCAAAGACATTTCAAGCTGAAGCAGAGGTATCCACAGACCTAAACGGTGAGATAATTTGGAATATCTTAGCAAAACAGAGTTGATATATCCCCTGAAAGGTTTTCTACTCTGCATAATTTGATTGATTTATTTCTCTCCTTTGGTTTTCACTTTTCAGTAGTTGATGCCCCGGCTGGTTTTCTCTATGAATGGTGGTCAGTCTTTTGGGATATATTTATTGCTAGGTACATGGTGCAGGTCCCAGGTGCTGTTGTATCTTGTAAAGAGGTACGATTATGGGCATATTTGCAAATTTTACTTAATTAAATTTGTACGACAGTTTGATTTCTTGGTTTGTTTGTGTGTTCATTTAATCTCTCACATGGCATAATATAGATTCTACTTTGGCCTTTTTTGATGTGTTATTCTTTCTTGCTGCCTAGCTGCAATTTGTATACATAAACTAAGCTGAGTATCCTATTACAACAACTCTTTTTACTTGATAGGAATATATTTTATTGCCATGCCCTGTTGCTAAAAGAATGAACACTGTGATGGACATTCCTAATCTTCTACTCATTCAAGGAATCGTCTCTAGTTGGGTTTCTTATTGAAATCCGGAAAAAAGTTGCTTTTATCACTGAATGATTTGCCAAATATCTGTGTAGTCAATGGTTCTTCATGCCATAGTACTTATTAGATAAGAAAACCCTATGTAGTCAAGTATAGCTATTATATGTTCTTTATTGTGGGTAAATAGTTATTATTTTTAATATAAAAAAATCCGCATATATCATGTAATAGTTACTCTGTTACTGTATGATTATTACCATTTTGTAGTATCGGATCACAATTAAATTTTAAATTATCTTTTGACCTTTCTCTGGAACATGATAAACTTCTCTTTGTGCAAATATGAAGGACAAAACTATAAATAAAATAAAGAAAAAAATTATGCTTTGGTAGTATTTTTTTACCCATCAATTATAAAGTCATTTCAGATTTTAGCTTATGGTTTATTTTTCTGAGATGGCAGACTCAAATTGTTCAAGAACAGGAACAGCAGAAGCAACAACAATGGCACCAAAACTCCCACCACCAGCAGCAGCAGCAGCAGTATAATATGCACATACAAGAACTTCTCTTGCAAAGGAAAATTCAACAGCAGAAACAGTTTTTGCAGCTGCTGCTGCTGCAGCAGCAGCAGCAAAGAGAGGAGACTCGACATCAACATGGAATAAGGCAACATCGGATTTCGAATGCCTCAACCGCTAGGATGTATCAGGAAGGCTTAAAGGTTCCAGTTCCAAATGATCATTTAGATGATACAAATATGATTGTAATTGTTACATTTATAATACTTTAATCCCTTTCTTTTTATTATTTTAATTTACTTGACATGCTGTATAAATATTTACAGACTGGGTTTGGAGACGATATTGGTCATCTTTTGGATCCAAATCATGGAACAATACTGAAATCTCTTGCAGGGAAATCAAGGTATCTCTTTATATTATTCCAGTTATTTTATTTATTTTTTGTTTTCACGCTTTACTGAATGATCAACCAACAATTTTGGCCTGTCACTGATGTGTTATCATGTTATGCTTTATATTTTATTTTCACAGGCATACACCGCATGCTACATCTGGGTGCATTTCACGTTATATAAATCCAACAAAACATGAAGGGGTTTTGCCTTTGAAGGGATGGCCTTTAATGGTAAGTTTAACAATACGGGGTTTAGGTTGATAACTGTACAAGTTGCCTAAAGTGCAGTCTGCTTGCATGGAAACTTCACTAGCACTCTTCTCACTTCACTAACTACACCCCTACCCTTCAAACTCATTAATAGGGCTTGGATCACCTTCGAGCTAGACTACTTCAGCAGCAAAAACCTATGATGCAGTCCCCTCAAACTTCGCATCAACCTCAGTTAAAGCAACAATTGATGCTTCAAGCACAGCAAAACTTACCATCGTCGTCTGTCAATGATTTGGAGTGTAGAAAATTGTGGATGCTTCTTAATGAACAGAACATAAGCAGTGATGGAGTGGGGGTGCAAGTTGGGCACGATGTTTTGTCTCGTGGAGATTTAGATGTGCTTATCAAGCTTCCATAATTTCTTTAGTTATTACCGATAATTTTTATCATCTGGTTTGCTACTCATTTTGTTAAAGTTTCAAGCCTTTTTACCGTTTGGGAAGCCTTTTGTCATTGGGAATTTTTTTGTTGCGACAGAAACAAATGCAGAACAGTAATGAACATCAGCAACAATATCCATGGGGTGCTCTTAGCAAACATTCACAAAATTCAAATTACCATTATCTCAAGCAAGATAAAACAGTTGGTGCTGGCAGAATTGCGTTGGAAGGATGCTTGTCAAACACCACCAGAGGAAATGATCAGGTATGCTAGTAACAGATGCTAACTTGGCCAAGTCGAGTCCAAATAATTCAGAAGTTTTTGTGTCTTAGCCAAGTCGTGTCGGGTATATGTTGGAGCATGTGTGACTTGCATATGTATAGTCCATTTAGATCATTCATGAACTTCAAACTTTTCTGAGCTCTGTGAATGTTTACAGAATACTTGCACTCTTGGGGTTTTGTTAATGTCGAGTAGAAGCAATTAACTCGTTGATTCTAAAAAATTACCAGTGACATCATAGATTCAAATTTATTGGTCGGTCTATTGATTTGGTTTTGTTTGTTCATTCAAGGCTTCAAAATTTCAAACTGGGCAAAAGCGAAAGTGGCTCATGTCATCTTCACTTCCTGCCGCAGCAACCTCAAGCACTACTGGACCATCCCCAAGTTTAGCACTATCAACACCCTCATCACACACAAAAGAGGATGTGTTATCAACTCCTACTTTGCCACATAAGGAAGGCTTTTCTCAGCCTTCGTGTATGATTGGCAATAGTTGTGGGGGATTATTTGCATATGCAACAAATCACTTGGTGAGGAAATCTTAGGTACCGAAAGTATCTTTCAATGACACTTAACAAGAACTTTTTTCTTACCATTGCATGGACTTTACTAGAAGATTGGTTGTAGAGTTTTAGTAATGGTTTATGTTGTATTGTCAATTTATCACCCTTTTTCTTGATCAATTGCATTGCTATACTTGGCATACGGTTTCAATCTATTTTAAGCTAACAATTATTGGCCATGAAGGAAAACTTGGGAGAATTTACGTGTGTGCTATGTGGAAAACTAAGTGACACATTTTACTAATCTGTATTTGAAAAAAACAATTAAACAAAGATGCTAAGGCACAATATGAGCACATTATATTGCTCCTAAAACGACTAGGAAACTTGTAGAACCCATACAGTTATCAGGAGGAAATTGATTGAAAAAGCTGATTACGAGATTATATAATAGCCTTTGTTTTGTCGAAATTTTGTAAAACCAGCTTTAAGTGTTTCTGGTGGTCAAGTTCAACTTTCCCTGATTTAATTGATTTGCCCTAGAGATGAGGTTAAGAGTTTGAGTTGGTTATGGTTTTGCTGGGTCTGATGGATTTTTTTGTTGGCAATGGATCTTTAGATGAAAGTGTTGATACATTTTTATCTCATGATGATGCAGGATGTGGTGTGGATACTTGTGGAGGTATTACTTATGCCATTTTCTTGTTGTTGGATATGTTGCATGTACTTCATGTCAAGGGTATTAAGATTTTTGGTTATATAATTAGGTTTTTCATTCTCGGAGATAGGGAGTATCCATGCAAATCAAGTTGATCATTGTCACTTGTCATTAGATGGAAAATTGCTCGTGACTAGTGGGAATGATAAAAAGGTGAGGGCTGAATTCTTGCAACAGAAGCATGCAAATAGTTAAGAAAGTATTTTACTTCCCTCGCTAAGTTATTATATTTCCTGATTTTCTTTAGTTACATTTCATTTTTGTATGCTAGCAAATGGTCTGGTTTTAATTTTTGCCGGAAGTGAATTTGTTATTAGAATAACTTTCGGAGTTTTAAGATTTCAACTATATGTTTTGGCGGTTTGCCACTTATCTATATTATTAACACAAAACAGGGGGTTGGTGTAATCCCTTTTTGAAACTCTTTTCACAATTTTGTGAAGACAAAAAGTACCCAACTGAAAAAACATGAATAACTTCCCACTTCTAACCTTCAATTCAAAAGTACAAAAATACCTGTTTTCTACTTATCTCACTCTTCCTCTTTTTTCAACTTCTCCTAAAATCTGAAATGCAACATAAAAGTTTGCTGTCACTTGTACTAGGTAGTGAAGTTATTTGATATCCCAGGTAAGAAGAATTTTAGTTGCACAAATATTTGAAAATTCGGAATATTAAGAATGTACTTTTGTTCCATGTTTAACCCAAAAATATTTAGTTGTCAGTTTTGTAGTAGTGACATAATAATGAAATTACTGATAAACTTAAAAACATTACATCATTTTATACTATTATAAATAAAAAGTTGCCTACATATCTCCACAGCTCCATGAACTTCGTTCTCACAAACAAACTATAATGGTAAATTAAGCTGCACTTGGAATCCAGATCCTTCAAACAAAACCACTTACCCAAAAGCTATTTTATTGACCTCTCTGCCTGGTAATTTTATTGTGCAGGCTAAATTATGGTGCACAGACTTGCTGGAACAAAAGTGTACACTTGAAGAACATTCTCTTGCAATTACTGATACTCGTTTCTCTCCAATCACGCCACGGCTTGCTACATCTTCACTTGACAAAACCGTCAGGGTTTGGGATGTTGAAAATGTTAGATAACATGTTTTTTCTTTTGCATGATTCAGATTGATATTGTAGGGGAAGTAATAATTTTTTATTAGGTGCCAACCAATTTAATCGTCTTCACAACCTGATCCATAACTATCAGGATCACATTATATAAATATAGTTGCGATATTTTTAGAATCTGATGCATTAGAAATAAAAATTATTTATTTTTCGACAACCGTTCAATTGTCGAGTATTGTCCATACGCCATCTGTGGTTTTTAAATGATGTGCAAATTATATACCCTTTGCTTCTAAGAATCTAAGTTCACTGCCATGATCATCTATCAGGGTCACATTTTATGTACATATAGTTTATGGTAGTGATGTGCAATTTAATACCCTTTATTTTCTCTACTTGAACTGACCTTTTAACGAGCATGCTTGCTTATAAGTAATGGCAGCGTCACACTTCTGCAATTCACCCATAATAGTGAACAAATATTTCTTAATTAATGTGTCTTCAAATTGTCCCCTTATATCGAGTTGATGGTGCTGCACTAATAATTTGAGAATTACTTGTGGGGACTAATTAATGGTTGCTTATTTTCCCTGTGTTCTTGAGGGGCCTGGTGGAGCTATGTGGTAATCACAATGTCTGGGAGTAGTTGTGGTGTGCTATGATTGCCATTTTTAAACCTCTATGCACACCTTTATTAACTGTGTACGTGACTTAACTATGCAGCCAGACCATTCACTATGCACTTTTGTTGGACATTCTGCCTCTGTGATTTCGCTGGACTGTCACCCGAACAAAGGAGATCTGATATGCTCTTGTGATGACATAAACGAGATTCGGTACTGGAGCATCAAAAATGGTGGTTGTGCTAGAGTTATAAAGGTAAAAGTCATCGAGTGTTTGTACATACATAGTCTACAAACAGTATATAACAAGAGTGTCAATTTTAGATTGTTTTCTGGAATTGAGTATATTATGTTTCCCCAATTGTTCAGGGTGGTTCAACCAAAGTGAGGTTTCAACCTACTCTCGGAAGATATATTGCAGCTGCTGTAGGAAGTGGCACATTGATAATGGATGTAGAGACTGCGGTAACTTGTGGAAATCTATTTAAAGGTGTGTTGCTACCATAATTTAATGGTCTATATTTCCCGAGGACACTATGGTAAGCACACATCCTTTTTCGAATGGAGTATGAGCAAAAACTCGTATATTCTGTTCATTGCCCTGTAATACATAGGAAAAGGAGAGGTGTTTATAATGTGAGAATCTCTAATTATACTGAAATTTATTTGAATCAACGTACAAATAAATCATAGCATTATGTTGCAATACTGCACCCTTGTGCATACCCTAGCACAAAGTCCAATTAGAAGTTGCAAAATCAACACAGTTGGACTACGAATAATTTCTAGGGCTGCTTAGGCACATTAATATTCCAATTTGGTCACTTGTACTAATCCCCGTATATGTATAAATTTGTGTTGTATTATATATATAGCTTACAAAAGAACTTCCCAACTTTTCTTGACCCTTGACCAACTCGCAAATTGTTCCATTCACCATCTTAAGAGAAAGGAAACAAAGTATATATCCGTTGACCATTTCAAAACAGAATGCAAGTGCTATCTATTAACAAATCATCTGAATCCTGTTTCTTAATTTCGAGACTTTGCATAAGGTGCAACGTACAAGTTGCCAATTCTGTTTTACTGTAAAAACAATGTGGAATTAGGAAAGCCTCGGATGATCTGTCGATTTCATCTTTATTTTGCCCACAAGCTCATGAATAACTTACGTGATTTTGGTGCCTTGTGTGCTTATCATGTAGGGCCACTCACTAAACATAAAATCCATTTGTTGGGATTTTTCCGGTGAGCTTCTGGCGTCTGTGAGTGAAGATCTGGTTAGAGTCTGGAAAATTGGCTCTGGGGCACAACACGACTGCATCCACGAACTAAGCTTCTCGGCTAAAAAATTCCGTTCGTGTGTTTTCCATCCCTATTACCCTTCTTTGCTGGTAATTGGCTGCTCACAGGCAAGTCTAAAATGTTGCTTAGCAATTCTATGCAGTTACTTCACTTACGTGGATAGGGTTTTTATCTCTACTATTATAGTTACATCTGCATTAAATCGGCGGAAAAAAAAATCTTTCTTTTCCTGGTCTCTGACGCTGATGTGATTTGTGTGGGCTACAGTCTCTGGAGCTTTGGAACATGGCCGAGAACAAGTTGATGACTCCACTTGGCAAACCAATTTCTGCTTTAGCGGTATCAGAGATGACCGGTTTGGTAGCTTCAGCTTCTCAGGACAATTACGTCAAGATGTGGAAGTGGATCTGATGCATGCATTATCTATCGTCAATATTACATCAAATGGGTACAATCTCTGCACAAACATTTTATCCAAGACCATTTTGAGCTCGTCTAATCTAGTGGAGAGTTAGTTGAGTAAATATATACATTTTGTGTATCTAGGAAGACGGGGATCTTTGCACTTGTCTACCTGACAATTAACATACCCCTCCCCTGTTTATTGCAAGAGGTTTCATACATCAAAGTAAAGTCATACAGAAGTTGTAAAAACTTAGTCAAACTGTAACGAGCTACTTACTGCTGCTTGACATGATCATACCATGTCTCAATTTTTTTTTTGATTTACCATTCTATTTTTTGGGTAAATGGATTATGAATTTTGGTTTGGGTTTTGAAAATGGCATTTGATCTTTTTAATTTTTATGGTTTGATGGGATTGGGTCAGTCTACGATCTTTTATTTCCATCTTTTTTGGTAGTTTTTTTTTCAACTTCCTATTACAAAGTAGTAGTTGAGTTGGTCTGTTGGTAGAACATTTATGAAATATGTTTGATGCATATTTGTCTTGACAAGTACTAGTTTGGCGCCTCAATTAATTACAAAAAGCCAATGTGTTTGGTCATCGTCTTCTGGAATCCATAAACAAAGGAAAGGAAAGGAGCATTACTTATTACTCCACTTAATACTAAAATAGTAAAATGGAAAAAGTGGAACAGGGGGGGAGGAGGAGGAGGAATAAGGCTAGTTCTAGTTGTAGTCGAATTGGGGTATGTTTCCCATTCACCCAACCAAATTTGATTGAGAGGGTCAGTCACTTCCCTTTCTTATCATCATCAACCACCTCCCTCACTCTGATCCCAATAACATCTGCTGCACCCTTTCCTTGTGTACCCATTTAAATATTATATATATATATATATATATCAAAAATTCAGATCAAGTTTAGAATATTAATAATATTGAATTGAATTTTTAAGATCAAGCAGTACTTCAAAATATAATTTAAAATTTTCACTATTTATTTGAGTTTAGTGATTAAATTACATATATTAATATGTTTTAATTTAATAATAAAATATATATAAATATTATATTTGGGGAGTGAGGAAGGGGACAGTTGTTCCACCCAGTCTACTGCTGTTGCGATTGCAGTTGCAGTTGCAGTAGCAGCTACCTGTTTTATTTATTTTCTTTCTTTTTTCCCTTTGGGGTTTTTAAGCGGTGGATTCTGACTAGAGAGATTGGGGAAGATCTCCCTCAATTTTATAATTTTGTTGACACGTCTCTTTCATTAATTCTCTCTTCCCAATATACCCCTCTCCTCCTACGTCCTTTTTTATAACTACTATAGTAGTAGTAATAATTGATCCTTGACGAGTCAAGAGCATATGAAATTTGTAGTATTTAGTTGAGGCCTACTTACTATTTACCGGTCATGTTATTGTTTGTTAAACTAATTTAGTTACTGCTACTACCTACTTATTGTACTAACTAGCCAGCCACTAGCTATTAAAAGACAGATACACCCCCTACTAGATACTTTTATTCACAAGTACTACTACAAAACATCCTACTAGTACTAGCACTAGCACTAGCACTAGCACTAGCTTTAGCATTATTACCTAGCTAAACCCAAGTTAATTTTTAGACCACCAATATTGTAGTAATAAAATACAGTATAAACCTTCACTTTATTTAACTACGAGATTTATTAAAACATGCATGCATGGCATCAGCAAAAGCATTTGGGAGTAGTCATAAACTGTAAAAGAATTTGTCAGTACCCCCTAGTAATTAAGAGAGGGAGAGGGAGAGGGAGTGGGGGGTCCAACAAAAGGTGGGAAAAACAGATGTAACGTATCACTGACAGGGGCTGGGGTAGTGGGGTGCCAGCAAGAGTAAGGTCGAGTCTACATCAGATTCGTCTCCTTCTGCCGTGAATCCCGGACTACAGTCCCCCCACGCCTAAGCTCACCACACAGTAATAGTAATAGGTGAAAGATGCAAAATTGTCCCTTATATATGGGTCCAACTCCCACTTTGATTCCAAATTATTTTATTTCTTTCTAATAGTGCCCTTCACGTTGTAAACCCAACTCAAATATGTATTTTCCGTTAAAAAAAAATATCAACTAAACAAAAGGAATGTAACACGCGGAATAAAACCCTAATCACCACCACTCCAATCCCCCCATTCTTTACATACTCAAAATCTCCAATCTCCTCCGCCACCACATCTCGAGTACCTGTCCCCTGCCAACCTCCGACGCTTCCCCGCTTCCGACAAGCTCATCAACACCGTCTTCCAAACCACCAACTGTGACACCAACAATTTTAGTTTCGTCAACATCACCCTCAACCCCACCACCAATTCAATCACCATCCTTTCTCCCTCGTCCTCTGCCGGCTGGTTTGTTATATCTAAGAACATATAATCGAATTGTATATAAACTAGCGAAATTATGGTAAAATTAGAATTTAAAATTTTACAAATTAAACAACAATCAGGATCGATTTTTATGTGCAACTATCAATTAACAAAAGACAGAATTATACCTTTGTTGAAAGATGGGTTTGATTATATGGAGAAGAAATAGAAAAAAAAAAAAATATTTTATTAAATTTATTTTTGTCACGTGTCATTTGTTCAAAAATAAATTAACATCCGTTTGTTTAATTGACATTTTAACACGAGGGACTTTTAAAAAAAAGGTTTGGATTTAAGGAGAATTTGGACACAAATATGAGGAAGAATTTTAAACCTTTGATCCCGTAATAATAACAATGAACCCTAAACCCCACTACATTCTTTTAGTATAATAATAGTAGTATGCTAGTTACACCTGATCCTACTCCCAGCTACGCATATATACTCCGACCGACCGACCGACCGACGAGCTACAAAATGAACCGACACTGAATGATACTAGGAGGAGGAGTATCTTTGTAGTCCTAATGTCGGAATCTATCTATTTATTTGCATACTGATCATCATCATCATATTATACTACTATTATAATAAAAGGCATTGTAGTAGTTCTCTTTTCTACTGGGTTGGCTAATTTGTTTACAGCTCACCCTCACAATTTACCAATGTATACTACGTCTATCCAATACTTAACCAGTTAGTAGTAATTGAGGGGAGGGGAGGGTTTGTAGGAGGAAAGGAATGGACGTACAGTTGAGAGGCAACAAGCCCCATGACAATGACACTTTTTACTTTCACTCTCAGCTCAGCTTTTCTATTATACATACGCTACCCCTCCCCCACACTCCCGTTGGGGGAGAACCGTAGTGTCATGCGCGTATATATATTTGAGATTCAACTTAATTTAAAATTTAACTTCTTAATTCTTCATCTCATTTATACAATCGGATCGAATTAAAAATAAATCGATTACGGTGAAGGTTAAAAGCAAACGACTTATAACATAAAAGTCTATTCTTAGTTCGTTATTTCTCCTTTTAGATCGTTGGAGAGAGTTAAGACTCATTTATATATTGTATATATATATATTATTTTTTTACTCTTATTATTTATTTGATTGTGAAATTTTAACAACTAACACCCCCCTCCCTCTCTTTAATATTTATGTCCTTTTAGTTTTTCACAATAATCCCGGATTTAGCTGTTCCGTTCCGTGGAAGAGCGATTTTTCACAGGTGAGTGATTTTGAAAATCCCGAGCATTATTATGTGTACTACTACAAAAGAGGAGAGAGGAGGCCGGAAAAGAAAAGACGGAATGTGGCGCACTTTAAGCGTTGAAATCGAGCGTACGCCATTGTAATCTCCATCACCATCACTTCCAATCTTCCTTCCTATAAGTATATACTACTACTACTACTATAAGTCTATATGAACATGCATGTGTATATATATATATATATATCCAACTTTTCTTACTCTCTCTCTTTTAAATTAAATACTACTACTACCATTTTCATTACATAAGCACATTCCCTTTTCTACGTCACAAAAAAAGAGAGGGGTTTGCCGGCCTTTTTCTCTCCCATTCGCGTGCCCTCCTTTTCCGCCACTGTCAGATCTCTTACCCCCCTTCCCCCTCTCCCCTCTTCCTCTCTCGGTACTTCTCTTCCTCTTGTTTCCGCTCTCTACTTCAGTATTCCCCTCTCTCTCTCTCTATCACTAGCTGTTTTAAAAATCGGTTTCCCTTTTGTTCCGCTATACTCGTTCTAGTATAAAGGAATCAAACAGGAAATGGGTCTAGGATGATGAAGCATCTCGGTTTTACACAATACAACTGTGAGTTTTTTCTTCTTTTTTAAAAAAAATTCCCGTCCATTTTCTTTCTTCTTTTTAGGTCCAAAGTAATGACCTCGTGTTTTTAGTATATGCACGTTTGTTGTATGTTTGGTATGCATATCACCATATGCTTACGCTTAGCCAAGTCTTCTGCTGAATGCTGATTTGTAAACTGATATATATTCTCTTTTACTTCAATTATGTCGAGTGTTCTAACCCCTAACTTGGCTTTAATGGTTATTTTTTCTATTGCCATTTTTAGACACTACTCTATTATAGTAACTCAATTACTATCTATCTTCGCGATCGTAGTTTAGTTATTAATTAATTTGTACCGGTTATATATCGATTATCTGACATCTGTGTCCCTGAAATTTTGGTCAAATCAAATTGGGAGTATGAATTTAACTGGGATATGCATATTTCGTCTTTTCTTGAAAGAAGGTCCTGTTATATTTAAGAATCAAGTCCTACTGTACTAGATATATAGCCTCCGACTCCATTGGATCCAAAACCTTTTAATTTTGCTAGTTTTCTCCTTGATCTCTTTTGGAGAAAAAGTGGCAAGCTATTGAACCTCTGCCAAATTTCAAGTGATCCTCTGAATCAGCCCTTTTGTATTGATAATTAACTGTTATTGGGGAAGGTTAATGTTTGTATATGAAAGTGATGTTGGACTATGTTAATTGTGTTGGATGATGTGTATCAACTATATGCGCTACCTTAGTCATTAAATTGTGCATTTCCTTGACCATACTCTGTTGCATTAACTGGCAATCGCTCAATTGAACCTTTTAAGCTAATTTTATCCTAATTACCAAGATCAAGACTTGACACCACTATATCCACCACTCAACATCTTCATGTGGCACCAAGTTCTTGCATGTTTCTGGCTATACTCTTGTTTCTATTGAATTTCAGTTAATACTTGACAAAAATCTTGTTTCCTTTGTGAAGCAAAAGATTTAATCATTTTCTTAAATTAGCTAATGTTTGTTTAGATGCAATAACTTGTCTAATATACAAGGTAAACATGGATTTTGTGTTTATCCTATATTGAAAATGTAATCATAGTACTTAATTGGTTGTCCATTGTCACTATCTATAACTAAATTATCCGTCATATGATCTGTGGTAGCTACGGAAAATCCATCAAGTGGTGGATAACCTATATAATATGCAAGGAGAAAAGAGTCCATGTTTATGTCATTTGTTTGGGAGTAATGATCTGTAATTCAACTTTTCTAATCATGTGAACAGAATGCATGTTTAGATTTACTGAATTTTTTCCTCTATTTTTAGATTCTGAGTTGATGTGGACTGAAATTTTTCTCTCTAATTTTTATCTTTTCAGACACATTATGACGAGTTTCAGGCAATGGGCAGTGAAATTTGCAACGGGAAATGAAGGAGAGGCAGCGGTGGCGTTCTGAAGAGGATGCTCTGTTACTTGCATACGTGAAACAATATGGCCCAAGAGAGTGGCACCTTGTGTCACAGCGCATGAACACAACTCTTAATAGAGACGCAAAATCCTGCTTGGAAAGGTGGAAGAATTACCTAAAACCTGGCATAAAAAAGGGATCCCTTAGTGAAGAGGAGCAACGCCTTGTAATCCGTCTTCAGGCCAAACACGGGAACAAATGGAAGAAAATAGCGGCTGAAGTCCCTGGTCGAACTGCCAAGAGATTGGGTAAATGGTGGGAAGTGTTTAAAGAGAAGCAACAGAGAGAACAAAAGGAGAATAACAAGATTATAGACCCTATAGAGGACAGCAAATACGATCAGATCCTAGAGACATTTGCCGAGAAACTAGTGAAAGAACGCCCTCCTCAAGCAGTATTCATGACTACTTCCAATGGGGGATTTCTTCACTCTGACCCACCTGCTCCTCCACCACCAACTTTGCTTCCTCCATGGCTGTCTAATACTAGTGCTCCCTCTAACGTCAGACCTCCATCCCCTTCAGTTACACTCAGTCTCTCCCCCTCAACAGCACCACACCCGTCTTCAATACCATGGCTACATCCTGATAGGGGTCCGGACAATAACCCTTTTACATTGAGCAGCTTACCATTTCATGGAGCACCTCAACTTGGAGAGAATATACTGGTTTCTGAGCTGGCAGAATGTTGTAGGGAACTAGATGAAGGGCACCGTGCCTGGGCAGCTCATAAGAAGGAAGCAGCTTGGAGGTTGAAAAGGGTAGAACTGCAACTGGAGTCAGAGAAGACATGTCGAAGAAAGGAGAAAATGGAGGAGTTTGAGGCAAAGTTGAAAGCGCTTAGAGAAGAGCAAAAAGTTGCTCTGGATAGAATTGAGGCCGAATACAGAGAACAGTTGGTTGGATTGAGGAGGGATGCTGAAGCCAAGGAGCAGAAATTAGCTGATCAATGGGCTGCAAAGCACTTGCGTCTTGCTAAGTTTCTTGAGCAGATGGGAGTACACCGACCAAGGCTTGCTGAGCCTGATGGGCGGTAAGCCCCCATGTTCTCTATGATTGGTGTAGTCTTAACTGGTCTGGCTGGCCTTTTACTTTAGCTCCATCATTTCACCTTTTCTCTCATTTATGTAAACTCATCTTCTCCTTGTTTAATCCTGTGTCCATTTTCTACTGATAATTTAGGATACTCTTAATGAGTACTTATTATCTATGTACATGGTGCCTGTAGTCTCCTTCAGGCTGCTGGGAAGCAAATAACACTTAACTGCCCAATTGTTTTCTTTTCAGCAATATCACATGTATCATGAATGTATATGTATTATGGGCTTTATAAACAGAACATTAGTAAGATTTCCCCATTATTGCAAAGTACATTGATATGCTGCTTAGTGCTTTCATACCAAATCACCTAGGGCATTGGCTGATACATGAAAATCGCAAGGAATTTTTTATTGTCATTGTTCATGGCTGATACATGTGCATGTTTGGTTGATACTAAAAATACATCCAAGAATGAAATCAATAATTAGAAAAATACATTCAAGAATGAAATCAATAATTAGACAGTGATCTAAATGCCCTATAAATGTTCAATTTTAACTTAAATTCAATTTATATTTAAAATTTGAATCATATTTCTTTAGACTTTTTTTTATAATTCTATATTTCTTCCCTTTTTTTCTACTTATAATTTTTCATATAATTATTTATCTTTTTTTATATAAATTTTTTTATTTCTCTAGAATTAACTTTATTTTAATTGATAGAAATTAAAGATAAGTAGTGTAAAATAAAATATAATCAACAAAATTAAATCAACTAGTATAGCACTCCACTCAATAATATAAAATGATGATAAATCCAATAACATAACATATAACTTCATCATTCGACAACCAACAACTTGATAAAATATCTAATCAATTAGTAACGCATCCCATCAATAAATCGTAAACAAAATCTCAATATCATCAGTCAATAACAAACATAATAAAATGTCTAAATAACTACTATAGCACCCCACTCAATAAATTCTTGACAAAAGCCTCTTTTTGCTCATCGAGAAAGCTAAAGAAGATTACCATCAACTCTTTCTCACGAGTAAGCTTGCACAAGACCTTGTAACACTCATTATCACTTAGAATGAACACATTACTCAAATATCGAAGATTAACTTTCTCTTCCTCTTCTTGAAACTAGAGGACTTGTTAGATATTTCATCAATGTGGGTTGGAGTCAAGCCATCATCTTCGTCATTTGTTTGGATCTATTCATCTAACTCAATTATTTTCACAGCCGATAGAGCATCTTTTCCAGCTGCTTTGTTCTTGCCAAATATAACACATAGATTCAAATAATTTGGAAATGTCTTATTATGCCGCTTTGCTCTTTTTTTGTGCACCTAAAACAAGTTAGTGAAAAAATAAATAACAGAGTAATTAAAAAAACAGTAAAACACATTAATTATCATATACTCATTATTTTGGCTGCCAATACAATGAAACTGTTTTGACATTAATTATCGTATAAATAATGCATTCAAACTAGTAAATAGTAACAACATAGTAAATAGTAACAACATACATACATTCAATATACGTACGTACGTCATTTAAATAATGCATTTATAAACTTGTTACTAATGTAACAAATTATTGGGGGGGGGGGGGGAAACTTCAATTTGTACTTTTTCACATAATCATAACAAAAGAAAACACAACAATGAAAGATAACAAAGACCCATAACAATATATCTTTAAACCTGCTCAACAATTTCAAAACATCCATACCCATAAAGCAAAAGCTTTAAATAAGTTTATTTAGTCAAACAATTGGGAGTGAAACTTCTTTAGTCAAACATGTAGACCTATAAACATGCAGCATATAAAAAATGTAGTTGCTCTGTTTCTTGCTCTGTGTCTATCTGAACTTTTATATGTATGTAATTGATCAATGCATGGCACAGCAAAATTCCATGTTGAAAAAGCAGGGTATTTTAGTTTGGACTGTGCATTCGGTTATAACCGAACCGAATAGCTTATTCGGTTATAACCGAATACCGAACCGAACTTATTTTTACTATCCGAAAAAATATCTGAATTGACAAATAACCGAATAACCGAAAACCGAAAACCGAATAACCGAAAAATTTATTCGGTTATTTTGGTTAATAACCGAAATTGCTTTTCATATTATCAAACAAAAACAGATCCATTTCAAACTTTCAATAGTACTAATACAAACAGATTCATTTAAAATCTTCAAGTCGGCACGTCTGATAAGGCAAGTCCGTTTCTCGATTCTCGATTTGCAGAATAACTCTGATAAGGCAAGTCGGCAAGTCTGATTTTAATATTGATTTGAGAAAGGCAAGTCGGCAATCTGATTTGCAGAAGAACTCTGATTTTAATATCGATTTGCAGAAGAACTCTGGTTTTGGTTTTGTTTCAGAATTTGTTGTCGTTGATTTGAGAAAGGCAAGTGGGCAAGTCTCGATTTGATTTTGATTTGGGTTACAAGGTAGAGAGATAAGAACAGAGGGTGAGATAAGATAGATGAGATGAGATGAGAGTGAGAGTGAGATAGATCAGAGTTTGAGATAAGATAGCAAAGAAGATAGATCAGAGTTTGAGATAAGATAGCAAAAGAAGAATCGAGAAGATAATTGATTAAATAAATAAAAGAAAAGTGTTAGTGGGATGGCCTGCAAGGCTGCAATTAGAATTTAGAAGTTATTCGGTTATTCGGTTAAACCGAATAACCCAAAACTAATACCCGGACAAACTAACCGAAAATCGTACAAAAATTCGGATATAACCGAAATAGTAAAAATAACCGAATTGCCAGAATATTTCGGTTAAATTATTTCGGTTGTGTTCGGTTTTTCGGTTATACCCGTTTTTTGCTCAGTCCTAATTTTAGTTGCAATATCATGCATGTAGTTGACAATATTTAGGCAGGATTAAGAATAGTTTTCAGTAAATTAATAAATTAACAAAATCAAAGTATAAAATACGATCAAACAGTTTATCTCCATTTATAGATGGATATATATTAATAATTAAAAATCATAGAGAGACTTGGAAGCTATTTGATTCAATTCAAAACTTTGGAATGACTTGATAATTATCTATAAATAGAAAAAAAGCAAAAAAAAAACGATTAGCCAAGGATTTGAGATCTGATAAATTTGAGATGAAATCGATTAGATATTTGTGGTCATGTACCAATCTCAGCCAATGATCGATCTCTCATCTTCTCTTTTCTCGTCGCTCTTCTCCTCTTCACGCTCTTAGTAGACAAAACAATCGATCGATCGATCGAATATACAACCGGTAAAAAAGCCTTATATCTTTGTAGGGGTATTATTGCCAATTGACTAAAATGAGTAGATAGAATGATTTATTTAGCGCCTCCAAACAGAAATGAAAAATTAGATTAATATTCCGGTAAAAATGCATCATTCCGGCAGGAATAAACAAACCAAACAACCTATTATTCATTCCAATAGAATTATTTATTCCATTCTCCTTTTATTCCATCAATTCAAACGTTTAGGACTAAAGTCTTCAACTTCAATCGCCAAGTTAACTAATTATGATTATGAAATTATATTGAAATAACTGAGCAATTTATATATGCTTAAACAATCTCTCTCTTTATGAAGTTAAAATTTTGAACTGAAAAAATATTCATCCGATCCGTACTTTAGCCACCAAATTAAACTTGGGCATTAGAAAAAATTTAAGGCTATATATAATCACAAATAAAATATACATTAATGTTTCATAATAGATTAATCATAAGTATGTGATGGATCATGCTGAGTTCAAGACCCAGATTGTATAATTGTTGTTATACATAACAGAAAATCTTAACTAGTGAGTACTTTTCAAAAAAAAAAAATCAAATGCAAAACAAATGCATATATATAAACACACCCACAAATGACAAATCATCAATCCACGATGAAGCAAGAGCCAAAGAAGAAGAAAAAACTCACCGAAGGGCCTTCATTTTCTTCGCTTGATCTCTTTTTACACGACGTTCTTGAGGGAATAAATCCGTATTTGACATAAAATTTCACCTCGGGTTCTGACCTCAGTTTCTTAAATGTTTGGTGAAGGTAATACTGTATGCATATAGTCAGAGCCGGCCCTGGGCAAGGGCTACCAGGGCGACCGCTATTGAGAGGGGCACAAATTTTTTTTATAAGTTTATCTATTTATGTGTATAAAAAAAAAATTAGCGATATTATGCATTGAAAATGATATGTTAGAAAATATTAAATACGATAGTATAATTGATGATTTTGCATCTAAAAGTGCAACAAGAAGACATTTTAAATGATGTTTTGTGGTTTAGATTTCATTGGACAAAACTAAAGAAATACTCATTGTAGTTGGTAGGTTTTACTGATTACACCATTGAACTTTTAATTTTTTAAATTACACCACTAAAATAATTATTATTTTGAAATTGGGTCATTCCGTTAAAAAAAAATAAACGGACATTAATTTTTTATCTACAAAACTAATGAATTACAAACTATAGTTGACACATTTTACTGATTACACCATTGCACTTTTGATTTTTCAAATTACATCATCAAACTAATTATAAATAATTATTTTAAATATTTTAAAAATAAATATTATTTTAAGTAAAAAATATTATAAACTTTTTTAATTCATAAAATGAGTAGAGTTTCATAAAATATAGATTCAAAAAAATTAAAGTGATTTTAAATTAAATTAATGTCTACTTAATTTTTTAACAGAATGACTCATTCTTAATATTAGAAATTTTTAAAAAAAACTAAAAATGTAAATTAAAATACAAAAAACAGTTAAAGATAAATAAAAAAATTGATTCAATTTTTTCAAAAATGAAATTAATAATTTTTATAAATAAATATTATTTTTAAGAAAAAAATTGGAAAATTCTTCATATTTTAAAAAAATGAGTAAAATTTTATAAAATATAGATTCAAAAAAATAAACTTTATTTTCAAAAGAAAAAAATGTTTTTTTAAAAAAAAATTAGTAAGGTTTCATAAAACTTTAATTTTTTTAAATCTATATTTTATGAAATTTTACTCATTTTATGAAAAAAAATTAAAGTTTCTAATATTTTTATTGAAAATAATAATTATTTTTAAAAATATTTAAAATAATCATTATTTTATTAGTTTAATGGGGTAATCTTAAAAATTAAAAGTTGAATGGTGTAATCAGTAAAACGTGCCAACTACAGTGTGTAATTCATTAGTTTTGTAGATAAAAAATTAGCGTCCGTTTATTTTTATTAACGGAATAACCCAATTTCAAAATAATAATTAGTTTAATGTGGTAATTTAATAAAATAAAAGTTCAATTGTGTAATCAGTAAAACTTACCAATTAGAGTGAGTATTTCATTAGTTTTACCAATTTCATTAATATTTTTATTTTGTAGGTACATGTGATGATTTTTGTTTTGATGACATTTTAAAGTGTTCTTCCTTATCTTTTGTAAATTCTTATAATTTTAATAAAATTAATTAGCTGATAATTTATTAAAATTTTCATTTAATTTGTATAAAGGGGCACACTTAAGAAAATTCGCCTTGGGCCTTTGAAAAGCCAGGACCGACTCTGCATATAGTAGAAAATCTTGATTTCTTAACATTACTTTGTGTGTGTGTATATATATATATACTCATTTTAGCTGATTTACCCAATCAATTAATCCGTTCTGACGTTGCCGCTTCTCAATTCTCCATCCCTCCAACCTTATGGGCAAGTCCAACCAGTTTTCTTGTTTGGTACGTCGAATCCCTTCAATCGGAAACTTTGTAACCTATATATATATATAGGGGTTCCATCCACAGCAACCGGTTGTTGGGAGCAACCCATTTTTGGTCAGCCGTAACAGCTTGTACCGGCCCTTATGCAATTTTTTTTATAAACCGGTACAAGCAGTTACGGCTGGCCAAAAATGGGTTGCTCCCAACAATCGGTTGCTGTGGATGGAATCCCATATATATATATATATATATATATATAAACAAAAGTACAAAACCCTAGCTTTATTAGCTATAGTTTTGAGAAAAAAGAAATTAAGAAAAACTACTCTAGCTAGCTTCTGGATCGTGAATTAGTGAATATTTTTTATAAATAAGTAATTATATAAGACCTGATCAACCCTTGAGAAGAACTGAACACACATGTCCGGGAGTGTGAATCCGAATGGCTCTGATATAGATACCATCACTGTTGAGATCAATCGTGGTGGTCTACTAGTTGATGATACCACCAGTGCCTGTTGCAACATGAATTATATATATATATATATATATATATATATATATATATATATATATATATATATATATATATAAACTTGATTAATTTAGGCTACTGCTTTCATTTATCTACACTACCGTCCTCTTCAATTTAAAAAAGATGCAAACTTATTTTTATGAAAATTAAGAGAGTTAACTTAATGTCAATGGTTGTATATTTTCAAAATAATAAAAAAAGAATATTTAATATCTAAAAGTAATACTCTTTCAGTATGGGTTTCATAAAAATTGGTTAATGACATAAAAGTATATTGATATATATAGGGATATATAGGGAATTAATATTCACACAAGAAAATTTGATATTTACCCAAGATACCTCTCACATAAATCACTAATAGGATCCAAATGTATGTAATAGAGATATTGTGAAAATTATTAAAAATTCTCATATATATTCACAAGTTTTGATAACTTTAACCAATGTACTTAATTTACCTTTCTTTCTAGTTTTTTAGGCACTTCAAACATTTTTAACTAAAAGAAGAAGGTGATGAGTTCAATTTTTTAACTTCACCTGACTATTATCATCTGGAATGTGGGTTAATACTGGAATCGGAGCAATTACATTTTCTTGATCTAATAGGATTAATGACTGAACTAGTGGCTGCAGGTAGAGAGATATGTAGGTAAAAAAAAAAAATCAAAAACGAAGTGTTAGAGATTTTACTACATACATATCATAAATATTAATTGTGGAAGGTCTGAATTTTGAGAAAGAATTAATAAAACAAAAATCAAACATATGCAAGTTTAAAAATTAAAAACTCACCTTGTAGGGAACTATGGCGAGTAGATTATCGTCTGGGATTCCATTCTGGGCTAGTTCTTCATTGGGTTTATCATACAAAAACCCTTTGGTTTCATTATAGTTGTTGGTCATATTGAAATTAAGAGGCCATTACATATGTGTGTGTGTATATATAGTACTACTGATGGAGAGCATTTGAACTTAATTGGTGCATTTTAATGGGGTTTATATGTGCACACTAAAGAGAATATGAAGAGAGAGGAAGAGTGAACTTTCTTGTATATAATTAATAGGGAACATGTATATATTTTCATATAAAAATAATAATATTTTCACATGATTCTTCTAAATAGTTAGTGAGTCTCATCTTCATATGAGAGAGACTCATGTAAAATTATCATTTTAATATGTAGAAATATCAATTTACTAATTAATATTATTATTTTATCAGATTTGTAATTAATTTCTGTTGTAAAATTACTGATATTATATGTTCAACGTTACTGTGGTATGCAGAAAAGCAATCCGATTACGCTCCAAAGGGTTTTTTGTACATTAAAGCACTATTCATGATCTGCAAAAATGAATAGATTTTCATTTAATGCATTCACAAAATACTAGTATTACTCTAGTCGTGGCCCCATCAAAATTACACCGAAAAAATTCAAAACTTTCATTAATTTGTCCAAACCAATTAATTATGATGAAAACTACAACTCCCTCCGTCCCATGATAAAAGTTTTAGTGGACTTTTTACGCATATTAAGAAGAAAAGAGAAATAAAATGACAAAATTACCCATAATAATATTTCATTAATCATTTCCAATGTAGGTGAGAGAATGAATTCTTATACTTATTAAATATGGAGAGAGAAATAGAATAAGAAAATATAAGATATTTAATGCTAAGGGTATAATAGGAAAAATTATGTAAAATTTAGTTATTAAAAGAAAGTGGACATTTAACATGGAACTAGACCTGACAAACGGGTCGGGCGGGCCCGCGGGCCGAAGTCTTTTTATGCCTATATTTTGGGGATCTTACAAATGGGCATTGATCATCTCTATCGTTCAATATATATAGAACCAACGACCCAGATTAATTCACGTTTGACGGAGTCCGTTACTAATAGTAGTGGATGACATGTTACATCCACTACTAATAGTAGCAGATAATAATATTTTCAGCGTAATCCGTTATTATTAGACTATTAGTAACGGACGTGAATTAATCTTTATCGTTGGTCCTACATTGAACGATAGAGATGATATATGCCGATTTTTAATCCATAGCAAGTACTTGTTATAAATAAAAAATGGACAAACACCATCATTAACGTCCAATACAAGAACCTACGACATAAATTAGATTTAGAAAATTCACGTTCGCTACTAATAATAACGAATGACGAGTGTCGTCCGTTACTAATAGTAATGGATACTGTAGAAAATAATAGTCTTCCACTACTAATAGTAGCGGACGTAAATTTTTCAGTTTCAATCTCGATCGTTGATTCCTATATTGAATGATAAAGATATATATGTTTATTTTTAAGTACATAATAAATATGTTATGGATCATTATATTGACTTATTATATAAGGTAAGTTTTTATTTTTTATAATGTAAGAAATATAATTATACGTTGTAAAACGGAGTGACTTTTTTGAATGGTAGGAATGAGAAACTGTTTTCTACCATATCAGAAATTTGGGAAATCCTTCCATGTTGACCCTTTTTTAGTGACTACAAAACTTGTTATTTCTGCTAATAAAAAAGATTGGTATTTTTTTGGTGACGTTATAAATTGTATCTTAGCAAAATTAAATATTCTTATTTTTTTTCCCTCAAAATTCTAATAGTTTCAATAATCTTGCACTCTTATGTTAATTAATTATTTCCTTTTCAATAGTGGTTGATCCTCCTAGAATGTTCGAAAGAATTCTCAATACTAATTCACCATGCAAATTAATTATAAATATGAAATTGAAATGGTTTGGCATACGATTTATATATATGCTGAAACAGTATATTAATGATACAATATATCTCAAATGGTATTTAATCATTTTCATCAAATTAAACCACTAATTAATTCTTGCTTCCACTTCGTCTTTTTATCCTTCTCCTTCTCTCACTAATAACAAGAGAAAGATAGGTTTGAAAATGATTTGTTTAGTTGAGAGGATGAAACACTGAGTTGCATTATATATTTTGACGGTCTTTTTCTTGTCCGAAAAAATTATTCATGATCCTTGATCTTGAGGACTTACCCACATGAGAATCACATGAAATAGAGTAAGAATTAAATTGAACTATTACACTCCACACTATTCTAGAATAACATACAAGACTGTGAATTGTTAACAGAGTAATGCTATTATCATACAAAACCGTTCACACCGCTCACACCAATATGCATGCGATGCGAGTGTATGTGAACGGTTTTTATGTGATAGTAGACTTATAGTTGTTAATAATATGTATTTTTAAGTACAACCATTTACTTATAATTACAACCTACATCACAATTTTAAATTTTAAATCTTTTATACTTTAAATATGTTATGGATTAATTATTCAAGCAGAAAATTCTTTTAATTCTACAGTGAACGAATTACATAAAATAATAATTAAAGTAGAGTAATTTTTCATCAAGAATAGTAATATGGGCCAAGCAACTGAAGGATTTGCTATGCTGGCCTGGTCCATATACAACGAGTTGGACCAAGTCGCGGGCCGCACATACATATACTAGTACTTTGGAACAAATGACAACAAGACTGTCAGACCCTATCACCGACGGCTATAATCCAATCCCTCTCCGCCTGTTTTTGGTTTTTGGTTTTTGATTTTTATTTTGACAAAAAATTCAATAAGGAAAATAAACAGGATATACGCAACAACAAGTCTCTTATCCAACAAGAGCAAGATCGTTCAACAGACTCTAGTGTTGTTACATATTTAGATAGAGCAGATTATCGATTAGAAGACGAATCGAATGCCCTGGAAATAGTTATACTTGTCTAATTTTTTAAAATTATGTGTGTATGTATGTCTATTTGAATGTATGGAGTGATATTATTGTTGTAGTGTTTCAGCGCTGGGGAGTGAAAGTGGTGAAATTGGGCACTGTCGTTGCGCCGATTGGCTTTTCTACTTGTTCAGGATGGAAATTGACTCACCACCGCCGCCGCCGCCTGAACCTAATTCTCTTTCACCTCAATTTCGTATTGTTCGGGTACACTTTTTTTGTTGGTGTTGTTTTGTTAATTGTATTTTACATTCTAAATGTGCTGAGAGATTGAGCTAGAATAAGAAAATTAAACACGATTCCGATTCGAATAATCGAAATTGTATGCTCCTAGTTAGTAGACTTGTTAAAGGACTCATTTTTTTTGTTGTTGCTGTTTTTCCCCTTCTCAATTTTTGTGTAAGAGCTAAACTAAATCCAGTTTATTCTATGAAGTATTTATTTTGTTTGTTACTGTTGAATTTATTTTCTACTTTTGCTTTGACGGCTGATTTCTTGCAGCTGAGGACTCTGATTATTTATTATTATTATTATTTTATAATTATTTTAATTGTCCTCTAGGTCCATGGATCTGTTTTTGGTTCAATTTAATATTGAGGAAATGTAGTTATATAAGATGGTCTTAAGAACTTTGCTTTTTGTAATTCTTAAGTATAGTATGCGAGTTTCCAATGAACAGAGCTAGTACCTGTGGATGTCTGGATGTGGTGGCTGAGGTTGTAAAGAACTTGCCAGTTTGGGGATGAAAAGGTTGCGAAAGGTTTTTTCTTAGTGAAGGAGGTTTTAAAATTGATTCTGGGCAGGATCAAATCAAATCCAGAAGGTGTTGGGGGGGGGGGTGATTGTCTTTTATTTGGTTTAGGGAGAGCGGACATTATATTAGTCTTCTTAGATAGAAATTGATGCTAGAGTTTGAGATACTGGTTGATAAAAGGCATCATTATACCATTTACAATAACAAAGTGATGAAGAAAAAGAGTATTCAAGACTTCAGACCTCCTGTCCTCCCCCATCCACACACAAATAGGAATACTATTATTATTAAAATTAATAAACCACCATGGCCTTTACCAAGTATGTTAGAACTTAGGAGAGAGGTGGAAAGAAGAAAAAATGTCACTTCTGCTTCATACTTGTTGCATCTGATGAAGTCTGAAAGCTAGTTGGAAGTTCCAAAAACACGATTTTATATAGATTATGAATAGACTATTAGCATTTTCCTACTTCTCTGGGGTATGACGTTGGATATCATATGGGCCAATAGCGTGAATTAGTCCTCGACCCAATTTATGCCTCATGACTGAGCACGATTGCCCACATCAAGAAAATCTAGCAATCATCAAATTATCGACGATTCTTTTATACAATAGACCCAAAATCATTATAATTAGTTCTGCGTATATCCTTTTCTTCTGTTTTTTCCTTCTAACTTTTAAAGATAAAGCATCTGACCTTTTTGTTCCTTCTGCTCTTTGTATTGATCTCCCATTTTGTAATGCCAAACGTATATACATATAGACAAATATATATTTTAAAATTGATATACGTATATACATGAGTTGTACTGTGATTTTAGGTATTAGCTTGCAACTTTTTTACCTTGTTGAAACTTGAAACACTCTTGAGCACTCTCAGATAAGCAAAGGTGATTCAAGTTTGATTGAGTTTGTTTTTCTAGTTTATTGGATATAACTTGTGTAGGATCTTGTTTGGTTTTTTCTTTCTATGTCTAATTGTGTTATAAATAGCCCTTACATTTTCTTTTTTAATTCTATATCAGAGGCTTGCCCTGCATGGAGTTCCTGAAGAGAATTTTGAGCAGCTACATCCTGGTTTGGTCACATATGTTAAGGATAACAAGTTTCAAATTCCAGAATTAGTCACTGCTATTTTACCAAGCGATGATGAGGCATTGGAGGCTGCCACGGAAGCGCAAAAAGAGTCTACAAAACCTCGTCTGGGGCCTAACCTTCAAGATCAATTCCGCGAAAGCATGATTTGGTTGCAGTGGTTGATGTTTGAGAGTGAACCAGGCGCTGCACTAAAGCACATGGCAAAATTGAATGTTGGCCAGCGAGGTTTCTGTGGAGCTGTTTGGGGAAACAATGATATAGCATACCGCTGCAGAACTTGTGAGCATGACCCAACATGTGCTATTTGTGTTCCCTGTTTCCAGAATGGGAAGCACAAGGATCATGACTATTCAATTATATATACGGGTGGTGGTTGTTGTGACTGTGGAGATGTGACGGCATGGAAACGTGAGGGCTTTTGTTCCAAGCATAAAGGTGCTGAAAAGATACAACCTCTTCCTGAGGAGTTTGCAAATTCTGTGGGGCCTGTTCTGGACTCCTTACTCCTTTATTGGAAGAAGAAACTACAACTTACAGAAACTATATTTCTGGAAAGTACTGTCGCAACCAAGTTGAAAAGCCTTACTGATGAGCTGACGGCCGCAGTGGTGGAGATGCTTTTGGATTTCTGTAAGCATAGTGAAAGTTTGCTCTGTTTTATTTCTGGGAGGGTGTTTTCTTTGGTTGGTTTATTGGATATTCTGGTAAGGGCAGAGCAGTTCTTGGGTGATGGTGCTGTTAAGAAGCTCCAGGAGTTACTTCTGAAACTGTTGGGTGAACCTTTGTTCAAATACGAGTTTGCAAAAGTTTTTCTAAGCTACTATCCGACTGTTGTAGATGAAGCGATAAAAGAGTCTAGTGATAAAATTTTAAAAAAGTATCCACTGCTATCGACATTCTCTGTTCAAATTTTCACAGTGACTACTTTAACCCCTCGTCTTGTTAAGGAAGTGAATCTTTTAGCCATGTTACTGGAATGTTTATGTGACATTTTTTGTTTTTGCGAGGGAGAAGATGGTCGCCTACAGGTAGTTTTTCTTCCGTCTTGTTTTTTTTTCCTTTTTAGTTTCAGTCTTTTAACTTCAGCAAATTTGTATTGTCATGCTTGTCTGCTAGCAGAGTGGAGTCATCTTTTTAATGACTTTTTACATATTATTTGCCTGTGAATTTGTACATTTGACTTATGATTATATGGACATGTAGCTATTCTGTTTTAGTGCTGCAGAAATGGTTTAAAACCATAACTCTGCGGCCTGCGCAATGGAGCATTGTGTGTGTGTGTGTGTGTGTGTGGATATAGTTTCCTTTTTTCTTCTTTTTTTCCCTTTTGTAGTATGTGTTTTCACATATGAATTTCTTGTTGGCAAAGTTAGGTGATCTCAGTTTATATCTATATACTTATAACCATGGAATTGCGTAGGTAGTTGAAATCAGAGACAGTAATCAAATTGCTTGAGCAATCCTAAACATACTCTTGGTAATGGAGCAAAGTGATTATACTTTTTTCATCAATAAATTGATAACTAGATTCTTAAATTTCATGTTGCTTTTTTCTATGATATTATATATATATATATATATATAATTTTTTTGTGTTCTCAATAGTTGCTTCATCTCTAATCTGTTGTTTTAATTTCTTGACCTAGTGTTTCCTGCCATTTGCATTCTAGCACAATTGACTGTAGTTTGTTTGCAGGTTTCTAAGTGGGGAAATTTATATGAAATAACACTTCGTGTGGTTGAAGATATTCGATTTGTCATGAGCCATTCTGTGGTACCTAAGTATGTGACCCGTGATCGACGCGATATCTCAAGAACTTGGATGAAACTCTTGGCTTTTATACAAGGGATGAACCCTGAAAAGAGAGAGACTGGCATTCACATAGAAGAAGAAAATGAGAATATGGATTTGCCATTTATTTTAGGTCACTCTATTGCGAACATTCATTCGTTATTAGTTGCTGGGGCATTTTCTGTTAGTAGCACTGAGGAGGCAGATGTTGAACATTTTTCCAACACATATGCACAAGATTTTGATGATCAAGATAGCCTAAGGCATGCAAAAGTAGGAAGGCTTTCGCAGGAAAGCTATGTTAGCAGTGTATCAGGTAGGAGCGGTATGTTGGATTGTACATCCAAGGCTGCTGAAGTAAAGTCTGATATGTTTCTAGTTCCAACTTCTGCTTCATGTTTAATATTTGAGTGCCTCCGAGCTATCGAGAACTGGTTGGGAGTGGATAATACATCAAATCCTTTTCTCAATGTTTTATCTCCAAAGACGAGTAACATCTCTGGTAAAAAATTCTTTAAGAGAACACTATCTAAGATTAAGAAGGGTAAACATACTGGTCTGATCTTGGAGAATGCTCAAGCTATGGAACAAGACATCGGGCCTGTAAGTTTTGATGATAATGCAGTGGAAGCAGAATATACGAATGAATTAGAAGCCCTCCATGCTCTTAGTTTATCTGATTGGCCTGATATATCATATGATGTTAGTTCTCAAGATATATCTGTGCACATTCCATTACATAGATTGCTGTCATTGGTTTTACAGAGAGCTTTGAGAAGGTGTTATGGTGAATCTTTATCAGTACATAGGATAACTGCTAGTCATGATTCATTATCAGCTATCTATCACGACTTTTTTGGTCATGTTTTAGGAGGGTGCCACCCTTACGGGTTTTCTGCGTTTGTTATGGAGCATCCTCTACGCATTAGGGTATTTTGTGCTGAGGTTCATGCTGGAATGTGGCGGAAGAATGGGGAAGCTGCAATATTATCTTGTGAGTGGTATCGTTCAATTCGCTGGTACGTGAGTTATTCTTTACTAGTAAAGTTATTGATCCACTTCACTTGTAACTCAACAAAAGAGAGACCCACTTCACGTGTCTCTCTTGGGATTGTTAGTCTCTGTAAATGTATCTAATTTGGTTCCTTGGTGCAGGTCTGAACATGGTCTAGAGCTTGATCTATTTCTGCTGCAGTGCTGTGCTGCGTTAGCTCCAGCAGATCTTTATGTCAATAGGATCATAGATCGTTATGGGCTATCAAGTTACCTTTCTTTGGATCTTGAACGGTCTAGCGAGTATGTGGCTCATTCCAATCTTCCCTTTGTTAGAGATCAAATGTTGTTTTACTTTTATCATTGTTTTTTTATTGGAAAACCCTAACATATATTTTTTGAAACATGTTCTCACCCATCTAGCTAAACAGATCTTTCTGCTCAAGCATAAAAATCCTAACTACTTGGTATATTTAGTTCATATTTATGCATGGATCAAAAGTGTGTTGCTTGTGTTAAAGTTTGACTAGGTTCGATGCTTTATTCTAAATGTTTACTTTTCCCTGTTGTCTCATTATTTTTTTTTCTTGCCAAGCAAAGATTTTTTGAAGCAGTTTTTTTTTGATCATTTCAATGGCATATAGATAACGTGTGGCTTTAGTTGAATAAACTAATTTCTTCTCATATTTATTTCACAGGTACGAACCAGTTTTAATGCAGGAAATGCTAACTCTTATTATACAAATTGTTAAAGAAAGACGTTTTTGTGGATTAACGCCTGCTGAATGTTTGCAACGTGAGTTAATTTATAAGCTATCAACTGGAGATGCGACAAATAGTCAGTTGGTGAAATCTCTTCCTCGTGATCTTTCCAAAGTTGGTGCGCTTCAGGCAATTTTGGATACAACAGCAATTTACTCGAATCCATCTGGCATGAAACAGGTTTGTTCGTGGCACTGTTGTCTAACTTTTTGCTGAACATTTTTCTGTGACAAGTTTTTCACATTTTTATGATCTAACTTTCTTCTGTATCTATCCTCTTAATAATTCTCACTATCCCAGGGCATGTATAAACTGCGATTGGAATACTGGAAGGAACTAGACTTATATCATCCTCGTTGGAACTCAAGGGACTTGCAACTTGCTGAAGAACGATACTCGCTATTTTGTAATGTTTCTGCATTGACAACTCAGCTTCCCAAATGGACAAAGATTTATCACCCTCTTAATGGAATAGCTCGGATAGCTACTTGTAAACCAGTTCTTCAAATTCTCCGTGCAGTTTTATATTATGCTGTTTTCACTGATAAGTTGACCGCATCACGGGCTCCTGACGGTGTCCTCCTAAGTGGGTTGCACTTACTGTCACTAGCATTAGACATTTGTTATGTGCAGAAAGAATCTGGTGATCGGTCAAACTATAGTGGCAAGTTGATTCCTGTTTTAGCTTTTGCTGGTGAAGAAATAGGCACAGGTCTTAACAATGGATATAATGATCAGAGTCTGCTGTCACTTCTGGTTTCATTGATGAGGATGCATAGATTAGAAAATTCGGAAAACTTTATGGAATCTGGAAATCTCAACCTTTCCTCTTTGATTGAAAACTTACTGAAAAAGTTTGCTGAACTTGATTCTGGATGCATGACCAAACTGCAAAAATTTGCACCTGAAGTAGTAAATCAGCTATTGCAATCCAAGTCAAATGGTGATAAAAGTATCATGGGGTCAGATTGCGACAGTGATAAGCGCAAGGCAAAAGCCCGAGAGAGGCAAGCTGCTATTTTGGTGAGTTGTTATACTATAGCACTTTATTGTTTTGCTTGTAAATTTCCTTCAATACTGAAAAACATTGCATGCTCAATCGGCAAATGAAGATAACATGGAGATAATACATGGACTATTTAAGATTGCAGTGCACCCACAGCTGAGACGTGCCCACAGTTTAGTTATGTGATATGTGACGGACATGTTTGGTTGGAGCTGCCCCGTCAAGCATGTTGCTGTTTTTTTTCTTTTTCAATCATGTTAGAAATAACTTGGATATATTCAACATCTTTATTTTATTCTTTTGTTGGTTGGTTCGAAATGGTTAAAGTGTCCACGATGAATTACAAAAGAAGAACATTTACTACACTAATGTAATGTTTGATAAAATTGAGTAATTAAGATCTGAATGGTTAGTATATCTTAATAAATTAGATCATTCGAGTGAAATAACATTTGACTTAAAAAGTTGTTTAGCAAGTATAATCACTTTTAAATATAAAAATATCTCAATAATGATTGTTAACGCCCTACGTGCCGAAATCACCATAACACGTTAAATCCTGCACAGAATCGAAGGCACACCATGCTTGTTAAGTCGTCGTCGCTCAAATAATACATGTCGTCTAGACGACTTGGGTGAGGTTGCCTAAGTCGAGCGCTCAGCTTAATAAGTCGTCGCCTTGGACGATTTAGGGACGATTTGGATGACAGGAGTACTAAGCGAGCGACTTAACAAGGCGGGTGTGCTCTGACTAGAAACGCAATTGGGTAAAAAAAACCCAGTGTTCGCAATTTGAATTCTGAAATCCCTAAAACCTAATCACAGAGAGCAAGAGACAGAGAGCACACCACGGCTTGGGCAGAGCTGTGATCGACGACTTGTGCTTCTTATCAGACCGGCGTTGCAGCCTCCTACTCCGACCGACTATTCTTCCTCTTTACCAGGTATTGTTCTTTCTTTCTTCTTCTATTCTTCTACTCTTCTATATTTTTCTTCTACTTTCTTTTATATTCTTTTCTTCTATATTCTCTTCTCCGAGAATCCGAGACTCCGACTCTTTCTTCTTCTTCTTTTTTTTTTAATTTTTTCTCTCTGCTTTTGCTACGTACTATACTTGTAGGGTCTGCTGGGCTAGTGGGCTACTCTTAATTTTTTGTTTATGGGTCTGATTTGTATATTTAATTTTGGGTTTGATTTGTAGGGTCTGCTGGGCTAGTGGGCTGCTCTTAATTTTTTGTTTATGGGTCTAATTTGTATATTTATTTATGGGTTTGATTTGCACCGGTTGTAGTATACTTGTAGATTATTTTTAAATAGCAGCCCAATTCTCATTTATGGTAGTATTGTTTTTAGCTGTATAAACTGCCAAAAAGCATGATTAATAAATGTTATGGTATTGTCTCAAGTCATTTTTAAAAAAATTGTTCCGTTTGGCTGGCCAATGTAATTAAATTTGCTGATTATATATTATTGTTGTTATTCATAATTAAATTTGTTGATTATATAATATTAGAATGAAGAAAATAAAAAAAATCGTTTAACTAATGCAGTTCAAAGGAAAGTGTTAATTGGAATCTAATTAATTATTAACTAATGCAGTTCAAAGAAAATAAAAAATAAAAATAATATTAGCAGATTATCACCATTTCTATAATTTGAAGTTGGTACAAGTTTATAACTATAATAAAATTATCCATTTTGATATGCTACAACCTGCATTATGAATATGGTAAATCATTAAAAAAATAAAGATATCAATATTCATATAAATATTAAATATATATAATTGTATTCATATAAAATTTACATTGTTAACGCCTTGTCGCCTAAGCGCTTAAGCTCTTGGTTGTCGCCTCGCTTCGACTTGTTGCTTTGATAACTATGAGTTGCGCCAAAAGTTTGACGGCTTAGGTCGCCGGGGGATAGCACCGTTGTGAGAATAAATACAGGCTGAATAAGGTTTAACAATGGAGGCTTAATGCTCTAGTGCTATAAAATAATATGAATGTGTACTTGATGATTAAGGTATAACCTTGTATTTATAGTGATCACACCTCCTTTCCTGTATAGAATTAGGATTCCTCATTAGGTATGATTCTTTAATGAGATTGAACATAATCTCTTTCTTGAAATTTTCCTTAGGAGTTGGAAATTAAATGTAATTAGGAATCTTTGATTCCTTAAAATATTCAACTGCCCAAACAGATTAGTAGGGTTAAATACCTACACGTGGATTTTGACCCGCCATTTAATTTGGGCCCAAATAATTTAGCAGCAACATTGCCTCCCAATCTTCTGTTAAATGGGACATTTAATGGGAGAGTTCCACAATAAAAGCCCAATAATTAACCATAAAGAAAGCGGCAAACCCAACCTCCTCGGAAACTTGCCCAACACATAATGTAAGGACCTACCAACACTCCCACGTTTGTAATCATAACCTCCCATTTAATAGCCGCACCCCAGTAAACGTGTGAAGTTGAACTCATTTCAAAACCACAGATTCACTCTCTCCATTTCAAATTCACAGAGGTCTCTTCACCTTTCTGCAAAATTCATTTACGACAAACTATCCCTTTAATTTCACGACAACAATGGCCTCCTCAAGCACATCAACTTTGATCCCATTGACGCCATTCCTATTTCTTCCATCCCAGTCCTTTTGGGAAAGCCTACCACCACCCAAGCCACCACTGCAACCAGCTCCACCCCCCAAACACCAACCTAATCCAAGGCAGAATTGGATTTTCAAAAAACTGATTCGAGTATACTCAGACGAAACACGTTTTACCCATGCTAACACCAAATCCACCATCACCGAAGATGACTTTGCCTTAATCCGAGTGTTTCCAAATCACGGTAACCCATCAACTGAAATCCCCTTCTGCCACCGACCGAATGTACCCATACCGACGGCTGGACCGCCATGCCTTTTACCCTTATGGAAAAAGGGGTTGGGTTACCCCTCCACACCTTCATCATCACCATGCTAGGGTTTAATGGCATCAGTTTTGCTCAACTGGTGCCCAACTCTTATATTAACGTTATTGCCTTTATCGCCTTCTGCCATGTGGTCGACGTTTCTTCCACCATCGATTTCTTTTTCTCTTTATTCTCTTTGGGCCGATCCCGAGAACCAGGGTTTCAGGTCCGAAGTAAACAACAATCAAAATCAACCCAAAAAATCGAAATGCGATCCCTGATAGGTGCCCCTTCTAGCAACAAGGGGTGGTACACCCACTGGTTCTTTGTCAAAGGGTTAGACACTCACCAGATCCCGAATTGGGTCGCATATGTCCGCCTGAACGTCACCATCGGGGAGACCCTTCCAAAAATAGTTGTCGAAATAATAAAGCTGATCGAAAAATTACTGATGAAGGATTGGGATTTCAATCTCTTAACCAAGCCATCCTGGTTGTACGATCATAAATGTAAGTTCTAAAACCCTATTTTCTCTTCTCGTATTCACATGTCTCCCAATTTGTTACTTCCAGATCCATATTCTGTATACAGTGTCCCTTATTAGGCCAACAACTCCCGAAAGAGACAATCCTGAAGACCCCCCTACCGAAGATATCTCCTAGCCAAACAACACCCCACCAATTACCGAGACCACACCTTTAGAAATTATGGCTACCCTACAATGTTGGGGCATAATTATTTGGGTCCGAATTATATGGTGGGTCAAAATCCACGTGGAGGTATTTAACCCTACGTACGTAGGAATCTGTTTGAGCAGTTGAATATTTTAAGGAATCACAGATTCCTAATTACATTTAATTTCCAACTTCTAAGGAAAGTGTCGAGATATAATCATACCTAATGAGGAATCCTAATTCTTTACGGGGAAGGAGGTGTGATCACTATAAATACAAGGCTATATTCTAATCACCAGGTACACATTTATATTATTTTATAGCATTAAAGCATTAAGCCTCCATTGTTAAACCTTATTCAGCCTGTACTTATTCTCACACACGAGCCATCCCCCGGCGGCCCAAGCCGTCAAGCTTTTGATGTGACTTTGTTTCTGTGTAGGATTTGACGCGCTTTGGTAATTGAGGCACATGTACGAATCTTGGCGTTAACATTGGCGCTAGAAGGAGGGCTTTCTAGTGTTACGCAATTTTCAATCACAAAGGAGTTTTGGGTGGAATCATGGTGAATAGCTGGAAGACGATTTCAGCACGTAACCAGTCAACGGCGGACCCCCCTCCTCATCAACCAAGGGGTTCAACCACAGGTTGGGGCCATCATTTCTGAACGGTTGGGGTCCTTATGTCAATTCCGTGGCCCCATCGAAGGACAAAGTGAGTGGTCCTATACGAAGGTTGTTCGCAACAGCAAGTAAAGAAACAAGATCCAAAGACCCCGTCTCGAACACGTCCCCAAGATGACGATTGAGATGAGATGAGGATCATCTTGGCCAAAAAAACACAGGAGACAAATGATGTTATAAAAGTTTTACTCCTTCAGCGAAAGGGGATTGACCAGTAGATGGTGCTTTTGATAGGTGGAGAGGACGGTGCTTCCAGTCACAACCGAAGGCGGGAGCAGTCATCGGGAAATCAGTCCAGGACACATCGTCCGGACGATGCTTGGCTGACTGAGAACAGGCTCTGAATTTGCTCTTGGGAAAGGAGTAGGCGCCGAAGTTACTTACGGGAGCGTTCGCCAGGAACCAGTCCAGAACCCATCGTCCGAACAACAAACACCAAAGTTGCTCCAAAGAAGCAAGTTCAGAAGGTCGGGGTAGGTCCGAACAGAGAAGGCGGGATGTCTGTCCAGATTGAAGAAGACAAGACAAGCAGAACCCATCCCCTAGAAGAAGTATCGAAATCGAGGCGCTCGCCCGAAAAGTAGCAGAGTTAGAAAAAAGATTGACCGAGGGTGATCAGATAAAGGGGCCTTAGTGAAATCTTCATCACCCTTCTCTCCTGAAATTGATCGGGAAAGGGCTGATCCGAACAAAAAGGCCCCACATATGGAGAGTTGCGATGGTTTGGGAGATCCGTTTGAACACAGCCAGGCATATGACCGGTTGATGAATTACTATGACTATTTTGATGCTGCCAAGTGTCAGATGTTTATGACGACCCTGAAGAAGGATGCTTGACAGTGGATGGTAACGTTGGCTCCGAACTCAGTTTCTTCGTGGAATGAGATCTGTGATAAGTTTCATACCAGATTCGGTAGTAACAAGAGGAGAGGAAAGCCAACAAGGTCCTTAGCTTAGGTCTGACAATACTCAAACGAGGCCTTGAGCCAGTACATGAAAAGGTTTCGAGAAGCGGTCGGACAAGTGGTAGATTTGAACGATCTTCAAGCCCTCGGTCTATTTCAGAATGGCTTGGACATTGTAAAATCAAAAAAGTTGGTGAAAGACTTAATGGTCAACCATCCAAAGGACTCGACTAAAGCATTTGATAGGGCTGAAGGCTTCATAGTTGTACCAGAGGCGATTAGCAGTTTCAAGCAGAGCACGACAGAGAAACCGAAGGATAAGAAGAAGCACAACTACTTCAAAAACGAGAATAATAATAAGTCGGATGAGCAACATAAAAAGTACAACAACAACAATGGTGGTTCGGGAGGAGGACGTCCACCTTTCCCAAATAAGAGGGTCAACAAAATTTACACTCCCCTAAACAAACACTGATTGGGCCACTATTCTAGAACAGATAAAGGACAAGCCGTACTTCGACAAAACACGACCACCCAGCCCCAACAACAGGATCAAACCCAAGCAGTTCGTCGGGTGGTGGATGTTACAGGGAAAAAGAGGACTGTTGGACGTTGTGCTTCTCTGTGTCTGATCAGCTTGTTAGGCGTAAAAGATAGTGCCCAAGAACGGTGATATCCTTTACCGACAAGGGCTTTCCCCTCAGAACCGATCAATCCACATGAAGGGGCACATGTCATTACTGCACAAGTGGGTTCGATGGATATGATGAGGATAATGATTGACAACGGTTCGTCTGTAGACATTTTGTATGCCTACGCCTATCAAAGAATGGATTTAGAAGGTAGAAAAGTGGAGATCGGGCAGGAGCCATCCTTCTAAGCCACAATCCAGTTTGGGTAGCAGGGACGATTAAACTGCCAGTCGTCTTCGGGACAACCCCTCAACATGTCGAAATTATGTGTAGATTTTTTGTTCATGTGGATTCATCATGCAATGCTATTCTGGGGAGGATAACCTTAACGACATTACTGGCGGTTAGTTCGATTCTACACTTCAAAATCAAGTTCCCGACACCGAATGGTGTAGGAGAGGTCGGGGACCTTTATTTGGCAAGGAGATGTTACAGGAACACATTGATCTATACGGGGGTAGGGGTCAGCAATTAAAAGCAGACTATAGCGATAGAAATAGAACCATTTACCGAAGGCAATACAGAACCTCTCGCTATGCCTGCTGAAAAGACAAAAGACGTTGAGTTGGTATCAGGAAAGAAATAAAAGACAGTCAAGATCGGTTCGGGACTGCAGGAGCCCTTTCGAACGAGTTTAGTAGAATTGCTTCAGAGTTATTCAGATATATTTGTATGGGTTCCTAGCGACATGCCTGAGGTCGAAGAGAAGGTGGTTGTGCACAGATTACATGTGGACCCGGCTAAAAAATCGGTCCGTTAGAAGAGAAGGATCTTTTGCCCGGGAGAGGCAGAATATCATTGATGATGAGATAACAAAATTATTGGAAGCAAACTTCATTTTCGAGATTAACTACCCGGAGTGATTGGCGAGTGTAGCGCTAATACAGAAGCAGAACGACAAGTGGCGAGTTTGCATTAATTATACGAATTTAAATAGGCATGTCCGAAGGACTTTTATCCGCTCCCATATATCGATCAACTCATCGATGCTACTTCGGGGTATGCCTTGCTTAGTTTTATGAATGCTTTCTCAGGGTATCATCAGATTTCGATGCATAAGGAAGATATTTCGAAGACAACCTTCATCACTCACCGAGCGATTTATGCTTATAGGAAGATGACATTTGGATTGCTGAACGCGGGCGCGACTTACCAACGGATGATGAACTATGTGTTTCAGAGGCAGTTTTGGTCGAAGCACGAAAGTTTATGTGGATGATATGATCGTCAAGAGCATGTCGGTTCGAGGTCATTTGGACGATTTAGAGGACTGATTTCAGACAATCAGGCACTACAAACTCAGGGTTAAATCCGACGAAGTGCACCTTCGGACTGGGAGCAGGGAAGTTTTTGGGTTATCTGATTAGCAAGAGGGGGATTGAGGCAAACCCGGAGAAGATTAAAGCTATATTGGATATGAAGTCTCCTCAATCTTACACGGATGTTCACCGGTCGGATAGTAGGTGTGATGAGATTCATGTCTAAGTCAGCAGAAAGGTGTTTGCCATTCTTTGATACATTGAAAGGGCCGAAGAACGAGAAGACCTTCCATTGTATCTATATGTGGCGGCCAGTTCGTTAGTAGTCGGAGCTGTGTTGGTTTGGGAGATATGGGGTAAGCAACATCCAGTCTATTATGTGAATAATGTTCTTTGGGATGCAGAAACCAGTTATCCAAACCTTGAGAAGTTTGCCTATGCCCTAATAATAGCTAGTCGGAAACTTTGGCATTACTTCCAAGGTAGGTTGGTGGTGGTGTATACAGATCAGCCGTTGAAAAAAATTCTAAGTAAGCCAGACATCTCGGGTTGGTTAACAGCTTGGGCGATGGATTTGACGTAGTTTATCCTAGAGTATCATCCTCGAACAACAATAAAGGGTCAGGCCTTGGCCTATTTCGTGGTGGAGTGTTCGTTTTCAGAGTCGATGACAGTGCTGACCAAACAGAAGGGATAATTCAGATGGTCACAGATGTTCAGCCGATTCAAACTTCTTGGACGTTGTATGCAGATGATTCTTCAACTTCGGATGTCATCGGAGCAGGGGTTATTTTGACAAGTCCAGAAGGCTTTAAGGTACAGCAGGCCATTTAGTTCGGGTTCAAAGCCACAAACAATGAGGTTGAGTATGAAGTGATCTTGGCATGGCTTCGATTGGCTAATAGTTTGGAAGTCCAGAGGTTGATAATCTTCAGCAACTCCCAACTGGTGGTTAAGCAGATTTCGGGGGAGTATGATGCCCGAGGGAAAGGATTGTTAAGTATCTGGCCGAAGTCAAATATCGGCTACATTACTTCAGTTTGTTCTATTCCTCACCAGCCACTTGAAGAGTTGTATTTTGTTCCGTCTTCCGATCCCGTTTGCTGTGTGGGGTATTGATATTTTGGGCCCACTGCCAAAGGCGAAGGGCCAGGTCAGTTTTGTCATAGTGGCCATTGATTACATGACCAAGTAGGTGGAGGCTAAGCCCCTTTGGCAGATTACAGAGCAGGAGTGCTTGAAATTTCTTAAAGAATTCATTTCGATTTGGAATCCCGACGGTGGTGGTCTCGGACAACGGCAAACAGTTCGTGGGCTCTAAGTTTGAACAGTTTTTGAAAGATTTGGGTATCCAACACCGAAAGAATTATGTGGCTCATCCTCAATCGAATGGTCAGGTAAAAGTCACTAATAGGACTCTACTAAATGGAATTAAACGACTTGACAAGGCGAAAGGGAGATGACCCGAAGAATTACTTGGTTTATTATGGGCATATCGGACTATTCCAAGGACAACCACAGGTGACTCGCCATCCAGACTAGCCTACGGGACCGATGCTCTTATTCCTGTTGAGATCGGATTACCTTCACTTCAGGTCAGCCAGTTCAAAGAACTATACAATGACGAAGGCCTTCATCTCAATTTGGATTTGTTGGAGGAGGTTAGGGAGTCGCCGAGTCGGCCTTGGTAAGGCTTGCAGCCTACCAAAGGAGAGTGGCCAGACATTATAATATCGGTGTGAAGCTTAGGGGGTGTGAAGCTTAGAAGGTGTGAAGTTGGGAATTTGGTTCTTTGGGAGATGGAGGCTTCTACGCCCCAAAATCTCGGAAAGCTGATACCTAATTGGGACCCTATGAGGTAGTTGAAGTGTCGAAAGCAGATACTTACCGGCTTCGAGCAATGGATGGAACATAAGTCAAGAACACTTAGCATGCAGACAAACTTAGAGAATATTATCAGTAGTGCATCCTAGGTAGTTCAGTTTGACGGCCAGAGCCGGTCCTTGGTTTTTTAAGGCCCAGGGCAAAAAAATTTTAAGTGTGCCCCTTTATACAAACTAAATAAAAAAATAAAAAAATTATCAAATAATTAATTTTATTAAAATTATAAGAATTTACAAAAGATAAGAAAGAACACTTTAAAATGTCATCGAAGCAAAGACTCATCACATGTACCGACAAAATAAAAATATCAATGAAATCGATAAAACTAATAAAATACACACTATAGTTGCCAACTACAGTGAATAATTCATTAGTTTTGTAGATAAAAAATTAACGTCCGTTTATTTTTTTTAACGAAATTACTCAATTTCAAAATAATAATTAGTTTAGTGGTGTAATTTAAAAAATTAAAAGTTCAATGGTTTAAATTAATAAAACCTACCAATTACACTGGGTATTTTTTTAGTTTTGCCCAATGAAATCTAAACAACAAAACATCATTTAAAATGTTTTCTTGTTACACTTTTAGATGTAAAATCATAAATTATACTATTATATTTAATGTTTTCTAATATATCATTTTCAATACATAATATGGCTAATCTTTTTATTATTATTTTTTTATACACATAAATACATAAATTTATAAAAAAAATTGGGACCCTTTCAATTTTGGGCCCAGAGCGGTTTCCCTGTTGGCACACCCCCAGGGCCGGCTCTGTTGACGGCGCTGTAAATTTTTTACAAGTAATATTAATAAAATGGATGTTCAGTTTTTTAACGAATGTCTTCTTCGATTGTTATTCAGTTTCCCGAAACGAATACTCTTCATTATCTATTTAATGAATATTTAGTTTTTCGAAACGAATATTCTTACGTTGCTTATTCAGTTCTGCCGAACGAATATAACTTCTTTATTATGTGTTAAATGAGTATTCAGTTTTTAAAAGAGTATTGTAAATTAACTTCTTATGTTTAAGTGGGTGTTTAGTTCTCCCGAACGTATGCCTTCTTCTTATTCAGTTTATCTAAACAAATATTTTTTGCACAGGTGTTCAGTTCTTCGAACGAACGCTTTTATTATTTAAAATGCATGTATGAAATAAACATTCAGTTCTTTAGAACGGATAATACTTTTCATTGATTTGCTTAGCAATTACATAAAGATAACTACATTGCAAGTTCATAATTACAAAAGGAGAGAACTGCTACTGTGGAGGATCGTCTTCGTCTTCTGAAGATTCTAAGATAGAGACGTTGAGTTTGGCAGCAGTGATCTTTACTTTGTCCTTGTTTCGGGATGTTTCATATCCCTCAACGTACATCTGCATCACTTCGGCTGATAGCTTAGGGGAGTCTCTGTAGTCCAAGCATATTTGTTTCTTTAGCTTTTCGGCTTTTCGGTTAGTGGAGGTCCTAGAGCCTTGTATTCCTTGAGTTCTTTTTCCAAAGCAACACAAGTTTGGAATGTCTTTTCCTCATTTTTGGCTAAGTTCTGATTCTGACGATTGAGGGATTGGTTGATCTGCTGTTTGTCATTTTCCTTTTGCACTACCTCATAGTTCTCGAAGACAGTCTTTCGTCGAGCTTCTGCCTTCACAACCACCTCCTTCAGTTTCGCAATGTCAGCCTTGAGGTTTTCACAGTAGAAGGAAGTATTTTGGTGAAGACTTCTTTCTTTTGCGAGGGCGGCCTTCAGTACTTCGTTTTCTTTTTGGGTTTCTTTCTCCTCTTCAATTTCTTCCAATCGACGAATGAGGCGATCGGAGATAGTAGAAACTTGAAATTAATGTTGCTTGGATTAGTGTTGGACATAACTTAATGGAGGTTACACTAGAAGAATGATTTCAGTTGATTTTACCCGACCTCATAATTCTAGCACATACGAGTTCTCTGGTAGTTATGTCTCGGAATCGATGCTCATCGGCTGGAAGGACGAAATTGTTGTCAGAGTTCAACGGGATACTCTTCTGGTTCTTCGGGCCAGAGTGACATTGAGGCTCGAGCCTTTTAAACTCGGCTAGGAGAAGGTTGTTTGGGAGAAGGGATGCGTAAAGGAGAGTGTTCGAGAGAAGTTTCTGTGTTGGCCCTTTTATTTGGTGGTTCGGAGGAGTGGCCTTCGGGTTCTTTGTCGTTTTTGGGTTTGGCTCGGAGGTATTGGTCAGAATGGTTTCGGTGGTTGGGATGTTTTCAGTTGAGGTAGCGGGGGCTTTAGACGAAGCAATTTCTGGTGCTTCAGAAGTCATTGTTGGGTAATGACCTTGGTACGCGTATTCTTAATTCAGAGAATTTTGGTCCTGTCGGAGTTCGACATATGTAAGGGGTTTTTTCTAAAGAGGGGAGTGGGAATTGTTGATGCCTTAAGTGTCTTTGCAGACAGTTTTGGATTGGTACGAGAAGTGGATGGCCCTTCGGCTATAATTTCTAAAGGTGTGGTCTCGTTAATTGGTGGGGTGTTGTTTGGCTGGGAGATATATTCGGTAGTGGGGTCTTCAGGATTGTCTCTTTCGGGAGTTGGTTTTATAAGGGACACTGCATACAGAATATGGGTTAGAATTGGAAGTAACGAATTGGAAGACATGTGAATACGAGAAGAGAAAATAGGGTTTTAGAACTTACATTTATGATCGTACAACCAGGATGGCTTGGTCAAGAGATTGAAATCCCACTCTTTAATCGGTAATTTTTCGATCAACTTTATTATTTTGACAACTCTGTTTGGAGGGGTCTTCTCGATGGTGATGTTCGTGCGGCCTTATTCGGCCTAATCCGGGATCTGGTGAGTGTCTGGCCCTTTGACGAAGAAACAGTGGGTGTGCCACACCTTGTTGCTCGAAGGGGCACCCATCAGGGATCGCTTTTCGATTTTTTGGGTTGGTTTTGGTTGTTGTTTACTTAGGACCTGAAACCCTGGTTCTCGAGATCGACCCAGAGAGAATAAGGAGAAAAAGAAATTGATTGTGGGAGGAACGCCGACCTCATGGTAGAAGGCGATAAAGGCAATGATGTTTATATAGGAGTTGGGTACCAGTTGAGCAAAACCGATGTCAATAAACCCTAGCAGGGTGATGATGAAGGCGTGGAGGGGTAACCGAACCCCTTTCTCCAAAAGGGTAAGAGGCATGGCGGTCCAGCCGTCAGTACGGTGGTATATTCGGTCGGTGGAGGAAGGGGCTTTCAGTTGATGGTATACCGTGATGTGGTAACGCTCTCGGATTATTGCTAGGTCGTCTTCGGTGATGGTGGATTTGGTGTTGGCATGGGGATAACGCGTTCCGTCTAAAGTATTCTCGAATCATGTTTTGAAAATCCAACTCTGCCTTGGATTGGGTTGGTGCTTGGGGGTGGAGTTGGTTGCAGTGGTGACGGTGGTGGCTTGGGTGGTGATAGCGCTTGTAGTGGTGGTAGTAGGCTTTATCGGAAGGGCTAGGATGGAAGAAATAGGAATGGCGTCAATGGGATCAGAGTTGATGGGAGAGGAAGTAGTCGGTGTGCTTGAGGAGGCCATTGTTGTCGTGAAAGTAAGGGGATAGTTTGCTGGAAGTGAATTTTGTAGAAAGGAGGAGGGAGCTTTGAGAATTCGAAATGGAGGGAGTGAATCTGCCAGATTTGGGGGAAAGGGTTTTGAAATGAGTTTTCTGTTCAACTTCGCGCGTTTACTAGGGAGCAGCTATTAAATGGGAGGTTATGATTACAAACGTGGGAGAGTGTTGGTGGGTCCTTAGATTATGTGTAGGGCAAGTTTTCGAGGAGGTTGGGTTTGCCGCTTTCTTTATGGTTAATTATTGGGTTTTTATTGTGGAATTCTTTTATTAAATGTCCTATTTAACAGAAGACTGGGGGCAATGTTGGGGCGTAATTATTTAGGCTCGAATTATATGGTGGGTCAAAATCCACGTGGAGGTATTTAACCTATGTATGAATCTGTTTGGGCAGTTGAATATTTTAAGGAACCAAAGATTTCTAATTACATTTAATTTCCAACTCCTAAGGAAAGTGTCAGGATATAATTCGACTTCTTTTATTTAAGGAGATTTTGTTCAATCATACCATATGAGGAATCCTAATTCTATATGGGGAAAGGTGTGATCACTATAAATACAAGGCTATACCCTAATGAGGTACACATTCATATTATTTTATAGCACTAGAGCATTAAGCCTCCATTGTTAAACCTTATTCAACTTGTACTTATTCTCACACCGGAGTTATCCCTCGGCGGCCCAAGCCGTCAAACTTTTGGAGCGACTTCATTTCTGTGCAAGATTTGACGCACTTTGGTGACTGAGATGTGTGGACGAATGTTGGCGTTAACAATGATCTTAAAATTTTGGAATGGAGGGACTACAATTTTTATAGAGGCTCCATAGATTTAAATTTTTCATTAAGAGGCGACTCTTAATGATTTAGATTTAAATCTTGGCGACTCTTAATAATTTAGATTTATATCTTTCTCTTATCGATTAAGAGACGATAAAAGACAAACAAAATTTTACCAAACAACTTTACCTTTATCAGATGTGGAGTGTTAAGAGGTAAACAAAGACCACCTAAATAAATAATAAATATATGCATGATTGAGACTTCAGCCATGCCTTTGTTTTTGGAGTTGGAAATCTAGAAAGTCCTTACTTGTTGACACAGAAATGGAAAATGCTAATTCCACAAAGAAATATGGTATTTCCACAGGGTCCCCATCACTTGAATAATAGTGGGTGCCATACTCATGTAATACGAAATTTGTAGAATTAGAACTTTGGCTTATGGAATTCTGAGTCCTGTAAGACCTGTGTGAATAATTTAGATAGGATTAGTCTTTCTTCAAAGTCATAGAGTTCTTGTTTTTTATTTTAGACTTTTTCAAAAGATAAATTAGGACTAAATCTGTAGGTTCAATAGTATTTTTTCTTATAAAGGAACCATTGTTTTGAATCTATTTAGATGAGCTATCTAGTATCAAATATGCCTTTCAGATGGAGGCTAATGTAGAACCAAATTTCCCCTGGTTCAGGTTAAATCCAGTTGTTTCAGATCTTTCTTGTCAAGGTAGTCTGGTTATATTACTTTCCAATGCTAACAGAGTTCCATTTGCAGGAAAAGATGAGAGCACAGCAATCCAAATTCTTGGCAAGCGTTAATTCCTCTGCAGATGAAGGGTTGGATGACTCAAGCATGGTTCAGGAAGTATCTTCTTCGGATGCTGGACATGAGTCAGAAGAGTCTGAACAAGTCACTTGCTCTCTTTGCCATGATCTTAAATCTAATAGCCCAGTGTCTTATCTAATTCTTCTCCAGGTAGGTGACACACGCTAGCATTTGTTCCACATAGCATTACTACTAACTTGTGTTATTAGCCCATGTAGTTTATTATTTATTGACTCTTGTACAAAACCAATCTGATGTTTATTTTTTTTAAATTCCTGGAACAAGAAATCCAGACTTCTTAGTTTAGTTGACAGAGGACCCCCTTCATGGGATCAGTCAGAGAAAGAACCTGTTTTTACCAGCATGCCTGCGACGAGTGTTCCATCTCCAAGGAGCGCTGCCTCAAGCAGTTCAGAAATTTCCTCTTCTCAGTTAATGCATTTAATACAGAATGCAGTAAACGAATTTGCTTCTCATGGGCAACCTAGGGAAGTAAATGCTTTCATAGATTTCATCAAGACTCGGTTCCCTTCAGTGATGAATATTCAACTTCCTGACACAGTGAATGATACAAGGGAAAGGACTGCATCTTCTCTTGAGGCCTTGGAAGAAAGTATGCACTTGTTGATGCAGGGTGTAATGCATGATAATTTTCTGCATTCAAATTACGTAAAAAATACAGAGAATAGTTCAGAAGGGGGAGTAGGTCTGACAAGAAGCGAAGAAGCTAAAACTCTTCTGCTTGGAAAATACATTGCTGCTTTCTCAAAAGAATCATTAGATAATCCTTCACCCTCGGGAAATTCCAGTTTTCATAATGATAAGCCACAGTCCCAATCTACTACACAACTCTCAGCGTATGATGGATTTGGCCCCTCAGATTGTGATGGAATTTTTCTTTCTTCTTGTGGACATGCTGTGCATCAGGGATGTCTTGATAGTTACCTATCTTCACTGAAGGATAGGTAAGTACTTTAAGTGATATAGTGTATCAAAATGTTCTTTATATTAATCTTCTTTTTATTCTCTCATATAATCCCTAACAACCTCAAAAATAAAGAAAACCCACCCACCAGACACGCCCAGACAAATGAAACACATGTATGCAGACACATAAGCAGTATGGAAATTAAAGGCAATAGACTATTTAATGCAAGCTGACTAGTTGAATGTTACTGCTATGGTGCTTTAAAGACTGGATTTTGGTTTTAGAAAGATCAAGCATTTTAAGTTTATAAAATATAAATTGTGGTGTTAGTTCGACAGAGAGGCAGTCATTCTATCAGTTCTTGATCAGATAAGGAGTTCTTTAAAGCAACACAATAGCGGGAAGGAAAAAAAAAAGAAAAAAACTAAAGAAGCACATGTTGCCAGTCTCTCTGAACATTTGAAATTGCAACACCTCAAAAATCTCCCTTAACAAAAGGCCACAACGATGATATAAATGAAAACCCTATCCCAGAGAAGAGGTACGAAGGAACTTTCAGTCCAAATGCCACTTACAAGTGCACTTCCAAAGAATCTTGGCATCCTTGTGCCTTCCAAATCCCCAAAACATTACTCGAAGTAAACTCTCCAAGGAGTAGGGGGATACCCAAAAAGAGAATTCTTAAGCCTTAGTACAATGAAAAGAAATAGGCTCATGACACTCTGAACTTTTCCTGTACATGATCTCCGCACTACACAATGCAGCCCCCTCTCCATGGTTCCCATTGCCTCTTTTACATATTGTTGTTATACTTGTATCATAGAGTTGCAAGCCGCACATTGATAAGTGTGTTGTGTGAAGTAGTATTCTCAAAACTCTTCCTACATTGTCAATTGGCAGATGCATTGCTTGATAGTTTCAACTCTATTTTTTACCTTTTTTTAATAATTTTTTTTTTTAAAATCACCAGAAAATGGGGTGAAGCACATGGTGTATGCAATGTGGTTATAGAGAACAAAAAACAACCTCCCAACCATACACCTAAAAAAATCTCAAGGACATACAAAAGGGCCCCAAGAGCTCCCCAAATATAATAACATTAAGCTCCCAACACAAACTCTCCAAAAACTATAAACAAAATAGCAGATCCTGGGAAAACCTTTGAAAGGCCTAAATTGCTTTCAACCTTGTTTATACAGATATATTAGAAGAATTGTATTTGAAGGAGGGCATATTGTGGATCCTGATCAGGTATGAACTCTGTTGGTCCTTTTCTTCTAGTGTTGAATGAATTTAACTAAATATTGAATTTGAAAATTTCCAATTCTTGTCGCAGGGGGAATTCCTCTGTCCAGTATGTCGTGGACTTGCAAATTCTGTCTTGCCAGCATTACCCGGAGATTCAGAAAAGCTCTGTAGGCTGCCAATGTCTGCAACTGTTAGTCCATCAGATTCTGAGGCCTCATCACCACCATCAAAGATAGAAATTGACTCCCTTCGTCTTCAACAAGCCTTGTCTCTTTTGCTAAGTGCAGCTGACGTCTCTGGGAGGGATGAAATTCTCAAATCTGTCCCAATGCAGCATAATGGAAGGATTAGGCCAAACCCTGAAAGTGTATTCCGTGTACTCTGTAAAATGTATTTCCCGGGCAAGGATAAGATTTCAGGATCTGGTCGGGTAAGCCACTCCATGATTATGTGGGACACACTTAAGTACTCTCTTATGTCAACTGAAATTGCAGCACGCTCTGGGCGGACTTCCTTATCTCCAGAATATAGCCAAAATGCTTTAAAGAAGGAACTCAAATCTTCTAGCGGGTTTATATTATCCTTATTGCTAAAAATTGTGCAAAGCACCCGAACAAAGGACTCTCTAAGTTTCCTTTTAAGGTTGAGAGGCATTAAGCTCTTTGCGGATTCTATATGCTCTGGTTATTCTGTTGAGGAGTTTCCTAGCCGCTCATGCAGACAAGGAGGTATAGCATCTGTTTTGGCATTTTTAAATATTGTTCTTGTTTGTTGCAATTTCTTCTGTCCTGAAAAGATTGCCACTTTCGCTTTTTATTTTTTGTCTTGAAATGATGCAACAAAGACTCAAAATGTTTGTTTTTCTGTTGGCGCAAAGATGGACACAAAAGCCTCAACTTTAGAAGGACTGATCATTCGGTTATAACCGAATAGGCTATTCGGTTATAACCGAAAACCGAAATTTGTTCATTTTTGGTATCCGAACAAGTAACCGAATTACCCATTAACCGAATTATCGAATTACCGAATTTACAATTCGGTTGTTCGGGTAATAACCAAAATTAAGAAATATATTTACTAGTGTTCATTCATTTAACTGTTAAAATTAGAAAACAGAAAGGAAAAAGGCTCATTCCAGAAACATTTCAGAAATACATTGTGCCATTACAGAAACATTTCAGCAATCAGGTAAGAAACATTTCATTCAGTAACTTCACGTGTTTGGAGAATTTGCAAGGGCCACAACTTTTTCTGCATTCAAGTAAAAAATGGCAATAAGAATAATTACCAGCCTAAGCTTACCAGTATGACTATCTCGCCCCCCATGCTCAGGGCGTCCAGTGTAGGGGTCAGGATTTGGAAGCTCCATCAAATGAATCATCTAAGAATCCACCCACAGCCACGCACCCCATATAATTTGTACAAAAAATCTACATCAGTTGAGATTTGAGAAGATAACATTTTAATATATAGATGTTGGGAGGGAGATGGAGATCTGAAGAGTCACTGAGTCGCTGCCTCGCTGCCTCGCTGGTGGTCGATCTCCACCATGTGTCGCCGTCGTGCGAGAAAGATGAGTTGGATTTGTCGAGGAGTCGACCAGGAAGATGAGCGGCGACGATAGAGCTGTCGAAGCGAGAGATCGAAAACGGAACTGGTGAGGGGAGTTGATAGAGTGAGATACTGAAATCTCAGATCTGAAACTGAAAGAATGAGTCGCACTTAATTTTTGAACACTTAATTTTTTTATTTGTAATTGGGGTATTAGTAAATAGTAATGGGCTGAGTGCTACTACTGAGTCAAGAGTCAAGAGATGTCTTTGTTCGGTTATTCGGTTTAACCGAATAACTCAAAAATGAAACCCATACAAACTAACCGAAAACCGTAAAAAAATTCGGATATAACCGAAATATTAAAAATAATCGAATTTTCAAAAAAATTTGGTTAACTTATTTCGGTTCGGTAATTCGGTTATAACCGTTTTTTGCTCAGTTCTAAGAAGGACTACTCAATTTCCAAATCAGATTAGATATGAGGAACATACGAGAGTAGGAGTGAGCATTTGGTTATTAACCGAACCGAATAAGCTTTTCAGTTATTAACAAAAAACCGAAATTCAACTGTTTTAAGTATCCGAATTATAAACCGAAATATGAAATAACCGAATAATTGAATAATCGAATTAGTTATTGGTTAATAACCGAATTTAATTGCTGAGAACATACCAGTTGGATTTGCTTACAGCCCGTGATAACTTCCAAGTTGGATTTGCTTACAACCATACTGAAAACATGAAACCCATCTCTCAATTTGATTGTTTTGGGCAAGTATTAGATTTCATGGTCTAAATCTTTGAATATATATAGGTTCTGGGTTTTGATTATTGGGATATTATATCATCTTGTCATACAATTAATATTAATCAATACAAATAGAAAGACGAATAGAGATTCAGAGATTGAAATTTCAACATAAATTAACTCTATGTAACTTTGATCCCCGAATCAAAACTTAAATTAACAATGAAATACCCAATTTTGCTTCAAAGTTTCTCCCTAATCAGTAATCACCCCCAATTTTGCTTCAAAAGCTTCAGCCGCAATGAGAGAAGGTGAGGACAGAGTATTGCACGATTCGATTTCTGCAAAACTACTCCCTAATCACCCCAACTTTGCTTCAAGCTACAGCGCAGGAGAGCAGAAGATAAATTGTGGGAGTATCGAGATCGAGAGATCTGAGAGATCAATTTGGTGAGAGAAGATGACTAGATGAGAGATGACTGTCGACTGATGAGAGTCGACTTTCGAATTTAGCCTTAATTTTTTTTTCTATTTCGGTTAACCAAATAACAAAAAATCGAAAATCAAACCCAAACCCGAAAATCGAAAATAAAATCGGATATAACCGAATTATAAAAAATAACTGAAAAATTGAAAATTTTCGGTTAAAAATTTTCGGTTCGGTTATTTAGTTTTTATCCGTTTTTTGCTCAGTCATAGATGAGAGTGTCTGATCACTCTAAAAAAGAGGAACAATTTCTTCCAGCTGGTGACATTGGTGTATCTTTTACTGATTGTATGGATTATCATTATGCTACATGTATGGATTTGAAATCCTTTCATTAGCTGATGCGGGTAGAACATTAATTTTAGTCTGTCAGAACTTTACTTACTGAGGAGTTAGAATGGGTGAAACCATAGTTCTCTGATAGGGAGAACATTTACTAATCTTGGATAGTGTTCAAAATTTGTGAACAGGCATGATAAACTCAACATCTATTCTTTGGTACGTGATGGAACCTGTGATTTATATAATGGCTTGTCTGCTTATGACGATATCTGATCTTGCTTCTTGACCACTTACTAGTCAATACTCTAGTTTAACAAGGACTGATATGTGTTGTGTCTTCTTTGTTTGGACAAAGATTCATTGAGGATAAATCTTTTTCTTGTATTGACACTATGCTTTATAGGTAACTAGCTATAACCCGTGCCTGAAGGCACGGTGTAACGAAAAATTAAATTAAAATTTGAAAAATATTACATTATCTAAAGACACATATCACCACAACAATTAATACATACTCAATCATCAATACATATCCAACCACCAAAATATCGAGCTAGTCGGTACTAATTTCAAGAAATTTCAGCAAAATTTCTTTTAAAAATAAATATCCAGAAAATTCTAAACCTGTCTACAAAACTTACAATCATCATTACATATCCAAACCATAAAAAAAATTATCATTTCATACCCAAAATCATCATAACCATGTATAATTAGTTAACTTTACAAAATACGAAACACACAAAAATACATATATGAAGAAATTAATACATACTCAATCATCAACACATCCAACCACCAAAATATCAAGCTAGTCGCTACTAATTTCAAGAAATTTCGGCAGAGTTTCCTTTAAAAATAGATATCCAAAAAAATCTAAACATGTTTACAAAACTACAATCATCCATACATATCCAAACCACCATAAAAACCATCATTCCATACCCAAAATCATCATAATCATGTATAATTAGCTAACTTTACAAAAGACGAAACACAATGAATACATACATGCAGAAAATAGAGAAACAACATGTTGAGTATAAGACCCTTTACTTTACAGCTTACACCTTGTATCCTTCAATATATACCTGAAAATATTTGAAATTTAAAAATTATCAAAATATGTGAGTCAAAATTAAACAATTGTAAATCTGAAACATAATGAGAACACATATTTGTATGTAGAGGGAATGAGAGAGAGAGCTATGTGTGTGTGGTAGAATAGATAGAGTGTTTGAAATTTGAATAAACTGAAATGAGAGAGAGAGCAGCTGACGTAAACTTGATGTGACATTTGTCTATTTTCTCTCTCCGCTCTGTTTTATATTATAGATATGTTATGCATCTTGGAGAATGCTGAAACAGAAGTACGATACCCAGACATTCAATTTTGGACACGGGCATCTGATCCTATCCTTGCACGTGATGCTTTTTCATCATTGATGTGGATACTTTTCTGTCTTCCATGGCCAACCCTATTGTGCGAGGAATCCTTCCTGTCTCTAGTACATATCTTCTATGGTGTAACCATAACTCAGGTTCACTTCATTTTAAGTATCAAAAGGTTTAATGTTCCCTTTATGATTTTTATATTTAATCTTGTTTCCATACTTTTCAGGCTATTATTTCATATTTCGGAAAACGGCAATGCAATATAACCGAATTGGGATATCATGATTGCCTGATTACTGACATCAACAAATTTATGGGGGAATCTGGAGTCGCTCAGGACTATTTCATTTCCAAATACATCGACCCTTCTTGTGATATCAGGGATATTATTCGTAGCCTGAGCTTTCCATATTTACGAAGATGTGCATTGTTGTGGAAAATAATAAATTCTTCAACACCAGCACCATTTAGTTATGGGGCTCATGTGCTGGAAAGATCATCAAATGCTGCTGATGATACTATGGGATATGCTAATGGCATGGAGGAGCTCGCGGAGGTTGAAGAGCTGGAGAAGATTTTTAAAATTCCTTCACTGCATATTGTTCTTAAAGATGAATTGTTGCGTTCTTTGGTCTTGAAATGGATGCATCACTTTTCCCAAGAGTTTGAAGTACGAGCTCTTCAACGCACTATGAACTTAACCCCTGCAGTTCCATATAGGTTGATGCTTTTGCCTCATATTTACCAGGAACTGTTGCAGAGGTATACTTGCTTACAGAAAACTCTTTGTTTTTCCCTCTACCATTTAATATTTATTTATTTGAGAAATGTTCATTAGGTACATAAAACAGCATTGCCCTCTCTGTGAAAATGTTCCTGAGGATCCTGCGTTATGCCTGCTGTGTGGAAAATTGTGCTCACCTAACTGGAAATCGTGCTGCAAGTGCGTATTCAACTTAAATTATATTTTTTATAATCCTTTTAATCTCCTCAAAGGAAAATGCACAACCTTTATAGACTCCACTACTTATTTGGATTATCCAACTCTGACACTCTTCACTTTTATTCAAGGAAAAGTGGGTGCCAGGCTCATTCCATGATATGTGGTGCCGGCACTGGAGTTTTCTTGTTGATTAGGGTATGTTACACTTGAGAAGCCTCACCTAATCTCTCAGCTAATCAGCTTCTTCTATTTATGTTATTTTCACAGAGGTGCTGTGGATGACTAATTTGTATTATTAATTTTAGAAAACCACAACTTTGCTTCAAAGATCTGGGCGTCAGACATCCTGGCCATCTCCTTACTTGGATGCATATGGTGAAGAGGTATGTCAGATTGTATTTGATTCCTCTGCAGCTATTCTAGGAATCTGACAAAATGTTCATAATGTTGAAACCTATGCCACTGTGTGCACTATGGTGGAAAGGTAGCTCGCACACAGGATTATCTTTACAATACAAGTCTTGACTATTGTAGTGCTATGATAATAACTACTGCAGGCCATTTTGTGTTTATTATTTAATTCCAATTTGCCTCTTTGTCCCCTTTCTTTGCCATCTCAAAACACAACTCAATGGACTTATCCCATCCACAGTAAAGCTATTTGGAATTAAATAATAATTAAAATTATTTCTCTTGATCTACCCAGGCACATGGTCCTAGTTATGGGTTGTACATTGCGCTGATACCAAAAAAAAAATTTGAATGAATAACGTGGTTTACTAATGTCATTTTTTTTTATTTAGTAGCTTCTTCACCTGAACTTTTAAAACTGAAAGAACACTTGATGCTGCTGTTTAACCAACAAGCTAATTTATGGCTACATGTAAATATTAGGAAACCAAATTTACATAAAGATATTGTTAAATAACACCATCTGACGTAGGAGAGCACCACATTAGAATCATGCTGCCTAAAAACTATATGGGTTAAACACCCTGGATATCATTGTTCCTCTGCTCTTCATTTCAGTTGGTGACTGGCTTGTTTTCTGTTTAGGATTATAGGTTGATGAAATGGATGATTCTATAACTTCTAGAATTATTTTAGAACTGCTATAAATGAAGGTCTCAAGTCATATGAAAATATTAGAAAGAAGTTTACTATGGAGTTCTGAAGACACATAAAAGAATCGTACTGTTAGGGGATGTTGCCGAGATGCTTACTTGAAGATAAAGAAAAAAACGTCCAAGTGATTTTAAGGTTTTTATGTTTATAAGTGATATCAGTTTCTCATAGTATCAGTGTCGGACATATTATTGGCTTCACATTTCCTCTCAGATCATGTGATACACTATGCAGTCAGTTCGTTTTCCAGTCCAATATTATGGCTTGCATAGCATCCATTCCCCTTACGAATACAAATTTTAAAGAAGATAACACACAATCATGGATTAAGTTAAATTAAACTTGTTTTTCATTGTTGTGTGGTTTATGTCACGTGGCAACCAAGCATATAATCAAACCCAGCATCTAATTGTGTTCTAAGTGGCTTTGTAGCTATCAAGATGTCCCTTGGGAATAGATGTGGATTTGAGTCATATGCAGTAGATAATTACCCTCATTTTTGAGAAAGTTAACTTTGTACGTCACAATTATTTAGAATCCAACTTTGGAGCTGGTCTTCTGTCCATAAAAAGATATTATAAGCTCAAACTAGATACATTTTTCAAGTTCTATTAAAAGTTTGGATTTTGCTTGTGGTGCTCATACATCAGTATATTTGGTTCCAATCATTCATTGTACATTTGTACTCGACTCAAGTTCTGTAGTGCATTGAACAAATACGAGCACAGGGTCTTTTAAGCTTATGTTCGTTTTACAGCCTGTTTTGGAAACAAACCCATTGTATATTTTAAAGTTGTTTTGATAGTTTTTCATCATTTTGGTTCATTATTTGGAAGAAAATGAAACTCAAAAATGTGTCTAGATCTGTATGTTATGAATGTATTACAAATTTATGTTTATATGTATTTTATGTTTTACAGGATATCGAAATGCATAGGGGAAAACCTTTGTTTTTGAACGAGGAACGCTATGCAGCTCTAACTCATATGGTACAAAGGATTTTTCTTCCTTGTTTAATGTGCATCACATTTTCACTATTTGCATAGGATGCTTGTGTAAAGTGTAAACTTAAAAAAATAAAAACTCTCGGATGTGGATGATTCCATCTTCTATTGGAATATCAAGGGTTGAGCTCTTTGAGACTTGAGTCAGGCTAGGATGGAACAGATGACTTTTAGCCTTGGCATGCAACTCTGGAGCTAAGGGCTTCACCTGAAAGCAAAACCCTTTGACCATTTATATTTGTGATGATGAATGTGTTTGACCAGTATGTAGGATTTTTTTTGTTGATTTTTTAATCTACTTTTTAAACAATCTCCTACATATCAGTAACATTCTATCCTCTTTGGGTCTGACACTCGTAAACTTTATTTATCTTCATACTTGAGTGTGCACTACATTTTATATTGTTGGATTGTGCTTTTGCTTCATGACATGTATGATCCTGATTCATTGTGTAGAATGCATGTGGTGCTAGCCTGAGTCTGAAAAGTTGAATCTAGTCGGGCCCATTGAATGTTAAAGTGAAGCATGCCCCATTATGCATGTGTTGGGGTTCAGATGTTTTTGGCTGTGGCACATGATTAGGTTGTCCAACATTTGTTAGGCCAAATTCCAACACAACCACAAGAAAAAAAGTAAATATTTTGGAGTTGTGCACTTTATTAATATGGTGAAGTGCATTTTATTACAGTTGTGTGTAAGCCCTTATTTTAAGCGAAACAGGCAACAAATCTCTTTTTAGTCATGATCAAACCAGGAAACTCAGCACCCTCCTTTTATGCACTCTTTAATAGACTTCTACTTGTCTTTTGATAAATAAAAATTCACTCACCAGATTCCTAAGTAGTAAGTCATTGTTTGACTCTTAGAAATGCTTTTCCTCTACGCTTACCTATTTATTTTGTGGCAAGTTGGTTTGCCACCAGACTTCTTTTTCCGTTTCTTCCTTGTTAATGATCATGATTTAATATTCTGCATTCTAGGTTGCATCTCATGGTTTTGATCGAAGTTCAAAGGTGCTACGTCAAACAACTGTTGGTGCATTGTTCATGCTTTAGCTTGAAGTCATTTTAAAGACATGCTAGTGAAGCTCTGGTACTGAAGACAACATTCACAGTTCTTTACTTAGCTTCTGAATTCATTGTTTTTGTTTCTATATGTTGTATACAATTCATATTTTTAATTTTTAGTTGATAATTTTGCAGGTAGTACTAAATTCTAAGCCAGATGATGCGAGGGGGCTGATAAACAGATCTTGAAAAAATAATGTTGTCTAGTTGATCGTAATTATAAAGTTTTGGCTCAAGGCAAAGGATTTGCCCAATGTACAGTTCATTCAGGTTAGTTTTGGAAATTTATATTTGTATTCAATTTGAGTAGCTCCTCTTACAATGTTAACAGGTGATGGTTAGCAATCTCTTCACTTCCCTAACTCCTGAAACATCAGTAAACATAAACATAAACTATGCTCTTCCTTAGATTGTAAGATGTTAAAATCACCTACTTAGGTAACCTTCAAAGCAAAACAGGCCAACTTCTTCACAACATTAAATTCAAAGTTGCATTTCAAGTAAGAAGCATCCTTCTTCTATGGAAATGAAATAGAAAGAGGTTTAGAAGGGATGAGGGAAGAGATAAAAGAGGAAGAAAGAAGGAAAAGAATAACAAAGCCTGAAGCCCACAACGGCATAAAGTAGTCTTAAATCTATATTCAACTATTCATTCCGGTGATAGGGCATCACTTTATAGAGGTCATAGAAAACCTTAATTCTAATATAACTTGGGGACCTAATTCGATAAGGAAATAAAGTCCTATTACTACCTACTTTAGTAAGAAGATACTCCCTCCGTTCCAAAAAAGAAACTTACTAAAAATGTGAAAGTACACAACTTTTCCTCTTCAGAAACAAGGCACCCACTTGTATATCTGTACTTCCAAAAGTCATTTTGCTCATATAATTTAGAACAAAATTAAAAATTATTTTGCTCTTAAATTTTGAAACGAGGGAGTGTATTAGTATTACCTAATTATAAATAACCTAATTAAAATTTATTCACCCCTAAATAATAATAAGAAAAAATTTACTTATAATTCTTTCCAAATCTTCATGTTCCATTCCACATCAGCCACCCTCAAGCTTGTAAAATAATTTGAGAGATATCCCAAGCAATTCAATTCTCAATTGGTGGAAGACTCCAAACAAACACCCCACATACCCCAACATGGCAACACTGGAACAAAGGAATATGGAAATAAGATGAGAAATTCGCAGTCAGTGCCATATGCTAACTTTGTTCCTTTATCACTACATTAGATTAAAAGGGAAATCCATCCTCCTGTTGTTTTTCTCTAATGTTGTTCCAATAGCTGACCTGAACAATCCCTTGCCACTGACTGTGATTGGTCCCTGAATACACCTCCAAACCCTTTTAACGCATTCCCATGAGCGCTCTACTGAGGAAGTCTCACCTTCTCACTATAGCTTTTCTCCAGAACAAGTGCCAGCATCATTTTCCATGAAGCCATACTCTTGTCCATGGACTCCCACCAACTTTGCTGAGAAAGCATCATTATATTACTCCAATTGCTTAATTACAGGACCTCCAATTTTGAAAATGAGAACTCCTCATTCCAATAAAGTGTTAACATAATGGTCCCAACACAGGACCCACAACATCTTTGCTTTAAAGGTCGTGGTAAGAGGTAGACCTAAATAACTGATTGGAAGGAAATTGAACTTGCACCAAGACTGAGGGGGCTCTTCCTCATAATGACGATGTGCGAGTTACTTTCGTGAAGGGGTAAAAGATGATGCAGACAGTTGGCTAATGTCATAAAGTAAGGCCAAAGGGATTGGTGCATCATTTTCTAGATGTGGTCAGGCATAGCTCCCCTAATAGAATGATTTCTGTTTACCAGCATTATTGTTGATCTCTTGTTACTGTAATGAACAACATAGATTGGGAGGAGAAGGAGAGAGAGAATGAATAATAATAAAAGTATAGGAGATGATAGAAATGTAGAAATAATTAAAAGCTAATCAATCCATTACATCTTAAGGCCTTTATTATAAACAATTATAAAAAATACCCCTATATTACTATACTTGAGCACTAAATATAAGGAAATCCTTTTATCAAGAAATTCCTAGATAACCTATATAAAGCGCCATAGTTGTTAAGGCGACGCCTAGGCGTCCAGAAGATGAAAAAATGATACGGCACGCCTTAGCAGCTCTGGCTCAATCAAAGTATTTTGCAGTTCTGATCCATTAACCCATGACCTATTGATTACAAACCCATAACCCATCGATTAAAAATCAGGGAGAAATAAAATAAAACCCTAAAAACTTATTAGTAATCAGATTCGACACATCTTTTTCAGACTACATATTTGTGATGGTTGGTTGCAACTTTATTTTCTATGTGGTGTTTGTTGAATTCTTCATTTCTTTTACTAATTTTTAATATCAAGTGTTTTGTTTCTGGATTGTTATTACCAAGTATTTACATAATTATGCCTTTAATGTTATTCCATAGTGTTATGTTTTGAGTTTTAATGTATATGAAATTTTATTGCCAATATACTTGTTAAGTAAAATAAATAATATATAAATTGCACATTATAAACGACTTGTCGTCATACGGACGCCATAGCGATCGCCTAGGCGTCCAGGCAGTCGGCTATCGCCGTGACAACTATGTAAAGCGCTGAAAATTTATTAGCGTAGACTTTGTTCACTCACAATATACACTCCATTGGAAGTGTCACATCTATTACTCTTAGGAGTATTTTGCTCAAGTTTTGTTGGGCATAAGTAGTTTGTGATTCTCATGAAGTTCACAAAGATTATTTTGGCCCAGACTTTGTTTTTCAATCATACTCATCCATCGGGAAAAAAAGTTGTTTTTAGTGTTATTTTTTTTAACCTAATGTCAAACCCTTGTTAAAGTCTAACCAAAAAATAAGAGAGAAACAGAGATAGAGATAGAAATAAGAGAGAATTCAGAGTGAATAAGAGAGGAAGGAGAAGAACTCAATTATTTGTTACTGAATTCGTGAGACTGAGAGAGAAAGCTCATCAAGCTATTCTCATTCATAATTTGTGTAATATTCAAAAGCTTGGAGGTTACTCCACCCATTAGTCCATTACATGCATATATACAATGGCGAAACCAGAAATTTTTGAGAAGGGGGTCAAAATGTACTTGTAAAATCATGGCGACGGCGATACGAGCTACAATGACGGCAACCGACGACGACAATAATAGCGATACTAATATATACCAATGTCTTAAAGATAAAAAACTAATAGTAACACCAATGTCTTTCAGACCCACAACTGGTCGTATCCTTTCCATTATGTTGCAAAAAGCTCATGTTTAATTCCTGCCACAAAACCCACATTATCCAACAAGAGAACAAAATTTACAATATGATTTTCATGTGCAAACAAAAAACAGAGTTTCCTGTGTTCCCATTTTGCAAGGTATGATTCGTAAGCAAATCAAAAGATTATAATTTTATAAATTGTCTCACAAAAGGATATACTCACGGATTCACGATGTCTAGCAAAGAGTCACTTTTAAATTTTATTTTTGTCTTAAAACAAAATACAGAGTGACTTGAAATACGGTAATTAATTCTCTTAAAAAAATACTAGTATCAATGTTGTGAGAGGAAGATATGAACATTTGTAGTTATTTTCTAAAAAATTAATTATGAGATAAAAATAAAATTCAAAAGTGATAATTTTTACGAGACATAATAGATATACTTTGGTCATCACTCCACATGTAACACGGTTGCTTAGAGGGAATGAATTAATCAATATACACACATCCACACACACACAAACACACATACACACACACACACACACACATATATATATATATAAAGGCTTATGGATCGAATTTGTAAGCAAAACAATTAACCTCTTGACTCTTCACCATTCATAGTTCCACCAATTAACCTCTTGACTTGGCTAGAAACATCTACTTTTTGCACATAATTTGCTTGGAAGGACATAATGTGTGAAAGATTTTGTCCCAGTTTGAATTTGGAAGCCCTTGCCCTCAAGACTAGTGGATATTCTTGCTTTTGCACACCAACAACTCCAACTCTTTGATGCACAAGTATAAACAATAATCCCTAGTGCAATAGTTGGTATGAAAATACTCCATGAACTCATCTTATTGAGATGACATTTACTCCATTTGAACCTGATTGAAGAAGGTTCAGCTAGTAATAGCCTCCATATGTTCCTTGTTATCAAAGAAAAAATGCTTTTACTTAAGATTTTCCAAGCTACTTTTGACTCCAAACCTTGTCAACTTGATGCTCTTACTTAAGATCACTTTAAGTTCTTCATTGTTTCTCATTTTTTCTTTGTTGGTTATTTCCTTGCACAATTTCAGCAACAACAGCTAGAATTTTTATGACCATTTTTTATGGAAAAAGACTTTGTTTCAGGTTGTAGGTCCTCTTTAGGGAGATTGGTCAATGCCCGTTTGAATTTCTCCAAGGTTTCAACAGCTAAAAATTTCCATTGAAGGTCATCTCTCAACAAAAAATGAACTAACAGGGCAGCAGTTTCTAACCCATAAGATAGATAGATTGCATACAAGAGTAAAAGCAGTAGAACTTTCTCATTACCAATACTACTTAAAGTAGCATCCTGAACATTTAAAGCGTAGATAACTACCTTACCATGGTCATTCCCTTTGTTGATAGCATTCCAATTAGATGGAGCCTCCTGAAGATCAAAATAGGTGGTCTTGATTTCAAGTTGATCCTTCACATAGGAGTGTTGGTTATCAAGGTTATCTTATAGGTGAAAATGTTGTAGGAACACTTTCGTTTTGTCCCTCCAAGGATTAGGTCGCAAACCATTCCTTTTTGATAATAGATAACTTGTCTTCAACATCAATGGTTCTCAATAGTTGATGTTTTCTTCTTTTGAAAATGAATCTGGTCTTCTTAAGACTTTGATTACCTTGAACTTTTGTTGTCTCTTGCCAAATATCTTCCTTGGTACATTCAATGAATTCTGCCCAAAATTTTTCTTTTCTTCCTTGAAGTTTTTGTGCAACTCATTTCTAAAAATTTCTTGTCAAGACCATAATCAATGGCCTTCGTATAATAATAGGGTTGGAACAATAGGCTAATGACTTTTTCAACATACTCGGGATAGGCATAAGGAAATAAAATTGTTGTTCTGGTTTTTTCTGAATGTGTCTTGAATGGACATTTCCCCTTTTATCTCTCCAAGGTTCAAGAAATGAAAACCATTCATTTTGGGACTGATTTGGGATAGCAACAACCACATGACTGCATCCCATTTTATCTAAAATTTCTGCATAAAGCTTAGGACCTTGTGGAGCTGGAATGTTAGTGTCTCTATCTTCATTTTCTAGAATTAGCTGCAACATGTGAAGTTTCCTTGACAGCTCCTTTACCAAGGAATCTCTTTGTTGTTGTTCAGGAAGTGTCAACACTCCTTTTACCTTCATGAATCTTTGCTCCACTTTAGGATTATGGTCAGACAAATGGACCTCATTATACCAAAACTCTTCTTCAGGTTCTTGTTGTGTAGCACATTACTGAATGTTGTCAATGAACTCAGCCTTTTCATCAAAGCAATGATTCCATTCATAGTGTGATAGTTCATCATAGGTGGGTGGACCATCATAGCATAGAGTCTCCTCATAGCCTTGCTCCCAATTCCTAGAATCTTCACATTCAAGGAATGAATGATGAAAACAAAAACTTGAGATGTTTAAGTTCCTTTCCGTCTTCATTTTCTTCGTCACAATTGTTCCTCCTCCATTGGACGTCATCTTCTTCATTTGTTCTGGACCGTAACTTCTCAGCATGGTTAGAATTTCTAAACAATCCCTTGTTTCCTCTGTAGCCTATGTGAACTGTCATTTTGCCCTTCCTTTTATGGATTAACAAAACTCACCTCATAATCTGAGCCATTTTGCTTCAATAGCTCATTCATACCAGCTATGAAGTAGTCCATTCTCTCATTAATGAGTTATAATTTCTCATTGGTGTACTCTCTGTAGTTTATGAAATTCTACTGCAACATTTGTGAAGGACCAACCATATTTATGGAGAGTGGAGAGAAAATGAGTCACAAAATAATTGTGATTCCGAGTTTGAAAATGATTTCAAGCAGTAGCAACACTGCTTAAGTAAGAGTAAGTGAGCGAGTAGTTATGTAAGTGAGAATTGGACTTTCTCAATGAAACAAACTAACCAAACAAGTTTAGTATTGGAAGGCTCTACAATTATAGACGGAAACGATTTATAAGACTCTAGGATCGTAGACTGAAACAACTTATAAGACCCTATGATTGTAGATTAGAACAGATTATAAGGATGTACGATATTGAAACAACGATCGTAACAACTTGTAAGACTACGATTTAGGCTCTACGATTGAAACAATTTTGTAAGACTACGATTGAAACAATTTGTAAGACTCTACGATTGAAACAATTTTATAAGACTATGATTAGAACAATTTGTAAGATTTTTTTATTGAAACAGTTTGTAAGACTCTTCAACTGAAACAACTTAATACGAATCTCCTAATGCAAATCAAAACAGATCAAACAAAACTAATTTATAGAATCTTGAAATTTTTTTGCCGATAACAAAGAACAAGCAAAATATGAATTCAAATATGTGTGGGTAATGTTGTAATTGAGTTTTCTGGAATGGGCTATCTGTATGTGACAGGAACGAGTGAGATGGAAGCGTTTAATACCTGAAACAAGTGAATTAACACCTAAATTTGCTGAGTAGCATGTACACTGAAAAAATAGAGCGTCCGATACCTAGTTTTTGTTGTTATGGGGTAGAGATCTGCAACTGTTGCCGATGGTTTTGTGCTGGTTGTGGGTAGTGTTTGAAAGATGGAAGAAGGTAGAGTGATAGAATCTAGGTAGATGGTATAGGAGCAGAATTCAAAGGTTGAAGATCGAGAAGAACAGAGGATGTAGAGGAAGAAGATGATGAGTTTAGATAGAAGTTAAGCTTTGATACCAATTTATCATGCCCTTGTTGAAGCCTGACCATATGAGAGAAACAGAGATAGATGGAAGGAAGAAGGAGAAGAACTCAATTATTTGTTACTGAATTCGTGAGACTGAGAGAGAGATAGAGGGAAAGCTTATCAAGCTATTCCCATTTTTAAAATGCATAATATTCAAAAGCTTGGAGGTTACTCCACCCATTACACACATATATATAGCTACTAAAATGCTAAAAAGTGTATTCTCTTATCCTACACACCTGCTAACTAACCACCCATGTGCATACGAAATATCTAACTCTAGAATATACTAACGATTTTAGTTATGCCCAGTTTACCCTTCCCTTTGCAATCCTGACAGCTAACATTAAGGTTTGTACATGACACTTTTGGACATAAATTCTTGAGTAAATTATATCTAAATGTGTAAGCAAACCTATGCATTTGTAGAAAAAAGTCGTCATAAATAGTAGAATTTTCTGTTCTGGATTGAGGTAACATATGAATAATAAAGAGAGAAGAATAAGTAAATAACTAGACTATTGCAAATGAAAGAAGAGAGAAGATTAACCTTTTCTTAATTAAAAGGAGTAAGATAAAACCATAATATCCTCCTTGAATCTTTTTCTGTAGAGACGGGGTTGTAGGGGGACGAGAGGAGTGATGGTAGAAACGTCACAGAGAGGGACGCTGAGAGAATCTTTGTTTTTGTCGTCCACCATTTGTAGAAGACTGATCTGGTTTTATACTGGTAGAGCCGGTTTATAAGGTTTTGCATGTAAGCATATCGGGTGAATGCTTTTTGAGTTGGCTCCCAGTTACTGTGTCATGTGGTAGAATCTCTTGATCTTGTCAGGATAGAGGTGTTTCATACTCAATGATGTTCCTCCCACCAATCACACAGTGACATTACGAGTTGGTTGGGTTTGTTAAGATAGTAGTAGAAGGTTTGGTACGTTAATAAAGTATGACACTAGCCTATCTATATTAGATTAAGAGGTTGACATAATCATTTTAATTTACAGGCTTCTAGCCCTAATGAAGAGTTCCACGTTGATCACATTAAAAAACTAATTAAATTTTGGTAGCTCCTAATAGTTAGTTATAATTTTTCGAAGCTCCTAATAATGTCTTATGTTTGTTGATGCATTGATTCTCTCTTATTTATAGATCCAACGCTTATTATCTTCATCTAATGTCCAAACCTTAGGGTTTCATCCTCAGAGACATGTGGAACTCCCAATGTTATTCCAGACCTCCACTTAGATGTTAGAAACAGATATATGGTTTGTACCTCTAATCATATGTGGACAACTCATTCTCATACGAGTATATTATTATTTATTTTGCCTACAAAAAATTTCTGTTAGTTTCACTTTAAAACATTGTTTGAGAAGCTAAACTTGATACTTCTCCTCCCCTGATTATATGAAATCAAGTTCCTGATAACCAACTAAAATTGAGATGTGCCGTAATTCATCCAAGTCTAGTTGATTGATGTCCTTGGTATTAAAATTGTTATAAATGAGCACTATGATTGTACTGCGCTGCAATAACTTAGACTTGATGACTTCGAGAGAGGCTAACTGATTCATCTTCATATGTTGCTTGTGCTGGTACCTCTGGGCTCAAGGCAGATTATTTTGATTTTGCTGTGCTCATTTACTTCGTTTTGTATTTAATGGTTTTACATCTTTTGGCAGGTAATCTGGATTTTGCTATCCAAGAGTTAAATGTTCATTGGCAACACTGGTTATTTCGTCCGAAATAGTCCTAGACAGCATATAGTTTGATGTACAGTTTTCTCTTCTATTGTGTATAAAAGATGGATGGCTTAAATTCTGTGTGGATATGTAAATTAAGGTCTAATTGCCAATTGAGCAGTTTTGAAGTTTTTAAGGAATTTCCTCTACATATTTTTCTCCAATGGTTCAACTCCAGTGACAGAAGACATTAAAAGCCAAGTTTAGCACCTAAGAAATTAAAAGAGTGTTCACATGAGACGATTCTTTATTTATTTATTTGATTTTTTCCCTCTTTTTTTCTGAAATTAGTAACCAGGATTTCAGTAACCACATCGTACTAGGTTAGATTCATAGGGTTGGACGGGTGGGCGAGGGCTTTTTGACTACCCGCATTCGCATTTGAACTGGGTTAATTTTAGTGTCTGCCTGGTAACATATTGTAAGACCTTATTTAGGATTGAGGGAGGTCAACTTGCCTGGAAACATATTGTAAGACCTTTTTTTAGGATGAAGGGGGTGTCGACAAATAAAAAATGTCTTACTATTTTCAAATATCAAGTCTATGGTATTCACTTTCCAATTGGCAATTGGGACACAAAAGCACATTGTAGGATCAGAGCACAGTTTTTCATTTTTATTTTTTGTAGTATTTTATTTTTGAGGCTTCACTTGGACTTCAAAATCATATATATTGTAAAAATTTATGTAGATTTTTTGATTGTCAATTACGTGAACAAGTATTAATGGTATTTTTTTTTTGGAAAGATGTGTAATTTCTATTAATTTCATGTATTAATAAATTTTGTAATTATAATTTGAAATAAATTTATCGCAATAGTCTTCTAGTTAAGCCGCTAAGATAAGATAATGTACCCATGTATCTTAAATTATTTGGACATGCATAATATATACTAAATTACAAACTGCACCTTACAGTTTAGGTTTAAATTCAATTTTCGTCCCCAAACTTTGTATTTAATTAAAAGTGCCCTAAATTTTGAGCTCTTAAACTTTAGAATATAAGGTGAAAATTTTATTTTTGACACAAAATTTAGTGTGCTTTTAATCAAAAATAGCATTTAGGGTGGAAATTGATTTTAGGTGCAATTTGTGATTTAGTTTAATATTCATAATAGACATGCCTTTATTTTACGTCTGATAGGTAAATATAAAAAAATTCGGAAAATGCGGAGAAGAATATTTAGTATCGGTCGCCTTTTTTGATTGTTAACCAATATATGAAGTGAATGATAGAGAGATGTTGAAGGAAGGAACAATTATTTTTAACATTGTTGATCTGCAGCAATTTTAAGCAGCATAAAATCAAGCAACAACCGAGTGCCTGCCTTTAAATCTTTCCATGTTTCCAGAGGTATTAACCTAACCTAGCTTCACTGTAAAAAAGATGATAAGAATAAGGGGTTTAGCCTCCATAAGTTCATTATTACAGCATTTGTTTAACCTAAACTCACTTGCTTTAGCTTCCATAGCTCATAGTTCAAAATTATCATTCCATTTGCTGCCAAGAGAACTCAAAGTTCAACTACCAATAAAGAACAGATAACGCAAAAATCAGATTTTATTGATAAGTAAATACAGTAAATAATAATAATTTATACACCGAGTATTATTTTGCCTCTATAATAGGACACTGATTCTGCTAAAATGTTATCACCAACTCAAGGGAGAGATATTGAGCATCTGATTTGATTACCATGACTTTGCTCCTTTCCAGAAAGCATAGGAACAATCTTCAAAATTCAATCCTACCATGAGAACAATCTTCACCGACATGAGGATTTTCTTTTAATATCAATTCCAGAGGCTTAGGCATTGCTGTCATGCTGCTCCTTTACGGATGTGAACTCAAGCTGCTTTTCCACGGACTTGAAAATAGAAGTTCGTTTTGATCTTATTAACCGATATGGTGGAGATGCGTTAAAGGCCTTACTAAGCACACTGAAACCATTACCAACCCAAGCAGGACTCTCACTGTCATGTGACCCTGAATTTTCAAGACAACTCTTACTTTCCCCAATTTTATCAGAAGCATGAGACATTTTATCTGCCGCTCCATTTTTACTTGATGCTTCAGACTTCCTTTTTCGTAATATGGAAGGGGTATTTGGAAAGCTCTTGGCAGCCATTTTTAGAATAGATTCTGGAGTTTGCCCATACAAACTGCAGCACTTAACAGAAGGTGGAGTGAGGAAATTTATAGGACTCGAGTCAGGTTCTAGCTGCTGCATCCAGGACATATTTAGAATATCTGAATCAGGTGGGAGATAATACTCTGATAGTGGTGGCTCATAGTACAAGGAACCATATGATGGACTTCCATCTTGTGATGATGTCACAATAGCTTTGTCTTGATAACTTTTGCTATTGCTTCTTAATCTCACAAAATTTGTTGCAACATTTGAATTTACTTGGTTAGCATCAATATTTGATGACTCTGGCTTGCATTTGGAAACTTCAGAATCAGAAGGCTCATAGGAAAGGACGGCTGTTGAAGCACCCATATCAGGAGATGGGATTGAGGATTCTAACCTGTCCTTGCCATCTTCTATTTTGCATAATTCAGTAGTTTGTGATGAACAAACAGCTAGTTTTCCCGTTGAACCTATTACGGTCAAGTCGTTTGCACTAGTTTGAAGATCATTGTTTGCAACTGGCGGAAGGTCTCCAGTAGCTAAATAGAACTCTAACTTCTTTTTTAACGAACTATTCCAGTGATTCTTAATTGCATTGTCAGTCCTGCAAACACAAAATTTAGTTATGAGCCAGAAATAATGCATCTATATATGGGATACAAATAAACACCAGCCAAATATGGCATCCCGAAGAATTCAGTTGGCTAGTGATCCCTAAATGTTTAAAGATGGGACAAATAGAATTACTCAGAATAATTAGTGTGATGGGGTTTGCTAACAAGCTAAAGCTGAGAGAATAAGTTGCACATAGAAACAATCTATCAACTGCAGGGTTTCTAACCATACTAAACAAAAGCTTTTGATCGGATATGTAAACATAGGTGATGGGGACCTCGTTGAATTTGAAGGCATGCATTTCCGATTGTGCATAAACTACTTTGACATTAACTAAGAAGGCAGTTGGTAATCTTAAGATCCTTGTGGTCCACATCTCGTCTCTTATAACGTCAATTCCTTTCATGATTCCCCCCCCCCCCCCAACAACCCCAAAAAAAAATTGCATCTTCTAGTGGACTGATGTTTATATACGTTGCAATCTGATTACGACCTTTATAAAATCTAGATAACTGTGACATTGTCAATGTTCTGTTTTTGTTTGTGCACAAAATCTACTTAGAATTAAAACTTGCACATGAACAATACCTTCCGGGTAGAACCCTAGCTATTTCAGCCCATTTGTTCCCATGTATTCGATGGGCATTCATGAGGGCCAATTCCTCCTCCAATGTCCATGCATTCTTTTTAATACCTGGATTTAAATGATTGTGCCACCTGAAAACATTTGACTATTATTCTCCATTGCGAATAAATAAACAAAAGGACGTCTTCGTAAAACTCCAAGGTGCCGTAATTGATAGCAGGAAAAAAAAAGTGTATAAAAAAAGCATAATTTTTTTTAGATACAAGGTAGCAGCAAATGATAAAAAGATGAATAGTACTAGAGCATCATGCCTGCACATGATTGTGGTTATAATGTATGGATGTGTATATATGTGCTGACCTGTGTGGCTAAATTCAATGCGAAACATATTAGTTAAATACTTAAATCAACTGTTAGAGAAAAAAACATTAGAATATTTTTACAATCATACTAGAATTCGAAAACCAACATGAAAAATGTGATTGTTATATCATCACCTATAATTTTATGTATTTAATGCAAACAATTGCAATTGTTATATACCTCTCACGACATTGTTTCCCTATGCGACCAGGTAATGACTTTGCAATGAGAGACCATTTTGTAGGTCCATATTTTGCTACCATTTCAGTGATTTTCTCATCCTCCTATGAAGCAACATAAGTATTTAAACGTCACAAAATAAAAGTTTGTCAAAATAATCTTTTAATGCAATTTGAGAAAGGAACTATGTGCGAACCTCTCGAGTCCAAGGTCCTTTAATAAGTTCGGGATTGAGAACCTTTTGCCATCGATGCAGACACTGTACCTCTGATCTATCCGGAAAGAATTCAGCTGTACACATCAACCATATTACTCAAGCATGAATTAGCCAGAATAATTATTAATGTAAGGAATCTATAATCTTCTTCAAATTAAATAATATAAAGGGATACCTAAAGATGCTGGAACATTTTTGTAATGATATATCAAATTGTAGCTAAAATAGGTTAGGATCATGTTACCAAGCATAATATCCTCCAAAAGACACCGCTGGTTCACATTTAGGTAACACAAAGAAGCTAAAATAAAATAGACACGCCAGCATATATTTCAGAGACCAATACCAAGCATCATGTTACACGAGATCTCAGATCCTTTGTTAAGTGTGGGAGCAATTCATCTCCAAATTGACAGATTCAGGATTACTTCTCAAACACAAGTGGACGGATTTAGGATGTGATCTACAAACAAGTTGTAGTCTCATAATTTGACGTAATATGTTTTGGCAGTAATTAGTTTATTTTCCTTTGTGGGTAAGTTTTGGAAACAGAATCTTTACAAATATAGGTAAGGCTGCATATATCTGATCCTCCTCAGACCCTGTTATTTTAAGGAATCTTGTGTAATGGGTAAGACCTCTTTTGTGGGTAAGTTGGCAGGAATAGTTGCTATCTTTATATTTGGATTTGCCACATATACTAAAAATTTATGTGTTGAAAATCTCAGCTTGAGGGTCATTAAGTGATGAGATTGTAGAGATTAGCTTAAGTGGTACTGATTGCCACCCCCAATAAGGTCTGTGGCTGGTGCAAAGTTCAAGGAAAGGGCTCAAGTGCCAACTAAAAAATGAGAGATAAACATAGGCATATTTGAAGGGTTCTTGGACATCAAGTCTGAATTTTTTTAAAATTGAAAATTCAGAAACAGTTATTGAAGTTGTGCAAAATATTAAGCAGCTTACTTCTTTTATGTCAATAATGGACAATAATTTCAACACAAAGAGCATAATCATAATACGATAATAATGACTCGTCACGGGGATATCAAAAGATATGAGCACTGAGCAGATGATGAATTCGTTTTTAAATGAAAGGTCTAGTCATGGTAGCTAATATAACTGTAACTATCAACTGCAATGTACCTTCAAGAACAAAAACAGACATTAAAGACCCCAAAAGAGAACAGACAAACCTATTTTTTTCCAACACTTTCCCTTGAAAACAGTAACAGCTCTCTTCAATGTATCATCCTGTGGCAAATTCAGAAGCCTAATTATACCAAGACTATAACCCTAGAAATTAACAAAATTATAGCAGTATAAAAGCAAGAAACAGTTGATTCAAACACAGGAAAGCAACAATAGAGAAAAAGTCTAAAGGACATAAATGCAAATTCCCATGGCTCAGATTCAGAGCGCATACAGAGCTCATTGGTCGAATCAAAACTTTGGATTAAAGAAACAGAAGCTCAGTTTCAAAGACTGTGTGACTGGACAACTCAAGTAAACTTCCACTCTTTTGTAATCTAACAAAACTGACCAATTTTAACTGTAAGCATCCAGCAAACTGTAATTAGGACAAGTTTGCATGTCAAAGAAACTGCTTACCTCCTCTGGAGTCCATCCCCCCTTTGCTCGCCGAATAGGTCCAGTAGTCCTCCTATAAGCAGAAATTTAATAATATTAATGCTATCAAGAATCATAAACTATTTTGAGTGGGACAACAGGATTTTGGGGGGGGGGGGGTGTTCTGCCTTTAACTAAAGACAGTATACAAAGGCTTCATGCTACATATTGGTGCTTCAACCAATAAATAATTGAGAAGGAGAGAGTTCTGTTTAGACCCTTAACAAGTCAACTAGTTTACCACACCTGAGGACTGATCCTATACACACTGCTTGAAATTTATTTTCTTTTTATTTGGGTGAATACCCATAATTAGGTATATATACTTATAAATATATTTATAGATATTCCAAACATTACAACAAGCACTATTACATTTAGTTCAACAGTACAACATTCAACTAAGTTGCAGGGCATTTGCATAAGTTCTAACCTGTCTTTCTAATTCAACAGTCTCACCATACACAAAGGAATAAAAGTTCACGCCCACAATAATTGGATGGGAAGAACATACCAAATTTGGCCTAGAATAATTAAACTAAAGAAACCATTATTCAGTACTAGTAAGTTTTGAATGTTATTGGGCTGTTCAGTTAAAATAAATACTCCCTCTATTCTACAAAAAGTCCTCTTTTTATTGATGATATTATAAAATGACATAATATCCTCAAGTTTTTAACAACACAATTTCACTACCATGCCACCACTACTAAACTACACAATTGGTTATATTTAGGGAAAAATATATCCTTCAGGTTTGTAACTTTTGCAAATGGGATTTTTTTGTGGAATGGAGGGAGTACAAATTATAATTAGAAAGAAGTTCAAGAATACTACCGATGAGCAGGCGAGTCAGTAGTCGGGCTGTATATTCCCGGTGATTTGAGTGTAAAACTCCCACTAGTTTCAGAAACCGAAGAGCTTGATGCGGCTGCAGATTGCTTGTTCTCCAGACAACAACACTCTTCTAATTTTACCTCATCCATGTCCTTCTAACAATCAACTCCAAATCCAACACCATAATCAAAATTTACAACACATCAATCAAAATTCAAAACTCAACAATTCCCTAGTTGGCAGAAATTACAGAAACCGTAATTACTACTATATCTTCCAACTCTCCACTACCAATTAAAAAAACATTTAAACCCAGATCTTAAAAACCAATAATCTGATAATAAAAAAATAGCAAAACCCAAATCATATAGTACTCATATACACAATTCAATGAAAAGACAAAAAACCCATCAAGATTTAACCGAATCAGAGTTAGTTCAATCAAGAAAAAGCCCAACTTGATGATCTAAAACAGTTAGTTTAACGATAGCTGACGAAACGAAATAAAGTCCTTGAAAAAAAAAAACAAATTTAGAAAGGTAAATCCGAAAGTAAGATACCTCTAACAGTATAAGCATAGAGAAGTGGCGGGAATCGAAGTCAAGCTCATCGATTCTTGAAGCCCAATAAACGCTTTACTCAGAGAGATTTGGTTCGGAAAAAACTCGCCCGTTGAAAGATAAAGAGAGAGAAAACGAATAACCTACATAAAACATGTTTGTATATAACGAATATATAAAGGTCACCGACGTCTCCGTTCCCTGCCGTGAGTTTGTTAGGCTCGTAGGAGTCTAGTAGAGTTAACGGCTATTGACGAATCGCGCCACCGTTGGGGAATAAAAGTTTGAACCTCAAACGGCATACTCCTCTCATCCCATCCCATGGATATCCTTTATATGTCGCCCGTGAAAACTTATTTAAATATATTTCTTATATGGATCCTAGACTATTGACTTTCTTTTCGGATCCATCATCGTCATTTTTTATTTTATTTTTGTAATTAAAATTTTAATTTTTTTTACTTGTTCAATCACACCTAGGGGTGATCATTCGGTTATAACCGAACCGAATAAGCTATTCGGTTATAACCGAAAACCGAAATATTGATGATTTTGCTATCCGAACTAATAACCGAAATTTAACAATAACCGAATTACCGAATACCGAATTACCGAATTGTAATTTCGGTAATTCGGGAAAAAACCGAATTATTATTATTATTATTATTATTATTATTATTATTATTATTATTATTATTATTACTATTATTATTACTGTTATTATTATTATTATTATTATTATTATTATTATTATTATTATTACTATTATTATTATTATTACTGTTATTATTATTATTACTATTATTATTATTACTATTATTATTACTATTATTATTACTGTTATTATTATTATTATTATTATTATTATTATTACTATTATTATTATTATTATTATTACTATTATTATTATTATTATTACAATATTACTGTTATTATTATTATTATTATAATATTATTATAAAATTAATTTTTTAATAAGTAATGTTCGGTTATTCGGATACCCGAATAACCTGTTTTTCCAAACCGAAACCGAAACCGAATAGTGAATAATAATTCGGATATAACCGAATTTATAAAAAAAACCGAAAAACCGAAATAATTCGGTTAAAAAAATTCGGTTCGGTTCGGTATTTCGGTTTTAACCGTTTTGTGCTCACTCCTAATCACACCTACCACGTAATGAACCTCTCGTAGAAAGTGATCGGTATGAAATTTATTTTTAAATAAGTTGATCAATTGGTCAATAAAGTACTGACACGCAGACAAATTTTTATGTGTATTGTAAGACCCCAGATTTTATGAATAAATATTTAATTTTCTCGAAATAATTTTTTGAATATTATAGTGTGGATTTAAGATAATGGTATAGTTGTGGGTAATATTTATAAATTTTGCAAAGTACGCAAATTGTTTTATAATATTTGATTGGTCAGGGAATATTCGTTTTATCAGGAAATATTCGTACAATGGCACAATCATTGGTAAACCCCGCAACGGAATTATTGTCGGATTGAGAAAACGACAAAAATATTTTTATGAGAATAACGGCGGAAGTTTTACCGTTAAAACTGTTGAACTACTCGGTAATAAAAGTACAGGAATACGCGTGGTTGCATAGTAGCACACGGTATTGATTATTGATGATTACGTGATAAGTCACTCAATTTTGTTTTATTAGTATTATTAATGTAATAAAACAGAAAAACTTTTTATATAAAACAGAATACTTTTATAAAGTTATTCGTTTTATTAGACTATAAATAGAATATATTATATTCTATTATGCATAGTATTTTGTATAGTAAAATCTTTTTATATAAAACAGAATACTTTTATAAAATTATTTATTTTATTAGACTATAAATAGAATATATTATATTTTATCATGCATAGTATTGCATAGTACCTACATAGTGTTTTACATAGTAAAATCTTTTTATATAAAACAGAATACTTTTATAAAGTTATTCGTTTTATTATATTATAAATAGAATATATTATATTTTATTTAAAAAAATTTGCTTTAAATATGAACCGTCCGTTTAAAGTAAATCAATCTGGACCGTTCATGAATTAGTTACTATGTAGTCCATTCTTCTATAAATAGAAGCTCGTTCCTTTATTATTTCTTACGAATTCACTGAAACTCTAAAGAGAGAAACTATAGAGAGAGTTCTTCTTCTATAATCTTGAGCGTATTTCTTTAGAGTTTAAAAAAGCTTTGAGCGTAGTGCAAGTTTTTTTGAGTATATCCTCGCCCTACCAGTCAAAATACTCTTCTTTTACGGTAAAGGATATTATTTGTTGTACTCGTTCGGGGTTTTCCTTCTTTCTTATTGGTGAAATTCTTTTGTTATTCTATTCTTTATTATTCTGTTGGAATAATCTGTATACGCGGGATACCCTATACTTGGTGAAATTCTTCTGTTATTCCATTATTTATTATTTTGTTGGAACATCCTGTCTGTGCGTTTACGCATGACCTGGTTCCATTATTTATTATTCTGTTGGAATATCCTGTCGGTGCGTTTATGCATGACCTGGTTCCATTATTTATTATTCTGTTGGAACATCAAGTCTGTGCTTTACGCATGACCGGTTCCGTTATTTCTTATTCTGTTGGAATAACCTGTCTGTGCGGTCTATCGCATGCATGGTGATTTCTTTTGTTATTTCATTCTTTATTATACTCAGTTGGTTAAAGTTTTGACTTCTATACTCCATAAAATTAGTGGAATATCCTTGATATTTGCGCTTCATCCAGTATCTTTTCATGGAAATATCCTTCTGAGCATTTTTGAATTTTTACTCCATAAAGCAGTATCATGTTGACAATTTGGACGTTATTAGTTCCTGGATAAATTAATTCTTGAACTTGTTTTATTGAACATTGTCATCATCCTCATGTTTATATTATGTTGAAAGTCATCTGTGGCCTGTAGTGCATAGATGGACTTGATATGATTATGATCAAGGATTATTCGGTATAATCATGACCATAATATTACAAATGATGTAGAAAAAAAATCTTCATTGACCTGTAGTGCATTGATGGATAATTTTTGGTATGATTATGGCTATGGATTCTCTTCGGCCAAGGGTGCAAAGATGAATTGTTTTATGGCATGATCAGGACCGTTGATGAAAACACGATTATCTTTGGCCCGAAGTACATGAATAATTCGTGGTCGTGATACTAAAGAATATCATTGGCATGTAGTGCAGGGATGATTTGATGATGTGGATTACTTATTAAGTTGAGTCTCAGCGATAAAAATGATGAAAAATCTTTTAAATCATAGAAGATAGTAGATTTTATTCTTTACTTGACTCTTCTAATAGATTGCTTGTTCCGCTGCAGTTAAACTTGATGTTTATTATATTGTATCAGTTTAACACTATTGAAGGCTAACGATAATTTATTCTGCATTATCTTAGTCATAATATTTTTTACTGGGCTAGTTAAGCTCACCCTTTTGCGTTCATTGTTCTCTTCAGGAAATGAGAACGTAGTAGAGACTAATTGGGGGAAACAGAGTGATGGTCCTAGATGGTGCATTAGTATTCTTCACTATTCTGTGAAATAGTGTGATAATAAATGTAATGAGGACCCCCATTGAGTTTGTATATTATTTAGATGACAATATTTGTATTAAAACTCACAGCATATGTTTAGTCGTATTTTACACGACTGTTGTATAATTAAGTTGTATTTGAATTTTGTATCATGTATTTAGCGACTCAGAATAGGTGATGTATACCGATTTTGGGAGCGTCACATGTATCAACATTCTATTAGTCAATTGACCAAAATATAAACTTCATACTAATCGGATCCCATTAGACGAGTAAGGATCAAGTGCATACCCTTTATCTTACTTACCTGTGTTCACCCCCCCTTTAGGCGACGATTTCGGTTATACAACCGTCGTCTATACTTTTAGCGACGGACAACATATAGCGTCGCTAAAAGTATAGACGACGGTTGTATGATTGAAACCGTCGCCTAAAGGGAGATGAACACAGGTGAGTAAGATAAAAGGTATACACTTAATTCGGACCGCCTATTAGACCTATTGGTGGCTTATGCATAATTTTAAAAGTTATTTAGGGTGCTACATAAGCATACCACTTCACGAACTTTTAGACTGATATTTAATACTAACTTCATTTTTAAAATATTGTCGTTTAAGGTTTTTTGCACATAAATTAAGAAAGTATTATTTACAAAGTAAAATTTATTTGAAATTCCATCACTACCCCTTTATGAAAAGTTAAAAACTATTAATACAATGCGAGAATTTTTTGGAACAATGAGAGAAGGTAAGGGTAATATAGGAAAGTAAATAATTTATTCTCCTCGAAAGTAGTAAACGACAAATATTTTGGAACAAATTTTTTCTTCTAAAACGACAATCTTTTAGAAACGGTAGGAGTACATGTTAAAAATTATTTAAAACAGTAATATTTTTTAATTTATTCATAAGCATTAATCGTCTTAATAAGCTAGCCACATCATCAATTTAAACGTGAAATGTCTAATTACACGTAAATAGAAAATTTTAAAGGTTTGATCACTAAATTACAAAAATTTAAAAGGCCAATCTTTAAAATATTAAAAAAATTAATAATTCAAGATAACAATTTATATTTAGCCTATAAAAAATATGTTGTTATTATTAAAATCAAGCTTTCAATTACTTTGTTAGGTTACAAGTTTCAAACAACTTACAATTAAGGTTCGGAAAAATTTTATAAGTTGTTTTTCATTATTAAGATGTTTGACAATCACTGTTTTTGACTTATAAGTTGAGTTTTAAGTTAAAAAAATAATTATTTAATTGTGATTTATTTTAAAATTAATTATTAATCATTTTAAAATAAGTTAGTTTGACCAAATGTAATGTCTATTTTGCTCTTCTTTTTATTAATGTCCTTTTAGTAATCTTTACATTTATTTTAATTTATAAGTCGTTATGAGCAGAACACTTTTATAACTTGTTTTAACTTAATTTCTAACTTATAAGTCAAATTGATGCCGTACGCTTTTACTTATAAGTCAAAATTTAAAATAACTTATAAGTGAACTTATATTTTAACTTATAAATCATTTTAAAATAAGTGATTTCCAAATAGTCCCTAACAATTGTGCAATATTGATGTTTGCTGTGAGTGACGTTAGATCATAATTTATCTAACGGTGACCAAAGAATCTTCCGGGGTTTAATAAACAAGACTATATTTAAAAAAAGGATAATATTGCATCATTATCTAGTTTTATTTTTGTAAAGTAATTATTCGTAAATCTATAATACTATCAGTTGAAAAGTGCTGTAACACTCGCAAAAGAATGGAAAAGGATGCGTACATATAAATATGAAAAATGATATATGCGTTTAATTATTTTTTTATCGTCACTTATATGAATAAATATTAGTATTAGTATTATTTTTTGAAAAAATATGTAATAAATAAGACTTTTTTTATAACTTTTACAGATAAAAAGTACTATATAATTTGACACAAATCTATCACAACGTTATAAATATTGTATTATAATTTTGTTTATGACTGAAATATGGTGAGTGAGCATAAAGTTACAAAATAACCAAAATATATGAATATACACTCCTATGAAAAAAAATATAGTTTCTCTATTTTAAATTATAAGATTATTGTTGTAAAAATCAATTTAACACATTTTAAAATTCAAAATTATGAAACAATAAATAGTATTTTTATATAGTTTATGACTGAAATTTTTAAAAAAATCGTATTATTTTTAGTATGAAAATGATTTAATCAATAAAAACGAGGGAGTATTTAAAAGTTTTATGATGCCTATGAAATATTTTTTTGCTAAAGCAATATAAAAAAATGAGCCGTCACACTTAATTTTTCATATACAAATTGTGAATTTTAAGATGTATTATTATTTTGAACCGAGGCCACGGAGAAGATGGAAACTCGGGGCAAAACGAGGAGAGGAGAGGAGAGGAGAAGTTTGATCAGGATTCACTATTAAAACACTTATCACATCACCTGATAAATATTGAAGAGGGCATATGCAGAATAAGTTGCTGGCAGTTCCAATTCCATAAGCTCATCCAGTACCTCAACTGCAGCCTAGTTTTGACTAGATGGGAAATTCCTTTCATTTCATTAATCCAATTTATTAGATCTCCCTCGTATGGATCAGAACTTAAAAATTTCTGTACTCCTGCCAGAAAGGTGACAGTATTCCAAAACTATTAATAAGATCACTCGTCTATACTACTACATCTGTTACAAAAGTCCCTTCCTAAATGTATTTTAGGAATCTTGTGTAGGTGCACCTTGGTTAAGCTCAGCAAATCTCATGCCAACACGCATTGAATGCTTCAAGAACTTCTCAGCACACCGGCGAACACATGCCTCCTCTTGTTTATCAAGGGATTTGCGTCGGAAGGAGTCAACACAATCAGCGAAACATCTTTCAACCAGCGAGTTATACATCCTCAAACTGCAATATTGTTTTAGGAGGAAAAAAGAGCATGTCATTATTGATAGGAATTGATATTTCCACAACACTTTTTGATATTCCACATGAAAAATGCCGCTATAGATGTATAGCGACGGTTTTCATGTGGAGATATCATTTTATGTTGTGGATTTATCAATTTCCTATTGATAACAATTAGTTCAAATAGCAGTGACAAACCAGTAAAAATACCATAACGTTTTGAATAAAAGATACCGGAAGAAAAATAATCAAGATGCAGCAACCGAAAAGAACGAAGATATTTGACCAATGCACCAAAGGCAGACCGCAGAATCAATATAAATTCATATTATACTTGTTAAAAATGTAACCATATTATGCATGTATCCTTTGACATCAGAATTATTCCTCAAATTTTAGATTTCATCATATCTTTCTATGCAGGATCTGAAACAATTACAGGGAAATTGTACCTTGATTAAGAGTGAGAAACATACGCTTACTACTTTGACAGACAATAAACTAGATTCTGAGAGCTGAAACAAGCTTGTTTAGTATTAGATTTCAGACCATCGTATAAGAATAAAGTTGGGAGTGTTACAGGCTGGGATTGCAAGTCAGTTTTTACAAAAGTATCTTAACAAGTTATTAAGTACATAGTAAAAGTATATATTTAGACATGTTTTACAAACAAAATTTTGTAAAGAGAATGGCAAAAAAATGACGTGGCAATGGAAAATTGAACCATAAAACAGATCAAGGACATTAATGTTTTATATTAAAAAAAATTAAAGATAAAAACCTCACTCACAAATGAACCACATCATTCTGTTTGTAAATTCTGTATAGATGTTCTATCTGTATATCATTGCTCTACATTTGTCATGTGTTATTTTGTAAACAGGAATGAAAAATGTCTTTAGGAATGATAATCAAATGTTATGTGCAAAGTGAAGTGATATTGGTTCCCTCAAAATGAACTATCAAATGAGGATTTTGTGGACTTGCCTCTACGGATTCTTCAAGTAGGGACAGAGCCACGCATGGTCCAACCGCAACAATCAATTGAAGAACAATTCAACTAGGACATAGGGAAAGTCAAGAAGTTGCAAGTACAATTAGAAAATATATTTGATACCATGCAAATGCACTGTTAGACCATTGATGGAATTACAAGACCGAAAGATTCTTAAGGCGATGACCATTACAAGGGAAGAAGTTGCGGCCCAATAACAAGGAAAATCTAAAGAAGTTGCAATCTTGTGACCAAGTCATCTAGAATCATAATAGAAGGGTGGTGGCTCTAACAAAAAGGTAAAACAAGATTTAGACTGGTTCACATGTAATGAGATTTTCTCAAAGAATTTCATCTAGAAAGAGTCAAAATTGATGAAAAATACCTATGAATAATTCGTCTAATGTTGATAAAAATGTTGCAGTTGTAGATTTTTGCAAAACCGAGGAATTTGGTTGGCCTACACCACCAACATGTCACAAGCAAACCTTGAGGACAGGGTTTTATTTGCGGAGAAGGGACCCCCTTCGTTCCAAACTATAAATCATTATTTCAAAGTATTGAAACATTTTAAATTTTGAAATGATACATTTAAAATTATATAACAATAAATCTTATAATCATTATTGTATTGAGGAAACTCAAATGAAACCATATCAACAACTGAGTTTGGAAATATCTCAAACTAGCTAATGAGTGTATGGACAAAACCCCCAATTTTATTTCAGCTGTAGTTAGTACTACTATAAACGAGCTATTGTAGGGTTTAGAGGGGGGAGGATAACCTGTCACGGATTTGAAGCTGGTCGATCATGGAAGCCATTCTCACTTTATCTTCTTCAGGAAGAGAATCCAAGTCCCCAAGCATATTCTTGTCCATCTTCGAATTTATGTACTCTCTCTAATCTCCCCTTTCCTTTTATTCTCTTTGGAACAAAAACAATTCAAACCCTCGTGGGATTCGCTCGTCTTTGATCCTCATTTTTGTATTAATTGCACCCTCACCCTTATAGGGAATAGTTTTTTTACGGATTTAACTCCCTCTCATTATACATCTCTTCTAACTTTATCAAATACTAGTAATCCCTGCTTGTAATAATAAATTAAATTAAAATTTAAAAAATACTAGATTATTTAATTATTGTGCTTTAAGGTGGAAAAAGATTTAAAATAAATTATATTTTATTATATAGATATAATATATAGATATTATATTTATAATTTTAAAAAATATAATTAAAATCAATTAATTTCTTTTATTAAATAATATAATTATTCTAAAAATAAAAATAATCTAATATTTTTTATCATTTAATGAACTTATAAATTTTTCATCAAAATTTTAATAACTAAAAATCCTTTTATGTTTTTAACAATAAAATTATTTTTCTTAATATTATAAACTATCTATTAATCATTATTAACAAAATTCAAAAACAATTTTTAAGAAAAGGCACACCTGGACGAGACAAGACTGATATGACCCACCACGGCAGCCTAGGCCAATTCAAATGGAACAAGCGCTATTTGAAATTGAAACTTGAGTTAAACGGTCAATTCCTCTTCAACTCCCACTCTCCAATCTCCATCTCCTGATCCAAATTATACTTGTTCTTCTGCCGATCTAAAGATCGATAATACTTTTATCTTTCTATTTCTTTCACACCTATTTCCTTCACTAAATTCACCCCTTTGTTTCGATGGCAACTGAAACAAATTCACTAAGAACCCCCCAAGCAAAGAAATTTTCAACCCCTTCAAAATCTTCAGGCTCAAAGCCCAGTTCGATCTCAAAGGTCAGAGTCATTGTAAGGGTTCGTCCCTTTCTTCCCCATGAAATTTCTCCCGAGAATAGCAGTCCAATCCCTTGCGCCTCTGTTATTGATCCACCATTTGAGTCCAGTGAAGAAGTAACTGTTCATCTCAAAGATCAAGGAACCAGGTAACCGCTGAAGTATTTTACCCAATGAACAATTTCTGTAGAAATTTTTTAGCCAAGGTTTTTCCAGTCTTTAACTTCAATTTTATGCTGTTTTATTTATTTGAAATCCCTGATGTAGTCGCCATGAGCGTTACAAGCTGGATTCATTCTATGGCAAAGAAGATAACAACGTTAGCCAAATTTTTGACAATGAAGTGAGCCATTTGATTCCTGGGTTATCTCGTGGCTGTAATGCTACTGTATTCGCTTATGGAGCTACTGGCAGTGGAAAAACGTACACGATGCAGGTTTTTTAATGGTTTCTGTTAAGAATTTTATAACCCGTGTCAGAAAAATTAAATCTTTACATGGACCCAGTTTTCTCAGTTGACAAAATTAAGATAGTTGAGTAAAGAAAACTTTTTTTGAGCATGTACTGTCCCATAACATGAAAACTAAAGCCTTCAACAAATCATTTTATTTTATTGAATTGACTTTTACTTGGTGCTTCACCAATGTCCCTCAATTTCATTTTGATTGAATTTGGTCAAATTTAGCCTTTCAGCACTATAGATTCTTTCCTTCTTTATAAATAATTGGGAGTGTAATTTAATTTTTTTACATGAAATTATTTAGAGGATGTATGATACTGCAGGGTGGCAATGAACTTCCAGGTCTGGTGCATCTGGCCATGTCAAACATCCTGTCTATGTGCCAGAGTACAGGGAGTGTGGCTGAGATGTCCTACTATGAGGTCTACATGGATAGATGTTATGATTTGTTGGAACCCAAAACAAAGGAAATCGCGGTGCTGGATGACAAAGATGGGCAGATTCATCTCAAGGGACTGGCTCGAGTTTCAATCAATTCGATGCCTGAATTTCATGAGGCATTTTCTTGTGCAATTCAGAGGCGGAAGGTTGCACACACGGGTATAAACGATGTTTCTAGTAGGAGCCACGGGGTGCTTGTTGTTTGTGTTTCCACACCTAGTGATGATAGCACAGGGAATGTTGTGATGGGAAAGCTTAACCTCATAGATTTAGCAGGTTCCTCACAGTCTTTTAGAACTTGTACAGTTTTCACATTCAATTACATAATTGAATCCAGAGGTTAATTGTAGACTTTTGCGCAGTCTGAACTTTATATTTGATATAATTAGGTAACGAAGATAACAGAAGGACTTGCAATGAAGGCATTCGCCTCCAGGAGAGTGCCAAGATAAATCAGTCTCTATTTGCCTTGTCAAATGTTATTTATGCACTGAATAACAACAGATCTAGAGTGCCTTATAGAGAAAGCAAATTGACACGGATATTGCAGGATTCTCTTGGGGGAAGAAGCCGTGCTTTGATGGTAGCTTGTCTGGTAAGAAGTTTCAGTTAGGCTAGTAGTATCTTGGGGGGGGGGGGGGTTCCCCTTCGTTTCACCTTTTGTATTGGAATCTAATTGCTTTTCTGTTATGATTTCAAGGTTTTGTTGAGTTAAAATCTGATGTCGAGGAACTTTTTGGTTACAGAATCCAGGAGAGTATCAAGAATCTGTTTATACAGTTAGCTTGGCTGCTAGATCACGCCACATATCTAACTTTGTATCTTCAGCTCAGAAACAAGAGACTCCAAAGGTTAAAGTCGACATGGAGGCAAAGCTCCGCTATTGGCTTGAATCTAAAGGCAAGTCAAAGAGTGGTCAGAAAATTGGCGCATTTGGTTCTCCCTTTATCAGCAGAACTCCTAGTTCTGCAATTTGTGTAAAGAAGCCACATATGAGTCAGAGTTCAGTAAGGCCAAAGGCAGTTAACAATCTAAGAGCTTCAAATTTAAAAGAAAGGTAAAAAGTAACAGTATGCTTCTTGATGCAAGTTGTAAGCCCACACCTTGGTTCCTATCACTTACAGCACTTTGTTCCCATGCAGGACTCTGCCAGTGCTACATAAAAATTTGTCTTACAATGGCGAACTCATATATCCTGTTACGGAGGTGAGCATTAGAATTTGCTATAACTGTTGTTGTTGTTAGCATCATCATGCTGCATAAAAAAATGTAATTCTACATGCATTAACAAGTTTACATTGCCGAAAGAGGGAAGTAAATGGGTAGTGTATTAGTAAGTCTTGAATTCCTGATTCGTATACATGTGCATTATTAAGTACTTGATTTGGTTAGTTACTGTGTAAATTTCATTTGCCTGGACTTCGTTCTTCTAGTATATGAAAAAATATACATATGATTTATCTATCTGTCTATATAATTTGCTATAATCTGCTGCCAGCGTTCTTCTTGTTCATATTCAGCTAATGGAATCTCTAATTCCTAGGCTTTTTTGCAATGTTGTTCACTTTGTTAACTAATGTTGTTATGTTGTATATGTTTGAAATGGATTTTATTGCAGAGCTCAGACCTGGTTACAGAAGAGAATACCAGCCCAGAGTTCAAGACTCCTTCTGACAGGATTGTGGTAGAATCAAACGCATGTACACCTGGTATGTCCTAGCATACTAGATAAATTGAACTGCTTTGTGGCTTTAGACACCTAATGGTAGCTTGATCTATTTTTGTTGGAAAAACTTAAAAAATCCTTCTTACTGTTGACAATACAGTGCTTTCAGGATCTAAAAGTGTTTTTCTCCATTGTGTAGAACGACAACCTTTAGACAAAGTGGATAATGCCACACCCATCAAATATACAGACTTTATTGGATCATCTCCGACTAGTGGAAAACTTGAAGCACTGCGGAAGTCCATAAGAAAAGTTCTATCTCCCATTTGCTCCAACATAGATATTGGAAATATGTCATCCAAGGACCAAATATGTGTTATTCTTTTTGACCCAAACACTCCTAAACCACAGCATGTCCTTAACCGCCCAAATGACAAGTTCCAAGAGATTGGCACCCCACTTGGTAAATTTAATTCGCAAAGTTCTAACTTGAAGGTAAGGAAAAAGCTCTTCAGTCATATTTTGGTTCCTGATAATTTCTCATGTTACTAATTTGATTTGGACGTACAGAGCTCTCTGGTTCAAGAATATCTTGATTTTTTAAATATAGCCAGCAAGTAAGTACTGGTTTTCTGGTTCTTCAATTGTTTTCTCTTCATTATATGTTATTCAACATAACCGTATGTGTTTGCTTATTTCTCAGGGAGGAACTGCTGGAGTTAAAGGTACTTTCAATAAACAGGTAGTTTATTTGAAAATAATGATCATATTTCTCACGCAAGTGATGTTTGCGGCTTGTAAATATTATTCAGGGCATTGGGCAGAAAATGGCCGACTACATTCTTGAGCTAAGGGAAACAAGTCCAATAAAATCTGTAAGATGAAATCAGCATTGTTTATAATAATATATCATGAGGTGTTTACAATTTATTGAATAATTCTGAAATGCTCTTTTCTATGTTGGGACTGTTGCAGCTGAACGATTTGGAGAAGATTGGTTTATCATCCAAACAGGTAACAAAACTGACACCTCAAAAATATTATGTCCTGTCCATGGCCTGAATCACCAACTGTTTTACTTAAAAATCTCCTGCAGGCCAATAAAATGTTTGGCAGGGCGGCAAAAGGGTTATTCAGTTAAGCAACACCTAGTTGTTTACAGATGGTTTAGCTATCAGCCGAGAGAAACCACCAATCCATTTGTGTAATGTTTCGTTTTTCATTTGTAATATCAATCAATATTGTCGTCGAGGCAACACTTAACTTAATGAGCAGCTAACTTATGTAATGTTGTTATCAGTTGTTTAGTAGTGAACTGATTTGTGATTTTTCTCATTCTCTTTACATATAATGGCTTCCCCTTGGATTGAATTCTTTGGGTGGCCAGGTCCGATTCTTCAAAATGTGCAATTGAAATATCTTGTGCGGTCGGCAGGTATTGTTGAACAACCAGCAATCAGGGTTTTCAGTGGTAGTAAGGAAATTAAGAAGATTTATAATTTTGGAATAGATCTGAGATTCTTTTGAATAAATATTATATATGTCACACTTGTACGCGATTGTCCCATCATCTTATCTTGTTAATAAGAATCTCAATTTCATAAAAAAAAAAAAGCTTCATTCAACTATTAAAATGAACTTGTAAAATTCTAAAATTGGTTTTTATTAATTTTCAAAACTTATATGTAATATACTCAATTTTTTGTTTAAAATATACTTGAAGAGAAAAGAGGAGAGGAGGAGATGCCACAAGTAACACCAACAACAGCTTCATTTATACAAACAAACACACGGCGGAGCATTTGAGGTAGTAACACAAAAGTTAACCCCATCATAGCCTAGCCGCCACCCATTTTATTACAACAAAGGTAGGTTCAACTACATAACAAGAGAACCCAAAGAGACACACCTGACCTAGTAATTAGTAATTAGAGCATATAGCTTTATTAGCTTAATTAGTCGTCTACATACTTATTTTAGCATATGACAGAGAGAAAGAGAGAACTCTCATTATATTATTATAATATATGTAATGTAATGGAGTATCTCTGTTTTTTGGATAAATTAATCTCATTTGCAGGTGCATGGGTCACAGGTGCAGTTGGATCCGCACTTGCATCCTCCGTTCTCTGCTGCCACCACCATCTCTGATCCCTCAAAGTTTCTGCAATTATTCCAAATTATTAGTATTATTTTTTTTACAAAACAAATTTCATATAACTAACTAACAAGACTGAAGGGAGCAGCAGCTACACATACGGCTTCTGGGGTGCAACACCAAACACCAGAGTCTCGCTTGTGGTGGTCTCGGAGTAGCTCACATCAGGGTACATCTTGCACCTGCATAATTAACCATCACTCGTTGATGAATTGCCATAACGTTTTCAAGTTCATAATTTCATCATCATCCCACTAACACTATTGTCATTTTATTTTTAGATAAAACATGCATCCTCAATTAAAAGATGAAATCTTTGGACTCAAACTAACTTACAAATTTAACCCTTTAATTCTCAAATCAGTAGCATAATAATATACAAAATCAGCATAATTAATTTTCAGAGAATAAAATATCATCTGCCACCGCCTAGACACCAGGAAAGCCCTATTCTTTCTTCCATGATCCATCAACAACAATCATTTATAAATAATTAAAAGAAATTTTTTAATCAATACATATATATAGAGAGAGATAGGGAGAAAGAGGGTTGATACCCAGTACAGCCATTGCCACACTTGCAGGCAGATCCGCATCCACAATTTCCTCCACAGCAAGACATTTTTCTTTCAGAAGAGAATGATAGATCGGTACGTAGGCACTCACTAATAATGTAGTAGACAACAGAACCCTATGAGTATGACCCTCTCATTTATAGCCAAATGAAGGAAAGAGAACAGTGGATATCCACCGTCCACGTGTCTTGTTTGCCTCTAGAGTTTGTAACCCATACGCACCCATATCTTCTTTCTTCCACGTATCCCTCGTTTTTTTTTTGTGCGTTTTACTGTTTTACATATTAATTACCCTTTGATCTCTGAGCGTGTTAATATATTGATCAATTGATCAATTTATTAATATAAAATTAACTCTATAATAATTAATATTATACAATCATTTCTTTAATACTTATGTAAAACTCTAAAACGACATATCCATCATCCTCGTCATCATCATCCCATCACTCCTCGGGATCAGGTTAGCATGAAGTGAGCTTCAAGTTCATTTCATGTGTTGTTGGGATCCGATTAGCATGAAATTTATTATTTAGTAAGTTGGTCAATTGGCCAATAGAATACTGACACACATTGAGTATCGTCCACGTGTCAGTACTCTATTGGTCAATTGACCAACTTACCCAAAATGAACTTCATACTAACCACTTCCTTGTTATTGATACACAGATGGTCTATGTGTCAGCACTATACTGAGTATGAAGTGAACATAAAATCCATTTTATGTTAACCATCCCTAGCAAAGCATCCTTCAATTTTCTTGTCTTGGGATCCAAGTCAACTACTAATAAATGAATACTTAATCAACAAAAAAGTGGAACTCCTTTATTTTTACTCTTTTAATTTGATATATAGAATATTGGCAGGAAAAAAGAGACCCAAAATCACCAAGGTGATGTTATTTGTCAGCCTCTAACGTAACGGAGGCTTTAATTAATAATATTCACTAGATTATGTTGTATTTTGTAGGTAGATCAGATCAGATCAGATCAGATTAATAATTAAAAAGATGTGTATTTTGAAAGTTGAACACGGCTTTAAATAACATTAAGCAAATCCAATGGCAATGGTGCATGTGCATGGAGAGCATGTAAAAGTAAAACATCAGAAAAGGTATATAGTAAATACTCTCTCCGTTCCTAAAATATTGTCGTTTTAAGAGAAAAAATTTGTTACAAAAAGTTTGTCGAGAATAAATTATTTACTTCTTATATTACCCTTACCTTCTTTCATTGTCAAGAAATTCTCTCCCTTATATTAATAGTTTTTAATTTCCCATAAAGGAGTAGTGATGAAATTTTTAAATAAATTTTACTTTATAAATGACACTGTCTTAATTCATATGACAACGAGTAATATCCATCCATCCATCCATCCGGGACAAATTACCATGCATCCCTAGGCCGGGCTAGTAAGCACTACTTAGAAAGAATATATGGACGTTCCTCTACTTATCCACAAACTCAAAGGCAATCGAATATTATTAAATTTACAAGAAATTCTTGTTTCAGTCACTTGTCACATGGGCTGTTTAATTTGTTCCTCATATAATTTCTATTAATAAATTGCATAATTATAATTCTTACAACTACAAAAAGAGGAAGTAATTAAATTACAAAAAAAGATAGAGACTCGACATGGCATATGGCATGGCATATAAGGTTGTAATGATGTTGATTCACGTTTCTGCTTATTTGGTAATAGTATTTGGTAAAGCAACTTTAAATTGAAGGCAACCTTTGAAAGAGAGAGAGAGAGAGGTCTGAGGTCTCCTATCATCGAGCTAAAAGCAGCTAGCTTACAAAAATAACATGTCAAATCAAATATACTTCCAAAAAAATTAAAAGTAAACCAGAGATATCATCATGTTGTAAACTAGAGGAGGATCAATGTAAGTATATTTAAGAGCCTTGCGCTCTACCAACTGAGCTAGACGGGCATGCTGATGGTTTACTACACACAAAAGTAGAAACCTCAAAACAAGGAGGAATACTAAGATTCATGAAGAAATAGAACATCATCATAGCAATTAGCAACTCACTCATATATTCAGTCAGGCCTTGGTATAAATCTCACATACCATTTCCATCTCCGGCCTTCCAAAACAATTAAACGGATTTAACTAGTACACTTTTATTACTTAACCCAGATTACACGCACAAAAGTTGTCCCAAGCAAAAAGATCCACTAGACAAATTTCTTCTACTTTCACCTCAACTTCTATTATCTATTCTTTCAACAACTCTACAGACTGTAGGAATGTTTTTGCCCAAGTCTTCCTATTCAGTAAAAATGAAATATACCAATTACAACTTAATTAGGAAGTGAACCTGATCCAGGTCAGAATTGGAACAATCTTATGTCCAATAAAGTTCTTCCAAAAGATCATCAAATATCATTTCGTCAAATAGATCTTCAAATATCATATCCTCAAGCTCAACACCCACACACTCCGCATCAAATTGGAGGTTCATCCAACCATCGTCTTTATCTAAATCGCGGCTCACAGCATCATCTAGTGATTGGTAGAATTCAGGCCTCCAGTTCAAATACCAGCTTATATCTGCCCAGACCTCTTCAAGAACATGGTATCCCACTGGCATTGGACTTATATGAGACCGACAAGTCAAGGGCATAGGGAAGTATGTGAATGATCTCGCACGGATATCCAACAAGACTTCATTCACTAGATCAAACATAAGAATATGATTGCAATTCTGCACTTCTTCATTTTCACAACTGCCAGGTTCATTGAGCAAACAACTTTTTACTTCCTCAAGCATTGAAGGGTCGATTGGCTGCCCAATGGAGTGCCATGTCCCGAGGAACACTTTTCCACTGAACCCAGATAGCTCTAATATATCTTTTACATAATTGAATTCAGCGATATCTTTTATATCCACCTGATCATGCAGAAAGTCACCATAGTATTGCTTAGCAGGAGTTTCTACTCTCTGAGTGTTAGCTGTGCTATCGGCTACAGTTAACGAATCAATGCCTTTCTCATGTTGCTGGCTGGCCAAAGAATCTGCTGCATCAAACAAGAGGCATCTCGGTGTTAAATGTGAATCTGCTTCCATCAAATCAGATTATAGAACAATTTTCAATATATATTCAAGGAGGTAGCTATTTCATGATCATCATCAACATGTAAGTATCAAACCTGCAATTATGCTTCAAAAAGTTGTTTAACTATAATAAAATTTTACTCTAGATATTTGAGTGCTAAACTTTGAAATCTATTATTTTGACTCAACTCCAACTTACGGGGAAAAGGGGTGGGGGAGTGAAAGCATTAAAATAGAAGTTACAAGGTTTTAGAATTTCTTGGGCTAGAATGAGTCTTTAGTTGTGCCTTCCAATTGTTCATAGGGGACATAATTACATAAATGTTGAATATAGCAAAATCTCAGATATACATTATTTTAATTTGATATTCAATAAAGCTATGTTATTTTGTTTAACAAAAAGATTTACATTTTATCCCCATAGAATACCACAATGTGAACCGCGTAATATGATCTGTATGGATTGGCATACGAGATAAACAGAAGACAGCAATGAAGTGAAGAAACAAGGGGTAAAAGTACCTTCTGTTATGGAGAACATGGGGGAGCTGGTTGTGTCCTCTTTTGAATTGGAGTTAACCGCATCATATGAGCTTGGTTCTAAATTCGCAGGTCTTGTTGTAGGTTCAAGTTCATGTTGACGGTGAGAAGTACTTTCGCCTGTTGTCAAATTGTCTGAATCACTTGGTGGAGTCTCACTATGTTCTACCAAATTTTCTAGAGCACGACTTTCTGCCTGAGCATCTAATAGTTTTTGGTTTTCTTGGTCAACAGAAAGAGCATGAATCTTTTGTTCATTAAGCCTTGTACTTACTGTACTGGAACTGGGGTCCACAAAAGTCCTGACTGGCGTCCCTGATGGACCTGGAGAGTCCTCAATTTGGAGAGTAAAGTAAGACCTGAGATCAGGTAACGAAAGCAATCTTCCCAGGGATTTTTTAGAACTTTCACAAGGTGGAGGTGTCTCTTTTGCTCTCAATTTTAATCTCTCAGAGAACTGATGTTTAGCTTCATTGTTGAAACTGGACTCAAATAAACGACAATATCTATCAAATGACTCACTGTAAGATGTTGTTCTTCTGAAGCACTGCTTGTCAATATCAAAATGCTTGCCACATGCAGAAGCAGATTGATTGTTTCCACAGCTATTTAAAGGGCTATATTTACTACACTTTTCAATGACAGACTCCTGCAGATCATCAGTGTCCTCCATCATAATCTTGGAGTACTTGCGATCATAAGGAATTTTGTGAAACACCGGATCCATGATAATCTGTTGTTGCTTCTCCTTTCTGCTCTCTCTAATGGCATGACTGATCTTTTGTCTAAGCTTCTTGAAACGCTTAATAACTGGTTTATTCTCATGCTCCGTCTTCAGCCCACGAGGTGTACATGGAGGAAGATAATTGAAAGACTTGGGCCTTCCCAAGGTTGGTATCGAAACGCCATCTTCACTGCCCTCAGCTAAAGATGCAACTGATTGATCACCCATATTTATGCTCGACTTGAACTTGGTTGAATCATGGGAATGATTACAAACTTGGAACTTCTCTTCTCCTTTTGTATAAAATGCAGGACCCTGATTGCATATATAATTGCTTAACTCGAACGCTTTTCTGCCTGCAGAGCCGGCCACCGGAAATGATATAGACTTTGTTAATCCCGTCTTTGAGTTGGATGCCCGACGATTATGCAAGTAATGTACTAAAGGAGAGCCCGGGTCTAGTAATATTTTCAGGAAAAACTCCTTTCTTGTGCCAAATATATCCAGAGCATCCATAAACTGATCTGACGCCTGGAGTGAAGCACCTTCACTGAGCTCCTTTGCATCAGCCTCACTCTGCTTCCAGTAACTCGCACTATTTATGGCTGCACACAGCTCACATGTTTGGATTTTGGTAACTGGTTCCTCAATGGGTTTTGGCAGGAGATGGTCTGATATCCTAGCACCAGAGGAGTTTCTATTAATAAACTTGTGACTTTTTCCCTTCAAAGCAAGTTCAGCATCCAATTCTGTAGATTCTGAGTGAGGGCTAGGATTAGTTTTTGCCAGTTGTGTGTGGGCGGGGCAGGAGAAACTTCGACAATGTCGACCCTTTTTCTTGGACTTCTCTTCAGCTATCAAAGCTTTTATTCTAGATTTCATGGAGCTTTTAGTTACTGGACTATGATCTGCGGCTTTTTCCTTTTTCCCAGTAATTAGCTCTGTCGCCTTTTCTCCAATCTGATGAATTTCATTTAGCCTTTGTTATGAACTATAAATCGATTGAATCTTATTTGAAGTGATATATATATACATGTATATATATGTTGTACACATAAATAAGAACATTATAACTGAAAAAAGGTCAACAAAAACCAAAGGTTAAGTTTGAATTTGTTACTCAGGCCAATGGTAACGAAGTTATCTTAAATGAACGTACGAGGAACTTGCTCGTTTCAGCATCAATGTGTTCTTGCACTTCACCTATGTCAGTGGCAGCTTTGTCATTCCCTGGATCTCCACAAACTAAAGAAAAGGAAAGAGGCTATTTATTAATAACACAAAACTCCAATAGATAACCCCAAACTTGATAACAGTTGCACCAAAGAATTATGTAAGGATATGGAATTATGTACAACTATGACACATCAACAGACCCTTCCAGTTAAGTTAAATTCTTATCCTTTTGTATCAGATTTTATTCCATATACATTTACATATCCAAAAGTATTAAACACACAATGATATAAGCATAAAAATCTTTGCAGATTGGGAATTAGGATTATGAAATGAAATGGTTGACCATTAAACATTTGACCAAACAGAAACGACTTACTTGCATTGTGCCTGCTTGAACCTCCAAGTCTTTTGTACGGAAGCATTTTCTTAACATTAGACCAATGGTTGTGGTGTAGAGCATTAAGTATGGTATACATGCATCCTGGATGGCCACCCTCCAAATGAATTTTAGGGTTTTGGCGCCCTATATTCTTTCCCATATGATACAGGTATCTTCCAAGTGCTTCGGTGACAATTCATTTGAGTTGAAGGCCTCTAAGTTCCCAAAACTGATCCATACCACAATACCAATAGCAAAATTTAAGTACAAACGTATGAGGGAACATACCAAAAGCAATATAGTGTTTTCTCTTTCTTTTTGTTTGTGCATAAGCATATGCAGTGACTAGCATATGTTCGTGACAACCTGAAAGGCTGAAACTACTGTACTCTATTTTTTTACTCTCAGGAAAAGAAAAACAAATGGCACCCTCTGCTTGAGGTAGACGGTGATTAAAATACAAGGAAAATGTCAGAATTAATAATAATGAAATTATAGACAGATTAAAATACAACATCATATCCATTACATAAACAACCTTAGATTCATAATGAACAAAAAAATGCACAAAATTTTCCTCACCTTGACGAAAAATTCTGGCTCTGCCAAGAAAAAGATACCCCTTCAAGATCATATTCCTACAAGATTTTATTGGTGAAAATGAAATCTATGCTTATAAATATTCAAAAAACACATTTTACACATTATTTAGAAGCCTTGGATGAGGGGATGCTTTTTAGTTAACTAAGACCAGCTCAATCATACTTTGCCGAGGTGATATTTATATTAAATGCATCACTAGAACATTAACAACAATGTGATAAAGGAGAACATATACCAGTTTCCTGAATCATGAATGTTATATAAACACAAACCAAAAGTGTTTCCCAATCGACTATTAGATGAAAATCAATCCATATATATATATATATATATATATATTTATGCAGATGGTATCATTGTAATCATACATAGAATATTTATTATAATCCTTCCATTCCAAAATATAAAATCAACTCATTTGAAACATTTTCAAAATCAAAATTGACATGAATCATTAAATAAATACAGTAAATTATTTAAAAAGTACTAATAACTACAATATTTATTGTTTTCAAAATGTCAATGAATCACATCTTAAATTTAAACAAAAAATACAAAAATCGACCGAGGAAGTATAAAACAAGTGCAATGCATTTATGCGCATACAAGTTTCTAGGGTTAAATATTTATATACCTCCATGAGCAGATCCAAAAACCAACTTGTAATCTGTATGATGCTTCACAACAACGACAGAGGTTAAGAAACAATGAGATAAAAGGGCGATCATTATAGATCTATATGATGATGATGATGATGATGATCTTTTATAATGATTAGAAATATCAAAACAATTTCTCTGACCTTTTGTTTTTTTGGTGGCGATTGGTTCCTCCTGCAGATGCTAATTTCATCTCTTTTGGCGCCATGCCATAAATCCGCCAACCGCTCTCCTCCATAACTTTCTCCCCTTTTAACTTGCAACTTTTTTCCTACTTATAGTAACTTTAATGTGCGCCATGTGTATATTGTCTTAAGCGGTAAAAAATATTCTTCTCAAAAAGATGATAAAATATTATATAAATTTTCTATTTGGATAAAATTATGTTGGACTTATTATTATATTTTATTTATCGTAATTAATCAGTGATATCATTAATTCTCTCTTAACTTAAAACCAAATTAAATATATTAGTATATATAAATATCAACTCATCATACTACAGGAGAATAATGGTTAATTAAGAAAATATATATATTATCTCATAAATATTTTACTATCTTAATTTGTATGAAAATTGTACTTATGAGAGAGTAACACATTATAACAAGATAGATATATAGTTTTCAATAATTTTATCAGATTATTTTGATCAGTCATAACTCATAAGTCAATAGCAAATCAATCACTCGAGACTTTTTTTTAATTACAATGTATAAATTGTTCATATCTCATAAAATAGACAATGTATATATTCATGCATGGACATAATTTTGGAATTAATGGATATAAAACATAACTCATAAGCTCAAACTATTGAAAAAGTAATTAATAACAACTAAAAATTAACAATATAGGATTTATTTGTCAACTACAAAAATGTATACAATTAAAAAATGGATAACCCAAAAACGGATCAATTTATTTAAAAAAAAATAATATTTAAAAACATGATATCCTCAAATCTAATTATTATCGTATCATATACATTAAATCAAAACACTCAATATGATATATTTAAGGATAAGTAGGGAGTCACGAGTCATGTCATATCAAAATTTAGTGGGTGCATGAAAGGAATATAATAATATCAAATGCTTATTATTATTGTGAGAGTTATTCTTCCGTTCATTTGTTCGTTACGCTTTAAAAGGGAGAAGCAACAGTAAATTATTTGGTCCCAACTCAGTGTTATAGTTTCAAAAAATAATTACTTTCCTCCAAAGTTATATGCGAGACTAAATTACTAAACTTTCAATATAATTTTCAGTATATTATTTTGGGTGGAAAACATGTAGATGCTTAGCAGCCTTGCAAGTCGATAATAATAATAATAATAAAATAATATGAACAATTACATTTTATAGTACATTTAAAAATATAATTATAAGAAAAGTGCCCTCATTAAATATTTACATAATTAATATCTTTAAAATTTTATTTTCATTATTATACATATTTATGATTCCTTTAATTATGGGATGTGTTTTAATTCTCAACCATCTCTCCCACAATTTTCTCCTCATCTCTCCCACGATTTTCTCCCACTCCATTTATGTTTACCTTCTTCTTCTCCCTCCCTCCCTCCTCCTCCTCCTCCTCTCCAACCCCTCCCCACCCTCCGCCTCCCCTTCCTCCCGCCTCCCGCCTCCCCTCCTCCCCTCCTCCCCTCCTCCCCTCCTCCCCTCCTCCCGCCTCTGCCCCCCTCCACTACTCCTCCCTCTCCTTCCTCTTCATCCGCCTCCTTTCTCCACCCACCGCCCACGCCCCACCCCCACTCCGCCACCCCCTCCTCCCCCTCCCTCCGCCCCTCTCCTCCTACTCCCCCTCCATCCGCCACCCCCCTCCCTCCGCCTCCCTCCTCCTCCTCCTCCCCCCCCTCCCTCCGCCACCCCTTCATCCTCCCCCTCCCTCCGCCACCCCCTCCTCCTCCTCCCACTGCCCACGCCCCACCCCCTCCCTCTGCCATCGTCGCTCTGTTTCTGCAGTTTTTTTATAATGCAGTTGGTAGCCAAACCTTTATATCAAGGTAACTAATTCTGTTTTATTAAGTTTCCAATTTATTTTGCATGTAATACAGTTGGTAGCCAAACCTTCGTGCAGTTGGTTGCCAAACTTTCAGATCAAGGTAACTAATTCATACTGCAGGTGTGAAGGTAGATTGATTATCTTGGTATAAAAGTTTGATTACCTTGGTATAAAAGTTTGGTTACCTTGGTATAAAGTTTTGGTTACCTTAGTATAAATATGCAGTGTTCTATTTTTTATTTACCAACATGAAATTGGTTGTCAAACTTTTAGACCAAGGTAACCAATTCAATTGTATTTGATTACCAACCCAACCCATTATCTACTATGGGCCGCTTTAAATTAGGAGGATGAGTTAAATTAAGATTTAAAAAATAATTGTTTTTATATTTATAAATAATAATTAAGGTCAGAACACAAACACCTATTTTAGTATACTTTCTTCTCTCAACTATGTTTTTAGATTATGCTCGTTGATCTCTCTCAATGTCCAATAATTATGTGTCCCATTTATTGTACAATAATAACATTGAGCTACTAGCATAGTTGTAGTGTCAATGATTCCAAAGATTAAAAAATTAGTAGTGGCATGACGAAAAAGATCATGTTATCAAATCCTCCACATATATATATATATATATATATATATATATATATATATATATATATATATATATGGGTTATATCCATAGCAATCGGTTGCTGCGAAGCAACTTTTTTTTGATTTGTTGTTGTAGCGGCTGGAACAAAATTTTTTTTTACAACAAACCAAAAAAAAAGTTGCTCCACAACAACCGATTACTGTGGATGGAACCCCATATATATATATATATGAAAAAATATATATATACAGCTGTGTAGTACACAGTCGTCTATGACAACGGTTTTTTGAACTATAGCAACAGTTCACCCGTCACTATAGCTATTCAGGTTTATGATGACGGGTGAACTGTCGCTATAACCTAAAAAACTGTTATCATAGACGAGACTGTATAGTACATATATATAGTCCATATATATATATATATTATCTTAAGCTGAGCTAATGCCTTTGTATTTGTTTCGTCAATATCAATCTGCTAGTATCAATTACGTACCTTCTCTATAAATATAAATAAGAAATGGGGGATGGTTTTGGACAAGTATTTGACTTTTACTGACTATTTAAAAAAATAGTTTTGATCTACTTGGCATGCCATGTGACCAGGACATAACTATCTAATTTAACTCTCCATTATAAAAAGTCGCAGTTAAGGTAAGATTATTGTTTATTAGTCGCTCTGTTACATAAATTTTTTTTAATATAAAATTTGTATATATATTTTTTTGTGTTTATTCCTAAAAAATAATAGACTCTTAGTTTAGTAATGATGGTATAATTATGAAATTATAACGTCTAATTTATTATTATTTTACAGTATTATTAAAAAAAAAAGATGAAACGAAAAAAAAGTCAAATGATAATTTTTTTGTAAAACAATTCAAAATCATTAATAATTAATTTCCATTGCATGCGGCGCCAAATAAAATAAACAGCAAAATTTATAATTCAACAAAAATACAGCAATTGAAGATATGACCGACTAGTCCGGGCATGAATTAAATTTGTAGAAAAAGACAAGTGAACCCATTACCCATGCATGTTAGTTATATATATAGCAGCTATTGTAACAAGTTTTTAGTATGATAATATATATATATATATATATATATATATATATATATAGGGATATGATCCATAGTAAATACTTACTATGGTGGAAATTTGGACAAATAGCATCATATCCGTCCATTTTGTAAATTAAGGGCGCAAATCTAAAAAGGAAATTGTCCTTACGCTAGACGAAATGGCGTATGCTGAAAATTTTCATCTCTCATACGCTACATCAACTAGCGTACTACAAAAAAAAAATATCAAACCCATTTCTCTCACATGCCACCGGTTACTGAGTTGGCAAAAGTGCCATCAAAACCCAGTTCTCTCGCATACCACCAGTTAGTTGAGTTGGCAAAAGTGCCATCAAACCCATTTCTCTCATGCTTTAATTCAAACACTGGTATATGATTTAAACAAATGAGATCGAAATGAAAGTAGGTACCGAGAATGAGCATGGCATCGGGAAGAGCGCCGAGGACGGGAAGAAAGAGGCCGCCGACTATGCCAGGACCGAGAATTTCCAACAACAGATCGCTTCCGCCGGAGAGATAAATAGCAGCTAGGAACATGAAATATCCATAGACAAAGATGAGAAATAAGTTGCCGAATACAGTGGTCGTGCAAGGCAAGAAGCCGTAAGACTGCTCGCAAGCTTCTTCAGATGCGGAAAACGGGTTGAGCCGGATCACCTGTTGGATCCGGAAATCATCGTGGACACCGTCGAATATGAGATCTGAGGAGGTTGTCGTCATAGAGGTTGACGAATGACGATGTGTCGTTGGTGATGAGCCGGCCGGTGGTGAGAGTGGACAGAGAAAAGAGGAGGATGAGAGACAAAATAATGGTGGCTGATAAGTGATAACGAAGTAACCGGTGGTGGAATGTGAACTAGCGTACGCTAGTTGGTGTAGCGTATGGGACTTGGAAATTTTTAGCTTACGCTAGACGAATTGGCGTAAGGGCAATATATGATTTTTAATCCGCGCCTTTAATTTCAAATGAACGGATATGATGCTATTTGCCTAATTTACATTCATAGCAAATATTTGCTATGGATCATATCCCATATATATATATATATATATATATATATATATATATATATGGGAGTTCATCCATAGTAAACGTTTGCTGCAGTAAACAACTTCTCCCTGCCGCTACAGCTTGTAGCGGCTAAGAGGAAAAGGGACTGCCGCTACAAGCTGTAGCGGCAGGGAGAACTTGTTTGCTGCAGCAAACGTTTGCTATGAATGAATTCCCTTTATTATAAAAGATGTATTCCCTTTATAATAAAAGATAAATTTATTTTATAATAAAAGATAAATTTATTTTATAATAAAAGATAAATTTATTTTATTATAAAAGATAAATTTATTTTATAATAAAAGATAAATTTATCTTTTATAATAAAATAAATTTATCTTTTATTATAAAATAAATTTATCTTTTATTCAGACTTATCTCATCATTATCTTTTATTCATACTTATCTTATCATTATATTTTATTTTTACATTATGTATACCTAAAAATAAACTCATTTTTATATTATAGCCATATGGCCCACACTGCCCACACTGCCGCTACAGGCTGTAGCGGCTAAGAGGAAAAGGGACTGCCGCTACAAGCTGTAGCGGCAGGGAGAACTTGTTTACTGCAGCAAACGTTTGCTATGGATGAATTCTCTCTCTCTCTCTCTCTATATATATATATATATATATATATATATATATATATATATATATATATATATATATATATGCTTTACTACTAAACCTAAAATCGATGATTTGAAAGAAAATAAAATCCATAAAACAAACACTCATCATTTAGGTCATCAGTTTAGTGAGCAACCACTGGCGAAACCAAGGGGGCGGGTGGGGGCTGTTGTCACCGGTAGTCGGACGCCGGTAGGGAGGCGGGGCCAGGAGGTGGGCGGAACTAGAAGGGGGCGGGGGCGGGGGCAGCAGCTCCTGTTTGAAGCATGAAAGAAAGACTACAAAAATCGGTTGCATGAGACAAAGGTAACATTTCAGAAGATTGGTGCAACCAAAGTGTGAAAAATCAGTAAGAAATCGTGGGAAATATGAACATGACAGGGAATTGAAATTCGAGACTATTCGCAACACAAATAGTAATGTTTTTTTTTGCAATATATAGAAAAACTTCGCGACCAAATTCCGATAGTTTGTCGCCGCCTACCGGCTGCCGCCCTTCGCCGCCGCCCGCCCTTCGCCGCGGGCCCGTCACGGCTCGTTTTAAAAATTTTGCCCCCTACAAAAAGGTTCTGGTTCCGCCACTGTGAGCAACTGATCTTAATTGATGAAGAAAGTAAAGACGCTTTCAGTGGATGATTTGTTTTTGGAAATTGATATTTTTACATATTAAAACAATATTTTTATATTAGTTTTTCTGACATAAAAATGGGACCCACTCACTACTCATGCGAGGGAAATCCATTATGTATGTAGAAATATTATTTTTTTTAATGTAGAAATATTATTTTTTTTAAATGTGAAAATAACAGTTGATCATGCGCTTCACGGCTGAAAGATGCATCCTGGTATATATGCTGCGACTGAGGAATGAATTGTCAAATTTAGTTAAACAACCGTAAAGGTAACTTATTAGAGTCGTCCAATTTTCTAGTAATATCTGTGTGTGTGTGTGTGTGACGTCCCCAAAATTCGGTATACATCACCCATCTTAGGTCGCTAGATATATGGTACAGAATTCAAATATAACTTACTAATACAACTGTCGTATACAATACGACAAAACATAAACTGTGAGTTTGAATACAAATATTGTCTACTAGAGATTATACAAACTCAAAAGGAGTCCTCATTACAATTATTATCACACTATTTCACAGAATAGTGAGAACTACTAATGCTATCCTCTGGACCATCACTCCGTTCCCCGACTCATCCCAGTTATATTCTCATTTCCTGAAGAGAACAGTGAAAGAAAGAGTGAGCTCAACTAGCCTAGTAAGAAATATTATGACTAAGATAATGCAGAATAAATTATCATTAGTCTCCAACAATGATAAACTGATAAAATATAATAGACATCAAGTTTAACTGCAGCGGAACAAGCAATCCATTAAAAGAGTCAAGTAGAAAATAAAATCTACTATCTTTTATGATTAAAAAGGTTTTTCATCACTGTTATCGCTCAGACTCAGCTTAATAAATATTCCACATCATTGAATCACCCCTGCACTACGGCCAAGGATATTCTTTAGTATCACGACCATAATTATCCATGCACTACGGGCCAAGAATATTTGTGTATTCATTAATGGTCATGATCATGCCAACAACTGTCCATCAATGCACTACGGGCCAACGAGGACTTTTACCACATCATTTGTAATATTACGGTCATGATTACACCGAATAATCCTTGGTCATAATCATACCAAGTCCATCTATGCACTACAGGCCACAGATGACTTTCAATATAATATAAACATGAGGATGATGACAATGATATAAGAATTCAATAAAACAAGTTCAAGAATTAATTTATCCAAGAACTACTAATGTCCAAATTGTCAACATGATACTGCTTTGTAGAGTAAAATTCAAGAATGATCAGAAGAATATTTTCATGAAAAGATACTAGATGAAGCGCAAATATCAAGGATATTCTACTAATTGCATGGAGTATAGAAGTTAAAACTTTAACCAACTGAGTATAATAAAGAATGGAATAACAAAAGAAATCACCATGCATGCGGTACTTCGCATAGACAAGTTATTACAACAGAATACTAAATAACGGAACCAGGTCAGGCGAAATTCGCACCGACAGGATGTTCCAACAAAATAATAAAGTATGGAATAACAACAGAAGTCACCATGCATGCGGTCATTCGCATAGACAGGTTATTCCAACAGAATACTAATAAGGACAGAATCAGGTCCGGCAGTAAAACGCACAGACAAGATATTCCAATAGAATAATAATAAAGACGAAATCAGGTCCGGCGTAAAACGCACAGACAGAATATTCCAACAGAATAATAAAGACGGAATCAGGTCCGGCGTAAAACGCACAGACAGGATATTCCAACAGAATAGTAAAGACGGAATGATAAAAGAATGTCACCAAGTATAGGGTAGACCGCGTATACAGAATATTCCAACAGAATAATAAGCAATAGAATAATAACAGTTCTCTTCATGAATAAAAAAGAATAACACCCCTTACGAATACAACAAATAATATTTCCTACTTTAAGAAGAAGAGTACTGGATATATAAGTAGTGAAGTAGCAGAATACTTTCTTTTTTCTCTCTATAGTTTATCTCTCTAGAGTTCAGTGAATTCGTAAGAAAATAATGAAGGAATGAGCTTCTATTTATAGAAAAATGGACTGCATAGTAACTAACTCATGAACGGTCTAGATTGATTTACTTTAATCTGACGGTCCATATTTAAAGTAAAATCTTTTAAATAAAATATAATATATTCTATTTATAATCTAATAAAATGAATAACTTTATAAAAGATTTTACTATGCAAACACTATGCAGGCACTATGTAAACACTATGCATAATAAATTATGATATACTATAATTATTGTCTAATAAAACAGATAACTTTATAAAAGTATTCTGTTTTATATAAAAAGATTTTACTATACAAAACACTATGCAGACACTATGCAATACTATGCATAATAAAATATAATATATTCTATTTATATAATAACTTTATAAAAGTATTATGTTTTATATAAAAAGATTTTCTGTATTATTACATTAATAATACCAACAAAACTGAGTGACTTATCACGTAAGCATCAATAATCAATACCGTGTGCTACTATGCATGTGACGCCCCCAAAATAGGTCCAATCCAACCAACCCATTTTGAGTCGCTAAATACATGGTACAGAAACAACTACAACTTCATTAATACATTTGTCGTACAAAATAAGACAACACATAAACTGTGAGTTTAAATACAAATATTGCCTTCTAGACAATATCCATACTCAAATAAGTCCTCATTATAATTATTGATACACTATTTCACAAAATAGTGAGGACTACTAAAACAACTTTCTTAAACCATTACTCCACACCCTGACTAGTTTTCGCTATATTCTCGTCTCCTGAGAAGAAAAATAGAACAAAAAGGAAAAGGGTGAGCTCAACTAGCCATGTAAAGAATATTATGACCAAGATAATGTACAAGAAATTATCCTTAGTCTTCAACAGGGAAAAATCTGATAGAATACAATAGAAAACAAATTTTAGATCAACAACTGCAGCGGAAATAACAATTCATTAGAAGAGTTAAGTAGAGAATGAAATCTACTATCATCTATGAATTTAAAAGTCCATCATCCATATTTTATCCCTGTAACATCAATCATTATACATCATAAATCAAATAGTTATCTTTGCACTACAGGCCAAAGATATTCATCTGTTGATCATGTTCATCTCAACACCTGTTCATCTTTGCACTACGGGCCAAAGATATTCATCAATTTGTCATGTTCATCTAAACACCTGTTCATTTTTGCACTACAAGCCAAAGATATTCAGTTATATCATCATTTAGGATTGAAGATGATGAAAAATATTTTAAAGAAAACGAATCCTAGTGAAACAAAAGAACAAGTATTAAGGATTCATACTTTAAATAACCCAAGTTCGAAAATACTTCATAAATAATCAGAGTGGAGTAAAATTCAAGAATGAAGACCAAAATATAGATCCAATCAAAGATAGGAACTATAACAGACAATCTTGGACATAGAAAAGAAAATTTAATTTTTCTGATAATAGTGTCGTATTCGTGAATAGTGCCATATACGTAAATAGTAACTCCGACACCAAAAGATATAAATTTTATAAAAAAAACATCAACATGTTTCGTGAATAGTACTCGTGAATAGTAACTCATGAATAGTAACTCGTGAATAGTAACCCCAACAAGAAAAAGTTTTAAATTTGATAAAAAGTTCAACCAATATTTCGACATAATGATATTGAAGAAATAATATCATTTTTGAATAAAATAACATCCCTTACCTCAAAAAGACAGTACTTTTGACTGGAATACTGGATATAGTGTTGAAGGAAACTTGCACCGTAGAGCAATACTCAAAGCACTAATATACTCACAAAAAACACTCGATATTATAGAGAAAGAAAGAGAGAGAAATCTTTAGTTTCTGGTGTGATTTTCAATTCTAACATAAGCACTCTATTTATAGGAAATTGCTTAGAACACCAAAGCAGAAAATTTAATATAATAATATTATATAAATAAAAAATTTTATGCCAACCTTAGACTTCTGAATTCAGCAACTTAGCATGTGATTAATGAGGCTCACAACATATAAAAAATGTTTTTTATTAAAAAAATATTTAAAACTTCAAAAATTAATTATTTCGGAGCTTCAGGAACTTCAATAATTCATGATAAATAGCCTTTTATCAGAAAATTCGAATCTCACGATTTTTTTAAGAAATTCAATTCTCTACAACTTTTCAGAAGAAAGTTTTTCCAAATTCCAAATAAAAATTGACCGAAATCCACATACGAACAATTTTACAGGCTATAATCAAATTTCAGTCAAGAAATGGGTCCACTAACATGTTTAACATGTTTTAAATAATTTTTGCAATAAAAATACTCTTTCTCCTCATATACTCATATATCCCACATTCATTGTAAAAATATTACCATTATTATATAATATAATAAAATATTATTTTATCAGAAAAGATAAAATATTAATTTTTTAATAATTGTCACTTTAAAACTTTTCTCCATCTATATCCACATAAAATTAATATTTTTCTCATCATATAAATTAATAATTAATTATTCACAAATAATATTACAGAATCACGAGTACTATTCACGAAGCATGATGATTTTTTTATGAAATTTCTATCTTTTAGTGTCGGAGTTACTATTTACGTATACGACACTATTAACGTATACGACACTATTCACGAATACAACACTATTCACAGAAAAATTAAATTTTCTTTTCTGTGTCCAAGATCGTCTATTATGATTCCTATCTTGGATTGGATCTATGTTTTGGTCTTCATTCTTGAATTTTACTCCACTCTGGTTATTTATGAAGTATTTTTGAACTTGGATTGTTTAAAGTACGAATCCTTAATATTTGTTCTTTTGTTTCACTGGATTCGTTTTCTTTAAAATATTTTTTTATCATCCTCAGTCCTAAATGATGATATAACTGAATATCTTTGGCATGTAGTGCAAAGATGAATGATTTTATAATGAATATCTTTAGCCTGTAGTGCAAAGATGAACAGGTGTTTAGATGAACATGACCAACTGGTGAATATCTTTGGCATGTAGTGCAAAGATGAATATTTGATTTATGATGTATATTGATTGATGTTACAGGGATAAAATATCGATGATGGACTTTTAAATTCATAGATGATAGTAGATTTCATTCTCTACTGAACTCTTCTAATGAATTGTTGTTTCCGCTGCAGTTGTTGATCTAAAACTTGTTGTTTATTGTATTCTATCAGATTTTTCCCTGTTGAAGACTAAGGATAATTTGTTCTATGTTATCTTAGTCATAATATTATTTTACTAGGCTAATTGAGCTCACCCTTTTCCTTTTTGTTCTATTTTTTCTTCTCAGGAGACGAGAATATAGCGGGAACTAGTCGGTGTGTGGAGTAATGGTTCATGACAGTTGTTTTAGTAATCCTCACTATTTTATAAAATAGTGTAGTAATAATTGTAATGAGGACTTATTTGAGTGTGGATATTGTCTAGAAGACAATATTTGTATTTAAACTCAGAGTTTATGTGTTGTCGTATTTTGCACGACAATTGTATTAATGAAGTTGTAGTTGTTTATGTACCATGTATTTGGTGACTCGGAATAGGTTGGTTGGATTGGACTTATTTTGGGGGCGTCACAATAATTATTGAAACAACAGTAATATAAAATATCAACGCAACAATTATTTAATCAATAAAATAAAATATTGAACAGTAATTACTGTAACAATTATTGAGTAGTGCCTTCTTACGTAAGAATCAATAATTGGTGCAATACCGTGTGCTACTGTGCAACAACGCGTATTACTATGTTTTAACCACCGGGTATTCCAACAGTATTAACAGTAACAACTGCGCCATTATTTATAAATAACTTATACTTGTCGTTTTCTTCATCCAATCACTTTCTATTATGGGCCCACACAAGGCTGTGCTGTCGTACGAATATTTCCCGACAGTAAGAATATTCCACGACCAAACGAATATTCTCCGACAACAATGAGTATTTTATAACCACTTGCTTATTTAAAAATATTTGCGCATTTCACCCATAATTAACCACATTAATCAAATCAACCCTTACTATTTCAAAATAATAAATAAAAGAAATTCTATTTTTATTTTAAAAAAAATTCAGGGTCTTACAATGCAACCATGCGTATTACTGTACTTTTAACACCGGGTGTTTCTACAGTTAACGGTAAAATTTCTGTCGTTATTTTCATAAAATATTTTTATCGTTTTCTCAATCCGATAATAATTTCGTTGTGGGGTCCACCAATGATTGTGCCGTTGTACGAATATTTCCTGTTAAAACAAATATTTTATGACCAATCGAATATTATATAACAACTTGCGTACTTTGCAAAATTTATAAATATTACCCACAACTATAACATTATATCAATTTCACTCCATAATATTCAAAAATAATATTTATAGAAAATTCTTCTTTATTCAAAAAGTTGGGGTTTTACAATATATATATATACGGTCCGGATTAAGTGCATACCCCTTATCTTACTCATCCATGCTCACCCCCCTTTAGGCGACAGTTTCGGTCATACAACCGTTGCCTATACTTTTAGCGACGATATATGTTGTCCGTCGCTAAAAGTATAGGCAACGGTTGTATGACCGAAACCGTCGCCTAAAGGGGGTGAGCACGGGTGAGTAAGATAAGGGGTATGCACTTGATCCTTGTTCTCTCTCTCTCTCTCTCTCTATATATATATATATATATATATATATATATATATATACACGAAAAGATCTTAAGTTCACCCTTATTGAGCTCACCCCGAGCTCACCCTGCATTTTTTTTAATAAAAAAAACATAACTAATAAAAAATGTATAATAATTTTTGGAATTGAAATTTTTTTTAAGAAAAGTATTTTGGGTGTGATTTGGGTATATATAACAAAACAGTGTTGTACAGTCTATGGATATGGGCTTATGTTATTCAAATAATGATAATCATAAATTAGTTGGATATGCTGATGCAGGATATCTATCTGATCCACATAAAGGTCGATCTCAAACAGGTTATCTTTTTAAGTGTGGTGATACTGCTATATCATGGAAATCTACAAAGCAAACATTAGTTGCCACTTCATCTAATTATGCTGAAATACTTGCAATCTATGAAGGAAGCCGAGAATGTGTGTGGTTGAGATCAATGACTCAACATATTCGTGAACGTGCGGTTTATCCTCCAGCAGAGGAACTCCAACCACTTTGTATGAAGACAATGCTGCATGTATAGCTCAATTAAAAGGAGGATACATCAAAGGAGATAGAACAAAGCATATCTCACCAAAATTCTTTTTCATGCATGACCTTGATAAGTGTGGTGACATTGATGTTCAGCAAATTCGCTCAAAAGATAATATAGCAGATTTGTTCACCAAAGCATTACCAACTGCAACGTTTGAAGGACTGCGTCGCAATATTGGAATGCGACAAGACAACTGAAGGATTTAAGGATACATTCATGAGGGGGAGTCAATACGCGTTGCACTCTTTTTTTCCTTAACCAAGGTTTTTTCCCATTGGATTTTTCCTGGTAAGATTTTTAATGAGGCAACTTTCAATGCATATAGTTATACAATAGACATTCAAGGGGGAGTGTTATCAAATTATGACTAGATTCATAATATAATGGATGTCTAAATACATGCAACTCCCATAAGTTTTGTAACTCATGACTCTTTAGTTTTGTAACTTACTAGGAGTATTGATGATCTTACTTCTATAAATATGACAATTGTAAAGTGATGGATTAAGAGAAAAAGATTATGAAAATACTCTCTTTGTTCTTGATGTCTTTGTTCTCTTGATTTTAGCAATAATTTATAACAAATTTTAAGTTGTTTAAAACTCGACAAACAACTTGATTGGTTTAACTTTTAAATGTATTTAAACACAACGAGTCGAAGGCCAATTTTCAAACTCTAAAGTGTAAACGTCATGAGAAACAATTGTCAGTTTTCAAAACTGAAAATCAACTTAACCGTATTGACAAATTGTCACACGTCAGCCAGTTGTCTAGAGAAGCGTTATAGCACGCCAACGTGTCACAGTTCTATCCAGATGGAACGCACAGTTGGCAATTACTCTTTGTATGGCCATCTCCATTACCTTTGACTTTTTAAAACTCACTCACCCCCACACGCTTCGCCTCCTCAACGAATATGACTTTTAAAAATCTCTTGTCAACTCCCCTTCTCCCGCATCAAATAGACCGCCCACACTACCAACATTTAAATTAATCACCACAATATCAAATAAATATTCTTTTTCATAAAAGTCAACTCCTCTCATTTATTTTCTCCTCGTCTTTTTTATCCCTTTACACTTTCTCTCTCTTCAAAAACTAAACAAAAACAATACCATTCCACCTGCACTTGAACGAACAATCATCTTTTTTTTTCTTCTCTCTTTCTTCCCCTGTATTGAATGGGCAACGGTATAGGAAGATTGAACCTCTGCTTCGCCGGAGACGCCGGTGAAATCTCCCGCCGACGCCATGATATCGCAATTTATCTATCTGATCCACTAGATGAGGGATTAGGCCACTCTTTCTGCTACATCCGTCAAGACCCATCTCGTCTCTCTACTTCTAAAGTCTACTCCGACTATTTACCGGCGCCGTTCCGGACCATCTCCGGTGCTTCCATTAGCGCCAACACTTTCACGCCTCTTTCCACATCATTGATTGACCCGTTCCTGTACAGCAATTCCACCCTCGATAAGGCCTCTTCTTTTGAAAGCTCTGATTCCTTCGCCGCGATTCCTCTCCAACCGATTCCCCGGAATTCTATTTCATCGGTTCGTTCAGGTCCAGTTGCTCACAGCTCCGGTATGGTATTCGGCTCCGGACCTATTGAAAGAGGGTTCTTATCCGGCCCGATTGAGCGCAGTTTCATATCTGGTCCATTAGAGAATCAGTCAGAACAGTTACTGAGGTACAGACCCAAATCCAAGAAATGGGCTTTCATGAAAATTATCAAGCGAGCGATATCAAAATCGAATCTTTTGCCAGTTGGAGGGGTAGGGGCTAAAGAAGTTAAATGGTCGAATAATGGGTCTGACAAGAATATTGAGAATGTTACAGTAAATAGTGGTGGGAATAATAATAACAATTTGAGCAGTCAAGTGAGCTTAGTTGATGACGAGGATGATGATCATGAATTCTTTGAGAATCAAAATGTTCAGTGGGCACAAGGGAAGGCGGGTGAGGACCGTGTTCATGTGGTGATATCAGAAGAAGATGGTTGGGTTTTTGTTGGGATTTATGATGGGTTTAACGGCCCTGATGCTACTGATTATCTTCTTAGTAATCTTTATTCTAATGTTTACAAGGAGCTGAAGGGGTTACTTTGGAATGACAAATCCGATTTTGTTGGTAATGAAAATTTGGCTTCAGCAAAGGAAAATGAATTCGAAGAGAGTTGTGCATGTGGGGAAGGGGATTTGAAGAGAAAGAGGGATGATCAGGATTCCAAGAAATGGGAGGAGAAAGAGAGGTGGAATTATGAAAGGGAGATGGATATGGATAGATTAGAGCCATTGGATTTGAGCAATTCTGGTTCAAATGGAGTAGCAAATACTCCTGTTAACCATTCAGATGTCTTAAGAGCACTTGCAGAGGCCTTGAGAAAAACAGAGGAGGCATATTTGGAAATTGCAGATATGATGGTTATGGAAAATCCTGAATTAGCTTTGATGGGGTCTTGTGTTTTGGTGATGTTGATGAAGGGTGATGATGTTTACTTGATGAATGTTGGGGATAGTAGAGCTGTTTTAGCTCAAAAGGTCGACTTGGAGAGGATAACTGAGGAAAGTTTGGGTGATCTTGAAAGATTTGATGTTGATGAATTCGGCAGTTTTACAAGCTTGGCTTCTTCTCAGCTAACCATTGATCACAGTACATCGGTGGAAGAGGTGACATTTTATACAAAGTTTTGCTTCTAGTGGTTTAAGTTTGTTGCTTCTATCTAGTAATTTGTTTCTTTATGTTCCGATTCAAAGGTCTAATTTTATGGATTTTAAACCTTCAGGAAGTTCGAAGGATTAAAAACGAGCACCGAGATGATTCTTCAGCAGTGATGAAGGATCGGGTGAAAGGTTCGTTGAAGGTTACTCGAGCTTTTGGGGCTGGTTTTCTCAAACAGGTACTCTAGGTTTTGAGCTTACATCTGTTTATGCTTTTTAATTATCTCAACAACCGAAACGTACAATCTTGCTTGTGATTAAGCTGTCAGCATCTCTGGATATAGAACCATCTTTTGGTTATTAACTAGGAAGTGGATGCATGAGTTTATAGTTAGAAATCTCTATATAATGTGCCACAATATCTTAGTTTTTCATCCCATTGGGAAAATTTAGTCCTTATAGTTTCTGTTTTTGGTGCCATAAATTATTGAACTTAGTTCTTGGGATTTCAAATATCTGCATAATGCTTGCTTATAAAGGGGAAATGTTTAGTTAATGTGAGTGGGTTGGATTTTGCAGCCGAAATGGAATAATGCTCTACTAGAGATGTTCAGAATCGACTACGTAGGGAATTCCCCTTACATTAGCTGTTCCCCGTGGCTACATCACCACAAACTCGGTCCAAAAGACAGATTCTTGATTTTATCATCTGATGGACTCTACCAATACTTGACAAATAAAGAAGCAGTCTCTGAAGTTGAAACGTTCATAGCCTTGTTCCCTGAGGGAGACCCAGCACAACATCTTGTCGAAGAAGTACTGTTTCGTGCTGCTAAAAAAGCTGGTAAGAAGATCATTCATTGATTGATTGCAGAATTTAAATTACGTACAAACTTGTAAATCTTGTGATATGTATTACTACTACTACAGGATTGGATTTCCACGAGTTGCTTGACATCCCACAAGGAGACCGACGGAAGTACCATGATGATGTGTCAATTATCATTATTTCATTTGAAGGAAGGATATGGCGTTCATCGGTGTAAATTAATACTCCATAATTTTTTACATAAAACACTTGGAAGAGATATATGGAACACAGCCATCCAGCTATTCCTCCTTCCTTTCGTGTGTATATTATTATTATTTTACAGTAGAAGAAGTGCTTTGAGGTGAAAATGAGGGAAGGGGTTAGCATGAAGTTAATTTTTGGATAAGTCGGTAAATTGGCCAATAGAGTATGACACGCAGGACGTTGCTGTATGTGTGTCACCATTCTATATCGGCCAATTGACCAACTTATCAAAAATATAAACTTGATGTCCGAAAATGAGAGTCTGTTGTCAGTAGCATAATTAATGTGTTAAGACACTGCATTATGTGATGCATGGGTAATCCTTGTTGAGGGCAGGGTTTACAAATTTCCCAACAGAACAGAGGTACTTACTGTCCGTCCATTAGAAGAACTAATCAAAGGTTTATTCATTTATTAATTATATAATTGTTGTTTGCATGTGGCCCATTTTTGTACGTACGTACGTACGTCGTACGTACTATATATATATATAAAATATAAAATATATATTCTCCTTTTCTTTGCAAGTTGTGATACAAAATATATCAAAACCGAACTAATTCCTCTGACTTGTTGAGTTTCAAATGCTTGTACTCCAATATTCTAGCTGCTTTTGGTGCCTAATTGTTACTTATTTTTTCACCTAATCAACCAAATGATGCTTGTTGGAAAGCACGTCAACCACTCCAATATCTAATTAGTTAGAAAACTGTAACAGTTTATTTATATTATGGCTAATTATTTTTTAGGTTTTAGTAAATTGAAAAGATTATCAAAATCATGTTTATGTCAAAAGTCTAGTCACAGTCATTTCGTTCCAATACATTTAAAAACCCAAGTTTTGTTTAACATTAACTACAAATATAGTTACGACGATGATGTGTTTAATAATAAGAAATGACATATAAAAAATTTCATGTTTTTGGGTAGTTTTAGAGAAATATATGTAATTTTAATTTTAGTACAGACTAAAAATAAAAAATACTCTAATTTTTTTATTTAAAAAAACCCCGAAGAAGGTAGTAGTAGCATATGATATGACGGAGTAGTAGCTATCGTTTTCTTAATTTAAACTAAAAATGGCTTGGCACTTCACGTGAGTTTTGTATGTTTAGGTTTAGGGTATGAATATGAATATGAATATGATAGATACGCAGAGCAGACTATTCATAAATGCAGTTAGTTTCCGGACACTCAACAATAAATCCTATAGTAATAAAATAAAAAATCGCCATTTATTTATTTTTTCTGTCTCTCAATCAATATCTTACCCCATTTTCATGTGAATGGAATTTTTATAATTCCACAATTATATACTACTACATAAGTAATTTTGTTTTTACTTTTAATAAATCTATTTTAATCATCAAAACTCTATTATTTAGTATATATGAAACTAATAATAATAATAATAATAATAATAAAATTTAAGACTTTTGACATATTGACAATTAATAAGGCAGGTACCATTACCAAAACAGAAATTATAAAGTCCAGTTTTATTAACCCTTTAACGCGTTTTTGGCTATGATTCCGCAATTACATCTAAACTAATTTTCCAACTGAGAGCTGGAGATCAGACTTTTGGGACACACACACACACACACACACACACACACACACACACACATATATATATATATATCATGTATGTAATGTATATATTGAAAGAAGAAAGAATTAAAGTCAACCCTCGTGACATAAACTATTGATCAAATCTCAACCAAGTCTATTTGATGAAGATTATAGATGGTTTTCAACTGGTATCATTTTTTTTTTATTTTAAAAAAAAATTCAAGAGTTTAGAAATTAATATGTACCGGTACTACTCCTTGTTTGGATGATGATGATGATGATGTAAATAAGAGTAGGTTTAGAATAAATGATCGAAGTGAAGCAGTGGTGTTATATGTACTACGTACTACCAACAAGAACAGGTACAGATTCAAGAATTTAATGAACACTAATTAATACTAGTAGTAGTACTTATTTCCTTGAACATGAGTAACATCTCTCGTGAACCAACGATTCAAATTTTAAATGGGAAAAGGGTCAAAAAAAAAAAAAAAACTCCTGATGTTTACCCCAATGTCTCATTTGTATTCTAAACTAATTTTTTTTTAAATGCACCCTTAACGTTACATTTTTGGGTCATCCGTGCCCCTGCCGTTAACAAAAGACAAACAGGGTTAAAATTTGATGACGTGACATACTTAAATATAAAATATATTCTAAATAAAACAATATATATCATTTAATCAAAACAAAAAATACTAAAATTCAAAATAAAAAAGCATAACATATTTACATCATTTAATCAAAATAATAAAATTCAAATTATTTTGTCAACTAATCAAAACAACTAATTAAATAAAATAAGTTGTATAACATATTTACATCATTTAATCAAAATACTAAAATTACTAAAATCATAATACTAAATAATATTTTTAAAATTCAAAAACTGGAGTATTATGATTATTTTAGTAATTTTTAATATTAATCTTTAAAATCATATCAATTTAAAAATATTATGATGTAATTTGAATTTTTAATATATACATTTTTTAAAATATTATTACATCATCAAATTATTTATATTATTTATAACATATATAGATTATGTATAGATTATTACATCATCAAATTTTTATATAGTTTAAAAATATTATTTAGTATTATGATTTTAGTAATTTAAAATTTTTTATATCAAATAGTATTTAGTATTATGATTTTAGTATTTTAATGATGTAATTTGAATTTTTGCTGTTTTGATTAATTAACTAAATAATTTAAATTTTAGTATTTTAGTATTTTTTTTAAATTAGTATTTTAGTATTTTTAAATTAGTATTTGATGTAAATATGTTATGTTTTAAATTTTAGTATTTTGATTAATTGATGTAACTATGTTATACAACTTATTTTATTTAATTAGTTGTTTTGATTAGTTAACAAAATAATTTGAATTTTATTATTTTGAATAAATGATGTAAATATGTTATGCTTTTTTATTTTGAATTTTAGTATTTTTTGTTTTGATTAAATGATATATATTGTTTTATTTAGAATATATTTTATATTTAAGCCTGCCACGTCATCACATTTTAACCCCGTTTGTCTTTTGTTAACGGCAGGGGCATAGATAACCCAAAAATATAACGTTAAGGGTACTTTTGAAGAAAAAAAATTAGATTAGAATGCAAATGAGACATTGCGGTAAATATCAGAAATTTTTTTGACCCTTTGCCCAATTTTAAATTAAATTCCAAATGAAGTAGCGGTTGGTTTTGGTTTTTGGGATTGTGTCACTTAGTACTCCCTCGGTTGTTTTTTTAGAAGAAAAAATTTGTTTTAATTTATTTGTCGTTTATAACTTTCTAAGAAAATAAATTATTTATTTTTTTATATTACCCCTAACTTCTCTCATTCTCTTAATAAATTTTCTCTCTTGTATTAAAGTTTTCTTTTGTGTTGTTTCTGAGTTTTTAATGGAAAATGATAAAAAATTTAAAATTGAGGACATGAGTTGTAATTTAAAATTTATTATATTAAAAGTTGAGGATAATATGGGAATTATAAAAATATTTCTTATTCTAATTTCTTTTTTGGACGGAAAACTTTGGCAGGAAAAGTGGCCAAGTTTTCTATCCATTTCTTTTCTTTTCCGTTTATTAAAAAACTCAGAAACATAAGAATTGGAAAGAAAACTTAAATTTTTCAGTCCATTTCTTTTCTTTTCTGTCCATTTTAAAACTCAGAAACAGAACGTAATAGTTTTCAACTTTCCATAAAAGGGTAGTACGTGATGAAATTTCATACAAATTTTAATTTTTAAATGATAGTATTAAATGACTTTCTTAATTCATGTGTTAAAAAGACAGTTATTATGAGTATAATTATATATGTTAGTTGGGCAGTGATGGTTTTCTCAACCAACACCCAATCTCTAATAAATTGGATATTACTCCTCCTCCTCCTCCATGTCTTCTGGGTAGGGGAGGGGTAATGAGTGAGTTGAGACAGAGAGAGATTTAATACATAATCTAAAAAAAGGTTATAGGTTAAAGAGATTTTATGTTATTTTAATTATCCCAAGTAAGTAAGGTTGGTTTGGTACACGTACGAAATGAAAATTTCATACAGTACAATAGTCTACCTAATATAATAAAGTAGGTATTAATTAGTAACTCAAATGAAATGGGAACAGAGAGAATCAGTTTGTCTTGCCGCCGGCCGGGTGTTGGAGAAGAATTGGAAAAGTGGGATATTGTTTGTTTGAATTATATATGGATGGGTTAAGTTCAGATGACCACCTGTGGTTTAAGCGGTTTTCCACTTAACCACCTGTGGTCCGTAAACCTACATTTAAACACTCGTCCTTTTGAGGTGAAGTGAAAAACAGCTTTCCGTCTTAACTCTGTTACTTTATTTGGCTAAAGACTTTATTACCCTTCATATATATAATTGAAAACGACAGATGCGTAGGGGGTTTTGTCTCATTTCATTTCAAATCGATTTCTAGGGCTAGAGAACGAGCGATCGTGGTGATCTCTAGGGCTAGAGAGGCGAGAGAAATTTTGTGTGGGTTTATTGTGTTCGTGGGGGATCTTCGTTCGTGGTGGGTCTGTGATACTGAATTTGGTGCCAATTTAGGTAATTTTTTCCTTGTCTGATATATATATGTACTTTGTTTTTAATTGTGAGTTGTTTGTTGTATATGCATGCATGTTTTGTGGATGAATTAGTTAGTATATTTGGTGTTGGATAAAGTATGCTCACTATTATGATCCCTCTTTCTTTAATTCTATTTTTGTCCCCCTCTGTCTGCCTTTTGTCTGCCACTGACATTGGTCCCCTTATTGTCATAGTTGTTATAAAGTATTGTATGTTATTCAAACATTTCTCCTTCATTTCTTTAATGCAGAATGTCTATCAGAATTGTTTTTCATTATGGTGGGAAGTTTGTTAAAGATCCAGTACATAAGTATGTTGGGGGTAGTGAAGACATAGTAGAGACTGTTGGGTTGGATTACCTTTCTTTGCTTAGTATACATGAATACTATTCTACCTTATGCACATTTTCAAATTTGAATATTTATTATCTTGTACCTGGATATGAAGTTTGGGAGGGTGGGGCATTATTGATGCAAAATGACAAAGATGTCATTGATATGATTGATTTCTTAGTTAATGCTGAGAGTGAGGAGGTGCATATTTATGGACAAGAAATGGAGGGCCCCTTAAGAGTTGTTAGGCCAGAAGAAGTTGAAAATGAACCCATTAGATATATTTGTGGTTTGACAACTGATAACATGAACCAAAGTGAAAATGAAAATGACTTTGGACTTCAAAGTGAACCAACTGATAACATTAACCAAAGTGGGAGTACTGATAAAGGGAAACAAAAAGAAGAAGATAAAGGGCAGCACAAAGAAACAGACAAGGGAAAAGGTAAACAAACTAGAAAGGCTAAAAAACAAACAAAACATACAAAGGAAAACAGTAAAAAACAAGCTGAAAATGATAATGGGGAAGAAGAGCATCCACCATGGATGGATGAGGATCTAGAGGGTCCTGGGGATGATGATATATTCGAAGAAGGCCCAAAAAAACAGATGAACCAAAGGTGAACATGAATGATGTATTTGTAGAGGATTGGTGGAGTGATGGTGATGATGGAGAAGGGAAAGATTCATTAAGGAGAAAGTTTGTTCTGTCAGATGATGAGGACAATTTAGAAGGGGATGGATGTATGGAGTTTAATGAGGCAACTGATATGGGTAAGATAGAATTTGAGATTGGAATGGAATTTGGAAATCATGAAATTTTTAGACAAGCATTAGTTGAATTTTCTGTTAAAGGGGGGTTTGATATAAAGTATATTCAAAATGACAAGAAAAGAATAACTGCTAAGTGTAAAGATGAAAATTGTAAATGGAGGATTCATGCATCAGTCAAACAGGGTGAACAAACTTTTAAGATAAAATCTTTGGGGGGGGACCATACATGTGCTGGACAGGATAAGAATCATCTTGTTGACAGTAGATACTTGGCCAAAAAATATATGTATGACTTGATAGATAATCCTAAGTGGGATTTGCAGGCATGGAAGAAGAAGGCACAAAAAGAATGTAACTCAACTCTAAGTAAATCATCCCTATATAGAGCAAAAAGAAAGGCTTTAATACATATGCAAGGTGATGTAGGAGAGCAGTATAACAGGCTTAATGATTATGTGGAGACAGTCAAACAGTTTAATCCAGGAACAGTCTTCAAATTTTGTAGTGAGGGTCTAGATGACAGGCCTGGTTCACTACCTGTTTTTCAGAGACTTTATATGAGGCTTGCTGCTTCTAAACATGGATTCCTAGTTGGGTGTAGACCTATTATAGGCCTAGATGGGTGTTTTTTAAAGGGGGGTTTTTGGAGGGCAGCTACTGAGTGCTATAGGCAGAGATGCTAATGACAACATATTTCCCATTGCAGTTGCTGTTGTTGAAATTGAATGTAAAGATAGTTGGCAGTGGTTTCTTACTCAGCTTTTAGATGACATAGATGAAAATGAAACAAGGAATTATGTTTTCATTTCTGATAGGCAGAAGGGGCTAGTAGAGGTGTTCAATACAATGTTACCCAACAATGAACACAGATTTTGTGTAAAGCATTTGTACAACAACTTTAAAATTAAGTTTAGGGGGAAGCTGCTTAGAGATTTGTTCTGGAATGCAGCTAGTTGTGGTGACATGGCCTCATTTGAAGCAGCCATGAAGGAGGTGCACAAAGCAGATGCAGAAGCAGCTAAGTGGTTAATGGCTGTTGGGCCAAAATTTTGGGTCAGGTCTCATTTTACCCACCACTGTAAGTGTGATGTAGTAGTGAACAACATGAATGAGTCATAGAATAGTTACATCTTGGAGGCAAGAGATAAAGGTATAATAAATATGCTAGAGTGGATAAGAAAGAAATTAATGGTTAGGTTTCAAGTAAAAAGGGAAAGTATGGCCAAGTATGTGGGGTCACTTGGGCCTAGAATTCAGAGAAAATTGGAACTGATTAAGAAAGCTAGTAGGGGATGCACTGCTTTGAAGTCTGGGCCTGGGGAATTTGAAGTAGAAGTTGATAACAGAACATGGGTTGTTAATTTGACAGCTTTGACTTGTGGTTGTAACATGTGGCAGCTTAGTGGGATTCCATGCAGACATGCTGTGTCTGCAATATGGGCAAATAGGGAGCAACCAGAGGTGTATTGCCATCAATGTTATAGCAAGGATGTATACTTGAACACATACAACTTTGTCATAAAGCCCGTGCCAAGTCACCATGAATGGGTTCACTCCAATTTTGCTAAGATTCAGCCTCCACACTATCATAAGCCCACTGGCAGACCAAGGAAACTCAGAAGAAAGGCTGAAGATGAACCAAAAAATCAACATAAAGCAACAAGAAAAGGTGGCACTGTGACATGTGCAAGGTGTTTAACACTTGGGCATAATAGCAGGGCATGTTCATTGCCTTTTCATCCTGCATCAAGAATGAACAAGGTATATTCTTTATGTGTTCCATACAGTCCAACTGTCTTTTTAACTCTTATTTATAACTGTCAAACATGTTTTGATTTTCAGACAAATAATAAGGAGTCAACTGCACAGTCAACAAAGTCAGACATTCCTACAAGACATCCTGCTAAGGTACATTTTCATGGTTATAAACAGTTTTCAGTTATAAACTGCTAAGGCTACTGACTTGTAACATTTCAGACTATAGGACAGTCAAGTCAAGGAACTGCTAATGCTACAACCACTTCAAAAATACCTAATCAACCCACATCAAGCTCTCAACCTAATCAGCCTACGAGGACTAGGCCTAACATAAAGATGGGAGCCATAAAGAGCAAGAAAGGAAAATCACCAAAAAAAGGAGGATTGGGGGGATTAAGGCTCTAATGTTTGAATGTTATCTGTTTTTGACTTATAACTGTTTTTGACAAGTGAAAATTGTGTATACTTTGACCAACAGTTAGTTTTTGAATGGGTAGTTTTTGAATTATGTTTGCTAGTTGGATATTATGTAACAGAGTTGGAATGTAACTCTTTAATGTTTGAATGAGTAGTTTTTGGATTATGTTTTATACTTGGAAATTATGTAACAGACTTGGAATGTAACTCTTTAATGTTTAATGTCACAGACTTGGATCATGTTTTAAGTTTTTGCATAATTTTACACCTTGTTTGACAGTAATATTTCACACCTTGTTATACAGTTTAAACATTACCATTAAACAGTTTATAAGTCAAAAACAGTTTATACACACCTTATTATACAGTTTATACATTACCTTTTCATTCACACCTTGTTATACAGTTTATACATTACCACACCTTGTTGCTAAGCTTATACATTGACAGTTTATACATTCCATTAAACATTGCACATTACCATTAAACATTGAACATTACCATTAAACATTAAACATCACCATTAAACATTACCATTAAATAGTGAACATTACCATTAAACATTACCATTAAACAGTGAACATTACCATTAAACATTAACATTAAACATTACATCATAGTTGGTAGGTCTCCTAAATTACCATTAGTTTATACATTCATTTGTTACTAATAAAATACATCATAACTGACATGCAATACAACACAAGTCCAACAACAATTATCATCTTCACATTACTTTCAACAACTATCATCCTACTTGGTATGTTATTCAGCTCACACGAACACTTGTATTTTGTTCCACTCACCAATGTCCCCATTCTGTCATTGTCTTCATTGGGGCCACTGACTATTCCACCTGAGTTTGTTGTAGAAGGCAAGCACCATGCCCAAAACTCACAATCATCGCATACAAAATATAATCTCCCCTTCGATGGTTTGTTCGAGTCAACAATTCTTACACTTGCTTTTTTCCCACATTTACATCGCTTAGGTATGTAGCGCAACTCACCATTCATCCTTCCTACATCATTGCTTGACGAAGACATGACTCCTGATTCACATAAACAACAGGAATAGTAATATCAAAGAGTAGACCATAAATATATATATATATATATATATATATTATTTCCATGGTTAAATTGCTTTTTGCTATAATCTAATATATAGTTTTCAGTTAAAATAGTTCTTTTAGAACTTTTATCAAACAGATGATAGGCATAGTTTTAGGTTATTAATTTCATAACCATTGTTTACAATAACAACCAATAACAACATCCTTATTACTCCACAACCATACATATCTCCTTAAACCTAATTTTCATACATAACAGTAGCATTCGGCTAAGAAAATAGCAACAGTAGCAACTAAAAGGACAAACAGTCCTTCAAGTTCAGATCGAGCCATTCGGCTATGAAAGTCCTTTTCTTAACAATGATGGAGTGAAAAGGGAATGAAAGGGGATTGGAAAACTTACCTTCAGAAATTACAATTAATGGTTGTTGCTCAATTCTTTCTCTTTTATCAGCCGGATTCCTTTTCCTTCTCTCACTATGTGCTACGGTTTTTGGAGCTTGAAGAGGTAGCTTTCAATTTCTTCTGCCATGGAGCTTAAATAGCTGAAATGGGAAGAAAAAATGATTCGATCTACTCTTACAAGCCAACAAACAGGAAGAAGAATGGGTATTTATGACATTTTAAAGTTGTTTTTGATCGACACAGCCCCTACTCACGCGTTTTAGGCGTTTGACATACACGCACAGTTAATTCGGATGGAAAAGATAACTTTTTCACTTCACCTCAAAAGGACGAGTGTTTAAATGTAGGTTTACGGACCACAGGTGGTTAAGTGGAAAACCGCTTAAACCACAGGTGGTCATCTGAACTTAACCCTATATGGATTTGACGGAGGAGAGGAGACGAGAGGGTGGGTTGAAAACTTGGCTTAAAGTCAAACAACACTACGTATGTATGTGTACGCTACGAGTCTGTCTGTCTTTGCATGTGTTGTTTTCGTGTTCAAAGCGAGTAGAGTGTTTTCAATTGTACCACAAAATCTTGCAACTCCATCAACCGAACCTAAAAGTCTCTAGCTAGGAGGAAGTACGTAGTAAATAGGAGAACTAGAGAATAACTAGGGTTAAGTTCAGATGACCACCTGGGGTTTGGGCGGTTTTCCACTTAACCACCTGTAGTCAGTAAACCTACATTTAAACACCCGACCTTTTGAGTTGAAGTGAAAACGTTACATTTTTCATCCAATTTAACCGTGCGTGTAAGTCAAACGCGAAAAGCGCGTGAGAAAGAACTATAACAGTCAAAAAAGATAGTTAAATGTCCGAATTACCCTTCATCTTCCTCAAACCTCATTCATCTCTCTCTTTTCTCACTCCATGCGTCCTCCCTCTCAAAACTGACGAGAACATTCTAACTCCTTTATTCCCCTAATCGATTCCCCCACAGCCCCTCTCTCTCCTCACTCAATCCTTTTCTCAGATCTGCAAGATAAAAGGGCGAGATTCGGATCAGGGATCGAGTCCTGCGATCCACCGTAGCCGTAGGAGTGGTGGGGATCGGTCGCCTTTCAATCCGGTCATCGTTCTCCGTGGAACCACCGAAACGGTGCTTCTGAACCGGCTGCCGCCACCGGAGAAGACAGAGGAGGGTTCGAGCTGTATTATGATGATGGAGCTGGGTCGGTTTTGAGACCGTTACCGGCGACTATGTCGGAGTTTTTGTTAGGGTCGGGTTTTGACCGCCTTTTAGATCAATTATCTCAAATTGAAGCGAACGGACTTGGGCGAATGGATCATCCACCAGCGTCAAAAGCTGCAATTGAGTCAATACTGACTATTGAGATTGACGGTGACCATGTGGCTACTGAATTACACTGTGTTGTTTGCAAAGAAGCTTTTGAATTCGGAACAGAAGCTCGCGAAAGGAGGGGAGGTTTAACCATTTGGAGGCTACCCGGAGGTGGGTTTGCGGTGGGGAGGTTTTCCGGTGGGAGAATAGGAGGGGAGAGAGAGCTTCCTGTTGTTTATACAGAGAGGATGGTGGGATTAATAATAATGCGGTTCCAAGGAGGATTTCGTGGGCATCAAGGAGTGTTGCTAGGGAAAGTGGGGGTTCCTCACCACAGATTGAAGGAGTGTTGCTTCCACCGCCACTTCTAACGCATCTGTACAAAGACGAAGGAGTTCTAGAGCAGCTTTGCACCGTGAAAATGTAATGAATGTTCTGATGGCAAGCGGTAAAATCACTTCTTTTACAAGATATAACAATTGTAATGAATGTTCTGTATGGTTTCTGTACTAGATACATGTTTGGGTTTGGAACATGTTTATTCTACTTCAAACTTGCTTGTGTACCCGCCGCCTTCCATTGTGTCAGCCTCTTCATCTTTATCAGTTGACTGGAGTCTTGCAGCCCCTGAATGTTTATGATCTTCAGAATTTATTGAATTTGTTTTCTTGTAATTTTTTGCTCCATCTTGATTTATTTCTGAATTGTCCTGATTTTCAACATGCTGCCCATATGAGTTCCTTGAATTGGGTTCTTTGATTATATCTGAAAACAGAGTCAAAGAGCAATTACATGAATTGCTGTTCAGAAACAATTTAAATTGTTTATCTCAATTCGTTAATTAGGTATATGATTGTGCTTGAATATTAGTTTTTGGGTATTATTTCTCTGTTTCAGATCTTCTTTCCCTTCTTGTTGTTTTGATTATTGGAAAGTTGAACGTAGAAGGTGCAATTGTGTTTCTTTCTATTTATGTTGTTGAACGTAGGAGGGTAATTAAGTCTATATACAATTTAACTAACAGAGTTATGACAGAAAGCACTTTTTCACTTCACCTCAAAAGGTCGGGTGTTTAAATGTAGGTTTACTGACTACAGGTGGTTAAGTGGAAAACCGCCCAAACCCCAGGTGGTCATCTGAACTTAACCCGAATAACTAAGATAGATATACTTTTGAATACGTGGCTGCTATGCACACACACATTAAAAGAATTCGGTTACCAGATCAATACAGTGTTGACACGCAGACGGCCTGCATGTCATCCTATATGTACCACTCCCTAAAAGAAGACACCTTTGGTCTGTTAGGTATTTTAATGACTATCTAAAGCACATTTAGTCATTAGAGATTTTACCGTAAGATCAGCATAAAATGATACTCCATTTTTGATAGTTTCTACCAAGTCTCCTCCTAGCTAGTCCCCTTCCCCAATTCGACTTCTAGAATGAAATATATCCTTAAATTTGAATTCTCTCAAGACTTTTAGGATGAAATATAACCTTAAATTTGAAACAACATAAAATTCGGGATTTTGGAATTCTTGAGCCGACATTTTTGATAATGTTACAAAATTTTTTATAAAAAAAAGGAAGAAGGGGAGATAATATTCTCCAGACCCATTTGAGACCCTTTGGTTTTTATTTTTTTAAGTGGCACAGTTGCACTGTTCAACTTTATCCTCAAACATGCCAACTCTTCTAATCTTCTTAAAACGTGCTTCAACTCTTCTAATCAAATGTGTCGTATGTAAACATTAATCATTGTTTTTTTTAAATAAATTTTTTTTTTAAAAAAAGGACTATTTAATAGAAGTTGAGTAAAAGCAAAAAGGTCCTTAACCCTAAAATGGCGCAACTTGGATAAAACCAAATGTAAAAAAACCAACTACAATGATTGCAGTTAGTATATACTTTCTTAACAGTAATGTTACAGAACTTCATTCTCTCCAGTCTCCACTTTCTTTCTAGGGAAAGTTCAGAAGAATGAACAAGAAATACAATCTAAAGCTGCTGTAAAGTTCAAGAAGGAAATGAGTAACATACAAAGATTTCAATGGCCTGATTAAGCTGCTGCTGAAAGTTCTCACACAAATATATTGCTCAAAAGCAGTAAATATGTCGATATACACCCTCACCGTGAATGACAATGGTGTCGACTGTTATCAGTATGCATTCATTTTTTGCCTCCATTATCATTTATCAGCTTTAGAATGATCTCTAAGCCGAGTACAAACCATAAGGCAGACACTCTAGAGTAGTCAAAGTCGAGGGAAATCCATATTATAACAAGTAGGATTGCATGGATAAGGGCAATCTATTTGCTTCACTACTTTGTTGTTGAAGTACCAATCACCTACAGATTCCGCAACAGTCTGTTCAAGAAGCAGAAAGACACTACCTTTGTTAGTTCCATTAGGAAGGATAAAGCCATTTCAAAAAGGGGAAATTCAATTTGAATGTCATGAGGCTATAATCTATGGAATATATCTTCTGTATTTCTCTACATTTTTTCCCAGACCAAAACCAAAATCATTAGAGTGACCAATCAGAATGGCTTGACATCATGGGCAGAAAGATTCATAAATGTGTCTCATTATATATGGTAGAAGCAGCAGACAGAGCCTAATACCATTCATTTAAAAGGTGTCCAAGACTGAAATGGTATAGGATTGTGCATCAAGTTGTATGGAAAACTAATTCACATTTCGAAATTTAAAGGTCCATCCGAAGAGTGCCAGAAGAAAAATTCTCAACAAGTTTTATTATAAAATTTAAATACTCAAATCATCGATTGCATGCATGGTTCTTAAATGTGAGAGCACAAAAACTACCTTACAAATCCAAGAATCTTGAACCAAGATACTACCTCCATCCAGATATGAGAGTCCTACATTTCCCCACCGAAAATTAAGGTTTACATTTGACACACTCAAACATTTCTTTTTCAATAAAAATTTCATAATAATGAATTTTACGTTTTGATTTTAGTATTGAAATGTGTCTAACAGTCTCCAATGCAAATCTTAATATTGGAGAAAATAGTCAACAAAAGAAATATAGCTCTCATTTCCAATGGAGGGAGTATTAAGTTGCTCCACTGAAGTTCTACGCTCCATAAATTAGAAGATGGATTCCATCTCCTGTTCACCAGAGAGTAGATAATAAAACTTTACTTACCTTATTGTTGATTCTCGGAGAATTAGGACCATGCCATGTCTCAGCCATCAATGTCTGGCAATGAATAAAACAAGAATTTATAAACACTCCCCCTTCTTTGTTTTTCTGAAAGTCAGTTAGTGCCTTGAGCAATGAATTTCGAAAACCTGTATATGATATAATACTTGAGTCAGTCAGTCCATTATAATAGAATATATAAGAAGCTCTCATGCTGCACATGCATGGCATCAGCGTGTAATATATCAGTAGAGGCAAAGGAAGAAGAACTACACAATCGAAGATTTAGTATTGTCTACTGTGTACAGAGTTTAGAGTACTTAGTGTGAGGCTCCTGTGGGGAGTTGGAGATGCCATCCCATAATCACAACTATAGTATCTAATTAAAATAAATCTACGTATGAGGACGATGCTCTTGAATACTTCTATTGGTAAACTTTATGGCTCCTTGATCCAAGATAACTTGGATGAAGTAAATAACCCGATTTTATTTTATTTCTTTCCGTTTTTAGCTATGAGATTTACCAAGATAGTAGATTTTGAAGTGACATTCCGAACTCTTCACAATTTGACTTTACTGCAAATATGCCATAAGCCCATAACAATGCTAGTGTTAGTTTCAGGATTTATGTAAGTAATACATCACCTTGTAGTATTTCATTCTGGTAGGGATTGCAATTGTGAATGTTACGCTTGCATTTGAACCAGGTGCCATTAGGATCTGATGAAGCTGGTACCAAGATGTTTTGTATCTGGAAGAAAGACAAGATTTATACATATATGATGCTAGACAAAAAGGAATTGACATGTGAGACACATTCCCAAATGTAAGATTACCTGCCAAAAATCATAAGCTGGATTGACAAGGAAAACTGGGGTCTTTATGCTAGTTATAAATTCTTGAGGAAAGAAACACTGGTATATTGTAGTTTATAACAAAACAGTTTATGCAATGTTAGATGATGAAAGATAAGTAGCAAAATAGGAAAGCATCTTATATATAATGATTTAACCAGTGATACCAACAGAAGGACATAAATATGCAAATCTTAGGAGACCCACCTTAAACGGTTCCTTTGTAGCAACACAATCCTTGTTCAGACTTTTTGATACTCCCTGAAATCATAACAGGTAAACATGGCCAAATAACATTGAGACTTTAGAATGGATTTATATAAACAAAAGACTTGTCTAAAATATGTAATGTTGAAACGGAAAGCACAAACCATATATTACGATGTAAAAATATTAATTTTGATTGCAAATATTTTTATATATGTGGTTAACTTTCACATAGTTGTATTCGTATTGTTATCTTGTTAGAGGCTTCATCCATGAGTTTAGAATAGACAACTACGAAATGAATATTTTTTTAAAAGAAAAGGAATAGGACCTCCATACATTGCTGATATCAGGTTAGCTAATCAAGATAATATAGAACAAAATAGTCATCCTCGTACCTTTGTAAGCTTGTGCAATTGGCCTTAAAGAATCTTATTTATTTACATTAGAATTATTTCTTAGTTTTTTTGGGTCATCAGTACAGGGTAAAGAGCTTCACTTCCCATAAAGATAACTCAAAACCTAAAACCGCCTAGCCAAAGCCTTGCATGGCTGTCTAAAGGTAGTCCTACCACATCCTAACCAAGGACAAGTTGCTCAAGGAAATGGCCTCTATGCAAATACAAATTGAGACATAAATACATAAATCACATAAAGTCCCAAAACTATAAGAAATGCCTCATATTGTATGCTAAACTTCAGTGTGATCTATGACAATATGCAACACATATTAATCAAAATTAGGTTTGGATGCAAACTATACCTTCAAAAACTATTATTATTAGATGTTCTCAAATAAAGTTGTAAAATTTAACAGTCCTCTGAAACTAGAAAAGATGAAGAAAGTAAAGTAAATACGTAAATCAACTTAAAACATATAAAAGTTTGAGACACAACCTGAAGTTGGACAACATCATGATAAAAAGATTCAATGGTACGATTTCCAGCAATATCTCTCCTATTATAGAAGAAAACATAAAACAGAATCACATTCCAAGCTTAAAGATGGACATTTAAACTTGATACAGGTGAATTGCCAGTTTCTATTACACCATTATACATATTATATAGAAGGTTATAGATTTTGACTTAAACAAAAATATAAGGGATTCAAGATATAGGTATCAATCCCAAGTAACATATAAGGAGAAAAAAAGAAATCCTTTTGGGAAGCTTCCATCAATTCTTCCTCCATTACCCCTCGTCATATGGAGTCCTTATGCAAGGCTCTTTTGCTTTGGGTTTAGAACAGCTCCCTCCCTCTCCTCCTCCCCCTCTATCTGTAGTGTCTATCTCATACAGAGAAGTAGTTTTACACCTTAAAATGTAACAAAAAAACTTGAATATATTGCACCCACCTTGTTATGTCAAGAATTTCTGTAGTAACTTTTGGCTAACAAGGTATAGAGTTTGATAAGGAAGGAATCTATTAAATATACTAAAATGCAGTAAATGATAGCATAGCTTGACATCTGTCATTCCCACAATTCAACACATGTCCTACTTAATTAATGTTCCTTAAGACCCTTAACAAAACTGTCCAGCTAACATAACAAATGAGGATGAACACAAATCCTAATTCATTCCCCGAAATTTTAGATTTATAATCCTCTAAATCACTACAAATCTAAACTGTTTTGATATCATCCTTTGTAATTTAATTATTATTTAATAAAATCACTACTTTATGCTATTAATTAATTTTTTGGATTTATAATATTTTAAATCACTACAAATCTAAACAGTTAATAGCATAATATCATTCTCTTAATTTTTTTAGATTTATAATCCCCTAAATCACTATAAGTCTAAATTGTTTTGATAATATCAACTGTTTTGATATTATCCTTTGTAATTTAATAATTATTTAAAAAAATCACTACTTTATCTCAACATTACCCCCTACAATGTATATTCATTTGTTTTTCTGTGTAAAATTTGATCATCGCACAATAATCTACTATCTTCTTATTATATTTTAATTTATTAATTGTACATACACATTTATTATTAAAAAAATTAAATAATCCCGCCGCAACGCGCGGGTTTGTATCTATTTGACACTAAATCCGAATACGGCAAGAGAACTGTGAATTAGATAAATCGCAGTTGGAAAGTTTGGTAAAACCTTCAGTAAATATTACTCTTAACTGTATTTGAAAAGTAGTAATAATTATTCATGAGTAATATACAATCTTAGAAGTTAAGAGGCTCCTTGAAAAGGAAAAATAAAGTTTCCCAGCTAAATTTCTTAAGAAAAATATAAATTTCAAAAACATACTCGTTAAGGAAAAAACCTGCATCAGATAGACACTTGACTTTAGCATCCTTAGGCAAGATTTCGTGAAAATCATCACAGTGTATGAGAGTTGCCAACCCTCCAGCAGAGCATCCTGAAAGAAGAGCCTGTTAAGTCATCAGTAAAACTACAGTAACTGTTTATTTGCTTGACAGGTCAGAACTTATAATGGACTTAAAAAATTATCATCAATTAGAACAATGCTTGTGAATTTTGATAACACTTGAAAATTTCATAGCACATATTAGCATTGTAAACTGTTGCAGGAAAAGAGTACAAAGTATCCATCTTAAAAATGAAAATAGATACAGGATTAGGTCAACCTTAGATCCAATGAACTGCATTTGGACTGATTACAGAAAATGCAATGAAGTGAACTTGCGAAAGTGCATTGGAATGAATAGAATTTAGGTTGAATTTAAGGTTTGGCTATAAGAGTTGGACTACAAGACGTAGCAAAGGTGGATAGTGTAGATAGACGAAAGAGATCAATTTTATTAGTATTCTTGACAATCTTTATGCTCAGAAAAGGATGGTGAGAAAATAATTACAATTAATGAAAGTACCTGTTTAGCATTAGACAATCCTACTGACAAGAGTTCATCCTTGATTGCTTCCCAGATTAGTTGACCTCGGAAGAAGAGTTTAGTGCCATTCTGTGGCATTATTGACAGAAAGCGTAACAGGGGGGGGGGGGATAGAAGACAACATTGTTACTTTAAAAACTGAATTTCCTCCTTTTCAGTTATATAACAATTATTAAGTTTGCCAATCAAGCAGGTAAACTTACTTTAAATTCACTTTCAGGATGGCCAGCAAAAGATGCACCATCACAATAACGTATCTTGACTTTGTTCCAGCTAAAGAAATCTGAAAATTAGAAAGAATTAAAGTAATTATCCTCGAGTAATTATTAATGAAATACAGCTATCCTAAATTGGATTGGTAGGGGAACCTCTAGGATTCAGTAAGAATTTGCAAAAGATTGTGCGATGGAAACTTGACAGAAACCTAAAAGTGCATAATACATATATATACAAGCAATCCAAATTATTCATCTAAAAGCTGAATTTTGCTTATAGCTAGCTAGGTAGCAAAGAGAGTCACAACGTCTCGATTTTAAAACAACGCTAGGACCAGACAATAGGCACAGGAAAAAAATAGGAAACTAATATTTCCACATGTTAAAATGATATTTTCACACGAGTCTCTCACACATGGAGGTGGGAATGTGAGAGAGATCATGTGGAAATATCAATTTTTTATGTGGAAATATCAGTTCCCAAAAAATATCCAGAGGGTAGTAATATGAAAGCTTTCATCTCAAATTATATGCTATTGGAGCCAGCGCAGAACGATTTACCAGGATTTTGTGACGGATCAGAGCTCAATATTCCAGCAAATTTAACTTGACGATCCATGTACTTCGAAGAACCTAGAGCAGTTCTCATACGATAAGAACATGATGCTATTGTATTGCACCAACCTCCACCCTAAATAATGTGAGGAAAAAAGATAAAAGACATTTGAGCCAACACTGGACTATTTCTGACTAAATAACACAGAAAGACCACCCTAAAAGGAAGTGAAAAAGGTAAAAAGCCAAGAGAAGAAACAAAAAATGGGCACTTAATGGGAATGGAATGAGTAATAAAATTGGATATTAGGAAGAGGTGAGTGACCTCGATGTGAAGAAGCCAATTTTGCGAGCCAGATCCAAAACCCTGTTGAAAATGATATCCAGGCAAACTACCATCTAAACAAACTGCAACCAAACAAATATAACACCACATGAATCTATACTTAATTACACAGATATATAAATGTATATATGATAAAAGAAAATGGGGATTAAGAGTTGGTGTAAAAGAATTACAGGCGCCTCTTTCTTTGGCATTGCGTAGCAAGGTAAGTGGGACCAAATCGGTGGGTTGGAAATGGGTGTTGATTGAATTGGAATTGGAGAGGAAAGAGAAAGCCAATAAGAAGACGGCGAATCCAGCTGCCGCTATTCCCCACTTCCATTTTCTCCACCATATTCGCCGGCTTACCGTTAAAACCCCATTATGAAGATTCAGCGCCATTCCACTCCACCTCTGCTGTGTGTGAACTAATAAATCAAATACGGTTGTGGTGTAAAATTACTTAATTCATTCATTCACTGCGAGTTGGAAGTAGGAACAAATAAGGGGAGAATACTTTTCCTTTTTATTTAGGGATTGATTATACGTAAGAGAACAACAGTTTCCTAATTAACTCTTTATCCCCAAACTCTTTATCCCCAATTTTGAAGAATGCATCAATAAATTATTAACAATTTCTTTATCTTTGTTTGACTCTCTATTTTAATCCCTATATACAATTTTATTCCCCAAAATGAGAGAGTCAAAAGACTAAACAAAATGACAGTCCACACCCTCATTTAAGTGGACAATTCATCAATTATACACATCTTAACATTTTTTTACTACTTTATTTTCAAATTATAAACTTAATATTGACTTATATTTTAAAAATTAATTTCAAACATATTCAAATTTAAAACTGATATAAATTTATTTAATTTATGTCAATATAATTATAAATATTATAAACGTAATAATAATTATAAAATTTATTATTTTTAAATTTTAAATGAATCATATTAAATTTAAATTTAAAAATATCACAAATTAACTTTTTAAAAGTTAATATTAATCTTATGTATATTTGCAACTACAATCCATTTAATACTCACTTCATAAATTACTTAAAATATAAAATAAAATAAATATTATTTTACAGTGAAATATAATTGATAAATTATACTCTCTCTTTTATAAATTATAAGATTATTATTAATTTGATATTTTGGCTATTGGAACTTTAACTTTTAACTTTTAACTTTTAAATTTTATTATTTAAGGAATCAATATAAGGAACATGTTGAGTACATAGTGAAAAAATTGAATCTCTATTTTATAAATGACCCAATAACACTGTAGAGTAGGGATAAAGATAAAGAAACTGTTACGAATGCTAACAACATACTTCTTCATATTCAAATTAAATATCTTTTTAGAGTTAAGCACACTTATTAAGAAATAACACAAAATATTTTTTGTATCCCTAATTAATTATTTTTGTCTCCATAATGGTCCATGAATTGCATTTACTAAGCATATAAAATAGAGGGGTAAATTAGGAAAAAATAGTGCAATATTGCATAGGGATTCCAAAACGACACTTATATATAATAAAATAAAATTCTCTAAAAAGACACTTAATCTGAATAGGAGGAAGTATATTTTTGTAGTGAGAGTCTGTGAGATCTTTCATAAATATAAATTAAATTATTAAAATGAACTCTTAATAAAATACAATTGATTTTGAATTTTTCGTTCACCTTAATAAATTATTTGAACTGTTCAAAGTTTAAGATAAATCATAATATTCATATAATGTCGGAGTCACATGACACAACTAGTACACATATAAATTATTAAAATACATTAAAAATAAGTTATTAAGATATAACCAAACACACCCCAGTATATATCGGCCTCAATCTGATTGCAAGGACCAAAGAGTTGATAATTGGTACCCAAAAGTAACCCCACGTCGTTTAGCAAGTACGAATATTTTTAGGAAGAATTACATATATTAGTACTTTTTTAGAAATAATTATAAAAATCATACACCTATAAAATAATTACAAAAATATTACACTTTTTCATATTTATTTACAATAATAGTGCAATTAGGATTCCTTAATTTAAGGGATTAGTATTAATGGACTGATATGACAAATCTGGTGATTTTTTTTAAACGCGTGAAATCTTCTTCTTCTTCCTTCTTTTTCTCCCAACTCCCATATTCTTTGTTCTGACATTTCTCTCTCTAAAATCTTCTTCTTCTTCTTATTCTTCTTCTTCTTCTCTCCGCCCTTACTATTTCTCTCACTCCTCTTGAAGCCACTCGTCGTCAACGGACTGAATCTACTTCTTCAGACGATGGAACTGCCTCCTTTTGGAACCTACCATGCGATATGTACATGGTTGAAGTGATGTTGTCATACTATGAGTCTTTACTTCTCTGGCGACATTCGTTCGATACCAATTTGGCAGTTTAAACTTTCATATTGTCAAAGAGATGGCAGTACATCTGGGCAACTCTTCCCCATCTGAATTTGTACAAATATAATTTTGGGAGTTGCGCTAAATTTTTTCTATTTCGTACTTTGATTTTGTTGGATATTCATAACAATTTGTTATGATTTGTGAGTCTGTAATGTTTATTGGAGTTTATGTAAACTGGGTTGGATATACAGGTTGTTTCTGTTTTGGTTATCATTATTAAAACTTGTTCTGGTTACTTTCGTATAACTATTTGGTTACTTCTTTATTATGTTTTGGTTACTGGTATCTTATGGTTTGGCTACTATTATTGTGCCCTCGATGTGGAATTTTGGTTACTTTTATTTTTTATTTTGGTTAATATATAATTGTTTAGTATATATGGATTGCCTGAACTGAGTTTTATTACATGATATTTCTTTTTTGGTTACCATTAAAACTTGTTCTGGTTACTATCATATAATTATGTGGTTACTATTTTATTATGTTACATTATGATTACTGTTATTTAATAGTTTTTGACTACTATTATTGTACAATCAATGAGGTATTTTAGTTATTATTTATTGTTTCTTTTAAGTTGTGTTTGCTACATTATTTGAGATGTACAGTTAGTAACCAAATATATATATAAAGGTAACCAACTATTATTTTTGATAGTAACCACAGAGTTACAAGCTTGTTTCAGGACATATATCAAATGTGAAGTGTACATGTCATAGTATAATTGGGTTGCCTAAACAAACAATATCACCTTCATTACATGATGCTGGATACACATGTTGTTTTATGTTTTGGTTACCATTAAAACATATTATGGCTACTGTTATGTAACTATTTGATTACTTATTTATTATATTTGTTTTACTGTTATTTAATTGTTTTTGACTACTATTATTGTACAATCAACGAGGTATTTTAGTTATTATTTATTGTTTCTTTTAAGTTTTGTTTGCTACATTGTTTGAGATGTACAGTTGGTAATCAAATATGTATATAAAGGTAACCAACTATTGTTTTGATAGTAACCAGAGAATTACAAACTTGTTTCAGGACATATATCAATTATGAAATGTACATGTCTTAGTATAATTGGGTTGCCTAAACAAACAATATCACATTCATTACAAGATGCTAGATACACATGTTGTTTTATGTTTTGGTTACCATTAAAACATATTATGGTTACTGTTATGTAACTATTTGGTTACTTATTTATTATATTTATTTTACTGTTATTTAATAGTTTTTGAACTACTATTGTTGTACAATTAATGAGGTATTTTAGTTATTATTTATTGTATCTTTTAAGTTGTATTGGATACATTGTTTGAGATGTACAGTTGGTAATCAAATATGTATATAAAGGTAACCAACTATTGTTTTGATAGTAACCAGAGAGTTACAATCTTGTTTCAGGACATATATCAATTGTGAAATGTACATGTCATAGTATAATTGGGTTTCCTAAACAAACAATATTACATTCATTACAGGATGCTGGATACACAGGTTGTTTTATATTTTGGTTACCATTAAAACATATTATGGTTACTGTTATGTAACTATTTGGTTACTTATTTATTATATTTGTTTTACTGTTATTTAATTATGTTTAACTACTATTATTGTACAATCAGTGAGGGATTTTAGTTATTATAAGGGTAACCATTTTAGTTTTTGTTAGTAACCAAATAATTAAAAACTTATATCAGAATAATTATCAAGTGCTTAATGTACATGTGAGGGTTCTCATTTATCTAGCTGATGGATATTTTTAAATTACATAGTTATAAAAGTTATTTGGAAATGATCTATGCTAGTTGGTAACTAAATATAAATATAGAGGTAACCATTTTATTTTAGATGAATAACCAAATTTATATAAAAATATTTCAGAACAGTTACAAATTGTTTAATGTATATGTTTACTTTATATTGATAACTCATGATGGAATAAAAAATTAAAATATTAATCAACATCAATTTTGGTTACTGTACACCATCAAAAATGTTACCAACCATGTGGTTAATAGTTACTAGCAGTAAATAATTATATATTCCTGTAAATAATTAAATTTATTGTATTAGTTACTGTCAATAGTCATTGTCTAACAACTGAATAAACATTATAAAGTAACCAAATCAATATTAGACAGTAACCAAATTACATAATTTTAGTAACAAAAAAATAAACCAAATTTTTACATGCAATTTTGAAGACCTAAATGATGGAATTCGACCAAAAAATCCTGCAGTTCACCAGCAAAGCTGGTGACTTTTGATTGTTGACCCGTTTCCAATGAAATTAGGATCTAAAAACGCCAAAATTCGACACTCCAAACTTGACAGAAATTGTCAAATTGTCACTGCAACCAAATAAACATTATACTGTTACCAATTAAATAGTATACAATAATCAATATATATAATCAGATTAGCAGTTGTATGAAGGTAACCAATGTATTCAATGAGTAACCACCAATATAAAAGAAACACTTATAAAACTGAATAACAGTATAGAGTAACCAAATAAATACCTTACAGTATCTAAATACATATTATACAGTAACCAAGATATATGTAATTAGTAGCCAAGATTATAAAAAATATTTTTAAATTCATTTTACAACCAAAATAATCAGTAATGAATTTGTTACAAATTAAAGACTAACAGATGTATGAAGGTACCTACCAATGTAGTTAATCAGTAACCATATAATCACTATAAAACACAGTAATATAATGCAGTAACCAAGTCAGCATTATATACTAACCAAATCCAAATTAGACAGTAACCAACATATATTTACTTAGTATACACAAGATAATACATTCTGCATTGCATTTTTATAGAAAAAAACAACTAGTATAATTTGTTTGTTACCAACTAAAGGCAAATTTTTGTAAGAATGTAACCAATGTAGCTAACAAGTAACCATTAATATAAAAAACATAAGTAGAAGTGTACATTAATATGCTTCAGCAACCAATATTACAGTAACCAATTAATCATTACAGTAATTAAGTTTGCATTAGTCAGTAACCAAGTCAACATTAGTTAGTGACCAAGTCAGCACTATAATTTTACAAAGTAATCAAGTCAGCACTATAATTTTACAAAGTAACCAAGTCAGCATTAACAGTTGTATAAAGGTAACCAATATATATAATCATATTAACAGTTGTATAAAGGTAACTAATGTAGTTAATAAGTAACCACCAATATAAAAAAAATAATTATAAACTACAATAACATTATACAGTAACCAAATAAACACCTTACAGTATCTAAATACATATTAGACAAGTAAACATTAATATAACCAATGTAGTTAACAAGTAACCATTAATATAAAAATATAAGTATAAGTATAATTAGATTAATGCAGTAACCAGTTCAGCATTAATGAGTATCCATTATATTTTTACATAATATCCAAATTAGTATTATTCAGTAACCAAAATAATGTTAAACAGTAACCAACTCAGCATTAGTCAGTAAACATATACATATAATTGTTCATACATAGGTAACTATATACATTTAATTGTTCAGTAACCATATATAACCATAGGAATTTGTAGTAACCATAGGTAAATATATACATATAATTTTTATATTGATACACCTCAATATTAGGCAGTAACCAATACAATGTAGTCAATGAGTAACCTCAAATATATAATAATATAAATCAGAATTAGTTAGTAACCAATATATCAAAGTCAATATTAATCAGTAACTAATTCATCATTTTTCATTAACCAATTCAGTATTGTTCAGTAATATTATACAGTAACCATTATAATTTTAAACAGCAACCAGATTAGCAATATGCAGTAACCACAATAAAGTTACCCAATAATAAAATCATCATGAATCAGTAACCAATATATTGTTACATAGTAACCTAGGAAATATTAGACAGTAACTAGCTTATCATTAGATATTATAATGTTATAAAGTAACCAAAACATCAGTAGACAGTAATCAACATAGCTTCATACAGTAACCAAGACAACATTAGACAATATAATGTTACAAAGTAACCAAGACAGCATTAGACAGTAACTAACATATTGTCATACAATAACCAAGATATCATTAGACAGTAACCAATACAACACTGAATAATATAATGTTATACAGTAACCAAAACAACAATAGACAGTAACCAACAGTTGCATAAGACAGTAACCAATGTTTATGATGAGTAACCATTAATATAAAAATTCAGTAGAACTCGTTTGAAAATTATAAATTAATCAAATAAACAGTTAGTGAACAGTTTATATTTATTTAGTAACCATAATCTAAAACATATGAATGAATCAACCAAACGCTATAAGAATTTGTAGTAACCATTTTAATTGTGAAAAACTTAATAAAGGTAACCAATATACATACGAATACCGTAGTAACCATAGGTAACTATATGCATACGAACTTTAAACTCACATACCTCAGAGTTCAGATTTGTATCGAAGTTGCTGTGATATTATTTTTGGTTACTGAACTTGAAGTTGATGATGATTTTGTATTCTATTTCGTCTTCTCCGATCTTAGATGTTACCGAAATTGAACTTGAAGTTGCTGTGATCTTAGTTGTTGATGATGATTTTGTATGTCGCGATCTCAGAGGTGAGTCGAAAGGGAAACGTCGATAGAAGATTTGGATTTGTCCGATATCAATGTTGCATGTTGTGTTCAGTTGCTTGAATTTAGGAGCGGTTAGTGTTAGATAGGGCAGTCGGTAACCGACGTGTGCGTGATGTTAGCAATTTTATTATTGGGTTGTTTTATTTTTGTAATTATGTCGTGTGTGTTTTATTTTTGTAATTATTTTCTAATTGTTGTATATTAGTGTTAAGGACCCATATTTTTAATGTTTTCTTCTTTCTTTCAAAATATAAAATTATTATTGACTTTTTAAAGTCAATTTTATATATTTTTAAACTCAAACTTAATATAAATTTTTTAAAATTTAATCAATGCATTGATAAATATTATAAATTATTTAAAAATAATACTTATTTAATATTTATTGTTCTGATGAATCTTCTTAAACTTGAAGTTAAAAATATTTTAAATTAATTTAAAAAAAATAAAAAATAATCTTATAATTTTGAAATAACACTAACTAACACATAGTAGTACCATATTCAATTGAATAAATAATATAGAGCTTTTCCCGATATAAAGAAAATTAAAAATGAAACTGAAGGTGGCATGATTTATTCTTTTTACCGGTTAAAATGAAAATGCGGTTTTGATTACAATTATGTGTTCCGTCCTAACATTGTGATTTGTGACAGCTTACTCAAATACTTCCCCCCCTCCCCCTCTCCCTCCCCTCCCCTCCCCTCCCCTCATTTTTCACACATACTCCCTCCGTCCCATAATAAAAATCTTAATAAAATTTTTACGCATATTAAAAAGATGAATAAAATGATAAAATTGTCCATAATAATATCATTAAATATAGAGAGAGAATTAGAATAAAAAAAATATGAGATATTTAATGCTACGGGTATAATAGAAAAATATGTGTAAAAGTTTGGTTCTTTAAGAAAAATAGACATTTAATATGGGACTACCCAAAATAGTAATAGAGACTTTTATCATGGGACGGAGGGAGTATTAAACAAATAATAAAGCAAAAAAAAAAGTAAGAAATTTAAAATTTATTTTTAGAAGCCATAAGATTACAAAATATAAAAAGTATTTTTATTTTTTTATATTAATAAACCCTCCAAAATAATATTTTTATCATTCACTTTTAATGACGGACAGAGGGAGTAACTTTATGCGTCTTATTTTGCAATTCAGCTCCCACTTAATCGAACCAATGTTCAAAATAAAAAATTAACTAAAGTTAAATTTTAGATTTAATTACCATTTAAGCTTAAGCTAAAAGTTTCAGAGATTTTATAACAAATAGCTCAACTTTCTATCCTTTAAAAAATGCTATAATATATGTAAAGTACAAAAAAATATCAGAAATTTTATCCTTTGCACGATTTTCTTTCAACTAAATCATTACCAAATTCTTCCTCCAAAGGGAAGTGCAAAAAAACAGTTCTAGCAAAAGTTAGAAGACTCTCAACAATGAATGCCAATTTGATTTAATTCTCCAGGGCAATTGGCAGGCAAATACTTCACCCTCAAGAAAAAGTAGTAGGATTATCCCAATCAAATTCCAATTTAAAGCACTCCAACAAAAAACTACAATTTAAAGGAAAATATATTTCTAATTTTGGAAGAATAGTTTAATCTAGCCTCAAGTCTGCAAAATAATCATCCCATCGATATCAAAAAATGTCAAGTTTAAGATTGTTAACACAGAAAAATACAAATTTGTAGATCAATATATATGAGAAAAATGTATATACACAGTTGTGTAGTACACTATCGACTATGACGAAGATTTTTTAAGCTATAAAAAACGTCGTCATAACTATTCTGGAATACGGCGACTGGTGAACCGTCGCCGTAGCCCAAAAAAACTCTTCGCAATAACCCGACTGTACAATACACAGCTGTGTATAGCCATATATATATATATATATATATATATATATTATAACAGATTTCAATAAAATCCTCCTAGCAGTATCCTGGTGTTTGTTGGAAATAGCACACCCCGGCAAACTACAAGTCCTGCATCATTTTCTCCCCTTCTTTGTTCCCATAATAAGGGCCCAACAATTATAAATTGAAGTAATTTATTCATCAAAACAATCCCAAGAGTAAACAAGAAACAAAACGAATAACATCTGTGTTGCAGGGTAACATTTCTAGATTATAAGAAAAAAATAAAATAATTGAAATATTATGGATATAGCTAGAGGTCATTGTCAAACATAGGAAGAATGAGAAACTGAAGTAACAACATAAAATGGATTGAAATGAGAATGCAACCAAAAATTCTCCACAAAGTAGAGAAAAACATAGAGCGCCTATCTTTATTTGCTTGAATTAGAAACATTTCCTGTGCACAATCGAAGGGCCGGACTCATCATACTCTGCCTTCGCAATCCACATCTGCACTCAGGTAAAAAATGGGGGAGGGGTAGGGAACGTTAGAATCAAATCTCCAATAAGAATGGCTGCAAGTGTAAACTGCAATTTAATTAGAATATAAGGTGGGAGGGAATTATATGTAATTGAACAAACCTGCTGGAAAGTACTGAGAGATGCCAATATGGAACCTCCAATCCAGACACTGTACTTCCTTTCAGGCGGAGCCACTACCTTAATCTTCATGCTGCTGGGGGCTAATGCAGTGATTTCCTTGCTCATTCTGTCGGCAATACCAGGGAACATGGTGGTCCCACCACTAAGTACAATGTTTCCATACAAGTCCTTCCTTATATCGACATCACATTTCATAATAGAGTTATATGTCGTCTCATGAATACCAGCAGCTTCCATCCCGATCATAGATGGCTGGAAAAGGACTTCAGGACACCTGAAACGCTCAGCCCCAATGGTGATCACCTGCCCATCTGGTAATTCATAGCTCTTCTCAACAGAGGAGCTTGTCTTGGACGTTTCTAGTTCTTGTTCATAATCTAGGGCAATATATGACAACTTCTCCTTCATGTCCCTCACGATTTCACGTTCAGCAGTTGTGGTGAAAGAATAGCCACGTTCAGTAAGAATTTTCATCAGGGCGTCCGTGAGGTCACGTCCAGCGAGGTCAAGACGCAAGATAGCATGTGGAAGTGCGTAACCTTCATAAATGGGAACTGTATGGCTGACACCATCTCCAGAGTCCAGAACAATACCTGTCCAACAAGAACACAACCCAATCCAGTTGACAAAAAGTTAACCAACATGTATGTTAGTGATTTCAAAGAACAAAAGCACGCTTGCTCCACTGGTAAGCGTTTTGGTGGCAAATGCCACATGCTTGAATTGAACTCCATTTCCATCCCTCATCCCATTAGCTCGTTCCAATATGCAACTGTATGTCAGAGATTCCTAAATAGTTGGAATATAGCTTACTAAAATAAACAAGCTATAGTGGGAAGAACTTCTTTGTTTCCTGGCATGCATCAACCTTTCCCATTCATTTATTCAAACCTTCCGAAATTCGATCACGATCAAAATCCCAAACCCAAATAAAACTACTTAACATGATGGATGGTTGATAACTCTTGATCCCAATCTGTCAATGCAGTTGTTATAGACAACTGTTGCATTGATTAGAAAAGAGGTACTCAATCAAGACCCTATTTTACTCTCAAGAACTAGCTTCATCAACAATAAGATCACTCCCGGATGGCTATAACAAAAGGGATCGTCTACAAGACCTAGATAATATGCACTAATAAAATTTATCCTAGGAAACATGAAATAGATTATTAAAATGTAATAGCCCGGTAGGTACAATTAAAATGGGCAGCTTACCAGTAGTACGACCACTGGCATACAGGGAGAGTACAGCCTGTATGGCAACATACATAGCAGGAGCATTAAATGTTTCAAACATGATTTGAGTCATCTTCTCACGATTTGCTTTTGGGTTGAGAGGTGCTTCGGTGAGGAGAACAGGGTGCTCCTCTGGAGCCACACGAAGTTCATTATAGAAGGTATGATGCCAAATCTTCTCCATGTCATCCCAATTACTCACGATACCATGCTCAATTGGGTATTTTAAAGTTAAGATACCACGCTTGGACTGAGCCTCATCCCCAACATATGCATCTTTTTGCCCCATGCCTACCATCACACCTGTGTGACGTGGACGGCCAACAATGCTAGGGAACACAGCTCTTGGAGCATCATCACCAGCAAATCCAGCCTAAGATAGGGGAAAAAATATTTAGAAGTTATAAAATGTTACTCACACTATCAAAGATCAGATATACATGTCTAGCGTAGGAAGATAAAAGAGAGAAGCATATTTATTTCGAAAAGAAAGCATCAAATTTATACCTTAACCATCCCAGTTCCATTGTCGCAGACGAGAGGCTGAATATCCTCAGTATCTGCCATATTGTATTGCCTGTAAGAAAATAATAGTCACGTCTACATCCAAAAACCAACTCATCTCTTCTCTATTTTCCTTCCTCAGGTCAGCTTGGTTCAGCTGCTAGGTTGTTAATACTAGAGGAAATTATTTTGCATAAAAAATATCAATCTGCAAAGCTTAAAGGCAACTGAGTTTGTTATATTTCAACCAAAAGAAACCAAAGTAACAGGCTTTCAACATTTATATAAATAAACATTACCTTCAGTTTGAGGACTATGCAATCAGAGAAGGGATTAAGAGAACACGGGATTAACATCCAAATATTTATATTAATTTAAGTCTTGAAACCAACTCCGTAGTTCATAATTAGGCACAAAACTGAATCCAAATGCAACCAATATTCAATCATGTACTACAATAAGGTTAAAGGAAAATCAGAAACTCTAACAGCCCAGACCAATAGCCATAGTCCTAATGACAAACGACATTCTGATTTTTAGTTCGACTTACAAGTTTGACATACCTCCTATCTGAACTTGTCATATGTTCAGACATATTAATTGAGCACAGGCCATGTACTAGACATTTTATTCGACTCCTTATCAAGGTGAATAATAATTTAATCTCATACATTAATGGGATGTTGAAGAAAATGCCCTACGCTCGATCATAAATTAGAAAAAACACAATGTTTTTTTCAATTCTACACGTTCAAAAAGGTAAATCCATCGTGTTAAACCTGATGACATAGTAAAACCACTTCTGCATTATGATAACAGAACTGAGATAGATCACCACAATAAATACCTATAAAATAATCGGCTAAAAATATCAACCTCGAGGTTAATCAACCAAAAAAGGAAAAAAAAAATACTAAGAAACTCATTGTGGATATATTTTTTAACCGATCAAAATCTCGGATACACGTACAACATACATCTAAAGGGAAATTAAAAAAAATCTGCATAAATACCTTGAATTACAATGCAAAAATACTAATACCAATTATCAAACCAAAAAAGAGAGCCAAATTCATCATAAAACCAATTTTATCCCGCAAAGTCCAAACCTAAACGAAAATTTACGAAATAGAAAATCAATAGAAAACACAAGCACATTGTCAATACGAATAAAAAATATAATATATATTGAAATTTCATAAGAAACACCTTCTGTCCAAACCCTAGAGATGACGTTTTGCCGGGAGAGATTGGGAGGGAGTTAGCTAGCGAGCGAGCGTGATTAGTGAGGGTCAAAATGAAACGGAAGCACTACTAAGTAGTAGTACTAATAACAAAATGAGAAATGGAATGAACGTGAAATTCGGGTCTTGCTCCGATCCGATTCCAACGACGATTATCCGTTGATATTGTATATAGATACTGAATCTACGGTCACGGATGATCTAAGGCTCTCCTCGATACACCTGCTGTTTTTTTTAACTGCATCCCGTTTCCCAGGAATTTCTGTTTCACCTTCTTCTTTTACCAATACTAGACGTGCAAGGCCAAGGCACGGTTCTTTTTTTAAATTTATGGAGTACTGCATTTTATATCAAAATCAATATAAATAAATAAATAAATTAGTAGTATATCACAATTTTGAGTCCTTACTTTAATGTTTAGTATACATTTTTCTAGTGATCTAATAATTTGAATCTAGGAGTGTATTTCCATATCCATTGCTTCCTAAATTACGTCATGCATGCATTTATATAATTAATGAAGAAGGATCAAGAGCTCTTGATCTTTTCTATATAATTATATATATATTTAACCAGATATGAAAAGTTTATATACTGTATAAAAAATAAAATAAAGAGTTAAACATAACTCGTGATTAACAAAAATGATTCGATAAAATTATTGAATAAAATCTATATTTAGTTATTGATGATGAGTAGTGGAATTTTGTATTGGACTTATGTGTTAGGCTCAACCTTGGGCCCAAGAGGGAAGAATTGGGTGAGGATATGACTTGCCAATCAATTAAATCTTGATCGTGATTTGATCTACTTCAGTATAATTTTTTGCTTAAAAACCTCAACTTATTATTTGATTTATTGGATTAATATTTCAAATTGGCCAAATTATAAATCACCCACTAATCCACTAAAATAATATGTTCCATTTTTTTGTGCATACTATGTCTACTGTCTCGTATTTTTCTCTCTACGAGTGTGAAAAAGAATTGCTGTGGGGAAATTTGACTTTTTTGGGAAGAGAGAGAAGGCCTCTCTCTCCTTCGAAAGTGGTTAGCATAAAGTTTATTTTTAGATAAATTGGTCAATAGAGTGCCGACACGCATGCGATGCTCTATGTGTGTCAGTATTTTATTGACCAATTGACCAACTTATTATAAAATAAATTCCATGCTAACCGGATCCCTCTCTTTTTATAATGAGGTACGAGTAATTTGTATTAGTAGAATTTTTTTAAAAGAATTTGATAAGGAGAGGGCCGGTTGCAAGTTTCTCTCTTAATTTTTTTTTTTATAAAAAAAGTGGGAATCAAGGATAAAAGGCATGCAATATAGGTACAAGAGTTGAATTAAGTAAAATTGAACAAGATAACAGGATATATAGTTAAGTTTGGTAACTGCTTAACTAGAAGTAGAATAGAAGAAGATATTGTTATATATATGGCCAAGATAGCTAGGTAGGTAGCTACTCTCTGAGTCCCTGACTGATTAATTCTTGAATGAATGAATAATGGATGCATGTATTGTATTGTATATGCTGTCTGACAGTCTTCTTAGGACAAGGATGTGACCTTAAATTAAATTTCACCATTTTTAATTTCGTACTGGGAGAGACGTGACTTAATTAGTTAAAATGGTGGGTGCGTGCGTGCATGTATGATATACAGTATTGCGCGCCAAATCATCATGGCCCGTGATGGCATAAATATATATACACACTTGGTATATATAGACAATATAGTCGTTGAATTTGTGTGAAACATTACTCATTACTTTCGCAGAACCCGATGGATATGATGATTTTCAGAGACAATATTATTTTTCATAATTTTTTCCCACTTATTTAATTATTATATATACAATATTATCATGAATGTATGTTGTATTGTTAGAATATAGGATCACACACACAAACGATAGATAATTAAAAATAATACACAGAGATTTACGTAGTTTTCTAATTTGGGCACTACACATGCGGTTTGTTGTTTATTGATGATTCCTTGGTGTTAACGCCTGATTTTGTACGCCTGACGAAATCACCAAAAGGACAGGCCAAAATAGCTCCAACGGTTGATGGAGTAATTGTTGTGAAATCAAACTCACGAAATACACTCACATAAACATAAATAAAGAAATATAAAGTATGAACACAAGAATTTACGTGGAAACCCAATTGGGAAAAAATCACGGAGAGAGAGAGTAATCCACTATAATAATATTGAGGGTACAAGTTGTGTATATGGAGAGAGTACAAGATGTGTATATTCATCTCCACCCTAAAACCCTAGCTTGCAGTCATATATATAGAAGCACATTTACCCTTCTCCTACTAGGAGAAGGACTTTTTAACCCTCCAAATAAGGAAACACAATCCTATTTTAATAAGGACTCTCCCACTATCATAATAAATACATATGAGCCATCACCAGATCCGGACCATTAAATAGATTGGGCTGCACCATGGCTAGCCCCAAATAATCATACTCCAACATTGCCCCCCAGTCTCTTATTTATAAGAAACTTGTAAATGAGAGACTATACAAATATATCCCAACAAAACGATCATATTTGCAGAAGAGAAAATATCACGCCTGAACTCCATGTGCCGAACTAAAATTGTCGGCTCCCAATATCGCTACCCCACTCCTCTTGTTCACTCGTAAGATAGATAAACAATTTCCCTTATTACTACCGAAGATATAAAGAACCAACCTTATCACAACCCGATATATATATAACCAACCTTATACCAACCGAACCACCCTTATCACTACCGAAGACAGATAAATAATCCACCGAACACATCCAAATATATAGAGAACCAACCTTATCACAACCGAATCAACCTTATTACGACCGAACCAACCTTATCACTACCAAAGATATAAAGAACCAACCTTATCACAACCGAATATAGAGAACCAACCTTATCACGACCGAACCAACCTTATTACGACCGAACCAACCTTATTACGACCGAACCAACCTTATCACTACCGAAGATAAATTATAAAGTTCGTTCTGAGGAACTACACGTATTCGTTCCGAAGAACCGTATAAATATTTATTTTGACTATTCGGGAGGACGTTGGTCCGTCTCGAAGGATATTGTCCAATCGAGATGATGATGGTCCGTCCCGAAGGAAGTAATCCGTTCGGGAGGACGATGATCCGTTGGAGAGGAGGTCGGTCCGTTTCGGGATGTGATTTGTTGGAGAGGATGTCGGTCCGTCTCGGAGGATGTGATCCGTTGGAGAGGATGTCGGTCCGTCTCGGAAGATGTGATCCGTTGGAGAGGATGTCGGTCCGTCTCGGAGGATGTGATCCGTTGGAGAGGATGTCGGTCCGTCCCGAAGAAAATAATCCGTTCGGTTGGAGATTGATCCGTCCCGAAGGAAATAATCCGTTCGGTTGGATATTGATCCGTCCCGAAGGAAATAATCCGTTCGGGAGGAGATTGATCCGTCCCGAAGGAAATAATCCATTCGGTTGGATATTGATATGTCCCGAAGGAAATAATCCGTTCGGGAGGAGATTGATCCGTCCCGAAGGAAATAATCCGTTCGGGAGGATGATGGTCCGTCCCGAAGGAAATAATCTGTTCGGGAGGAGATTGACCCATCCCGAATGAAATAATCCATTCGGGAGGACGTTTATCCGACCTTATCACCCCTCCAACCTTATGCCGCCATTGCCCCTCAGTCTCTTATTTATAAGGAAACTTATTTATAAGAGACTATTTGAAAAAGTCGCCATGGGATTTTATCCTCGGGACTTTTATCCTCGGGATTTTATCTGTTGGATTTTTATCCGCTGGATTTTTATCTGCAGGATTTTTATCCGCTGGACTTATATCCGCTGGATTTTTATCCTCGGGATTTATATCCGCTGGATTTTTATCCGCTGGACTTATATCCGCTGGATTTTTATCCGCTAGATTTTTATCCTCGGGATTTATATCCACTGGACTTATATCCGCTGAATTTTTATCCTCGGGATTTTTTCTGTTGGATTTTTATCCGCTAGATTTTTATCCTCGGGATTTTATCTGCTGGATTTTTATCCGCTGGATTTTTATCTGCAGGATTTTTTTCAGTCTGTGGTTGATGATGAAACCGAAGCCACCTTTAAAGCACTTCAATGATATAAAAGCTTAAACTTTTATTTCTGCGCTGGCTAAATTCGTTACTGCTGCGGTAACTCAGCATCAATTTATCATCACCTGGACCAAAGTGTTAATGTTTAGATTTTAATGCATCATGTGAATACTACCACCACATGCATAATATATATATATATATACACACACACACGTACACATATATATTTAATTTAATAAAAAAGAATCACTTATCTCTTTCAGTGAATCGATGATTTTAAATCGACACTAGAATAAGTGTCTTGTTTCCCACAGACGGCGCCAATGTTAACGCCTGATTTTGTACGCCTGACGAAATCACCAAAAGGACAGGCCAAAATAGCGCCAACGGTTGATGGAGTAATTGTTGTGAAATCAAACTCACGAAATACACTCACATAAACATAAATAAAGAAATATAAAGTATGAACACAAGAATTTACGTGGAAACCCAATTGGGAAAAAACCACGGAGAGAGAGAGTAATCCACTATAATAATATTGAGGGTACAAGTTGTGTATATGGAGAGAGTACAAGATGTGTATATTCATCTCCACCCTAAAACCCTAGCTTGCAGTCATATATATAGAAGCACATTTACCCTTCTCCTACTAGGAGAAGGACTCCTTATCTCTCCAAATAAGGAAACACAATCCTATTTTAATAAGAACTCTCCCACTATCATAATAAATACATATGGGCCATCACCAGATCCGGACCATTAAATAGATTGGGCTGCACCATGGCTAGCCCCAAATAATCACACTCCAACACTTGGTTACGTAGGGCTTTACAATAGATAGTATTTATAGCTACTAATCATATTTCAACCCTACTTCACATTATGTCTCAATTACCTATAATGTCCTTTCCTAAAACAACTCAAAAAATCTCTAACCGCCAACCGACGCAGCCCACGCTGCTCACATGCACTACATGGCGCGCCCTGCGCTACTAGGACAGAAACTCCAACCGGCATCGGCGCGGCCCACGCGACTATTAGCTTTCACCCAGCGCTCTCCGCGCCACACCTGCAGTAACTCCCACACTAGTCTTTTTCAGTAGTTTATATGTTATGAGTCACAAATTTCGAACCATCAAGAGCAAGTTAGATGGTCCCGTGTACGTACCAAAACCACATGTATATATATGGATAGATATATGCATTTATCAAAGTTGGATGGGATCTAGAGAGCTTACAAAGGAGAAAAGGAAGGAAGGGATTGATGGATGGATGTGAGATTACTGAGATCCTTCGCCAACCTACCTACTATATATACTATAACTCATCTCTCCTGACTAGCTAGCTAGGAAAATACAAGTAAACAAACAAATTTAATTAAAGATGGTCATTTTATATAATCTTCCATGTAGGAGAAGGCCATCTCTCTCTCTCTCTCTATATATTTATATATATAATACAATTGCTCCTCTCTTTCTATTTCCTATCTTTTATCTTACATTTTATGTAGCTTCTTTTCTTTTTTTTTTTGGACATACCATTCTTACATTTTATGTTAATCGATCAATTCGACCAATTATCTAGATATGTCAAATTCAGAGATTTGTGGTCTCATCAAACAAGTTACTTCTAGTATTAATTAGTATTACTGAAATGGAATTAAACCACAATTTGTCACCCACGTTGGATCAATATATTATGCACCAAATTAAATTGGGACCTTGAAGATCATATAGCTGCTTCTTCAAAAGTACATCTTGATGATCATGATGAGCTTCAACAACCACAAAAACCAGAAAATGAAGAATTGCATGCGTGATCACATGAAAGAATTAATTACAAGATGACAATATTATCATTAATTATGATATCGACTACTACTACTACTTTCATTTGATACAATTAATATAGTAAAATAAATTATCCGTAAAAAGATATTAATATCACTTTCATGATGGAGTATATACAAGATGACTTTCGTGATAATTAAAGTTATTTTTTGTGATTATTTTTTAAATTTATATGAAAGATTTGAATCATCACAAAAGACCATTTTTTTGTAGTGAATTTTGACTGAATCTATTCTATTGGTCTTTTTTCATTATACTACAAATTAATTTATCCCTTTTTAACATACTCTCTCTCTCTCTCTCTCTCTCTCTCTCTCTCTCTCTCTCTCTCTCTCTTAGCTGCAGCCTGCAGCTGGTAGAATGGTTTTTCCTTTTCATGAAAATAGCTTAATTTCTGGGACTACTCAGCTTATAGTTTAGTAGCTTATTGGATTCCAAAGAAACTTCACCTATGTATAGTACGTATATAGTAGAAAACAACTGTACGTGCATGCATGTGTGTATATGTGATATATATGTATATATAACTGTTTTTGAGAATAAATATATACGTATATAGTACGTCGTCTCTCGCTGGCTACTTCGAATTAAACAAAACAACATAACACCTCGGTTACGTACAGAAGAAGTTAAGAAGTAATTAATAAATTTGGAAGCCTATATATGCATGCATGCATGCCCTATTCTTTTTCTCCTTGGTCCGTACGTCTGTAGTGATGAATAATGAGAATTCATTAATGTAGGCTTCGTGGTCCCTGCATGCGAGTTTTCTTGATCTTGCAGCCTCTCTATATGTTGTTGAAGATATATATATGCGGAAACATTATTGATTTAATTTCTTTGGATACGTCCGTCATAGCTAGACTAGGGAGTTTTAATTTGTGGTAGTACGTAGTAATGTTAATTGTTGGTGATAATCGATTGATGATAATTAATTTCCTCTTTCTGATTTTACTTGGAGGAGGTGGGCATTTTGTGTTAAGTGGGATTCTGTCATCATCATCATAATTAATAACAATGGAGTTCTTTCATGTGATTTATAATACTTACCTAAAATATAAATTAATGTATTGAATCTCAAACTAACTTGGTATTCCAAGAGGAAGCAAACATACTAGCTAGTAGCTCCATGCATTATCAAACTATGTATATATATATATTTGAATATTCTTATTCTTCTTATTTAATTTTCGTAATTAATTAAAGTTTAATTAATATGGTCCAGTTGTCCACGTCTTTGGATATATCATAATATATCCTTGAGCTTATTGGATTTTGACAGCTTCTCTTTCTAGCACCCCCAATTAAGAACTTAAAAACAACAAATCGCCAGCCAGCCAAGGAATTATGATGAAAAATGAAAGTTTAAGTGATGAAGTTATGACCAATTAATATCTTTAAAATTCATGATAACCTATCAATTTGATTCGCCAGGAATATATCCTCCTCCGATCCTCTATTCAATTAATCTCAATATTAATTATTCATCCAAAATCTTATTCACCCACCAAATCCCTCCCATAAAACTCTTACTAAATCAGGAATTAATGATGAATTGAACCAATATTTTGTTTCTTTATTAATTATCCAACGTTAACAAAACTATGTAGGAGTATATATATACAATGGGTAATGCAGGCTGATAAAAAAAATTGATCTTTAATTTTCCTTCGTGACTTGTACCTTACCTTGTGTATAACAATGGAGTACAATTTTCTTTTTGTACACCTATTTAAGATAAGATACGTACAATAGTACTATACTCAGCAACCGTTTCAAATATGTAACACAACATTTTAAAAGAAGAAAAAATTAGAAAAGAAAAACTTGTACTTTGCATGAGCAACTCTACTATATATATATATATATATATGGGAGATGATCCATGGAAAACGTTAGATATTAACACTATTTCAACTAACGCTAATCTAGCCGTCCAATATTAGAGTTAATGGCTGAGATGAATGCCCAGCCGCTAGAGGGAGTAGCGGCCAGCAATAAATTAAAAAATCATCTCTGCTGGCCGCTAGAGGGAGTAGCGGCCAGTAGAAAGGATTTTTTAATTTGGCTCGACTGGCCGCTACTCCCTCTAGCGGCCAGTAGAAAGGGTTTTTTAATTTGGCTCATGCTCCAGCCGCTAGAGGGAGTAGAGGCAACAATTTTTTTTGGCTTAATTACATTATCCTGATTATTCTCTCACATACTATTTATTAATCAATAAATAAAATAATAAAAAATTATAAGAATAACTATATTATAAGAATAACTATAAGGATAATCAATAATTATCTTTATACTTATTAAGATAATTACTGATTATCTTTATAATTATCCTTATAATTTTTTATTATTTTATTTTACTGATTAATAAGCAATATGTATATGGATAATATCTTAATAAGTATAAAGATAATTATTGATTATCCTTATAGTTATTCTTATAATTTTTTATTATTTTATTTATTGATTAATAAATAGTATGTGAGAGGATAATCAGGATAATGTAATTAAGCCAAAAAAAATTGTTGGCCCTACTCCCTCTAGCGGCTGGAGCATGAGCCAAATTAAAAAATCCTTTCTACTGGCCGCTAGAGGGAGTAGCGGCCAGTCGAGCCAAATTAAAAAATCCTTTCTACTGGCCGCTAGAGGGAGTAGCGGCCAGTCAAAACGTCGACGTTTTGACTGGCCGCTACTCCCTCTAGCGGCCAGTAGAAAGGATTTTTTAATTTATTGCTGGCCGCTACTCCCTCTAGCGGCTGGGCATTCATCTCAGCCATTAACTCTAATATTGGACGGCTAGATTAGCGTTAGTTGAAATAGTGTTAATATCTAACGTTTTCCATGGATCATCTCCCTATATATATATATATATATATATATATAGACAGGATCAAGAGTAGACCTCTTAAATAGTAAAACTCTTTTAAATAATAGAACTTTATCAAAACGACGTAGTTTTGATAAGACGCGGTGACATTTTTGTAAATACCATGCCGCTGCGTATTTACAAAAATACCACCGCGTATTATCAAAACTACGTCGTTTTGATAAAATTCTATTATTTAAGGCATTCTACTACTTAAGAATTCTACTCTTGATATATATATATATATATATATATATATATATATATATATGGGTTCCATCCACAGCAACCGGTTGCTGTGGAGCAACCCCTTTTTTGGCTTGCGAAATTTTTTTAAATTTTTTTTTTGCTCCAGCCGAAATTTCACAGGCCAAAAAGGGGTTGCTCTACAGTAACCGGTTGCTGTGGATGGAACCCTATATATATATATATATATATATATATATATATATATATATATATATATATAAACTTAGTCCTCAACTCCTTAGGTGCCATCAAATTATTGAAAATTAAGCATAACTAATAGTCCTTAAACTGCATTCAAGTCAATAAATTAACGTAATAGTCATGTACAAGAAGCCTTAAGACCACTGCTGACAATAACAATTATTGACAAGTAAGCATAATTGTAATATAGTCATTGTCATACTTCATTTATGTCCAAAGAGCATAATACGTACTATTATAATGAATGTTGACAACAAAATGTTGGTTGGTTTTTATATGAAATTGCAATAACTTTATAATTTAAAATAGATTGAGGAAGTATTTTTTTTTTTTTTGAAATCAATCATGCCTTCAATAAATTAGATCATTTGCAAGTACATCAGAAATAATCAAAGGAGGACTATCCATCCACCCGACTTGACCAGACACAGAACGTGACGCCCTTGCCAAAACATGAGCAACACAATTCGCTGATCGCGAAACGTAAGAGAAAACACAAAATCTAAATTCTCTTTGAAGAATTTTACAATCTTGGATGACGACTCCCAGTCCCGAGTCATCCAGATTGTCATTATTAATTGCATTAATCACCCCGAGAGCATCAGATTCCACAACAACCTGATCTATATCAGACCTTTTTAACCAACTAAGCGCTTCCCTAATGCTCATTGCTTCAGCAACTGAGGGAGAAAATAAGCCTTTCACCGAGCCTTGCATACCTGCCACAAAACTACCTGTATCATCCCTAACCACACAACCATAGCCCACTTTTCCATCATCAAGAAATAAACCTGCATCCACATTACACTTTTTTAGTCCCACCTCCGGTTTTTTCCAGCCATTATCCTGGGGTTGTACACTGGTTCGGGGCACCGTTGCTTGTTTCCTGGCTTCTTTCCATTCCAATAGCCTGCATGTAGCTTCATGAACCACAGCCACACACGACTGCTGCTTATTCCTCCATACTCGATTATTCCGATTAAGCCAAATGCACCATATCAACATTGCTACCATATCTAGCTGTTCACTTGTACACTGCATTCGCAGCTTATTCCACCAGTATGCAATGGACATGGTTCCCTCCGAATGATCACCAATTGTAGACACTGTCCAAATCTCCTTTGCTACCGGGCATTGAACAAGTATATGAAGCTCTGTTTCCACCTCATTACTGCACATCGGACACCTAATATCAACATCAACTTGTCGAGCCCGAATAGAACTAAGACATGGTAGACAGCCAGTTAGACTCCGCCACAGACAGTTAACCACTTTCGGCGGTACTACTCGATTCCAAACCTCTGCCTAGTTTGTGATAGGGGGAGATAACACTATATCCCCACTAGTTTGGAGAACCCGATAACCAGATTTTACCGAATAACGACCCTTTTGATCCCAACTCCAAATTCGCTTATCAACAATGAAATATTTAGAGAGGGGAATTGAATAAATTAACCGAGCATCTCGTTCACAAAACAGTGTACGAATAAGATCATAGTTCCATGTAGCCATACCTGGGTTAATTAGTATATCTACCTTCGCCATATGCATATGCTCCAAGGGGCTTGACTCAACATAAGGATTCATCACATCCGGTAACCACGGGTCACTAAAAATACCGATAGATGATCCATCGCCAACTCTCCAACGACTCCCTCTTGTAATTAACTCTTGTGTCGCCATTAAGCTACGCCAAATATAGCTCGGATTATGCCCCATCCTAGCCTCCAGAAATGAACCCAATTTGAAATACCTTGCTTTAAACAATCGGGCAACCAATAAAGTTGGGTTATTAATAATTTTCCAACTCTGTTTTGCTAGCATTGCAATATTAAAATTGTGCAGATTTCGAAATCCCATACCCCCGTGCTCCTTACGAATACATAATTTCTCCCACCACTACCACCGAATCCCGTTACCCTTCTTCTCTCCCGAACCCCACCAAAAGCTATTCATCATTTTTTCCAACTCATCACACAGAATGATTGGAAGTAAAAAGGTACCCATAATATAACTTGGAATTGCTTGTATGACAGATTTCAATAACACCTCCTTCCCCGCACGAGAGAGAAACTTAGACTTCCAGCTATAAAATCTTTTCCATGCCTTCTCTTTTACATAAGCAAACACCGATGCCTTATGACGACTGATTAGGGAAGGAGCTCCAAGATACTTCCCATGATTGGTACATATCGACACGTTCAATGAATTTGCAATTGCTTGGGATAATTCGCTATCCATATTAGGACTAAAAACAATTGAGGATTTGTTGAAATTTACTTTTTGGCCCGACGCCTCCTCATACAAACGCAGACATGTTTTGATAGCAGTACATTCTTCTAAATTTGCACGAAAAAACAGGAAACTATCATCCGCAAAGAATAAATGAGAAATAACTGGGGCAGTCGTAGCTACCTTGCATCCATGAATTTTCCCTTCTCTCTCATACCTGGTAAAAATAGATGAGAGCCCCTCCGCACAAAGTAAGAACAAATACGGAGATATCGGATCCCCTTGCCTGAGTCCCCTTTGTGGAATAATATCAGGAATTACTTGACCCGAACTTACCACCGAGTACTTAACTGTAGTAACGAAGAGCATCACAAGCTTTACCCACTGTGTCGCAAAACCTAGCTTTAGCATGATTCGCTCTAAAAAATACCATTCCACTCTATCATACGCTTTGGCCATGTCAATTTTCAAAGATGCATATCCATGTTTCCCTTGTCGTTTCCGCTTCAAATAGTGCCCTACTTCAAAAGCTATCATCACATTATCTGTTATCAATCTCCCTGGAATAAACGCACTTTGACATTCTGACACCACCGAGTTTAGAACGTTCTTCAACCTATTTGCTAGCATTTTTGTCATAATTTTTATGATCACATTGCATAGCGAAATTGGTCTCAACTCTGCCATCTTCATCGGCTTCTTAACTTTTGGAATAAGAACTATATTCGTATCATTTAACCCTTCCGGCAGAATACAACCATTCAAACATGTTATGCATGCCTCTGTTACTTGTGCACCAACTACGTCCCAATATGTTTGGTAAAAACATGGATTAAAACCATCAGGTCCCGGGCTCTTATCCGGGTGCATAGACTTGATGGCTACATTTATCTCACCAGCTGTAAAAGGACGAGTTAACATAACATTTTGTTCCGGCGTCACCTTTTTGCTAACTGCTTCTAATATTTCATTGTCAACTACTCCTCCCGATTTAAACAGATTATCAAAGTAATCAAAGATTAACTCTGATAGGCCTCTACCCCAATAATGTTTATGCCCTTCCTCATCAATTAAACTTGTGATAGTATTTTTGCGTTTACGATCTGATGCATAAAGGTGAAAAAACTTACTATTCACATCCCCATTCTTAAGCCAAAATACCTTGGATCTTTGTTTCCAGAAATTTGCTCGTTGTTGTAGAAGTCGAGTGAGCTGAACCTGTTCCTTTAATACAATTTCTTGATGGACATCATCACGGAACTGTTTGAGAGATACAATCCGACTCCTGCATCTCTTAATATCAGAATTAAATCGAGCTCTCAATGTTTCTCCCCATGAAAACAATTCCGACCCACACAAATTAAGACGTAACCGAATATCGAGCGACATCCCTGCTTGCCACCCTCGCTGAATCACCGCCTTACAGTCAGCTTCCATACACCAACTATTCTCGAATTTGAACTGTCTACTCCCCTGTACTGGCTGTTCTCCAAAAGTCAGCACAATTGCAGAATGGTCAGACGAAACAACAGCATGATTATATAGTTCCGCACCCGGAAATAAATTACTCCACGATTGTGAGCACACAACCCGGTCCAACCTTTCTTCAATTAAGTTAGGCGTACCTCTACCTTTTTCCCAAGTGAATGGATAACCCTTCATTCCAATATCATGCAGACCACAGTCCACCAGAGCCATTCGAAATCCATTAATCAAATTCGTTGGGTGTAAGACTTTACCGACTTTTTCCGATTGAGCGAGAATGTCATTGAAATCTCCGGCACAGCACCATGGAAGATTAGAGCGAGAAGCAATAGATCGAAGCAGATCCCATGAATCCTTTCGCCTTACCCGGTCTGGAAATCCATAATAACCAGTAAACCTCCAATCCGGACTATCCACTGTGGAAATAACAACATCAATAAAGTTGGCTGAAAGTCCAATTAGCCTAACTGACGAATTAACAGAGTGGTTCCACATTAGAGCTAGCCCACCCCCATTATTTACTCCTTCTATAAAGCAAAGTTTAGAATAATTAATTTTAGCTCGCACCATATCCACCTTATTTCTACCAATTTTTACTTCTAACAGGAAAACAAAATTGGGCCTTACCCTGGACACAAGGTCCATTAACTCTTGAACTGTCTTGGTATTGCCCAACCCCCGACAGTTCCAACATAAGATTTTCATAATGCCTGGCGGGCCTGCACTGCAGAACCCACCTCTACAAGAGATATTTCCCCTTGCCTATTTTTTGTCTGGCCCACTTCACACACTCCCAGGCCCACCTCCATCACTGCATTGTCCTGAGATCCCCCCTCCTTCTCAAGCCCACTTGTCATTCTCCTCCTTTTAGAGTCCATCACGTTTAAGACATCCTCATCAGTACAATCTTCCTCATTCAACGCCCTCCCATCCCACGCTTGATCTACGGTATCAGTTGAAACAACCAACTTTCCTCCCCCATTCCTATCATTACGGATAACCATTTGGTGAAGGTTAGTATGATTGAGATTGCGCCCTGGATTTTTGGTATTTTCCTTATCCACCACCATTTTCTCCCCCCTTCCTTCTCCACCGCCGTCTTCCACTACCGGACCCGTGCGCAACCACTTTTCACCGCCTGTATAATTATTTTTCCGACTAGTTGCTCTCAGCCATGATCCAAATAGTTTTTCAATATTTTTGTCTGGAAAATCAAAGAATAGCTCACAGAACCGATCAGAATGCCCAATAATTCCACAGAAAAAGCAGAACGTTGGTAGTCGCTCATACTTAAAGTTTGCCCAGTGTATGACATCTCCTTGTTTCCTGATTTTCATCCTCCTCTTCAATTGTTTTCTTACATCCAGCCGCACCCTTATACGCATATACGATTTCCACATGCCTGTGAAATTATTAGCATCAGCCTCTATAAATTTTCCCACATAATTACCAATATCACGAGCTATTCTTTCAGACATGTAGCCTACTGGGAGATCATGAACCTGCACCCAAAAATCGACTTCAACCAGATCCATCTGCATCGGATTCATTCCAATTTCTAACCTGGAAAATATAAGAAGATGTTGTTCAAACGTCCACGGACCTCCATTGATTACTCTTTCCAAATCTAGTTCATGAAAAAATTGGAAGATAAACAAATTTGGCCCCAACTCTTTTATCCAAACTCCTTTTACTGGCCTCCATACCGACGCCATTATATTCTTCATTGCTAGCACATTTATTGACCGATCAGTAAGGAAGCGTCCTATGACACTCCATTTCTGCTTTTCTCTACCCCGAGACTCAGTTAGATCTGGAGGAATAAGCCCGCCCCCCTCATCATCTTCTATTGTCATTCTAGCATACATTTCCTCCACCCTCTTTTGAAAATCCTCCATAAACCCTGCCTTGAAATACCTCTCAAATGAAATCAAAAAACCACTCCCCTATTAATCAATAGGACATTCTTAAACCTGTCAGAGGACAGGAATAGACCGCTTCGTGATTTATGCCCTTAGTATGTAATTACTCCACAAAAAACGATTTCATTTAACCATTTTGGGAGAAATTTTTCGGTGAAAAGATTGTTTAGGTGATAAAAATTCGGTTAATCGGAGTATGTTTCTCAAAAACACACTAGAACGCACAGATTTGGACGGAAAAAGATTAGGGTTTTTAGATCGGTTGAGAGAAAGAGAGATTCGGCTGGGGGTAAGCTATTGAGGAAGTATTAATTATGTTTTATTTGTTAATATTTGGTTCTGAGGTTTTTGTAAATTCGATCATGTATACTCGATAAATTTGTTGAAGTATTGGAGGAGAATAATGTGTATAAAACTAGCCAATTAATGAATTGTTTCATATTAATTTTTTTAATAATCATATTAAAACTAGCCAATTCTTCTCTAGCAAGCGAGTGTACTTGTAATTTTAATCGCTTATTTTCTCTCTCCAAAACACAAAACAATTCTCTCCGAGACAAAATATTTTGAGTGGTGCTAGAGACACAATTGCTGACATTTATGTAAAATGACATTTAAGAGCGTTCTCAGGGTGAATGAATCAAAAGAGCGTTCCCTATTTATGTAAAATGACATTTCACACCCTATTTATTGCGATTTTATGTTGGCTAAAGGATCTTATCTCACTTAATTGCTGATTTGGGTATGCCCATCAAATTCACTCATTTTTATTTTTTAAACATATGATTTAGAGAAGAAAGAGAACTATACAAAAAAATTAAAAATCAGGCAAATTTAGATTTTGATCAATTTTGTAAAAAAATATTACTACTAATTATAAATTTTATAATTAAAATAATGTTGTTTCAGTTCTCATAAACACATAATGATCGTTGCACATTTTGATTTTTAGCAATATCTATTTTTAAATTAAAATAATTGTAATTTTAAAATCAAACAACAATTACTTTTAAATAAAAAATAGTTACAACGTTCAAAACATGATTTGATTGTTGGAACTTTCAAATTTCAAATTTTAAATTTCAAAATTTAATATTTAAGGAATCAATATTAAGAACATGTTGGGTACATAGTGAAAAAAATTGAATCTCTATCTTACAGAATGACTCAATAGCACTGCAGAGTGGGGATAGAGATAAGGAAACTGTTGTGAATGCTCTCATTATCTCACTCTCCTTTAATGCTATTTATCACCATCAATAATCAATAATCATTTCCTCCAAAATAAAACAATTTCCCCCCAAAAAAGCGGATTATACTTTTGTACGTTTTTAACAAAAAAAAATCTCTTCATTATCTCACTCCCCTTTTTTAATGCAATCACCATCAATAATATTTATAACATATTCATAGATTCAATTCAAAGGGGAATACTGTTAGATAATTTTGTGTATTTTGAATCAACATGTAGATGAAAGGATATATATATATATTCTATTCGTCTTCTATCTTTAATTTGGAGGAGTTTTCGAAAATTCTTCGTTATTTCTTTACGATATATGTATATATATGATGATTGGATTCAGTCTGACTACCATCTTATATTTTTTTTCTTCTCATTCTATTGCCATTTAAAAAAAACCATAGTGTGTTTTACTGTCAATGGCTCGAAGAGCGGACTTCATTTCTTCTATAACTCCATACAGACATGATTGGAGGTTGAAAATCTGAATAATCCGCCTCTGGACCATCCCAAATTTTGTGAATCCTGAACATATTAATACGATTGAGATGATATTACTCGATGAAAAGGTATCATTCTTTATAATCTTTCATATACCAAGTGTCACTCAAAATTTAGCCCTTTATTTGTTAAAATAATCCTATTTAGTTAATTATTTTTGTTCCTCTCTTCATAACAGTGTGATAGAATCTATGTTTCAGTCAATAATTCTTTACTAAGAAGGTTCAAAGAAGTTCTGGTAGAGGGTGTTGGATATTGTATGACAAATTTTATTGTTGGTTACAACAGTGCCAAATTTAAATCCACCCGTCATAAGTTTAAGTTAAATTTTATGGCAACAACTGATGTATCTCCTCCAATAGTGTTGAATATCCCCAAGGAAGGTTTCTTATTTGTTTCTTTTGCTTATTTAAGCTCAAATATGGATGAGTCGTATCTTATTGGTATGATGATATTATTTGTCCTTGATTTTATTTTTAACTCAATTTTTTATTTGTTAGTGTCTGATCCTTTTATTATTTTAGATGTTATTGGGGAGATTGTAGAAATCGGTGATAGTACAAAGGATGGAAAAATCACTAAGAGAGTTGAAAACATTTTTAAATTGCATATACTATTTTATTATTATTTTATTCTGCCTGTTTATCCTTTATTTTCAAAAAAGAACAATTGATTTGTACATTGTGGGGTAATTTTGCTGAAGAATTATGTTCTTATTTAAAAGAAACAATTCAGGGACCTAACAATCATGTAGAGTTAAGGAGCACCAAGGTGTATAACCCGTTTATTTTTGTTAAAGTATTATACTTGAGATTCTTATATTAATCATTATTGATTAAATTTAGAAATGTTTATTTGGACATGGGGTATGACTGATACAGGCCGACTACAAGAGGCCAACATACGAGGAAGTTATATGAAAATCTTCAAGTCTTACTTGAGTGAAAGTGGAACACATGCTAAATGTTTATTTAGAAATGTTTGATTATGCCGCTGTACCTATGTTTCTGATACAAATTAAAGTAGTTATATGTTTCCTTTAAATATATTGAAGAATATTTATATTATTTGATCCATGTTTGAATAGTCATAACGAATTATAAAATCTTACTCCCTCCATCCCATTATATATGACGTTTTAGACTCTTTTTTTCTTGCCAAAATATTTGACGTTCTACTATCCCAAGAATATTTTGGCATTTATTTTTCCTCTTTACCCTTCCTTCTCCAACAATATTAATGCCTATTTTCCCTGGAACAGAATATCGATAATTCGCTTTCTTCTACTTCTTCAAGGTTTTTGAGATCCGGCAACAACAAGGATGAACACGGCATACCCGGCGATGGGAATATTACTACTATTACACGGCATATCATTGACGATGGTTTGGATTCGTCAATATCGTTATTTTGGCCCCAAAAGAAAAAAAATATATACTACTACAAATTAACTCGGATATGCCATGTACTTGAAGAAGTCAGATCTATCAGATCTATTCGTTCGAAGATGGCGCGGCGGCAGCAGTGGAAGGAGTGCCGGTCGTGGAGGGGGTTATAACGGGGCGGTGGTGGTGGAAGGAGTGACGGTCGTGGTGGCGGCAGGGGAGGTGGCTGAAGAGATGAAGAAGAAGACATAGCGCATGCTGAATAGAGGAAGAAGAAGATAGAAAACAGTATTAACTAAGGGTAGAATAGTAAAATTATATCTATTATTAATTTATGTGAAAAGTTGTAGAACGTCAGATATAATGGGATGGAGGGAGTAGAATATGAAATAAAATGATTAATATATTTTGATTTAATACTCTAATAAATTTTTATATTTAATTATTTTGTCTATTTTATTAGTCAAGTGAAATTGTTTAATTTTAATTCTTGACTCGGATACAATTACTAGTAATAATAGAATAATGATATAAATATGTAATGCAGAAACAGACGTGAGAACGAGTAAGGAACCACCATTGACCGTTTCTTTCCTTACGTCCAACCAACCAACCAAACAAATAAAAAAAAAAATATAACGGTCTCTCACCTTGTTTTTCTCTCTTCCACTTCTCCCTCACTCGTTTCTCTCTCCTAAGAGAGGAAAAAATAAGTACCAAAACTCTAAAAAGAAATTTCCAACATTTTTGCCGTCTATATGCTTTTTCTTAAAATTGACTTGAAATCTTTCATCAATGTTCAACAATGGACAGGAGAACATTGACTATGAACTGGGACCATTTAGCATACGATGACGATGATGATCGTTTCTTTGAGACCTACGATCGAATCTCGTCAGTTGTACCTCTTGACTTGGCTTCTTCGGGCTCCGATGATGATGAATACGATGACAGTCGAATGTCTTTTGCTTCCGCCGTCTCGTCTGCAACATTTGAGGAATTCCGCGACCTCAAGTCAGCGGCAGCAACAGCTACACCAACAAATCCTTCCTCAATGTTGGAGAACTATGACATGTGGATGGCAGAACCAGGGTCCATTAAAGATAGAAGAAAACGGCTCCTTCAAGGTATGGGATTATCCAGCAACAAGGACCTTCTCGCGCTCGCCAGCGCCAAGTTCAACAGAGCTGTTACGAAAAAAGTTGATATTCCCACGGACACCAATGATATATCTACGTCGGCAGAATCAAAACAAGAGCCTGAGCATGAGAGTGATCAGCCATTGCCTTTGCCATCGACAGAAATTGTGCTTGTTCGGTCACGGTCAGATGGAGAAATAATGTCACTTTCTGTGAAAACCAAAAGAAGGAAAGAAGAGTTAATTGGAACTATTTCAAAACAGCGTCTCACCAGAACATCATCGGCAATATTAAAACCGAATATTGGTGTATGTCAAATTGCCAATGGTGCGAGATTGTCATCAAAAGGAACCACCAGATGCGGATCTTTACTACATAGCGCTGCATTGTCATCCTTAGTGTCGGATGGCCAGTTTGGATCGCTCTTCTTGATAAAGAATTTGGACACCGGAACAGAGTTTATTGTGAAGGAATATAATGACAAGGGAATGTGGAATAAACTCAGCGATCTTCAGACTGGAAAGCAGCTTACCATGGAGGAATTTGAGAAGTCTGTTGGTTATTCCCCGGTTGTTAAGGAATTGATGCGTCGCGAAAATGTATCAAGACATCCTGATGATGGCAGGAAAGTCGCTACAAACTCATACTTCAGTAAGAGCTTAAGAATGAGCAAAAGAAGAGGGGTTGCTCTTTTAAAGAACATAAAGGGTGTGGCTAATACCATGAGTGGATTAATTGCTGACAAAGAAAGAGAGCAACCTTTCCAACCGGAGCCACGATCCAGCAAGAACTCCTCGTCCCAATGGGTTAAAGTTCGTCAGCATGGCAAGCCTTATAAGGAATTTACAGGTTTGCACTTGTGTCAAGAAATTCAGGCTCATGAGGGATCCATTTGGACCATTAAGTTCAGCTGGGATGCACGTTTCCTCGCGAGCGCAGGAGAAGATAGGATAATTCATGTGTGGGAAGTGCAAGAGTGCGAAGTTATGTCAGCAAAACCGCCTGATGATTTGAATTCTGTCAGCTCCACACCACTCCACCCAATGGCGTGCAGTTCTCCTGATCGCCCTCCTTTGGCAGAGATTACACCACTGGAATCAGAAAGGAGGAAAAAGGGGAAGAACTCGAGCAAAAAAAAGGGAAACTCAATTCCTGACTATGTCAATGTGCCAGAGACTGTATTTGCATTCTCAGAACGTCCAGTATGCTCTTTCACAGGTCATCAGGATGATGTTTTGGACCTCTCTTGGTCAAGATCTCAGGTTAGCTACCACCACCTTAGTTTTCTGTTGAAGGTAGGAATAAGAAAAAATTAAGTAGAAAGCAATACACAAAAGCATGAATGACTACTAACATTATCAGATTATCTCGAAGCCAAAAGCGGTGTTAGCCTATTTACTAGGAAGTTAACACAACGTCCAACAATTATATTTACTCCTAATCAGAACCAGTAATAAATACCCAATCACGCAAAAACTAAAACACCACTTCATTACATGGCATAAATATCAGGGACATCAAATTACAGCATCTACAAATACAAAGCACATCCATTTTTGTAATGAATCAACAATCAATGATGCAAATTTTCATGTGCATGCAGTTACTGCTTTCGTCTTCAATGGACAAGACAGTTAGGCTATGGGACATGGAAACGAAGAATTGTTTAAAGTTGTTTGCTCATAATGATTATGGTGAGATGCCATAATGTCACAACTGCACATTCCAAGGCCTAGGCCTTACTATGTTAATTTGTTATACCATTTCTATAGAACCTACTTTGCTCATGATGCATGAATGGTTTGTCAGTTACATGTATACATTTCAATCCGGTGGATGATGATTACTTCATCAGTGGTTCACTAGATTCAAAGGTTCGAATTTGGAACATACCTGATCGGCAAGTTGTGGATTGGACTGATCTACATGAAATGGTTACTGCTGCTAGTTATACTCCTGATGGCCAGGTAGCTGCTCAATTGCTTTCCAATTTTTTCCTGCTTCCATTATTTGACTAGGGTTCTAATGCTTCCCTGTTGAATTTAGTTGAAAACTTAAAATCCATTATGTTACGTTCTAAATCCAAATCAGCTGAAGAAATAACAGAATTTGAATTATAGTTGGGATTACAGCCCTGATACACAAATCTCAAGAAGTTATTTAAACTGCAATTTAAAATTAAATTTCAAATGTTTGATCCTGTTTCAGTCTACTGTATTCCACACCACCGATTTTTTTTTTATCAAGTTGAACCAGTAAGCAAAACATGATACGGTGATAATTGAAACTTAAAATAGCAAGAATTATGATCATATGACTTAGATATTGAGTACAAGAAGCTTAGCATGATTAATTCCTACACTTAATGTTGCCTTTTGATTTCATTATTGTAGGGTGCCGTAATTGGTTCACACAAAGGGAATTTTCGCTTGTATAGCACAGCTGGTATGAGCTAATCCCCTAGATTCTTCTCTAATCTTTTCAGTTTCTTTCCCCTTTTTTGTCTTGAAATTAGTTTTGTATAATATCTAGCACTCCTCCTAGTACTAATTTCTTACTAAATCATTGAATATAAAGGTAAAAGTATTAACCTTCACTGATATTTCATGACATAGATTCCAAGCTAGAACAAAAAGAGCACATTGATATTCGAACCAAGAAAAAATCTCCGCCCCAAAAAAATTACAGGTTTTCAGGTAAACCTTTTTTCCTCCAATGGTTCCATCGTGGTCTTAATATTAGTAATTTCTTTCAACAAGCTAAACTATTTTAGTTCATTCACAGTTTGACCCGTGTAATCCATCTGAAGTGCTCATTACTTCTGCCGACTCTCGGATTAGAATTTTTTATGGATCAGAAATGATCCATAAATTCAGAGGTATGTCTCAACGCATCTTCTGAGAAAACATAGACTGAGTATTCATGTGGTCACCAAACAATGGATATATTTGTGACAGCAGGTTTCCGAAATACTAGCAGCCAGATTTCTTCTTCATTCAGTCCAGATGGAAAATACATCATAAGCGCAAGCGAAGATTCACAAGTATATATTTGGAAGCATGAAGAGGCTCGACATGTGGGGTCTGGTAAAAGCAAAAGTACGATCACTACCCAGTCTCATGAACACTTCCCGTGTAGAGACGTTTCGGTAGCAATTCCATGGCCTGGTAGTATAAAAAATGAGCCACCAACTGTAGAAGTGCATTCCAAAAGGCACTCTAAACGTTCAATCCCACAATCGCAGTCCTTCACTGATTCTCCAACACGAGAGGACAATACAAATTGTAAGAGACAATTACCACCACTTCCAAGGAAAAATAGTCAATTGGAGAGAGCTACAAGTTGTCCGGAGGACGATCTAGATCAAATTTCTCGCACAGACTCGGGGATTGGCGAGTCATTCAGTTCAGCTTCTGGTTCAATGCGGTATGATCCGTCTTCTATCGCTGCTTCTGGATCTCAGTCTTGGTCTTCCTCCTGGTCTTGGTTTGATGGTGGCAGTCATGGGGGCAATACCGTCCAAGCAACAGCATGGGGCCTGGTGATTGTGACAGCAGGTCTGGGAGGTGAGATCAGGGCTTATCAGAATTTTGGGCTGCCTCTCAAGGTTGGCCGTCAGACCAACCTCTTCAGAGACCTCACATAAATAATTTTGGATTGTGCATCAAGGTAGGTATGCATGTATGTACACGTGTCTCGTGAAAGTGAATCAATCCCTAGTGCATTAATGTAAACACTTTGTTTTCCTAGCCAGCCATTTATGTAATGTGAAAGCCAAATTGCTCATCTTAGTTTAATGTAAATTAGAGGGTTTTTGTTAGATATATATGTTTGAGTATATTTCCATTTTAGCTGAAAGCAAAAATGAATTGAGCATTTCAATTTCAGCATATATAAAGATTCTGGTGGATTCAGGCGCTATAGAAAATTACACGAGTTTCATGTCAAAGGAGTTGTTTTGCAACTTAAATTGTTGGTTGTACGTACTGCATGAGCTAGAGTGGAAAGCAAGCAAGTATTAAAGTTTGACAAGCATACAATGATCATATTACGTATCTGCTCTTCTGAGATCATTATCACAATACAAATCAGTAAATAACAATTAAATAGAAACTCCATGTATCCCAAATCTATCTCAACGTTTGATTATTTATTAAGAGAGCTAATTAAATTAGGGGTGTGTACTTTAGAGAGAGAGATAGAGTCAGTCCACTGCAATTTCTAACTTTAAATGAACTTTTCGGTTTAAATTCAAAATCTTACATGGACCCAAATCGAATTCCTTACTTATTTAAAGTCGATCAAATTTTTACATGATGTTTGAGCCTAAATAAAAGATTTATATATAGAATAATAAGTTGTTAATTTAGTAGTTGTGTTATGAGAGTGAAAATTTAAAATAGTTACAATATATATTCACATATGATTGACTTTGTCGGTGGTTAAAATTAACTTTAAATTTTTATCTATAAAAGATTGAGATTTGAGAATGACCAAATTGAACATCCCTATCTTTTGAGGCCGGACGAGGCATGAGCATGGCAGAAGGGATTGAAGCTAAGCTAACACATTGGATCGGAGGAGATGGAAGTAGAAGTTCCATGCTCTGCCGTTGCCTAGTTTTGTTTGCATCATCGATCGTGTCAGTCTTTCTTCTGGCTCTGTTTACGCTTCCCACACGCATTTCCAAAATAATATATGTATGCATGTATATAATGCATTCACCTAGTGTAACACCCCACATTGAAAGATAGGAAAAAAATTTATTTGCATATAAGGAAATAAGTTACTACCAATAGTACATTCAAATCATGACCTTTTGGGAGTCTGTAGTGGGCTAAAATGATCCAAGAAAATACTATTTGGCCAGTGGGGGGAGTTTGTAACACTCCACATTCATATCGAAAGATAGGGAAAAATTTGTCATTTAAGGAAACAAGTTACTACCAATTACCTTCAAGTCATGATTTTTTGAGCTAAGATGACCCAAGCAAGTTATTATTGAGTCAGTAGTTTGAGGCCTTATTTTGATAAAATTGTTTCGATTCGAACTTAAAATTTGACCCGGGTTGTTTCACCTTGCTACCAATTAATCACCACCAAGAGGGTTTCAAATTCAAAAAACTCATTGAGACAAGTGTTGAGTATTTGGTACGCCAAGTTGGTGACAGGGAGGGATCTTGAAATGCCTGATGAGATGCATTTACAAGTGTTAAGGATAGGAATTAATAAGGCTCTTAGGTGCTGTTTGTTTATATCTGATTGTCTTTTAATGGTCTGCCTCTTATTCGCAAAGAGTCATGATGCTGTTTGTTTATTTTTTTGTTACCTCTGAATGCCTCTTAATCGTAAGACAGAAAATGAAATCTTAATAATTAAGAGGCGCCTCTTAATGAATTTTTTTGATATTTTTTTATATAAATATATTCAACAATATTGTGCACTCATTTTTATTAAATTGAATATTTAAAATTATTAAATAAAATTTTATCCTTTAAAATATTAAAAAAGTGTCATTAAGAGACAACTTACTTTTTAATTATCAAACAATTTTTTAAATTCAGACCTCATAACCATCCAGATGATCTAATTTATTAAGATATCATAATCGTTCAGATCTTAATTCCCAGATTTATCAAACACAACCTTATTCTCATTTGTACTAACAATCGTGTATTTTTATTAGACCTGGCAAACGAGCAACGGGCTGGACTGGGCCGAGCGCGGGCCGGGCTGAAATGGCCCGGGTTTTGGCGGGCTGAGTTTGTGAGGTCCATGGCCCGGCACGTGGGCTTTTTTCTTTTTTTTTAAAAAATTATTTTTTTGCAAAATTTTGATATACCAAAAATAGTAATAATAATAAAATAATTTAAAATAAATAATAATTCTAATTACTTACATTAACTATATATCTCAATCAATTAAAATTTTAATAGTATTATAATTTTAGATATTATTCTAAAGGCATGATTTGGGGATTAAATAAGTAGGGAGATTGCATAATTAAAGGATAATGATTGATTTACTTTCCAAATGTACTACATTGTACATTGTAATGTCACTATAAATAATAGTGGTCTTCTCCCATCTTTCTCATTGATTGCTTGTACACCTCCATCAAACTGAAATCTTCAAATTTTATATCTATATTATTGTGCTACAGATTTTGGACTTGCAATCTAAAAAATTAGTGGATGATTCGGATTATATATTGCTAGTAATTCAAAGTATATAATCAAATTTGATTTTTAAAAATTATACTTTAAAATTAATATAATTTATTTAAATTTTAAAAATAATAAATATTATAATTAATACTAATATATAGATAATTTTAAATTTTTATAATTATATTATCTAACTTAAACTAATAATTATTAGTTTTATACTTTGAAATTGAAGAACTATTTCGAAAGTTCATGCAATTGTAATTGTTTGTGAGCGTGAGTAAAGATATATAGAGGATATATTTAGGGAATTAACATTTCTACCAATAAAATTAAAAACGATATCAATAGTTGTTGTAGTTCAGTTGGTTTGAACTCTTATTTATTTATTTACAAGCTAAATAACGTATTTATTCTTTTCGGGACAAAAAAACAATAAGAGAAACATAAATTTTGTTGTTAGTTGACTTATTTATATACACATACCACCCCAATTAAACTTAATTTTTATGTAAATCTCTTCAAACTTAGTCAAATTGATAAAAGTAAAAAATAAGAGCGAAGATGAATGAATTCCATTTAATTTTTCTTCTTATTTGCAATTCGATGCAACCTTTAAATATAACATTTTTATTTTAAAATCCCAATTTAAGAATGTCATACAAATAGTATAAATTATCTATACAATCATAAATATAGTATCAATTAAGTTTTATATTTAAAAATAAAAAAATGAACAAACTTAAATATGACATGCAATTAATTCGTTTGATTTTAAATATAACAAATTTGGTTTTATAATAGTCGAAATTGATGAGTTCAATAATTTTATATCACTTATATTTAATATTTTGTTTTCAGAATATTACTACTCCACTACTGTTTCGTGACATAAGAGTGCATTTAAATAGGAGTATTTAAAATGAGTGAGAAATTAAGTAAATTATTTTCATCGGGTTACCGGGTCCTGTCTCAGTGACTTTGATGTGTCCCTTTTAAAACACCAGTATTCCAATGGTGGTACTACTTCTACGCAGCAGGCCTCTCTGTAAAACCAGTGATTGATGGTGCTGGTAAGTGACTAAGTGGTAAGCTCTCTCTGTATACAGGAAATATTAAAAGATAAGTATTACATTCTAGTAGTAGGAGTATTTGCTTTTGCTGCTTAATTTCCACCCATCTATATCCATATCTATAATCACTGATTGATTCTTTGCGCAGTTTACAAAGGGAATGTAACAGTGAGGCTGGCCTGGTCTTTCTCCGGATTTCCCCTTTAAGACCCAAGTAGCTAGTAAGAGAGATAAATTAAGCTATGGCTCAGCAGGTACTTCTTGTTTCTCCTCTCATTAAGTTCATACATTTATATTGTATCGAGGAATATATTTCTTCTTCTTGTCCTACCCGTGTGGGGGTTTCTTTAGATTTCTCGTTTATTCTTCCATTGAAAGGCCAGCCCTCTCCCCAGGTGACTTTGAACTAATTTCCCTCTTTCTCTCTCTCTCCCCTACCCTCTTTTTGTGGGATAGTATTTGTTTATTTCAGGATTTGAGGGGACATTTCATATATGAATTTGGATTATGATATGTGGTGTCTGAATAATTTTATTTTTGTAACATGCAGGAAGATGGATGGCCGCTTGGGCTGCAACCATTGAATGTAAGAGTTGGGTTAGTGAGAAATCGTGATTTTAATGGATCAGTTTCATTCAACACTCTGCTCACTCGCTCTCCCACCTCCGCCTCTGATTCTTCTTCTGTTCTTGATACAGAGGTCAGTACATATATGTCCGTCTCATTCATGTGAAAATATCTGTACATACTGTTCGGTTTGGTTGGGGGAAGATTTGACTGGGCAAGAACAGTGTAGTATTCATAAGGAAATCAAAAGGCAGTCATCATGCAATTTCAGCTAGCTTTTCATTTAAATATCTTTTCAATATAGCTAGGGCACCGAAAGAATATATATTTTTTTGTATATTCTATACTGGGAGACGAGAACAATTTATTGTACAATGTCCCCAGTGCAACTTTGTTCTCTACAAAGTGTATAGAAAAAAAGTTGCATCCTGGGCTTTTTTGTAGTCTTACTTCAGTTACCCGTAGCTTTACTCGTATCTTTATTGTCTTCTCTCTTTATGTAGTGGTCATCTGAAACTTCTTCCATATGTTCCCTTTCAATTAGGTTCTCCATGTAACCATTTCCATTTTTCATTACCCCAAATGAAAATTAGACAATTTTAAACGAGCATGGTGAGATCATAATACATATTATTCATACGTAGAAGTGGTGGTAAGACCATAGTACACATTCTTTTCTCTCTAGCTAGGGAAATGCTGTAATAATATGACAAGACTCATCAAACTCTTTCCGTCTCTCAACCTACAATTAGGGTTGTAGTTTTTTGCCCTTTGTTTGGGTGATTCTGATTGACCATAAAAAAATAATAAGCTATTAGGACACCATTTTTTTGATAAAATATAAAAGTTAGCATCTAATCACTGTTTGTACATGCCATTGGTTTATGTTATATTGTTTTATGTCGTCAGCCTGGTCATGCTTAATAAAAGTAGAAAGTTGAAAGCAACTGTACTCTTTTACACATGGTTTCAAATGATGATGTTTTGAGTCTTTGACTATATGTATCATCCAGTTTATCCACTTACATGGGGATGGGCCCTGTGGAACTTCTCTTGTTTACTTTCTAATAAGAAAATAATATAGCGCATTGAAGTGCTGTGACTATGTACAGTAAAAGACTTACTCTTTAGAATAGGTAAGCTCTACTCCAACTGTGGAGATTAGCTCCCCAACGACCTTCAGGTTATTCTTCAAGGCCTTTGATTTCTATCTGGCTCTTTAATGCACATGAAGCTATAATTTCAGTTGTGTGGTAACACTAGTTTATAGGCAATTTTTTTTTGGTAATACATCATATATATATATATATATTATATATATATTTGAATAATCGATTCGTTTATAGTTTGTCATGTTTCTTAATTAGGGATATGAATATTGTTTATTGTTTGTTAACTGTTGTTACTTTGATTTTAACTGTCTATTGTTAAGTTTCTTAGTTTTGTTTTGCAATGGTTGGTTACGTTGGTAAAGTTGGTAAATCTTCTCCCAAATTGCTTTGTCTTGGATGTAATGTTTTTTCTTTAATATCTTCATGTGATTTTTGCTCTAGTTCACTGGTTCTTTCTTCCATGACAAGAGCATCACTCTGGGGAGCCTCATTGGTGTTTCTAGCATTCTAGAGCTCTCTCGTAGATCGACAAGGGGAAGAACACTTGAAAACTTAATAAGGGGCAAGAAGCATTACAAACCCAAACCTTGGTTATTCTCAATATGCTCAAAGCTGAGCACTGATGCTGTAACCATGGACAACAGCGCTCCTCTCCAGCACTACCTTGAAGCAGAGAGAAGAACTGCCAACATTTACAGGAAGAACCAGTGCCCAATAACATATGGCCCCGATGATTTCTCTCATGCCTTGCCTGCTTCTCACCGGAGCGCTGTGTTTGTCAATGGCCATGTTGTTCCTCCTGATCAGTCTTGTCCATGGATGACTTCGGATGGTGAAAGATCTAATGGAGGCTTCTTTGAGCATGATAACGGGAATGGAACTCCACTACTATCATGTTTGTGTGGCCATTTTACTCGCTGAACAATCATTTTAAACTGAACAAATTCTATTTTTTCCCTCTTATGGGAATTCTTTGTTGGAATATTTTTATTCCTTATGTGGCCTCTACTATTTATGTAATTATTTGACTTACATATTGTATTAATTTAATCAAGTTATTTGTGGGCTTGGTAATTAATTATGTGAACTATAAATAATATTCCTAATAGTTTTTGGCATAATGGGTCCTAGGGTTTCATAATCTTGATGGACGATTTTGACCCTTAGCTATTCTATAAATAAAACAGTTAGAATTTGGTCCCAATTGTCCTCTCAAGAATTTTAAATACACACCTATATATATGCCGTATCTTATATAAGTTTAACAGTGAACATATATTGTTTATAATGTTATGCGTGAACAGGAACATGAATATTAAAACAATATATGTTAAATTTATTATTTATTATGTTTAGATAATATTATGATATTCTTATGCCCTAATGTATTCATGTTAAAATTAACGTGATTATTTTATAATTAATTCATGTTCATAATTATATATCTTAATTTAAGATTTCAGAACATGATGTAATATATTATTAGGGCTTTTAAGATGTTACATGTAAATTTTAAATAATGTTATTTTTTAAACTTAATTAATATGTTTAAAGAAAATTGAGTTTGATCATAATAATTTACATGTATTCGTGACTCTTTTGTTGTTAAAATTAATAATCAGCCCAACGGAGGATTATTAATTGAAACAATTAAAGATTAAGAAAAGTCACATAATGTTACATTTAGTAAATAAAGATTTTAATTTTACCCAACGGAAAAATTAGAATTAAAATTTATTAAATGGAATTTTATTGCATAAGCAACATGTTTATTTTGTTTCTGCCCAATGGTAATGCGTGGATAAATGTGCTGTGCATTTATTTTATGGGGATGTTATTAGTATATTAATAATTGAACCAACGAAAGATTGATAATTATGCACCAACATCTTATTAAAATCTATTTTGGATGTTGTAAATAGATTTTATGTAACTAACTGCTTGCCCTACAGTTGGTTTTTATTATGATTAATTATTAATTATTCTTGTACATTGTGGATTTCTTTTAATTTTTTGTAAGCATGTTTATGAGCTTGATTATGTTTTGACATTGACTCCAACTAGTATTTCTGGGTATCTCTCTGGAATTGAAATCTTTAATAAAACTAATTTTACTGCTTGAAAAGTGTAAGTGAAAATTGTTCTTGGCACTATGATTTTGGACTATGCATTACGAGTGGATCATCCTGCTCTACTTACAACTACTAGCTCAATTGAGCAAAAGGTTATTTATGAAAAGTGGGAGCGATTCAACTGCATGTCCCTTATGATTATGAAAAACTCTATCACGACAGCCATTCGAGGAGTCATTCCTGACTTTGAGAATGTTAAAGAGTACTTAACTTTAGTCGAGGAACAATTCAAGGGTTCTTCTAAAACACATGCAAGTACCCTTATTTTGAAAATGCTCACTAGCAAATATGATGGGGTTAGTGGAGTGCGCGAGCACATTATGATGATGAACGACATGACCTTTAAATTAAAGTGTATAGACATGACGTTTTTGAGAGTTTTCTTATTCATTTCATTATGACTTCTCTTTCTGAACAGTTTGATTCATTTAAGATCACTTATAACACGCAGAAAGAAAAGTGGAAGATGAGTAAGTTAATCTCTATGTGCGTCTAAGATGAAGAAAGGCTTAAGGTTGAAAAACCTAATGTTGTTCATTTGACTACCACTGGGTCCTATAAGAAGAATGCTTATAAAAATGGCAAAGGTTTTAAGAATAAGGATAAACCAATTTCTACCAAAATAAATAAGGCAAATTATTCAGGTAACAACTCTTAGACATGTCCTAAATGTCACTTCTGTAAAAAAAAGTAAGGACATATTTAGAAAGAATGTCCTAAATTAAGAGAATGGCTTGAAAAGAAAGGTAAATCGTCCATCAATTATGTAACTTATGAATCCTTTCTAATTGATGTTCCTTCTAATACATGGTGGCTTGACACTGGTGCTATGGTTCACATTACTAATTCATTGCATGTATTCCTTTCAAAGAAGACACTTTAAAAAAGGGGAAAAAACCATTAAAGTTGGCAATGAAGAGTTTATACAAGTTGAAACTGTAGGAACTCTTCCTTTAGTTTTGGAGAGTGGTTTTCACCTTGTATTATATGATACTCTTTATGTTCCCAGTATGACACGGAATTTAATTTCTGTATCTAAACTTGACGTTAATGGATTTTCGTTTAAGTTTGGGAATAATAAAATAATTATTTATCATTACTCTCATGTTATTGGTTCTGGCTCTTTAGAGGGAAACCTCTATAAGATAAATTTTGATAATGTCTTTGTTGAATCCTTGTTAACAATGAATGTGACAGAAAGTACCTCTAAAAGTGGAAATGAGAGGAAAAAAAACTAGATAATGAGAATTCTTCAAAATTGTGGCATTAACGCTTAGGCCATATTTCAAAAGACAGAATGCAACGTCTTATAAATGATGGAATTCTTCATTCACAAGATTTTTTTGATTTTGACCATTGTATTGAATGTATAAAAGGTAAAATTTGTGAAAGGTAATAAGAAAGGAGCAACAAGAAGTAGTGCACTTCTTGAGGTGATTCACACTGATATATGTGGACCATTTTCTCCAAGAATTGGTGAACACAAATCTTTCATTACGTCCATTGATGACTATTCTCATTATACTTATGGCTACCTGATTAATGAAAAATCTGAATCACTAAATATGTTTAAAGTTTTCAAAGCTGAAGTTTTCAAAGTTGAATCAGATAAAGGCGGAGAGTATTATGGTAAACACTCCGATACAGGTCATAGTCCTGGCCCATTTGCCTCATTTTGTCAAAAAAATGGAATCGTCACTCAGTATACAACGCCTGGTACACCGCAGCAGAATAGTGTAGCTGAGAGGCGAAATCGTACCCTTATGGATATGGTACGTAGTATGTTATGCAATTTTAGCCTACTTGCGTTTTTGTGGACTGAGGCATTAAAGACAGCTGTTCATATTTTAAACCAGGTTTCTAGCAATTCGGTCCCTAACACTCCTTATGAAATTTGGACAGGTAGGAAACCTAGTTTAAAATACTTACGGGTGTGGGGCTATCCAGCCGAGGCTAAGTTTTTTAATCCATAAATAAAGAAACTTGACTCTAAAACCATTAGTTGCCATTTATTGGATAACCTGGGAGATCTAAGGGTTTTCGATTTTACTGTCTGCATACCACTAGAATTGTTGAGACTAGGCATGCAGAGTTTTAGATAATGGTGATTTAAGTGGGAGTGGTGAACTTAGAAAAATTGATCTTGAAGAAAACAGGTTTTATGTTTCTAATCCTGTAATTCAAGAGGGTGAGGCACAACAACCTCCTATTGAGGCGAATGATGCCCCTGAGATAGCTGAGCCACCACCTAATGTTGAACCTCACATTATTGAAAATCATATTCCTGAAATTGTGCAGCCTTTACGAAGGTCCGAAAGACCTAGAAAGCCTATTAATTTTGATTATTTTATAACCTATCTTAATGAGATTGACTATGATTCAAGTAAGATTAATGATCCTATCTCCTATAGAGAAGCTATTACGAGTGCTCAATTAACTCAATGGCTTGAAGCCATGAATGATGAGTTGAAATCAATGGAGCTTAATAACGTTTAGGATTTTGAGGAATTACCAAAAGGATTTAAACCTGTTGGTTGCAAGTGGGTCTATAAGACCAAATTAGATCCTAAAGGGAATGTTGAAAGGTATAAAGCTCGATTGGTTGCTAAGGGTTTCACTCAAAAAGAAGGTGTGGATTATAGTGAAACTTTCTCTCTAGTATCTAGGAAAGATTCATTTAGAATAGTCATGACTTTAGTAGCTCATTATGATTTAGAGTTACATCAGATGGATGTTAAAACTGCATTCCTTAATGGTAAACTTGCATGAGAATGTCTATATGGCATAACCAGAAGGATTTTGGTTAAAGGCAAGGAACATATGGTATGTAGACTTAAGAAGTCCATATATGGGTTAAAACAGGCTTCTTGACAATGGTATCTTAAGTTTCATGAGGTAATGAGTAATTTTAATTTTAAGAAGAAAAAAAATATAGTTGATCAATGCATATACTTGAAGGTCAGTGGGAGTAAATTTGTTATTCTTGTTTTGTATGTTGATGATATATTACTTGCAAGTAATAACTTAGACATGTTGCATGAGAGCAAACGTTTCCTTTCTGGAAATTTTGATATGAAAGATCTCGGTGAAGCCTCTTATGTTATAGGTATTGAAATTCATCGAGATAGGTTTCACAGGATATTAGGATTGTCCCAAAGAGCTTATATTGACAAAGTTTTTAACAAATACAACATGCAAAATTGCTCCCCTACTGTCGCCCATGTTGTTAAGGGTGACAAATTTGGCTCATATCAATGTCCTAAGAACCACCTTGAACGTGATTAAATGAATCTTATTCCCTATACTTCTATAGTTGGGAGTTTTATGTACCCTACTTACAGGGTAATAAGGATATTATGCTTACATTTAGAAAAACAGATAACCTTGAAGTTGTCGGTTATTCTGATTCTGATTTTGTTAAGTGTAAAGACGAAAAGAAATCTACACCAGGGTACATCTTTATGTTTTCAAGAAGCCCTATTTCGTGGAGAACTCATAAGCATGAGTTAACTACCACTTTCACGATGATGGCAGAATATGTGGCTTATTATCATGCTACTTGCCACGCCATATTATTAAGGAATCTTATTTCATGACTTAAGGTTGAAGATTTCATTTCAAGGCCATTGAAAGGATTTTGTAATAATAATTTTGTTGTTAATTTTTCCAACATCACCATTTCGAGTGGTGCTGAACTATACCTCGACACTAAGTACTTATTTGTCAGGGAAAGAGTTGAAGATCAAAATGTTGTTATAAAGTATATTAATACATATGATATGTTAGCGGATCCACTTACGAAAGGCTTACCACCCAAGCTCTTTTAGAGCATGTTGCCGGCATGGGTTTAACTGGTAGTCTTAATTAGTAAGTTATTTTAATGTAAGACAACAATTTTGAGCTCGTTGTTTTTGAATTTCACTTTATGTTTATGATTTGCTATTCTCTTTATTGTGCACACTTGAGAACTTATGAGCAAACGGTAGGGTAATGTTTTATACCATATGGATGAGTTTAATCAATTACCACTTATGTAAACTCTATTAATACTTGTTATGCTTAATGTTAATCTTTGTTTTAATAAAAGTACTAATTGTGTAACTAATGGAGATCTTGTGTTAATAATGACATAAAGATTGTATTAATTCGCATTGGTATTTTTATTTAAACAAGATGTAGATATTAAATTAATACTTGGCCAAATTAATGATTGTAAGTGTTATGTTTTGTATATAAATAGTATTTCGGCCAAGTGGGAGAATGTTGGAATATTTTTATTCCTTATGTGGCCTCTACTATTTATGTAATTATTTGGCTTACATATTGTATTAATTTAATTAAGTTATTTATGGGCTTGGTAATTAATTATGTGACCTATAAATAATATTCCTAATAGTATTTGGCATAATGGGCCCTAGGGTTTCATAATCTTGATGGACGATTTTAACCCTTAGCTCTTCTATAAATAAAACAGTTAGGGTTTGGTCCCAATCGTCGTCTCAAGAATTTTAAATACATACCTATACATCCATCCTAAGATTGAGAGAGACAATTGAAGACATTCACCCTTAAGTGCAGCGGAAGCGTGATACATCATGTAAGTACCTATTATTATAATTAATTGATTCTATTTATTCTATGCAATAACAACGTTCCTGGATAATTTATCCATCATTCTTATCATATTCTTGGATTGAATTCAAGTTGTTGCATTAGGATGGAAGGAAAATGCTTTAACGAGTGCTGATTATTTATTTGATGTAGAAGGGGTGTATTATGAGTCGAACACTGCCAAGAGGCAACTGCAGCTACATTGTTATGATTAGATTAATGAAACCAACCTGCTCTCTCTTAATCTAGGGTGTGGTGTTGTTTAAAAGATTCTTGGTGCATTGCTTATGTAAATCAAATATTTGCTTAGAGCTAAATATGTTACTACTTTTTACAGCATTTTTGCTAGTATAATAAACATTTGAATTTTGGGATTAGAGGGAAGGAAGAGCTTGAGCTGGAAACATGATATGAAGTACAATAGAAGATTTTTGCTCAGACCATAGTTCATTGGAAACCTTCAAGAAGCTTGTATATTTTAGCCGTTAAAGTGATGCAACTATAACGTAATGATCATAATAATAAAAATAAAAAGGAAATAGTGGATATGAAATTAATTACTTTAGTTCTTATTGTTTTAGTTTCCTATCAATTAATATTATAATCCGCTTACCTATATCATATGCTGTCTTTGGTGTAAAATAATTATGTTGGCCAATTCACTCCCGAGAGGAAAGTTTAATTTTTGGAATGATAAAAGTTTCATATGGATGATTAGCAGCATTAGGCTTAAAAATAAACTAAACGAGTCTTATCCTTTTTACTGAATAATAACTTCCCCCGGGGGGGGGGGGGGGGGTGTTAAACTGTACTAACAAAAATCTCATAGTATTTTACTTGTATGCCTGTAGGATCAATGGATCATTGTGCTTCCAAAGCATCAGGACAACTGGAGTATCAATATACTACAATATATATTTTATATTCTACTATATTTAATACTTGTCGAGATCTTCAGCACTTTGTGCAGCAACTCTTCCCGAACTTCGACCCCTCATCTTCCCTAATGAACCCAAGGCTGACAAACTCTTAAAGCTGCTGCTGCTGCTGCATTCACTATTGAAAGACTTTCTTGATGATCTCCTTGGCTTTGAAGGGCTGAGTTCCAAGTCCATACCATCATTTGTCTTCATATTAGCAACAACTAGTTGGCTAATGCTGCTTCTACAAAACGGGCAAATTGGGGCTTTAGAGAAAGTTTTTGCAGGGTTGGGTTTGTTGTGGCAACACAGGGCTAGCATGCATTGGGCACACATCTGGTGACCGCAATCCATAACCTCAATCGTGCAGACTTGGTCAAAGCAAATAGAGCATAACTCTACATCACTGGAATGTTTGAAGAATAAATACGCCCAATCAATTTACAAAGCAGAGTAGATTAAGATTTTGATAAGATAAATGTGAATCTCAAAGCACCCATTTTTTAATTTATTTTTTTTCAGTTAGTTAGTCTAAAACTACGATATTGTTGGTTAAATTTCATGTCTAAAGCAGACAAATAGCAAGCTCAGTAATGTACACTCGTATCTGCAAAAATTTTGAAGTCTACAGTAAGTAGGTCATGTTACCTCAGAAATACTGTCATCCCGGAATCAGAATGAACAGGGGACGGAAATGAGTTCATTGTCTCCTTCAAAATTGCCTTTTCCCTCTCCTTGTTCGCTTCAACTAAGGCATTCTCTAATAGCACTTTTGCCTCTGGATTAAGATCGGTGATGAACTTCAATGGCGATGGCCAGACGAGAAGTTCTGGAGCTGAAGGGTTCAACAAGGCTGCACATGCTGCATGTTTGTTCTTCAAAGCAACCATGTAAGGTGTCTTCCTGCAGAGATCCCATCAATCTCAGGGTCAGGGTTTATCTTAAAATATGGAATTAATTTTGCAATGGTGTTATATGTGAAGTCTAGAATTGCAACTTTAGATTCCCTTGTTTTCGATTATGGACACAAGGAATAAAAAAGTCATTTTTTTTTTACAAAAAATCTTAAAATTATCAACATTAGTATATTAAATTATTCCATAAGCTTAGAATTTAGTTTAGTTAAGAGCTAATCTAAGATATGTAACTATATATATATGCTCACCCAGATGAATCTTGTTGAAGTCTATTTGCCCCCCAAGCAAGTAACTCCCTGACAGAGTCCAATGAACCCTCACCAGCTGCCAAATGAAGTGGTGTGCTCCCCGGGTAGCTGCAAGTGGAACTGTTTCCAGGGCAAGTGCTAAGTTATTTATGCAATTACAGTAAAGGAAATACCTTCAACAAGAAGTGCCTACCCATATCCAGCAAGTATAAGCAGAAACAAGAGCCCCGCTGCCTAGAAGAATTTTAACACATTCTGGAGAACTTTGTCGGGCTGCCAAGTGCAGTGGCGTAGCACCACTTCCATCCCTAATGTTCACAAATCTTGCAAATCCCCTGCATTCCAAAGCAAAGTAATAACAAATTGTTATTTACATACTTAACATGGATGGTACTTATATGCTGTATATATACAGAGAGAGGAGTAGTAACCAAGAATGTGCAACAGGGGAGGAATGTGCAGCAGAAAGGATAGCTTGCAAGCAATCTGAGTGGCCATAGTAAGCAGCATAGTGTATACATGTTCTTCCATGTAGCGAATCAAACATCAAAATCTACATATTATCAAACAGAACTCGTCAACAATTATATATTAGTATGATCCCAAGACAACAACATTGACAAGGGACAAACCTCGAATAAGAAAAGAAATGCATGTTATCAATCCAGAAAATCCAACAACTATCTACAAGAAAAACTAGAGAAACTAATCTCAAATATAACTATTGATATTTCCCCAAAAGACATTAAAATCAAAATACACCAAAATGATGTTATTTAGATGTACTATAAGTGACCCCATGTCAAACATATCCACCAAAATAGATACATACATTTGCTCCTGCTTGAATAAGCCTTTCCACGCAGGATATATTTCCAGACATTGCCGCCAACATCAATGGGGTCTGTCCCAATCACCAAAATAAATAAATAAATAATTCAAAATCTATAATCAATATTCGTTTATGTACTAACAACAAAAAGTAAGTGCAAGTTCAAGAAAAGTAAATTTCAACAAACGGAAATGCAAATGAAATCTTCAGAATTTAGGGTATACATATCCATAAATACAAATGCAGTACATATATATACACCTGCTTATGGCGATTCAAGATATCTGGATTAATAGATCGAATCAAAAGCATAGAAAGAACCTGCCCATCATCAGCAACAAATATCACCACAAGCAAAACCCGTAAAGACTCGTCAATTTGTATCAAAGAAAAAAGAAATTAAACCAAAAAACAGAAATAATTAAATAAATCACAAAACCCACCTCGATTTGTCCATGTGAAGCTGCAACATGGAGAGCAAAAAGCTTTCCGTGAACAGTGGTCCGTCCCAAAACACTAGGGTCCTGGTCAACCATAGCTTCAATTATTTCAAGCTCCCCATTTTGAATAGCACTGAACAGAGCATGCTCACGGCCGGGATCTCCGCAGCTCAGTCCCTGACCCATCTCTCTTTCTCTCTCCTAAGCATTAAATATTTTTCTCCGCCACTATTCCACGGCGGAGTTGGTGGTGGAAGAAGCGAGAGGCTGAGGTTTGATCAAAAAGTTGAACTACACTAGTAGTCGTACGTCAAGTGGGGAGCGTCTTGGGTTTGGACCTGCCCGCCAAGATGTGGGCCAGCTGACCGGGTAGGAGTAGGTTTAAGCGGAAAGAAGTGACAAATTTTAAATTAGAAATGGCCATCGTCATCGTATAGCTCCACTAAGATTATTGTATTATGATTATTATTGTATTATGATAATAAATAATAAAAATTAATAACATTTATTAGATAATTAGGCACTATAGAAAAGTCTCCTCCTTCTACCTCCCTCTTTCAGATGGATAATATAATTTTATTTCAGATCGGAATATACTAATGGAGGACCAATTTTTACCTTAACCAATGGAATGCATGTGTTCTTCCAATAAGTCTTCATCGACATGTTTATTGGATCGGAATATTGGATATTTTTAATTTATTTTATTTTTTTTTTGCTTTTTCTTATGACTCTAAAAATATGTATATTATTTATTCCAACTGAATTTTTACAGAATATGATATTTTGAGTGTAATTTAGATACATATACAAGAACACAAGTGTACATATTATATATTCTATAAAAATTTCCGTTGAAATAAATAGTATATATTTTTTGGGAATCACAAGAAAAAACAAAAAAATAAAAATAAATACAAATGTCCAATATGCCGATCCAATAAACATGTTGTGTAGAATGATTTCATAAATAAATATAAAGGGAATTATATTTGTATATACACCTTTTACAATCTTTATAAGGTTTATGTAAAATGGTATGCAATTCCCATATTATGAATAGCCGTGAAAATATCAAAACTGTTAGAATGATATACATTGTTGGTCCCTCCATCTAATAACTTAAGTTTTTAGATGAGTTAATTACTTAACATGGTATCAAAGCTCTGGGTGTGCAAGGTCTTGCAAGTTGCATTTGAGGGAGAGTGTTAGCATGATAAACATTGTTGAGCCCTCCATCTAACAGCTTTGATACCATGTTAAGTAACCATCTCATCTAAAAGCACATTCTTGTAAAAATGACAATTTCTACAAATTAAATACAAGAGAATATTTTTAATTAAACACGAAAGCTTTACTTCTCTCATTTTGTGTAATGTATAATGTGGGGCTCATCATTATTTATCTAATTCAAAATTAGATATATTTTTAGTTAATTTTTGAAATTTTAATAGTCAAAATTGATGTGAATTTATTTGATTTAGTACATATTGTAAATTAAGTGAAAAATCAACCAATTTATAATACTAAGTCCTAAAAATGATCTTACACACGCTATATATCTTTTTTATTGCAAAACATAAATTTTTTGTAGTATGATTAGAAATCCAAGGTTGGTTTAAAAGAAAATAAAAAGACAAAGAAATCCATGGTTGATGAACGTAGAACCAAAAGCTATTGCAATTGATAAAATTATTAAATTTACTTATGAAAATAAAAATTTTATTACTTGATTGTTTTGGAGTTTCAACTTTGTCTTTCTCTCATAAAACCACATAAGCCATCAACTTAATTGAAATTGGTTCGACTTTCTTTAATTTTGCTTTTATTCCAAGGTCAATACTCAATAATATACAGCTCTGACGCAAATGTCAAAAGGAATGAAGGAGTCGTATTATGCTTTGCGCATATGCCACCTTCCCTTCGGCACGGTTTCTATTGCATTTCAATTCTGAGATGAAAGACGGAAAATATGATTAAGAAAAATTTATCTTAGTTATATAAATTTTGGGTTTTATTTTATGGAGAGGTCAGCTCGAATTTGTGATCATCCATAATAAATAAACTTTTGTTTATCATTAATTTACTACATTTAATATTTATTTGTCCTTTCCTTATTTTCTTTTTTCTCTTTCTTCATTTTCATAGGGTTTTTTTTCTAATTATAAACTAATTGTTCAATATAAACATTAAAAAAAAATTGGCATATAATCGGTGTATATATGTCCCATGTTTTACATGTTTTTTTTACTATAATGTTCAAACAAATAAAATTTATACTAATTTTTATTAACCAATGAAAAATTTGTCTGTTTATATCGAATTAAGTTACTAACAATAGAATCGTCTGTGGTGGGCTAAAATGGTCTAAGAAGATGTTATTGGGCTAGTGGTTTAAGGTTCTTGTTCGAATAAATTTGATTCGATTTGGACTCGAAATTTGACCACAATGGCTAGAGAGGCAATATGATGAGTTAGAGGGGACAAATGGTGAGTCATGACCATTAAGATGTCTTAGCCATTAAGTGGCTATTAACTGTCTTGAGTTAGTTTAATTGTGGTTTGATTAGACTAACTCAAAGAGATGATTAGTAAGCTTTAATAGATGAGGAATAAAGACCATGGAAGACTTTAGTTGGGTGATCAACTTGTAAGAAGTGGAAAGTAGGTTTTATATATGCAAAACCAATTCATTATCTCTTCACTTTTCAACAAATTCGCTAAGTGTTAGAGAGATAATAGAGAAAACAAGAGAAAAGATTGAGAGCTCAAGAGAGAGGGGGGGCAGATTGTAATCATAATCTTTTCATCTCTTTATTTTACTTTGTTTGATAGTTGTTGGTGGTTGGTTATAAGTGGAGATCATGATGGGTCTTGAAGTTATAAGGTGGTTTTGAAGGAGTTAATCTCATTAAACTACCCTAAATATGCATGACAAGTGAATCAAATAAGTTCAAGCATGAGGATGAATAAACAAGATAATAGAAGAGTATAAATGGACCTAAATATGTGTTTGTTAATTATATGTTGTGGTATGATTTCAAAAGATGAAGTCATAGCTAAGTAAGTGGTGGAAATATTCCAAGTGGAATGGAGTGTCAAGTAAGAAAACCCTAACTTGGTATGTCGTTTGAACCAAGTTTACAAATAGTTGATGTCTCTAGAAAATTATATCTTTCCCGGAGATATGTGGTTGGGTGAATATGTGAGTTGTGGTCTCAATAATGAGTTCAATCCGACTTCGGATGAACAAGTTATGACCTTTAGAAAATTAAATGTTTAAAACGTCTTTCGATGAAAATGGCTTCCGGAAGGGTTTTGAGTCTAATTCCCGACAAGTCAGAAACTTGTAAAAAAATTTCTATCCGAAGGGGTTTGAAGAATTTGTTACAACGAAGAAATAAACATAAAAACGAGCTCATTACAATATCGGACGAGCAAATTATGAATAAACGACATAGGCAAAATTTGAAAATTTAACAAAATAATCAGCAAAAACCCTGTCGGGATAGCTTGGGGCGCACCACTGGGGCTCGGGGAGCACTGGTCTAGCAATGGGTGAGATAACTTTGACTTCCTTTAGTAAATTGGACATAACTCTTTCGTCCGAACTCCGATTGAGGCGATTCATGAGGCTACGGAAAGCTAAGGAGTAGACGTACAATTTTCATTCTTTAAGTTTTGAGGTTTGAGGTCGAGATAAAGACCTTAAATTGACATCTTTAGGACTGTTATGCAATGGGGGGCAAGTTGTGATGGTTTCTTGTGACCATTGTGGTGCTGAACCATTATTGACTAGTTTTTCCGAGTTCTAAGCATTGGACCTTGGAGATATAGTCTAGGAAAAGTGTCAACCATGGTTTGGTAGGTGTATGGGATGTTTTAATTGTGACGCTGTTGATCGGATAACCGATCACTAAACACGCGCAAGTATACACAGTCTAACAAGTAATACAGTGATAAGGAGTGTGTCGTACCCGCGAGGAACTATGACTAATATTTACCAAATACCAACTATATATCGCTAAAGTCTTATTCGAACAATAATAAATGAAAGAGTGATTAATCTAAGCATAACTAATTATCAAAGCAAGTAAATGTATAACGAGTGATAATCTAAGGAAATACAAGCTAAGGTCACAACTTCACCCCAACACAGGATTTCTGTCGAACACCTGGCGTGTTATGTTTCATCAAACTAGTTACCATATCTCTCTTTGGTCTTAATGGTCACGACGATTTGTCGACCGAGAACGCACAGGTGCTAATGCACCCCTGTCGAGGTATGCACAGACATATCCTCTCCAGATCCACCCTAAAGGGAACAGAACAGAAAGGAACGTCCAAGCTAGATGCAATCCTACATATGTCTATGCGAATCAATCATAACAAGGATTTAAGCATAGGTTCTCAATTAGGTCGCACGTGGCGCATAGAGATATGTTGATTTCTACGCACAACTTATGCAGTCGAAACCCACAATCACATGCCAATATATTTAGGTGTAAATCTATAATTCTTCTGTCGATATCATGTAGATTACCAAAATCATCACTAATGTCTTAGCAAGAATCAATAAGCACAAATATATTAACCCAAATCATATGGTGCCAACCAAAGAGAATAAAGACAGTCAATTCAAATAACAAAGGGATCCATTATAACCTTAGAGTCAATAATCAGTTCATATTTAATAAACCAAATATAAGTAGCAAATAAGATAACATTTATGGATTACAATCATAGAGAAGATAAATAGATAGAAGAAACTCTGTCAAAGCCCTTTCAGTCTCCAATCAAACCGCTCAAATCAAGCTTTCCACTCCCTGTCGTTCGTTGCTCTTATGCTCCAAAGAAATACAAACTTCTCCCTAAATCTACCTAATCTATATTTACAAACATTTATCTAAGGGAAAGAGAGATAAATTACAAAGAAAACACTAAACTAAGCTAAGCTATCTGATATATCGTGTATCCTCTATCTGAGGTGATGAGATGATTGAGAAATGCAGAGTTGCTTTAGTTATATACCCCCTCTCTCTTTTGCTAGGTCAAAATCGAGTCAAGTCTGCCTGGGCACCGAAGGTCGCGCTGCGGCACGAGCAATAGCTCTATGGATGGCGCTGCGGCGCCACATCAGCATTAAAAAAACGGAGCTAGCGCTGCGGCGCCATGGTGACATCAGCAGCAGACATGGGTTTGGCACTGCAGCGTGGGCTTAAGCCTTGATTTCGGCGCCGTGGCGCGGGCATATATAATTTGGCCATTTTGCCTCTAAAAGCATGAAAAGGACCTAGAAATCCCTGTATTACATCAGTTAAGCGCAATAACACTATAATCATGAAGAATCATACAAAATCTACGAGAACATACAACTATTTAAGTCATAAAGTATCCGATTCGCGGGTATAAATCCCACTCATCAGACGCCCCCAAAATAGTTCTACACATCCCATTTTGAGTTGCCAAATACATGTTACAGAATCCAAATACAAACTTCATATTTACGACAAAACATAAGCTGTCAGTTTCAATAAAAATATTGTCTCGTAGACAATAACCAAACTCAAATAAAGTTCTCATTATAATTATTGTCACACTATTTTATAGAGTAGTGAAGACTACTAGTCTCAGCTATATTCTCATTTTCTAAAGAGAATAATGAAAGAAAAGGGTGAGCACTAGCCCAATTAAGAATATTATGACTAAAATAATATAAAAAATAATATTTAGTCCTCAACGGGGAAAAATCTGATAGAATACAATAGGCAACGAGTTTTAGATCAACAACTGCAATGAAAATAACAATCTATTAGAAGAGTCAAGTAGAGCATGATGATTACTATCTTCTATGATTTAAAAGTCCAGCATCAATATTTTATTCATGTAACACCAATCAATAATTATTTCCAATTAACGAATTATCTATGCATTGCGGGCCAAAGATTATCGTTTGTATCACTAGTGGTCATGATCATGCCAAACACCTGTCCATTTATGCACTACGAGCCAAAAAAGACTTTCACCACAAACCTTTATGTGTAACATTAAATGTCATGATAATACCAATATACAATTCTTGGTCATAATCATACCAATCAACAATATATCTTTGCACTACGGGACAAAGATGAATTTCAGCATTATATAAGCATGATGATGATGATAATGATATAAAAAATGAATCAAAAGAGATCAATGATAAATATTAGAGATTTATAATTTAATTTATCTAGAGTTCAAGAATGTCCAAAATGTCAACATGATCACCAATTATGGAGTAAAATTCAAAAATGATATTTAAGACTCATATTTCAAAGATAATTTGGACAAAGAAGAAAAAACTAATTTCGTCATTGATAGTACTCCGACATAAATAATAACTCGGATGAATAGTACTTCGGCATGAATAGTACCCCGGATGAATAGTACTGTGACATGAATAGTATCCCGAATAAATAATAATCCGAAATTAAAAGATTAAAATTTAATAAGAAAGTTCAGACCAATATTCCAGTGAAATGATATTAGATGAAATTTAAACTATTAAGGATATTTGTTAGCTGATTTCGCAATCAATGAATACGTGCAAGTATACACGGTCAACAAGTAATAAAGTGAAAGTAGAGTATCGTTCCCACGAGGAATTATTTAATAAAAATTACCAAGCACTAACTCTTAACCAAATCAATTTTATTTAAACAATCTCAAATCGTGATTTTTCTAATTAAGAAAACTAAATTAACTAATTAAACTGAATTGCTTTATGACTGAATTCAAATAAATAAAGATTAAGACTTCAATATCTCCAATTATGAACTATAAATCAATTATCCAATTATCCCAATTATTATGCCTACTGAATTGTTAACAGAAATTCTCAAATGCCAAAAATCCTTTTCCAAGTGATGAATTGACTTCTATTTAATCCAGATTATTAATCTTGCTATATTCCTATGCAAAATAATTGAATTAAACTCTTTTAATTCTAATTCCTGATGTGTTACATGCGGTGAACATATATTTCCATTCAATTCACAAACCTAATTATTCACCATGCAAATAACTAAGTCACATGTTATCATGCCCAGTTATAACCCTAGAATTCCTCTTTCAATTCCTTCTAGAGTAACAAGGTAATTACTGATCAGATAATTAATCAATAAGCTCAAGACAAGATAAACAATTCACTTTGACATAAATTATTGGAATAAATCAAATAACTAATTTATAGACATAAAAGGTTCAATTGAAATCTTAATAAAAGAGTTAGTTCGTAATTAATGAATGGAAACCAAGAATCCACAACTGGATAGACATTAAATGTAACACCCCAGTCTCACATCGAAAGATAGGGGGAAAATTTGTCTGCATATAAGGAATTAAGTAACTACCAATAGTACCTTCAAGTCATGACCTTTTGGGAGCCTGTGGTGGGCTAGATGACCCAAGAAGATACTATTGGGCCAGTGGTTTGAGGCCTTATTTGGATGGATTTGATTCGATTCGGACTTGGGATTTGACCCAAGATTTGTTCCGGACTCGGGTTTTGACCCGAGTTGTTTCATATGGTATCAAAGCCGACTCTCGAAAGCTCGGGTTGGGTTATCCGATCGGGTTGCCGGAGGTGGGGACACGAAGGCTGGTGGTATTATCCCACAATGGAGAAATGAAGGTCCGGAGGTGGGGACACGAAGCCAGCCGGTATTATCCCACAATGGCTAGAGAGGCAAAGATCTTTGGGCCGTGTGTGTGATCGGTTCTGACGGGGGACGTCAAAAATTTAAGTGGGGGAGTTTGTAATACCCCAGTCCCACATCGAAAGATAGGGGGAAAATTTGTCTGCATATAAGGAATTAAGTAACTACCAATAGTACCTTCAAGTCATGACCTTTTGGGAGCCTGTGGTGGGCTAGATGACCCAAGAAGATACTATTGGGCCAGTGGTTTGAGGCCTTATTTGGATGGATTTGATTCGATTCGGACTTGGGATTTGACCCAAGATTTGTTCCGGACTCGGGATTTGACCCGGGTTGTTTCATTAAAAGATAAAAATATGATAAAAGAATAAAATAGAATCTGTTGTCAGTAAATCTGATGCTCCCCTCTTGCTCCTGCTCTTGATCTTCAATGATCTCCAAGTTGCTTCAATCTTCAAAACTAATAAGAACTAGGGTTAATGTCTAATCTAATGGAGTGTATCTCTAATCTAATCTATGTAATCCCCCTTTATTTTATGTCTTACATCATGTATTTATAGATTACAAGTCCAATTTTTAGCTTAGGAACAAACCCAATCCAATTTGGAGTAAAAAAGGTGTTAAAATTCGCCCAAAAACACGTTCAGGCCGCACCAAGCACTTCCCCAGCGCCCCAGCGCTGGGCACGGAGTTTTTCAAAATAAGGTCCTGAGCAATACTTAAATTAGCTATGATGTGACTGCTGTGTAAATGGCAAGCCAAAAACGTGCATCTAGCCACCCCAAACGTCGATCCAAGTAACTTTTGTCCCTATTCCTACAAAACAACATAAAACATGTATGAATAGACATAAACACTTAAAAACATCCAAAAGATTAAGTTTAAACGCACTCAAATATGAGTATAAAACTCACTCATCAAATACCCCCAAACTTAAACCTTTGCTTGTCCTAAAGCAAAAATACAAAAGAACTAAAAATAAACAAACTAACTCAACTACATGAATGCATATGCATGGTCTACTTCCTAATATACCTACGAATCCAGTAATAAATCACTATGATATATAGCAACCGGCCTCAAAGATACCAATAATACTCAAACAATATATCCAATCAAGTCAAAGGCCATAACTCTAACCAATTAGTCAATCCAAACCTGTCATCACCCATGTTGTGTGTGTTTGTTAACCATTCTAACTAACCGCAATTCAAGATAATCACATAACAAACTTCTTAGAAGGAAAATTTCAGTTCCAATTCAATTACTTTTGTGAACATGACAACTCCGATTAAAACTAAGTAATTACCAAGTCTTAGAGTAAATACAAGATTTGTTTATATTTTTATTCAACCACGAGGGCATTTTGCTCTTTCTCGTGATTTTTTTCTTCATTTTTTTTTCTCATGGCTGTGCAATGTCCTATTCCCTTAGGCTTTTCAGTGCTACCTTAACGAGCTTTCGACCAACTACTCCCAGACCATTAAGACCTTAGGGCGCTAGGTGTAAAGACAATCTCCTTGGGCTTACTTACTCAAGTAACAAAGGCCACAAAACTAGATAAGCATGTCACGGTGTTTATTCGTATTTTTTTTTCTAGATTTTCTATTTTTTTTCATCATTCCTTTTTTTTTCATTTTCATTTTGTATATATATACCCCATAGATTCCTTCAAACTTTAGCTTTTACGTTATTCCAACCTTTACCGCCAGTTCACTAATTTCCTTAAATTTTAACCAAGATTTTTCCTCAGAAACAAATTATGAAACCCTTGAATCAAGTGGATTAAAACAGTTAAACTTTAAGTGCTAACCGGTTACATAAGTTTCAGACAGGCTCAGATTATCATCATGATTAAAATTAGAACTTATCATCAATTATCAACACTGTTCAAGTTAACATTTAATACCAATCTTATCATAGGCCGAGCTAAGACCACACCAACCTATCACACAGATTCATGCAAAAAAATAAAAAAAAATGCAATTATACTACATGAACACTTATTAATGCAACACATATATGAATATACAAATAAATACCATGTATTATATGCAACCTAAAAAAACACAATGCTAACACATAAAAAAATGAACTACTATGCAGATAACTAACTATATGCAATACGACACTAAAATGCCCCCAAACTTAAACTAGACATTGTCCTCAATGGATGAAATATAAAAAAGTAAAGCAGAATAGGCTAAGCACATGGAACAAATTGGGCACCACACTTGAATTTGACTTGAATAACCTATAAAACCATGATAGAATCACTTTTATTAAATCCTAAATAAATGCAAATTCAAAACTACTAATATAAAACTTAATAAAAACTAAAAATAAAAATTAAACTTGGGTTGCCTCCCAATAAGCGCTTGTTTTATAGTCTCAGCCTGACTTCTTCAATTCTCTATCCAATTCCCCTTCGAAAATTGAGGAACCCTCCATCCATCAGTAACAATGTCTCTTTTGGGAGGTTCCCAATTGTAATGGCCATTGCGTTTAAGTCACCTAGCATGATCTTTTTAGATAGGATCCCCATTAAGTATGGCAAACCACTAGGTGTTTCCTCCATTATTTTGATGATCGAATTTGGGCATTGAAGCTTAATAAACATAATAGAATTTTCCTCTATCTTCTCCTTTTCATCCCACCATGACTCCACAACTGTATTAGCTCTTACGTCACCAAGAGCTTTGCAGACGACATGACTTTCGATTGGGCATGGTTTTGCAAAACTGCCCGGATTCTTGAACTTTGGTGGAGAAGGTACATGTGACACTATCAAAATTGGCTCATCTTCGTTGGTACTCAAAGTTAGATCTTTGCCGATCTCCTTTTGTTGGTCTCCAAGTCTTTCCTCTCTTTCAACATCTATATCATTTGGCACATCCGATTGCAGATTTGGTTCGGGCTCATCATCAGTCTCGTCATCCATGTCATAGAGCCAAGTGTATTGAGGACGGTTGTTCAACGCATGTACTATCTGCCCCAATTGATTTTCCAGATTCTTGATCGACGCCCCTTGGCTTTGCAAATTCAGCTCTATTTGATTCATTTTCTTGTCTTGTTCCTCGTTCCTTTTTTCAGAGGTTTTAATAAATTTTTCCAAAGCTTCCTCCCAATTTGAATGTTCTTCCTGTTGTAGTGGAGGTGGACATGAGAAATCTGGTGGGTATGTTGGACTTGGAGCATAAAATTGATCTTGATTATTACTCCATGAAAAATACGGGTGATACCCCCAATCCTGATGATAGTTGTTGGGATAGACATGACTGTTGGGGTAATCACCACTATACTATACCAGCTCGAAACTGATGGAGCATTGATGACTCATATGATTTTCAACACAAAAATCACAAGTAACCGCCACACTTTGACGACGTTGAGCTTCAAAAGCTTCAAACATCCTCGAAAGTGTCTCCATCTGTGCTGACAATGCAGAAAGTTTCTCGAGTCTGTCAATCTCCACTCCCCTTGGTTGAGTCATGTTCATGTATGGCCATTGATACGCAAAGTCATCCATGGTACCTAAAAAGAGAGAAATATAGGAAGATAATGAAATATTGGCCATGATTTCCACCGAAGTGGTTACCATTCTTGGCATGATAATTTTCCCCACGATGGTTATCATTGTTCTGATGGCCGTTGCCACCGGTATGATTATTATCGTGTTGTTGGTCGTTACCTTTTGCTTGAGCTGAATCAACACTCTCATGTGCTTCATTACTTATCTCAGCATTTTCAGTTACCATTTTCAAATACTGCCACAAAACAAGGGTTAATTAACATATCACATATTATCTCTATACTCTGACCGACCAATTAAATACCAAATAAACTTAGGTAGGTCATACTAGCGAAGGAATTCCCCGTCTCTCCCCTCCTAGTTCTATTCTCACATCCTAGCCAAGGATCATATCCCTAAGCTTTGATATCAACTGTGATGCCCCCAAAATTATGCACCATCTAGGACCATCACTCTGTTCCCCGACTAGTCCCAGCTACGTTCTCATTTCCTGAAGAGAACAATAAAAGCAAAAGGGTGAGCTCAACTAGCCCAGTAAGAAATATTATGACTAAGATAATGCAAAATAAATTATCGTTAGCCTTCAATAGTGTTAAACTGATACAATATAACAAACATCAAGTTTAACTGCAGCGGAACAAGCAATCCAATAAAAGAGTCAAGTAGAGAACAAAATCTACTATCTTTTATGATTTAAAAGGGTTTTCGTCACTTTTATCGCTGAGACTCATCTTAATAAATAATCCACATAATCAAATCATCCCTGCACTACAGCCAATGATATTTTTTAGTATCACGACCACGAATTATCCATGCACTACGGGCCAAAGATAATCATGTTTTCATCAACGGTCCTGATCATGCCATAAAACAATTCATCTTTGCACCATTGGCTGAAGAGAATCCATGGCCATAATCATACCAAAAACTGTCCATCAATGCACTACGGGCCAATGAGGGCTTTTTACACATCATTTGTAATATTATGGTCATGATTATACCGAATAATTCTTGGTTATAATCATACGAAGTCCATCTATGCACTATAGGCCACAGATGACTTTCAACATAATATAAACATGAGGATGATGACAATGACATAATAATTCAATAAAACAAGTTCAAGAATTAATTTATCTAGGAATCAATAACGTCCAAATTGTAAACATGATACTGCTTTGTGGAGTAGAATTCAAGAATGCTCAGAAGAATATTTTTACGAAAAGATACCGGATGAAGCGCAAATATCAAGGATATTCCACTAATTTCATGGTGTATAGACGTTAAAACATTAACCAACTGAGTATAATAAAGAATGGAATAACAAAAGAAATCACCAGGCATGCGATAGACCGCACAAACAGGTTATTCCAACAGAATAATAAATAACGGAATCAGGTCCGACGTAGAACGCACAGACAGGATATTCCAACAGAATAATAAAGACGGAATCAGGTCCAGCGTAAAACGCACAGACAGGATATTTCAACAGAATAATGGAGACGGAACCAGGTCCGGCGTAGAACGCACAGACAGGATATTCCAACAGAATAATAAAGACGGAACCAGGTCCGGCGTAGAACGCATAGACAGAATATTCCAACAGAATAATAAAGAATAGAATAACAGAAGAATTTCACCAAGTATAGGGTATCCCGCGTATACAGATTATTCCAACAGAATAATAAAGAATGGAATAATAGAAGTTCTCTTCATGAATAAGAAAGAAAGAATACCCCTTACGAGTACAACAAATAATATCCTCTACCTTAGAATAAAACTGGATACTGGAATAGAGAGGTAGCAGACTTATCTTCTTCTTTCTCTCTATAATTTCTCTCTATAATAAGTGCTTTATAGCTTTAGTGAATTGGTGAGAAATGAAGGAAGAATGAACTTCTATTTATAGGAAAATATAGTTTCGATAATTGCACATTTTGGGGCTCGAAATATTACAGTATAATACCTTCCACTTTTTCTTCATTTTTAATTTAGTCCTGCAAGTATTATCAATCTTGCATCAACTCCCCTAATAGTAAATCATGTGAATCAATAGTACAATCATGTGAATAAAAAGTATAATCATGTGAATAAATAGTATAATCATGTGAAAAAATTAATTACAGTATAGTACCTTCAACTATACCTCCATTTTTAACTTAGTCATGCAAGTATTATAAATCTTGCACCACCACCCCTAATAGTATAAGAATGTGAATCAATAGTACCCCGTGAATAATAACTCGTGAATAGTAAATCATGAATAGTACTCCGACACGAAAAGTGCTCTGAATACCTGAGTGAACAATATAACCTCCAGACATCAATTATCATCAAAATAAATGTAAATTTCCACTAACCCTAATAATCCCAAAACAATTAAACAATTAATTTCATCTTTAATCAACACAACTTATTTATCATTAATATTATAACTCACAATATTTAACAACCAGGTCGTTCCCAGAAAAGAGGGGGCTTTCCGATAAGGATTTCTCCTTATTGGGGCGCAATTAGGTGACCAAACCTCTCCTTGACAGAACTTCTAGACATTGTCAATATTGTAAATAATAATATGAATAATTTTGTCGTCTCAATTATTGATTTAATAATAATAAATATTATGCAGATGATACTGTGACAATAATTGAATCAATAATATGAGAGATATGATGCAGCAATTACTGTAGCAATAATTGAGTATAACTGAGTGACTTCTCACGTAAGCATCAATAATCAATATCGTTTATTACTATGCAACCACGCATATTACTGTACTTTTAACACCGGGTGTTTCAACAGCTAACGATAAAACTTCCGATGTTATTTTCATAAAGTATTTTTGTCGTTTTCTCAATCCGACAATAATTCTGTTGTGGGGTCCCCCAATAATTGTACCATCGTACGGATATTCTCCGATAAAAAAAATATTCCTCAACCAATCGAATATTATATAACAACTTGCGTACTTTGCAAAATTTATAAATATTACCCACAACTATAACATTATATCAAATCCATACCATAATATTTAAAAAATTATTATTTTGAGAAAATTAAAATCTTTATTCATAAAATCTGGGGTCTCACATCTTACCTTAGTAGAAGACCATATATGACTAGTATATTGGTGATATTCTTGAGGAAATCTTGCACTATTAGTTATACTCAAAGTATTCTTATACTAGAAAGAAATACGCACAATATTATAGGAGAATAATTCTCTGATTCTGATGTGATTTTCAATTCTTAACTAAGCAACCTATTTTATAGGAGAATTGCAGGGCACTATTTAAAATCTTCATGGACGAACAAAAAAAATTTCACAGACAAAATATTCACGGGTGAAATTTACTTTTACTATGCAACACTATGCAATAAAATATTCTAATAAAACAAAAACTTTATATATAATATAATATATTCTTATAAAATAAATAACTTTATATATATTATAAAAAGTTTTCTGTTTTATTACTATTATAATAATAATAAAATAAAATTGAGATAACTTTCTATCGACAGTATGACAAATTGGTACATGGGGGTCCATGGAATAATAAGTCAAATTTACAACAAACGCTTTATGACAAACTTCTCTATTTTTATCAAAAATTGAATAAATATCTCCCACAAATCACTTATCTTCAATCAACCAATTTTTTTAATCTTTCCACACTTATTCATAATTAATATTATAACTCATAATATTAACAACCAGATCGTTCCTAGGAAAGAGAAAACTTTTTGATAAGGATTGCTACTTATTGGCGCGCAATTAAATAACCTAACCTATTTTCTCGACAGAACTTTCTAGATATTATCAATAATGCTAATAATAATATGAGTAACTGTGTCATGTCAATTATTGATTTAATAATATAAAATATTGTGCAGATAATACTGTGACAATAATTGAATCATTAATATGAGATAATATGCAGCAACTATTGTGACAATTATTGAATGAAACTGAGTGACTTCTTATGTAAGAATCAATAATCAGATATACTATGCAATATCGTGTGCTACTGTGTAACAACACGTATTACTATACTTTTATCACCGAGTATTTCAACAGTTTAACGGTAAAAGTTTTGTCGTTATGTTTATAAAAAGGTTATTTATGTCGCTTTCTATATCCGATAATTATTCCATTGTACGAATATTCTCTAACAAAAAGAATATTCACCGACCAAATAAATATTTTATGACAACTTGTTTACTTTGCAAAATTTGCACATATCATCCATAACTATAAAATTTATTAAATTATATATCACTTTACTATTAGAATAATATTCGAAGAAAATTAAATCTTTATTCATAAAAATTATGGTTGTATACGCAATAGTGTATCGATTGGGCATTTGGAATAGAGAAGTCGGGCACACGACGTACGAACGTCGAAACATCGAGTTGAATGTTAATGAACTTAAATAGTTTTTTCGACTCTTATGAGACGAACATTATAGAACATGAATAAAGTCAAGTAAATCATGAGGGACGTTTATAACGTGGCTAATTGGTACGTTTATGTGCACTGAATGTGTAGAAATTACAAAGGGCGATTAACGCTAAAGTATAGAAGACGCTTGAGGTAAGTATTCTAGCACCAGTCAACTTTTGTTTTGAATGTAGTGTTTAAGAACGTAAATGTTATTCTTATGAATAATTCGTATGTATGCTATATTTTACACAGTAATTAGATATTGTGTAAATTCTCTTGACTTATAATACACACTATTTATTGGTTGTATAAGTGTTCAGCTATGCTATAATACATTAAATGTTTAAAGCTTTGTTATAACGCATGAAATGTTTAAATTTTCAAGTTCGAAATGCATGAACTGTTTAAGAAGTATGTCAATGTCATTTGTATCGGCTAGACACCATGTTTTATCTTTTCAATGATCGAAATAAGATCTTTTAAATCGTAATTAAGTTTAAGTAAAGTCTCCAAACCAATTTCTACTTGATACGAATTCAGTCTGAGAATGAACAACCCTAATATTGGGGAAAATATTTTATGTTGTCGACATGTAATGTCGAGTGACGGAAGAACACAAATTAAATCGTTCACCATGTAGTGTTGATTAACGCGGGTTACACTAGGTTGATCACCCAACGTGCCCAGGAGTCGTAACGTTTTACAGCAGAATAGTTGTTCAAGCCTTTTCGAAATGAAAATGAAAGTTCGAGGTCTTATATATGTCCGGTCAATTAAAGTCAGTATGTTGTTTCAAAAATATATTTTGAAAACAAAGGAAGTAATTTTCTATCATTTGAGATTTCTTCACAATTTTTGTTTAGTTGTTGAAGGTTTAGAAGTATGAAAGCATGATTCTTAATTTTGTTGTTTTAATGCAAATGTATACTTGCTGGGTATGTAAATGCTCATTTTTGCTTAAAATTAATTATTTTCAGCAAAAAAACTGAGCGTATAGAAGGTTCTAGAAAGGACAAGGATGAAGGCAAATTGAATGCTTAAAGAAATATGAATCCTATATGTAGGTTTATTGTAACTAATTACTATGTTAATTATCATGTTTCAAAGATTTAAAGGTCTTAGAACCTGGGCATGTAATAATAGGACTGTAATAGGTAGTACTTACTTTCCTATTAGTATTGAATGTATGGATATATATGATTATGTTTAGTACTATGGAGCATCATATTCGGAGTTTAAAGCTACTCGAATTTGGGAGCTTCACAACTAACAAATAATATCTTCAGTCATGACTTTTTTGATGAATCTGTGATGGACTAAGATAACCCAAGAAGATGTTATTGAATTAATAGTTTAAGACGTTTTTTAAATAAATTTGATTTGATCTGACCTTTGAATTTAGCCTGAATTATTTCAATAATTATTAGTAATTTTATATAGTACATGAACCAGTGAAGTTGTCTTTTATCTTTTACTTTTTCATTTCTTATACATTGAATTAGGGCTGAGCAAGTAACCAAATTAGAACCGAAACCGCACGAACCGCACCAATTAAAATCGCACCAACGGTTCCGGCGTATGTGGCGGTTTTAGGTGGGTTGAATAACCAAATTTACGATTCCGGTTTGGTTACTAGCCAAAACCAAACCGCATAAAACCGAAACCGCACCATGTGTGTCTATGTATGTATTATCTCTAGTAAATTTTAAAGTTACTTTTCATTTGAACACGCTTAGAGAAAACTCCAGTCTTGCATTGTCATTTTTTCACCAATTGAAAGAAGATGTTAGAGGTTATAGAGTCAAAAATTAAGCAATTGAGTTTTGGAATTTTGAATTTGTTTGATGCGTTATTGGAGGGGCTTATAGTTGAGGGGCTCGAGCACTTGATGCATTGGTTAATGCCAATGCTATAATTGTAATAGTCTAATAGATTATTTTTAGTCCTCCCTGCAATATATTTTATTCTATCTTCAGTATATACTTTTAATTTTTGGGGAACTAACTATATAAACATTCTTGTTTGTTATCGAATATATGGTCTACGTTGTTTTATATAGCACATATTTTAGTTTTAAAACATGCTTGATATAATTCTCATTGTCGACTTTGTCACTAAATTAATTGCTCGATGTAAGTTTTATGTTAAATTTTATTGAAGGCTTAAACTTTTTTGTTGTTTCAATTAGTTTTGGAACCGAAATCGCACAAATTAAAACCGCACCGCACACTTTAAAATCGCACCGCACCAATCACAAGCGGTTTCGGATGCGGTTTTGAATTTTTTAAACCGCACCTAAGCGGTTTTGGGTGCGGTTTGGACTTCAAACCGCACCAAACCTCACCATGCTCACCCCTACATTGGATAGAAAAAAAAATCTGAGACTGGTTGCATTTGATTTGCAATCTTAAAATATTAGTTATATATTTTAAATGGAAGTACAAAAATAATTTCATTTGCAAAATAATTACAATGTGCTTGTTGTTGGCACCCCAAGTCCCCAATCCAATGTGATTCCGCGGCCATCAACAACATGTACATCCATCCTAAACCTGGCAAACGGGCCCAAAGCCCGCGGACTGAAAACCCGGGGGTCGGCCCGTCCACCAAAATCCGGACTTTGGGCCGCACATCCAATGTGCTTGTTGTTGGCCTGTCCCGTGGTCCATGACTTTTTTTTTATAAATAAAATATTACTACTTGTGGGTTATGAGGCTTGAACACAAGACTTGTAAGTAAATAAATAAGAGTTCAAACCAAGGCTTGAACGCAAGATTTGTAAGTAAAAAAATCGTCACCGATTCATTTTTAGTTCGCTCCCAATAATTCGGAGGGACGAACCGTGTGTGTGTATATATATATATAAAAGTAAGTTTGTAATTGTTTTGGTTTAATTTGATATATAGCTTTAAGTTGATAAATGATGACTTTGGGCCATATGAAATTAAGACTGAATGGAGATGCGCCACTTGAAATGTGTTGACCTTAATTCCACATTCTTAGCTTTATTCTTTTGTGTCCAATTCAAAACCCATATGGAGGAGTAGTGGCCACACTTGTTACAATATTACTACTGTCCAATTTTTAACTCCCACTAATCTCTTTATATATAGCTAATAGCTAATAGCTAATAGCTATCGTATCGTGTGTGCCCGCCAAACGGTTTCTTTCATTCTGTTAAAATCCACATAATTTAACTATAATTAATTAATTAATTATTATGCTGAATTAAGTAATTGCATCGAAATTCTAGTTGGTTGCAGTTGGTAATACTGTTTATCCTTTATGTAGTTAATATAAATAATTAGAATTATTGTTTATTATAAATTATTTTATTATTAATATTTATTATTATTACTATTTTTGATGTATCAAAATTTTGCAAATAAAAGAAGAATTCCGCGGGCCGGGCCAACCCGGGCCTCACAAACTCAGCCCGCCAAAAATCAGGTCATTTCAGCCCGATCCGACCCACCCGCCCGTTTGCCAGGTCTAATCCACCCCCCTTGAATCTTACCTACTTCATTCCTACTTTCATTTATTATTATTACTTGTTTCTTCTGTTTTTTTTGGGTATTTCTACTTGTTATTTATATCAGCATAATCCAACTAATTTGAGATATAAAGCATTTTTGAGTTGAGTATGAATAGAATACTATTATGATTAACGTGGCAGGTGGAGTCATAGAGATAATTTAAATGGGCCCAGATTTCTAATAAATGGGCTGAGAGTTGAACCAGATCAATCCATATCTTACAGAAACTATGTCTGTATACTAGATCTTAGGAAACGTATAACATATCAAAAATTGAACATGAATGTATTTGAATTTTATTTATTTATATTTTGACTCTCAATGGTGTGAGTAAAAATATAAATAGATAAATTCAAATACACTCGTATCTAATTTTTATGTTCAATTTTTATGTCTACATCAGGGTAGTCACCGTATAAAACACAACACAACACAATTATATGTTGGTCCAAATCTGTTAACGTGGCCTCTCTTTTTTTTTTTTTTTCTGTCACGTCTGTTATTTTATTGCTCTCAAAGTAATTTTTTATTTATTCATAAATTAATTGTAGATAAATAGGAGTAATTATGATTAATCGAATTTTACTCGAGGCAAAAATCTTGTTGAAAAATCTAGCTACATACATGTGCTCGTAATATTTTAACATGGAAGAATATGTATGTATGTCTAGTATTTGGGTGCATGCTACACTAATTATTGAGTTTTATTTTAGAGCGAAGGCCGGGGGATTTTTTTTTAAAGAATTGGAAATTTATTTACAACGATAAAATAAATTGTACGTGTTAAAATAATGTTACAATAAAATGGTCTACTTTTACTGTACGGAATTAAAGATATACACGTACAATATATATATACTAGTTGGGTCCCGTGTCTCCGGCACTGTATAGACAGTAAGATTTATCTTAAATTTTAAACGGCCCAGATGATTTATTGAGTAAGTGATAAATTCAAAATCATTTGTATTTTATTAGATAAATAGAGAGATGTATTTTATTAGATAGATGTATGGACGGTGGGATTTATTTCAAACTTTGGACGACCAAGATGATTTATTGAGTGAGCGGAAAATTCAAAATCATTTATATTTTATTAGATACTAGCTGGGTCCCGTGCCTCCGGCACTGTATGGACAGTGAGATTTATCTCAAACTTAAAACGGCCCAAATGATTTATTAAGTGAGCGGAAAATTCAAAATCATTATTAGATAGATTAGATAGATAGATGTATTTTATTAGATAGATGTATGGACGGCGGAATTTATCTCAAACTTTGGACGGCCCAGATGATTTATTGAGTGAGCGGAAAATTCAAAATTATTTGTATTTTATTAGATAGATATAGATAGATTTATTAGATATATGTATGGACGGTGAGATTTATCTTAAACTTTGGACGGCTAAGATGATTTATTGAATGAGCGGAAAATTCAAAATTATTTATATTTTATTAGATATATATATATATATATATATATATATATATATATATATATATATATGTCCATGATTGATGTATTAGGGCACTGGGCACAATTATGAGTTGCATAATAACGTGTCAAAAATAAAGACAAAACAAGAAAATAAATAAATAAGAGGAAATTAAGGCCTCCCTCCTGCAATCATGTAATGGAAATTTAATTCACATCCATCAATCAGGATCTAGTCATGAAGAGCCCACCATATTCTCTCATTATTCTTCTATAAATAAATAAAATATTAAATAGATATTGCATTCAATTTGCATGGCGATAACATAAGCACTCATTTGAAAAAGAGAATAAAATGAGAAACATAATAAGCCAAGATTATTTTGTACGTTGCATATAATCTTTTTAAATAACTACACGTACCCATGCATTATCTATTAAGGTGCGAGCTCAATTTATTCGGGTCAAATTTTAAATCTTAATTAAATAAAATTCATTTTAATAGTGCATTTTTTTGGGATCATTTTAAGCAATCACTCACTTCTTCATCTATGGGCTGTCCACCACAATCTCACTCAAAAAATCATAATTAAATGTATTTTTATTAATAATTTAATTCAAACAAATTTTTCACATATCTTTCGACGTGAGACTTATACATTCTATATATTGAATTTTTATTTTTGATATATGTAATTAGTTGTAAATTTTGGGTGTAATATATTGAATAAACCCACTAAAATGTTTTAATTTCTTAGTAAGTAGCCGGACTCAAATTGGGTGTAATATAATTAATGTCACTATTAATTATTAACATGTCACATGTATATATTAATTAATTGTATGTTTTATACATTAATTCAACTAAATATTATAAAATTGTTCCACAAAATTTGACTCGAAAGTGAAGCATAACTAAGATTAAATTATTGAAAGGGGCGTGACATTAAAATTCAGATAGATAGATAGAATGTGATTTGGGGGATTCACCTGGCTCCATATATATGTGGTGTGGAGATATATACTTGGGTACATATATAATTTTGTCAATTCCTGCAGGTACAGTTGTTCAAATATGAAAAAGGTGCATGGCACATTCCATTGGATGCGAATCATCTTTAAACAATGTCTACCTTTCCTTTTGATGAATTAAGAGATGAATAAGCATGTATCTACATTTGATGATATATATATATATATATATATATATATATATATATATATATATATATATGGGTCTCCATCCACAGCAACAGGTTGTTGGGGAGCAACCCCTTTTTGATCAGCCGGTACAGCTTGTTACGGCTTATAAAAAAAAATAATTCTAAAGCCGGTACAAACTGTACCGGCTGGCCAAAAAGGGATTGCTCCCCAACAACCGGTTGTTGTGGATGGAGACTATATATATATATATATATATATATATATATATATATATATATATATATATATATAATTTTAATTGGCAATAGAAGCTAATCAATAATTGATCGAGGAATGGAATCTGATTCTGATCTATGAATATTGATTTAGACGTTTATATATGATTGAGTGTACGTGGTAGACGTGAATATTTGACTTATGAATGTGTGTGTCCAGCTTCGAATCTTCACCTCTTTCTTTCTCCAACCTTTTTTATTTACTACTCCCTTCGTCCCAAATTAACTGCTCAGTTTTGACTTTTTAAAGTCAAATTGACCATTTTTAAAACTAATCTTTTTACTATTTTTGCTAAAATATAAGTGAAGAGATTATAACCAAAAGAAAGTATATACAATTTATTACTAATCCTAATTTTTATAATTTTAGAAATATATTTATATATGCTTAATTATTAATTCTAAAAATAGTCAATTTGACTTAAAAAAGTCAAAACTGAGCAGTTAATTTGGGACGGAGGGAATAGTACAAAAGTACTACAATTCAATTTAATTGTATAAATATATATAGAGTACGTAATGTATATGTTGTTTTCTCTTCTTTCTGCGTGTGATATATATATATATATATATATATGCCGGATCAAGTTCGGACTTTCGGACCGGACTAAAATTCGGATATTTTTTTAAGCAACTAATTTTTTTTAATATTTTATAGAATTGAATTTTTTTTCATAATATAGTATTTTGGGTACGTATAACAAAACATGTATATACAGTCTGTGCAGACTGTACCACCATTTTTTTGTATAGGTATTCAAATCATGCCCAAAACATTGTATTATGGAAAAATTTCACTTCCAAAAAATATTAAATAATTTTTTAATTGTTTTAAAAAAAGCAAAATAAAAAATAAAAAAATTGGGTCCGTTTTTGATCAGGTCCGGGAGTCCGGACCTGATCCATTATATATATATATATAGAGCAAGGATCAAGTGCATACCTCTTATCTTACTCACCCTTTAACCAACTGTATTTTTAAATTAATTATAATGAAAACATGAATTTAAGAAATTAACCTGTATATACTTTTAATGTATTATTTTAAGACCCATAAATTTAAAGAAACCTAACAATCAAATATCAATCTAAGGATCAGCCACTAACGACAACACACACCCACTAATTCCGGTTACGTACTCCTGAAGGAAGAAGATCCACCGGCCAACTTATAATATTATCATCTCCATCAGCACTTTAATTTCCATAATATTCCTTCTGCACTCCATACAAGGCTCTTATTTATAAATTTTGTTAATATATATTTCTTAAAAAGAATAAAATTTGGCACTTGTAGGCACTCTTCCTTCTAACGTTCAAATTAGCAAACACCTTTCGACCTACTGTTTTATAAAATTCCAAATATTATGTACGTGTGTATATATATATATATTAGGGAAATGATATTTTCATTTGTAATTTTGATATCTTCACTTGTGTTCCTTTCACATAAAGGTGTTGAAATACTCCTTGAATCCTATTCAGATATAAAGTTGAAGTATTCAGGAATTTGAGTCGAGTGGTTAGGATACTCCTCAAATCCTATTTAGAAAAGATTTGTTAATATGAAAAGAAAAGGCTTCTATTAAAAATAGGAGTATTATTTTAGAAAGAAATCTATTTGTAGTAGAATTTTATTTTGGAAGTGTCCTATTTTGAATATGAAGGATATAATTGTGGGTACTCTATAAATAGAGTATTATGTTGAGTTGTTGTAGTGTAACCCAATCAAAAGTCATGTAGCTTTTATGTGACGCCCCCAAAATTAGGTATACATCACCCATCTTGAGTCGCCAGATACATGGTACAGAATTCAAATACAACTTACTAATACAACTGTCGTGTACAATACGACAAAACATAACTGTGAGTTTGGATACAATTATTGTCTACTAGAGATCATACAAACTCAAAAGGAGTCCTCAATACAATTATTGTCACACTATTTAACAGAATAATGAGGACTACTAATACTATTCTCTGGTCCATCACTCCGTTCCCCGACTCGTCCCAGCTATATTCTCATTTCCTGAAGAGAACATGGAAAGAAAGGGTGAGCTCAACTAGCCCAGTAAGAAATATTATGACTAAGATAATGCAGAATAAATTATCATTAGCCTTCAACAGTGTTAAACTGATAAAATACAATAACCATCAAGTTTAACTGCAGCGGAACCAGCAATCCATTAAAAGAGTCAAGTAGAAAATAAAAACTACTATCTTTTATGATTTAAAAGGTTTTTCATCATCGTTATAGCTGAAACTCAGCTTAATAAATATTCCACATCATCGAATCACCCCCGCACTACGGCCAAGGATATTCTTTAGTATCACGACCACAACTATTCATGCACTACGACCAAGAATATTTGTGTATTCATTAGTGGTCATGATCATGCCAACAACTTTCCATCAATGCACTACGGGCCAATGAGGATTTTTAATTTTTACATCATTTATAACATTACGGTCATGATTACACCGAAAAATCCCTGATCATAATCATACCAAGTCCATCCATGCTCTACAGGCCACAGATGACTTTCAAAAATATAAATAAGAGGATGATGACAATGATATAAGAATTCAATAAAACAAGTTCAAGAATTATCTTATCCAGGAATTATTAACGTCCAAATTGTCAACACGATACTGTTTTGTGGTGTAAAATTCAAGAATGATCAGAAGAATATTTTCATGAAAGGATACTGGATGAAGCGCAAATATCAAGGATATTCTACTAATTTCATGGAGTATAGAAGTTAAAGTTTTAACCAACTGAGTATAATAAAGAATGAAATAACAAAAGAAATCACCATGCATGCGATAGACCGCACAGGCAGGTTATTCCAACAGAATAATAAATAACGGAACCAGGTCAGGTGAAATTCACACCGACAGGATGTTCCAACAGAATAATAAAGATGGAACCAGATCCGGTGTAAAACACACAGATAGGATATTCTAACAGAATAATAATAAAGACGGAACCAGATCCGGTGTAAAACACACAGATAGGATATTCCAACAGAATAATAAGGAATGGAACCAGGTCCGGTGTAAAACACACAGACAGGATATTCCAACAGAATAATAAGGAATGGAACCAGGTCCGGTGTAAAACACACAGACAGGATATTCCAACAGAATAATAGAAGAATGTCACCAAGTATAGGGTAAACCGCGTATACAGGTTATTCCGATAGAATAATAAGAAATGAAATAACATAAGGATTTCACCAAGTATAGGGTACACCGCGTATACAGGTCATGTATAGGGTATGCCACTTTTACAGGTTATTCCAACAGAATAACAAAGAATGGAATAACATAAGTTCTCTTCAAGAAGAAAGAATAACACCCCTTACCTTATTTAGGAGATTGAATACTGCAGTAGTGTAGTAACCGAATACTCTTCTTCTTTCTCCCTTACTCTCTCTATACTTTCTCTCTCTATAGCTTGAGCGAATTCGTGCAAAATAATGAAGCCCTAGGCCTCTATTTATAGAAGATTTATTACTATTTACGAAAGTATTTACTATTTACGAAGGTAATTACTATTGACGAAGGTAATTACTATTTACGAAGGTAGTTACTATTTACAAAAGTAATTACTATTTACGAAGATAATTACTATTTACGAAGGTAATTACTATTTATGAAAGAGACTCTTAGATGATGACATATGGGCCCCCCATAAATAATTAAACTTACCACAAACGTCTAATAATAGACTCTTTATATACATCAAGGATTGAATAAAAATTACCAGAAATTATTTTATTTTTTAATCAACACATATTTAATCTTTCAACAATTATTAATCATTTATAACTTGTCGCCTCAATTATTGTTTAGATAATATAACATATTATACAGATGATACTGTGACAATAATTGAATCAATAATATAAGAGATATGATGCAGCAATTACTGTAACAATAATTGAGTATAGCTGAGTGACTCCTCACGTAAGCATCAATAATCAATACCGTGTGCTACTATGCAACAACGCGTATTACTGTACTTTTACTACCGAGTAGTTCAACAGTTTTAACGGTAACACCTCCGCCGTTATTTCATAGAAAGATAATTTTGTCGTTTTCTAACTACAATAATACTTTCGTTGTGGGGTCCACCAATGATTGTGCCGTCGTACGAATATTCCCCGACAAAAAGAATATTCCCCGACCAAACGAATATTTTATAACAACTTGCGTACTTTGCAAAATTTATAAATATTACCCACAACTATATATTTTATCAAATTTATTCCATAATATTCAAAAATAATAATTATGAAAATTCATCTTTATTTATAAAAACTGGGGTCTTACATTTTATATTCCATGCAAAAATGTTGTATTGTGGGTGAGAGGGTTTTGCTGCTTTTAGTCCGTGCAAAAAGTTGTGTCACAGTATTGTGGAACCTCAAATTTTAGGGCGTAAAAGTTGGGATGATTATTGTAAGGCCATTATTTTGATATGATGGAGATTCGGAGTTTGACATGTGATTTTTCCCTTTAAGAGTTTTTTACATTAAATCTTTTGTTGTTTTATCTTTCTTTATTTTATTGTGTGATTTGAGTTGACTTAATTCTCAATAACTGGTATTAAGAGTTAGGTTGATTGGATTCACGGTAGAAGGAGAATTAGCAGCATTGGGGTGACAAATAAAGAGAGTGAAGAATGTATTAAGAACTTGAATTCAAATTTTATCATGATGCAGATGAATAAGAGATTTTGCAGTTATGGAGGATCATCGTTGCAGTTGCTAGATGAAGATCATAAATATGCTATTAATGAAGATAAAGACACTGATGATGAAGATGACGAGGATAATGCAGACTACGTGAATAATGGAGATGGTGCGAATGACGCGAATGATCTGGATAATCTGTATGTTACGGATGCCGCAGATGGTGCGAATTATATGGATGATGCAGATAATACAAATAATGTGAATGATGGTGGTGACTACGACAACGGTGGTAGTGATGAAGTTCATCGTTTGTGGATTTGAGTCGAGAGAGAAATTGTTGGAGTACTCCTCGAATCCTATTCAGATATAAAGTTGAAGTATTCAGGGATTCGAATCGAGTGAGGATTTATTGGGATACTCTTCGAATCCTATTCAGAAAAGAAATGTTAATGTGGAAAGGAAAAACTCCTATTAAAAAAGGAGTATATTATTTTAGAAAGAAATCTATTTGTAGTAGAATTTTATTTTGGAAGCATCCTATTTTGAATAGAAAGAGTATGAATATTGTGGATGTGAAATCCCGGATTTTTTTTGAATAAAGATTAAATTTTCTCGAAATATATTTTTGAATATTATGGTGTGAATTTGATATAATGTTATAGTTGTGAGTAATATTTAAAAATTTTGCAAAGTACGCAAGTTGTTGTATAATATTCGATTGGTCGGGGAATATTCGTTTTAACAGGGAATATTCGTACAACGACACAATCAATGGTGGACCCCCACAACAGAATTATTGTCGGATTGAGAAAACGACAAAAATACTTTATGAAAATAACGGCGGAAGTTTTACCGTTAACTGTTGAAACACCCGGTGTTAAAAGTACAGTAATACGCATGGTTGCATAGTAGAACACGGTATTGATTATTGATGCTTACGTGAGAAGTCACTCAGTTATACTCAATTATTGCTACAGTAATTGCTGCATCATATCTATCATATTATGGATTCAATTATGGTCAGTATCATCTGCATAAAATGTTTTTTTTATTAAATCAATACTTGAGACGACAAAGTTATTCATATTAAAAATTGCAATATTTACAATGTCTAGAAGTTCTGTCAAGGAGATGTTTGGTCACCTAATTGCGCGCCAATAGGGAGAAATCCTTATTGAAAAGCCCCATCTTTCCTGAGAACGACCTGGTTGATAAATATTGTGAGTTATAATATTAATAATGAATGTTGTTCGGAGTTGAATTTGGAGACGCGGACGTGATATTTGAGTTCGGAATGACAAAATTAGTAAAAGTAGTCTATAAACACAAAATTTTCCGGGATTCACTATTTGGTCAAAAAGTCAACAGTTGACTTTTTTGGGAAAAGTCAAATTTCAAAATTTTAAAATTTATATTTTTGATAAAAATAGTTTCATTATGTTGGAATTGTTTGTGTTAGTGAAAATCGACATTTATTCCGATGATAATTGATGTCTAAAGGTTATATTGATAAATCGGGTAATTTATCGATAAATGAGCAATTAATTGCTACTAATTCACATGCTTATATAACTATTTGTTCACATATGTGTACTATTGAATCACATTATTTACTATTAGGGGAGTTGGTGCAAGATTGATAATACTTGCATGACTAAATTAAAAATGGAGGTATAGATGGAGGTACTATAACAAAATTCGTATTTTTTTCACATGATTATACTATTGATTCACATGATTGAACTATTAATTCACATTATTTACTATTAGGGGAGTTGGTGCAAGATTGATAATACCTGCAGGACTAAATTATAAATGAAAGAAAAGTTGGAGGTATTGTACTATAATTTTCGAGCCCCAAAACGCGCAATGATCGAAACTATATTTTTCTATAAATAGAAGTTCATTCTTCCTTCATTTCTCACCAATTCACAAAAACTTTAGACCGATTATTATAGAGAGAAATTATAGAAAGAAGAAGAGAAGTTTGCTACCTCATTATTCCAGTATCCAGTTTTTCTAAAGGTAGGGAATATTATTTCTTTCTTATCTATGAAGAGAACTTTTGTTATTCCATTCTTATTATTCTGTTAGAATAACCTGTATACGCGGGCTACCCTATACTTGATGAAATTCTTCTGTTGTTCCATTCTTTATCATTATGTTGGAACATCCTGTCTGTGCGTTCTACGCCGAACCTGGTTCCGTCTTTATTATTCTGTTGGAATATCCTGTCTGTGCGTTCTACGCCTGACACTACTAGAAAAACAAGAATACGTGACAGAATTTTATGACAGTTTTTAAAAACAATCACAAAAGATAGTAATTTGTGATGGACTTTTTAAGCAATCACAAAATAATACTCCCTCCGTCCCAGGATAAAAGTCTTGGTGGACTTTTCACGCATATTAAGAATAGAAATAAAATGACAAAATTGTCCATAATAATGTCATTAAATATGGAGAGAGAATTAAAATAAGAAAAGTATAAGATATTTAATGCTACGGGCATAATAGAAAAAATGTGTAAAAGTTTGGTTATTAAAAGAAAGTGGACATTTAACATGGGACAACCCAAAATAGTAATAAGGACTTTTATCCTGGGACGGAGGGAGTAGTATATATGATGGCTCTTAGTGATGACTAATTTTTCTATTAATGTATTATAATTGTGATGGACATGTCCATCACAAAAAAAATTTTACGCAAAATAAATTTTTTTTTTGTGACGCACTAAGTCGTCACTTATAGATATACCCTTTTCCGTGATTGCATTTAAGCCATCACTAATATTTTAATATAAGAAATAATCAAAACAATATTTTATGACGGCCGTGACAATCATTAAAAAGATAGATTTTTGTGACGACTTTTATTTGCAATTACAAAAAGAAGGTTTTTTGTGATACAATTTTCAAGCCGTCACAAAAAAAATAAAATATATGATGGCTCTTAGTGATGACTAATTTTACCATCATTATAGAGTATTTGTGACTGCTATTGCAATCACCAAATCTTGTTTGGAAGTAATTTTGTTTAGAAAGTCAACTCACATATGTTTCCTTTTATATTTTGTTTTAAAATTATAATCATGATCTGGACTTTGGTGTAGTGGTAATACTCGTTACTTAGTTTGCAAATGGGAGAGGGTTCGAATCCTATAAGTATCATTTGACACAATTAATATAGATATAATTAATATAGTAAAATAAATTATACGTAAATAGAGATTCACGTTCTTACATTTAATCCCTAAAGTCTTATTTTTTTGTGATGACTTTGACAATCACAATAGATTATATGTTAATGTGATTGTATTAATCATCACAAAAACACTAAGCGTTTGCATAATTGCTAAAATCATCACGTAAAAACTTTCATGATGGACGTATACAAGACGGCCATTGTGATGCTTAAAGCCATCACGTAAACCTTTCGTGTTGGTTTTCCTACTTTTTATGATGGATTTTGGCCATCACAAATGACTATTTTTTTGGTAGTGTGACCTGGTTCCGTCTTTATTATTCTGTTGGAATATCCTGTCTGTGCGTTCTACGCCGAACCTGATTCCGTCTTTATTATTCTGTTGGAACATCATGTCTGTGCGTTCTACGCCGAACCTGGTTTCGTCTTTATTATTCTGTTGGAATATCCTGTCTGTGCGTTTTACGCCGGACCTGATTCCGTTATTTATTATTCTGTTGGAATAACTTGCCTATGCGGTCTATCGCATGCCTAATAATTTTTTTGTTATTCTATTCCTTATTATACCCATTTGGTTAAAGTTTTGACTACTATACTCCATGAAATTAGTGGAATATCCTTGATATTTGCGCTTCATACAGTATCTTTTCATAGAAATATTATTCTGAGCATTCTTGAATTTTACTCTACAAAGCAGTATCATGTTAATAATTTGGACGTTATTAGTTCCTGGATAAAATAATTCTTGAACTTGTTTTATTGAATCCTTATATCATTGTCATCATCCTCGTGTTTATATTTTGTTGAAAGTCATCTGTGGCCTATAGTGCATAGATGGACTTGGTATGATTATGACCAGGGTTTATTCGGTGTAATCATGACCGTAATGTTACAAATGATGTGGAAAAAGTCCTCATTGGCCCGTAGTGCATTGATGGACAGTTGTTGGCATGATCATGACCATTAATGAATACACAAATTTCTTAGCCCGTAGTGCATGGATAATTATGGTCGTGATACTAAAGAATATCCTTGGCCGTAGTGCAGGGGTGATTCGATGATGTAGAATATTTATTAAGCTGAGTCCCTGCGATAAAAGTGATGAAAAACCTTCTAAATCATAAAAGATAGTAGATTTTATTCTCTAATTAACTCTTCTAATGGATTGCTAGTTCCGCTGCAGTTAATCTTGATGGTTATTATATTGTATCAGTTTAACACTGTTGAAGGCTACGATAATATATTCTGCATTATCTTAGTCATAATATTTCCTACTGGGCTAGTTGAGCTCACCCTTTTACTTTTATTGTTCTCTTCAGAAAATGAGAACGTAGCAGGGACTAGTTGGGGAATGGAGTGACGGACCAGATGATAGCATTAGTAGTCCTCACTATTCTGTGAAATAGTGTGATAATAATTGTAATGAGTACTCCTTTTGAGTTTGTATAATCTCTAGTAGACAATATTTGTATTTAAACTCACAGCTTATGTTTTGTCGTATTGTACACGACAGTTGTATTATTAAGTTGTATTTGAATTTATGTACCATGTAAGTGGCGACTCAAGATGGGTGACGTATACCTAATTTTGGGGGCGTCACAGTGGATATACTCTATAAATAGAGTATTATGTTGATCAAGTTGTTGTAGTGTAACAAGTACAATCAAAAGTCATGTAGCATTCTAAAAGTTAAGAAAGGATGTGAGTGGGTTTAGTGTTTGTGTGTGAGAGAGGGATTTTGCATCTTTTATATTCCGTGCAAAAAAGTTGTATTGTGGGTGCATGAGAGGGTTTTGCAGTTTTTAGTCCGTACAAAAAATTATCGCGTAAAACTTGAAATGATTATTATAAGCCCATTATTTTGATATAAGGAAGATTCGGAGTTTGGCATGTTATTTTTCCTTATAAGAATTGCTAAGTTGACTTAATTCCCAACAAAATGTGAGACCTACCATTTTCTCTTGTGAGAGAAGGCTATATGAAAATATCAAATTACATCTGGAATATTCCCCTTCTTTTATCCTTAAATTTAAGTATTTATATTAATTATTATTGATGAAATAATAATAATAATAATTTTAATGATAAATTAAAAGAGAGAGTGTCGTCTACTCGTCTTATACTACCATTAAAAAAACTGAACCATCTTTTTAAAACAAAAATTAGTAAATGTACAAAGTCAAAAATATAATGGGACAGCCATTTTAGTACGGATGGATTGTCTTTTTGAAAAAACAGATATGCGACATGATTCACATATATTGGACCGTTAGCCGATATATATATATATATATATATATATATATATATATATATATATATATATATATATATATATAGTTTTTTTCCGGGGACCGAGAGCGGCCACCACTCCCTATCGCCACTCCTGGTCAGCCTAGAATTTTTCATATACTAGTATCAAACTAGGGAAAAAAAAGGTTTTTTAAGTGAGAGCTAGATAGAAGAAGCCAACTGAATCTATTTATTCTTGTAACAGATATAACTTCCAGTCAATGTTTAGTTATACGATATCCCATGCATGATGGAACAACTTTTGTTTACTTCAATAAACTGCACCAAGAAACTGATAAATCTGCCAGTTTGCTGTAGAACATCTGTAGTACTAGTAGTATACTCCCTCCGTCCCAAATTAATTGCTCAGTTTTGATTTTTTAAAATTAAATTGACCATTTTTAAAATTAATATTTCATTATTTTTGCTAAAATATAGGTGGAGAGATTATAACCAAAAGAAAGTATATGCAATTTATTACTAATTTTAATTTTTATAATTTTAGAAATATATTTATATATGCTTAATTATTAATTATAAAAATAGTCAATTTGACTTAAAAAAATCAAAATTGAGCAATTAATTTGGGACGGAGGGAGTACTATATTGCATATTTATGATTCAGTCACTTCTCTCTGTTTCAAAGTAAAAGATATATTTTATTATCTATTTAAAATTAAAATTTAGATTATAGACATAAAATTTTATAATATCATTAATTACTTTTATTATAAGTTAACTGAGTAATATCAGCAATGACATTTTGGGTAATACTAACAAAAATATTTAGAAAAATACATTTAAAAAAAAAGTATGAAGGGATAATATCCGTCTGTCAAAAGAACAAATAAGAGGAAAAGCATATATACTAATACTGGAGTACTACCATTATATTTAATACTACTATTAGTATGAATTTGATCAGCTGAGGATCGAAATAAAACAGATCAACACGCACTCCCACGCAGTCTGAAAATGCTTTCTTGGACATAGCTTGTTGTGTCCGTCATCTATCTTTGACCCAACCCCCAGTGTTATGCAGTCTTTACGTGATTCTTGGGGCACAAATTTCAATAATTATAATTCTACTACTGCTACTACTATGTCTGTGTTCAAATATCAAACCCAAGTTTGGATTTTATTGTTTCAACTTTAATTTGGATTAGACATACGTACACTACTTTGTTTAGAATTGAATGGGCAATTTGGCGTCTTTTGAGACTCTTGTCCATGGATTTTGATCTTAATACTCCACTTTTAGGAAATCATTAGGCAAATTAGATTGCTCGGCCTAATTATTAAATGAAATTACTCAAGTACTGAATGAGTATTTCTTGAAGAATGTAGTACATGCATATAGTTATAAGGTGGCTTTGATTGTATCTTAATACATCTTAACAACTTACCTCTGTAACATGTCACATTTTTGTTTTAAGAATTCCTCTGAATAGTTTAGACTCATATTTATATTTTAACTATTCAGATGACTTCTTAATACAAATATGTGGACTCTTAAGAAGCTATTAAGAGGTGGAATACTATTAAAATATATTAATATGCAATATTCAAACACCATTACTCTCAACATGAATTTCAGCTAGGAATTTTAATGAAAGGCGATTAAGTCTATACTTTAGTTAATTAATTTCCCAAGGTATAGAGAGAGCTAGCTAGTAATGTAGTAGTAACACATATATATGGCTTACTATATTAATGAAAGGCACCCTTTTAATCACCTATTTTGGCTTATAAGCAAATTGGACCTACATTCCGTCGCAATATGGTCCCAAAGTTATCTACTACATATCACCATCACAATTATGGAAAAACATACAAGTACTATTATTTTCTCTTCTCAATTTAATATCTACATCAAATTAATTAAATTAAGTAAATGTGGATGATTAATGCTGATCTCTCTATTTAATTATCAAGTGTATCTAGGTCTAAAGCAGGGGCAACAAAGAAAAAAAGTTTGTTAGTATTAAATATTCTTTCTATGTTTGGTGAATATTAATGGATTTTTTCTTTCACTTTGAATATAAATTGATCATAAGCTATGCATGTTTGGAACCTTAATTAACCTACATATTGAAATTAATAAGTACTCCCTCCATTCTTATATGTAGGTCGTTTTAGACTCTTTTTTTATTCTTAATTATTTATCGTTTATGGTTATCTAGAAGAATTGATTACTATTTTTTCCAAATTGCCCCTTATTACTCCACCTAATTTTTTGATCCATATTTATGAGATAAGTGAGGTGAAGGGTATTATAGACAATCGATAATGTAGTAAATGTTTTTCAATTATTTTCTTAATTCTTGTGCACATGTCTAAAACAAACTATATTAAGGAATGGAGAGAGTATTGAAGAAAAACCTAGCTAGGTTTATTTTAGAAATTGTGGCACGAACAATTTCATTTCATAAAATCATTGCACCTTATAACCCTAGGCTCCATATATTGATGATATATCCAATGAACATTTTGAATTCTCAATAATTGATCTAAATGCTTACCAACATCTTATATATGCGCGCGCCCAAGAAACTGTCCGTTAACATATTTGTGTCGTCATTAAATGAAAATCAGCTGTGGCAATAGCCCAATACCTATCTATTATGCCATCACTTAGATGGCAGGAGAATTGCAACGTACGTACGTAGTACCAGTCTTTTAATCCCTACGTACGTACAACCAGTTTGAATATTGTACAAATATAAGTCTTAATACTCAATGTATGGTCGTTGGCCTTGCAACAAATTAATAGACTGCATGCATAAAAATATTCCTAATTCAACATGCATGCGGAAACATGACACCTAATTTTACAGCCCAAGGCATTATGCTGTAGTGATCGAGCAATTGGTCCTTACTAGAAGTTTTAATATCCTCAATGCAAATGGACTAATAACTTAAAGGGGAAGGGGATCGATATTAATTGTAAGCTCATCCCAAACTATAAATAAATAGTAGCTGTTTCAACCGTATGTAACTTGCTTTTGTTCCTCAGTACTCCTGATCAAATATATCAAGCACTATGTATTATAAATTAAATTAATTTTTTGGAAAAAATAAACTTTGCTTTTCATTAGATAGAGATCTGGTGGAATATAAACTAAGATAGTAGCTAGCCCCATTGTTATCAAAGATCATAAGCTCTTCATGTCTAATATATAGAGCTAGCTAGCTACAAAGAACTCAAGAGACTCCGGCCAGTACGTAGTACACTGATCGCTTCAGTAGAAGTAACAAAACAAAACAACAATACAAAATCAAATGAAGAACACAACATTAACCTAGCTACGTACCATTTCTAGGGTTTTGACTGGATCATATATAGAAAAAGAAATTCCTTTCTCAGATTTGAATTTAAAAGTAGTCCTCCATCTAAAATAAAACCAAACCGGTCAGCCCAAGGACCTTGACTAACCTTGTACTCGGATCTCTTCACCTGAAGCCTAATTAAATTCCTAATACAACTCTAAGCTTCACTATGCATGGGATCGAGTTTAAAAGATATCTTATTAACGATTGCTTGTTGAGGAAGAGTTAAACCCTGAAAGATCTGTCCATGCAGCAGTACCACTACGACTATTCCACTGATGATCACTTCCTCCTTCAACTGATCCCAAAAACTGCGCCCTCCCTAAATTCGAGTCATGATAATCGTGATTGTTACTGCTATTATTATTCTTACCGACCTCCATTTTCACTAATGCCTGAGAAAGCATAGAAGAATTTGACAATTTGGCACCAACGTAACCACCTGATCCTTGATAATAGTTCGGATACAATATCCCTCCTTGTGTTGTTGGATCAAATCCACCCAAAAAATTAGGGATAAATTGCTGCCCTTGCCCTTGCCCTTGCTGCAGCCGCCACGGCTCCACCCCTCCTCCACTTGACAAAACTGAACCAACTCCACCACCACCGCCACCGCCACCAAATAGGTTATTTCCTATCTGAAAATTCATTTCACTTGTTGCCCCAACTGGAGCCGATACTCCACCATAATTCATGCCTATTTCACCGGGACCATAGTGACTCAAAGGAGCCATGCAACGTAGTTGTGAAATTTCTGATGTGAGGCCTCCTAATATGTTGTTATTATTATTAGCGGGAAGTGTAGAGCTAGTGGAACCGGAATTAGCTGGTTCGCTATTGGCCTGAGACTTTGAAGTAATACTACTAGTTGCTTTGCTGCTTCTTTTGTTCCTGCAGCCGCCTCCCACCGGTACGCTCCTTAGAGCTCCGCCTCTAGTCCAATACCTTCTACACGTCTTGCAAAAGTGACGCGGCTGTGACAGGCTGTAGTTGTTGAAGTAGCAGAACTTTGTGTTTGTTGATTCGCATCTCGGGCATTTTAGGGCAGTTTCTGGCATAGGTACGTTGGCCATCCGAGCACGGTCAGCCATGGAGCCGGCTCCACCAGCTCCATGAGGCTGTGGAGGAGGAGGTGGCGGTGGAATTGGACCGGTGTTTCCGGTTTGATAATTTGGTTGCTGCGAGAAAAAAGCAATCAAAGGTGAAATTGAATTATGTGGTATATTCAAATCACTTAATCAAGGCAGCAATTGAAGATTTGTGAATCAAAAAATATAAAGCTAGCAGGAGATTGTTAAAAGGGGAAGATAGGAATATTTTCTTTTTTTTGATCTTGTGAGATTTTTGCTTTTTAAGCTATAGGTAGCCATGGAATGAAAGATATTAAGGAAGAAATTAAATAAAACCATTAATTACCTGTTGCCAGTTGGCTGGATCAAGATAAGCTGAAATGGTGGAAAAAACCATGGTTCAATTCAATTCTTAGTTGATATCTTTACTTCTTTCTCTTTTGTAAAGGTTGTGGGTTGTGGAGGTGCAAGTAGTGGAGAATCACGTCAACAAGCAGGGCTTAGCAAAAGAGAAGATAGGAGAGAGAGAGAGCAATAAAGGTAGGGAGAATTAATGAAAATAAGGAGCTAAAATAAAAGAGGGGGCTTTATGTTATATATATAGTATACTGGCTATATACAGTACTACTATATAGTATTGACAAGTTTTTCTTAGTTTGTTCTCAGTCTGTCTAGTTTTGTTGTTTTGCTTTTTAGGGTTTCGAGGGAGGGAGGGAGTCATCTTTCTTAGTGCTTAAGCTTCTTATTGATTCTGTGCAGTGCAATTTTACATAGTTTAGTATTATATATTGGGTTTTCCTCTTGCATGAAAAGGAGTTGTAATTTTATGTATCATGATTTGGAGAAGGAGAGAGAGTACTCGCTAAGCATATACTGTCTCCATACAAAGAGTTTTATTTTAAAAATAAAATAAAATATTAAGAACATATATTTTTTATATGTTAAAACATAAGATCAAATAGTAATAATAACAATAATAATTATAATAATAATAGTAATAATTATAATAATAATTATAAGAATAGTAATAATAATAATAATAATAATAGTAATAGTAATAATAATAATAATAGTAATAGTAATTATAATAATAATTATAATAATCATAATAGTAATAGTAATAATAATAATAATAATAATATAATTATAATAGTTGTAAGACCCCGAATTTTATGAAATAAAAGTATTCAATTTTTCTTATAATTACTATTCAGTAAATGGTTAAATTGATAAAAATTAAAGTTAAGGATGATATATGAAAAAAAATTCAAAATATGCAAGTAGTTATAAAATACTCATTGCTATCGGAAAATATTCGTTTGGTCGTGGAATATTCTTTCTGTTGGAAATATTCGTACGACGGCGCAGCCATTTGTGGGCCCCATAACAGAATAACTGTCGGATGAAGAAAACGACAAAAGGAAGTTTTTATAAATAACGGCGTAGTTGTTACCGTTAACACTGTTAGAAAATCCGGTGGTTAAAATATAGTAATACGCGTTGTTGCACAGTAGCACACGGTATTGCACCAATTATTGATTCTTACGTAAGAAGGCACTACTCAATAATTGTTACAGTAATTACTGTTCAATATTTTATTGATTCAATAATTGTTGCGTTGATATTTTATATTACTGCTGTTTTAATAATTATCACTACACAGTATTTTCTATTATCGAAGCAATAATTCATATTATCTGAATAATACTATTAGATAACATTATTGACAATGTCTAGAAAGTTCTGTCTAAGGAGAGGTTTGGTCACCTAATTGCGCGCCAGTAAGGAAAAATCCTTATTGAAAAGCCCCCTCTTTCTTGGGAACTTCCTGGTTATCAGTATTGTGATTCTGTAATATTATTTGTGAATAATTAATTATTAATTTATATGATGAGGAAAATATTCATTTTATGTGGATATAGATGGAGAAAAATTTTAAAGTGACAATTGTTGAAAAATATATTTTATCTTTTCTGATAAAATAATTTATTATTATATTTTAATAATATAATAACGGTGATATTTTTACAATGAATGTGGTATATATGAGTATATAAGGAGGAAAGAGTATTTTGTTGCAAATGTTGTTTAAAACATGTTAAACATGTCTGTGGACCCATTTCTTGACTGAAATTTGATTATAGCATGTAAAATCGTCCGTTTATAGATTTCGGTCAATTTCTGTTTGGAATTTGGAAAAATGTTCTTGTGCAAAGTTATAGAGAATTGAATTTCCTATAAAAACACGCAAGATTCGAATTGTCTGATCAAAGGGTTATTTATTATGAATTATTAAATTTTCGAAGTTCCGAAATAATTGATTTTTGAAAGTTTTAAATATTTTAATTTACAAAAATGTTTTTTTTGTGATGTAGGCTACTTGAGTGGCTAATCTTTGACTGAATTATTATATTAAATTTTCTGCTTTGGTGTTCTAAGCATTTTTCTATAAATAGGGTGCTTAGGTTAGAATTAAAAATCACACCAGAAACTAAAGATTCCTCTCTCCTTCTCTCTCTATATATCGAGTGTATTTTTGCGAGTATTTTAGTACTTCGAGTATTGTTATACGGTGCAAATTCTTTTAGCACTATATCTAGTATTTCAGTCAGAAGTATTATTCTTTCTGAGTTAAGGGAGATTATTTTCTTCTTAAATGATATTATTTCTTCAATATCATTATGCCAAAATATTGGCTTAAATTTTTATCAAATTTAAAACTTTTTCATGTCGGGGTTACTATTTATGGGTTACTATTCATGAATTACTATTCACGAGTTACTATTCATGAGTTATATTCACGAGTTAATATTCACGAGTACTATTCACGAAGCATGATGATGTTTTTTGTGAAATTTCTATCTTTTAGTGTCGGAGTTACTATTCACGTATACGGCACTATTCATAAATACGACATTATTCACAAAAAAATTAAGTTTTCTTCTATGTGTCCAAGATTGTCTGTTATAGTTCCTATCTTTGATTGGATCTATGTTTTGATCTTCATTCTTGAATTTTATTCCACTCTGGTTATTTATGAAGTATTTTAAACTTGGGTTATTTAAAGTACGAATTCTTAATACTTGTTCTTTTGTTTCACTGGATTCGTTTTCTTTAAAATATTTTTCATCATCCTCAGTCCTAAATGATGATATAACTGAATATCTTTGGCCTGTAGTGCAAAGATGAATGATTTCTGATGAATATCTTTGGCCAGTAGTGTGAAGATGAACACGTGTTTAGATGAACATGACCAACTAATGAATATCTTTGGCTTGTAGTGCAAAGATGACATGTTGTTGAATATCTTAGGCCAGTAGTGCAAAGATGAACTGTTGATGAATATCTTTGGCCCGTAGTGCAAAGATGAATTTATCGGTATGATTATGAACAGGAACTGTGATTTGGTATAACCATGATATTTGATGTTTCAGGTGATAAAAATTAACTTTGTCCTGGATGAGGAAAGGAATTTATAACTACAATTACGATTATGAGTTATACACGTGATTGTGGACAAGAATTGTTAATTAATGTTACAGGGATAAAACATTGTTGATGGACTTTTAACATGAAGAAGATAATAGATTTTATGGTCTATTTGACTCTTCTAATGGATTGTTCGTTCCGCTGCAACTATGGTTGAAAAGCTTTATCATCTACCATATGTTCTAAATCTCTGATTTATTACTGTTGAAGGCTATTGATAATTTATTTATCTTTAGTCATGATATTCTTTACTGAGCTAGTTGTGCTCACCCTTTTGCTTCACAATTCCTTTCAGGTAATAAAAGTGTAGCTGGGACAAGCGGGGAATAACAGGAGAATAGAACGGTGGTCTATAGATGTTGAGGGTGGGGTGAATTTAACTTGGAAGAGTGTTTTGCCACTATCATACAACCTCGTGTCATCATAAGACAGGGTTGTGCTCATCCACTTTCTGAGTATATTTACAACCACTACCTATATAATCTTGGTGATTGTTTGGAGTATAATACCCAATTAGAGACAGTGGAGATAATGATATGTCAAGAGAAGACTCACCATTGAGAAGAATATGATAGTAATCTTCTCATTTTTCTTTGGGGTCTATTGGGTCAACCAAGGATAATTCTGTGGCCATATAATATCTATCATAACTTAGACGCATGACCTCCCATGTACGAAGGTTTTCTTGAGCACTTCCCAAAGATTCTAATTTCTAAAACAGTTTTGACTATACTTTTATGTAAGGTGTCATTGTGAAGTGCTATCCAAAGTTGGTGTCCAGAGTTACGGTTGGTATATATTTGTATTCAAACTCACAGCATATGTGTTGTATTTTGCACGACAATTGTTGTAATAAAGTTGTAGTTGTTTTGTGTACCATGTATTTGACGACTCAGAATAGGTTGGATAGAATGGACTTATTTTGGAGGCGTCACAATAGTAATATTAATTATAATCGTAAGAATTATAATAATAATTATGATAATAGTAATACTAATAACAATAACAACAATAATAATAATAATAATAATAATTATAAAAATAATAACTAATTAATAATAATAATAATTATGATAATAGTATTAATAATAGTAATAATAATAAAAACAATAATACTAACAATAATAATAGCAATAATAATAACAACAACAACAACAATAATAATAATAATAATAATTGTTATTGTGGTAGTGTGGTGAATTATAAAAATTGTTATTGATGATTTGTAAGTTTTGTAGACGTGTTTAGATTTTTTTTAAATATCTATTTTTAAAAGAAAATTAATTATTGTGGTGGTGTGGTGAATTACGATAATTATTAAGTGTGATTGTAAGTTATTTTAGGTTGCAAAAATTCTTTAGGTAATGTAGTATTTTTTGAATTTAATCTAATTTTTAGTTATATCGTGCTTTCAAGTACGAACAATTACTAGTGTGTATATATATATATAGAGAGAGAGAGAGAGATAGAGACGGATATAGAAATTATTAAGATCAGCTATGGAAAAATATTTTAGTTTAAAAGAATTTACCTAATAATATTAATTGAATAGAATTTTCAACTGATATATGTCATGTTTAATAGTGTTAGCAACCAAAGTAGTTAGGGTGTTTGATAAAAATTGAATGAGTCTGAATCTGAATGAGTTGAATCTGAATAAAAAAATTATTTGATCATTGATATATCTGAAACATCTTAATGACAAAATTTTATTGTTTTATCTCTCTGAAAAAATTCAAAATTGTTGTAAATTTATTTAATATTACTTAATATAATAGTTAATATTTTTTTTAAAATTTTTTATTTCATTCAGCTGCTCATTCAGGCATTCAGCTAAAAAAAATCTGATTTAGTCATTTAGCTCGTCCATCTTATTGATTCAGTCATTCAGACCAAAACAAATGCACTGACCAATTCAATCATTCAAATTTAGCTTCATTCAGCTCTAAATAAACACCCATTAGTTTACCTTCTTTAAGTAGGCATCATATCTTAATTACATTTTTTATTAGCGATTAAATATTGTAAAAAAATTTTAAGATTGAATATCTAATTAATATCTTTAAAAAATTAATATTTTATTACAAAAAGTCAATAAAGCTTATCTTGCTATTATTTTAGTTTAGAATTGTGATAGTTGATTATACTTTTACTCCACAATAAGAATTTTATTTTTCATATTTTCCCTTAAAATAAGAATCTCATTTTTATAATTTTAGCATTAAATAACGTAATGTGATTGCCATATGTTACTGCTACTATATAAACTAACTATTTATTATTTTAAAAATAAATATGAAATAAAAAAAATCTTACTCCCTCCGTCCCAAATTAACTGTTATTCCCAAAGTATTATTATTATATACTAATTAAATAAACAGAATTAAAACATAAATAATTTTATAATAACGACTTACAAAATGTAATTGATAAACTTTTAAAACCAAGTCAACTGTTGGACAGTCTCTCCTTAAAGCAGATTTCGTCCCCGCTATCGGTGCTTACGGATGGAACAATGGACGTCTACTTCCCAGGATAAAATGGTCTTCAACTCTCACAAGAAGCACTTCAATGGAAGAGTTCCACGAACCAACAAAATATTTAATACTCTCTATGACTTATATGAATACTCTATATGACTTTTATATGAATGAAGAGAAGAACTTGAGAAGGATTAGTTGAAGATGAAGTGATTGATTTGGGTAGATTAGAAACCTATTTATAGGTTTCCAAATACCCCTTTGAAGATATACATCCTTTCAAAAGGTTACATCCTTTTGAAAAGTTACACCCTTTTGAAAGGTTATATCCCTTTGAAAAGATACATCTCTTTGAAAATGTACATCCCTTTGAAAAGATGCATCTTTTTGAAAAGGTATGAACCAAAGGTCACACCTATTTATTTTATTTCATTCATTTCTATATATATATATATATATATATATATATATATATATATATATATATATATATATATATATATCTAACAATCCCCCACATGAATGAAATTTGGGTAAATTAATGCAAATGAATATGCAGACAGACTTAGAGAGAGTATTAGCGAACAAAAAATACTGAATCGGTGAAGGTAGCTTGTGGCCTTGAACCTTTCCTAGTGAAAGACTATCGAATTTACTGGCCAATCAGTGAACGTGATGTCTTGAACTGTTCAACCTTTTAGTGTAAACCGAGACAATAGAATTCACACAGTATTTTTTAATTTATTTTATTGGTTCTCATTGTTGTGTCCATTTTGGCCTTGGACACCTCCTGGTTTCATGAGTGTGCTAGAGAATTTAGCCTTCGTCATTCTCATAGAAGTGGCCCCCTTCTCACTCACATAGGTAATTTCTATAAAGAGTATCCTGCTAATACCCCACTTGACCTTTTTATATTCAAGCTATAGAAATTATTAAAAACAAAGTTTATCCTGTTTCACTCGGCAGTTTGTGCACTGTATCATCATAGGAATGGGAAGAAGTATTTATCTTCTCAGTGCTTACTAGATCACACATAATTAGGTTGTCCCGTTGAACCTATTTCTTGGGATCTCCAATCAATTAGGTTGGGTTTCCATTATGGCGACTCTTTAGGATTTTATAGGCTTTAAACCCATTCCCCTTGATGAACTTCTCACTTGCTCTCCCGGTATACCTTTCGTTAGTGGATCCGCAATATTATCCTTTGACTTTACATAGTCAATAGATATTATACCATTTGAGAGTAATTGTTTAACAGTTTCATGTCGTCGACGTATATGTCTAGACTTACCGTTATAACTACTATTTTGTGCCCTACCAATCGCTGATTGACTATCACAATGAATAATGATTGGTGGCACTGGTTTAGGCCAAATTGGAATATCCTCCAAAAAATTACGAAGCCATTCTGCTTCTTCTCCAGCTTTATCTAAAGCAATAAATTCAGATTCCATAGTGGATCTTGCAATACATGTTTGCTTAGAAGATTTCCATGATACAGATGCACCTCCCAGAGTAAACACATATCCACTTGTGGATTTTGTATCATGGGAGTCAGATATCCAATTTGCATCACTGTATCCTTCAAGTACAGCTGGATATCTTGTATAATGCAATCCGTCAGTTAAAGTGTATCTTAGATATCTAAGTACCCTTACTAAAGCCTTCCAATGTTCTTTTCCAGGATTACTCGTATATCGACTTAGCTTACTTATTGAGTATGATATGTCTGGTCGAGTGCAGTTTGATAAATACATTAAACTGCCTATGATACGAGAATATTCTAATTGGGATATACTTTCACCATGATTAGTAGTGAGATGAAGTGTTGGATCAACAGGTGTTCTTACTGGACTTTTCTCATATTTATTATACTTTGCAAGTATTTTCTCAATATAATGAGATTGAGACATAATAAGTCCATTAGATATTCTGGAAATCTTGATTCCTAGAATAACATCTGCTAGGCCCATGTCTTTCATTTCAAACTTGTTAATTAATATTTGTTTGGTAGCATTAATAACATCATTATTACTACCAATGATTAGCATATCATCCACATATAGACTAACTATTACATATCCTCTTTGAGTGTTTTTGACATATACACATTTGTCACACTCATTTATTTTAAAATTATTTGATATCATAACATTATCAAATTTTTCATGCCATTGCTTTGGTGCTTGTTTCAAACCATATAATGATTTAACAAGCTTGCAAACTTTCTTTTCTTTTCCAGGAGCAATAAAACCTTCTGGTTGGTCCATATAAATTTCTTCCTCTAATTCACCATTAAGAAATGCAGTTTTAACATCCATTTGATGTATTTCTAAATTGTGTATTGCAGCTATAGCAATTAACATTCGAATGGATGTTATCCTTGTAACTGGTGAATAAGTGTCAAAATAATCAAGTCCCTCCTTTTGCTTATAACCTTTGGCTACAAGTCTTGCTTTGTATTTATCAATAGATCCATCGGCCTTCATTTTCCTTTTGAAGATCCATTTACATCCTAATGGTTTGGTTCCTGGTGGAAGATCCACCAATTCCCAAGTATGATTTTGCATAATGGATTCAATTTCACTATTGATCGCTTCTTGCCAATATGAAGCTTCTGGAGTAGACAATGCTTCCTTTACACTTTGAGGTTCACTTTCTAACATGTAACTTAGAAAGTCAGGACCAAAAGACTTGGAGATCTTAACCCTTTTACTACGTCTAGGTTCATCTTCATCTCCCTGTTCATTAGACTCTTGATGATTACTAGTCGTAGTAGTAATAGGTCTTTTACGATAACTTATTTCTTGTGTATTCTTATATGGAAAAATATCTTCAAAGAAAGATGCATTCCTTGATTCTATAAATGTATTGACATGAATATCAGGAATGTCCGATTTATGCACAAGAAACCGATATGCACTACTGTTATTTGCATAACCTATGAATATGCAATCAACTGTTTTAGGGCCTATCTTAATCCTCTTAGGATCAGGAACAATTACTTTTGCAAGACACCCCCACACTCGAAGATATTTATAGGAAGGTTTTCGACCTTTCCATAATTCATAAGGTATCTTATTCGTTTTCTTATGAATCAAACGGTTGAGAATAAAATTTGAAGATATCAACGCTTCCCCCCACATGTTATGAGGTAACCCAGAACTTATTAACATAGCATTCATCATTTCTTTTAAAGTCCGGTTCTTGCGTTCAGCAACACCATTTGATTGAGGTGAATAAGGAGCGGTAGTTTGGTGAATAATACCATTTTCTGAACAAAATTCTATAAATGGTGATTCATATTCACCACCTCTGTCGCTTCTTATAGCCTTAATCCTTTTATTAAGTTGATTCTCAACTTCATTCTTATAATGTTTAAACATTTCAATTGCTTCATCTTTTGTCCTTAAAAGATATACATAACAATATCTTGTGCAATCATCTACAAAAGTAATAAAATACTTTTTACCACCTCTAGTTTGTACAAATTTTAAATCACATATATCAGTGTGAATTAAATCTAGAGGTTCTGAACTTCTTTCAACAGAATGAAAAGATGTTCTAGTTAACTTAGCCTCTACACATGTTTCACATTTATGACTTTTGTCAATACTAAATTTTGGAATTAATTCTAAATTAATTAATTTACTTAAAGTACCATAATTCACATGTCCTAATCTACCATGCCACACATTCATAGACTCAAGCATATAAATAGAAGATGTGTTTTTATTATTAATAATAACTTTTGGTACAATTGTCATGACGTTCATTTTGAGCCCCATTTCTTTACGTTTATGCTTTAAATAATTTTTAAAATCTTTCCAAGAAGGAGGTAATTTTTCAATTACTGCGGCCACTTGAAAAGATTCACTTAAAACCATTTTTTCAGCATGAATCTCATGGATTATCAATTGAAGCTCTTGGACTTGATTTATGACAGTCTTTGTATCAACCATTTTAAAATCCAAGAATCTACCGACAACGAATTTCTTCATGCCGGTATCTTCTGTTTTATATTTTTTATCCAAAGACTCCCATAACAACTTAGCAGTTTTGATTGGGCTATACACATTATACAATGTATTGTCCAATCCATTGAGGATATAATTTTTACAAAGAAAATCAGAATGCTTCCATGCATCCACAACAGCCAATGTGGTCCTATCAGTTTCATTGTCGTTTACCACAGGGGCATCCTCATTTAAAAACCTTGAAAGATTCAATGTAGTAAGATAAAACAACATTTTCTGTTGCCATCTTTTAAAATCAATCCCACTGAATTTTTCAGGTTTCTCACCATGACTAACATGGGTAGGAACATTGGTTGTAATAGAATTAGATACAATTGAATTACATAATTCCATAATTCTGTTAAATACACAATTTACAGAATCACTTCAATAAAATAGAAACAATAAAAAGAGAAAAAACTAAATTTATAATTACAATAAAGTAAATTTATGTAATGAAACTAAACAAAACTATAATATTCTGTTTTCAATTTCAAAAATTCGTATCTCAATTTCTTAATCTTTGTTGAAACAAAATTGTCTTCTGATCAATTACTTTATGGTGATCACATGTAATTATATATTATATATTAGTATAATATATAAATTATATATGTTCACTTGTACTGTTAGTATATAATTTATATATATATATATGTATATAAATTATATAAACATACGATAACAGGAAAATATAAATATACTAATTAACTATTGATAATATATAGCAAAGTTTTAAAATATTTTATGCAAATATAGTAGCAAATTTTTTTTTTTTAAAGTTTTAAATTATATATATCAGCAATAGCATGAATTTATCGCAGCAGTATATGAATTTATATAATTTATATATACTACGTTAGTATATTCTATATATATTAGTGTCTGAACATGATACAATCTAGAAGTGCTATACTTATTTTTAAATAATATGCATGGGTTAACACTTAACAAGAACAAATTAACTAATGAAATGTATCTATGCATGCATCTTCTGTCAAAGCATGTACGTCGTAATATATTACATTAGTACATTGATAATATATATATGATAACGTACTGTATACTTACTTTAATGATATATATATATATATATATATATATATATATATATATATATATATATATATATATATATATATTATAACATACTAATACTCAGAAAATTCTGTTTTTTTTTTAAATTAATATAAAATAAATACTAAGGAAGAACAAGTGACGTGAAATCTGCTTTAAGATTGTTATTCCCAAAGTATTATTATTATATACTAATTAAATAAACAGAATTAAAACATAAATAATTTTATAATAACGACTTACAAAATGTAATTGATAAACTTTTAAAACCAAGTCAACTGTTGGACAGTCTCTCCTTAAAGCAGATTTCGTCCCCGCTATCGGTGCTTACGGATGGAACAATGGACGTCTACTTCCCAGGATAAAATGGTCTTCAACTCTCACAAGAAGCACTTCAATGGAAGAGTTCCACGAACCAACAAAATATTTAATACTCTCTATGACTTATATGAATACTCTATATGACTTTTATATGAATGAAGAGAAGAACTTGAGAAGGATTAGTTGAAGATGAAGTGATTGATTTGGGTAGATTAGAAACCTATTTATAGGTTTCCAAATACCCCTTTGAAGATATACATCCTTTCAAAAGGTTACATCCTTTTGAAAAGTTACACCCTTTTGAAAGGTTATATCCCTTTGAAAAGATACATCTCTTTGAAAATGTACATCCCTTTGAAAAGATGCATCTTTTTGAAAAGGTATGAACCAAAGGTCACACCTATTTATTTTATTTCATTCATTTCTATATATATATATATATATATATATCTATATATATCTAACATTAACTGCTCAATTTTGATTTTTTAAAGTCAAATTGATTATTTTTAGAATTAATAATTAAGCATATATAAATATATTTCTAAAATTATAAAAATTAGGATTAATAATAAATTGTATATACTTTCTTTTGGTTATAATCTCTTCACCTATATTTTAGCAAAAATAATAAAAAGATTAGTTTTAAAAATGGTTAATTTAACTTTAAAAAGTCAAAACTGAGCAATTAATTTGGGACGGAGGGAGTAATATTTATAATTAAGTTAATTTTATTAACGAACTCTTATTGTGAAAGAAAGTAATACTTAAGAGAAGTTTATATAAAACACACGTACCATAAAAGAATTTAATAAGTTGAAATAACAAATTCTAATGAATAATATGTTTTATATTTATATTAAATAATGATTTATTTATAAAAGTCCTATATATGTAATATAAAAAAATTCTTGAAAATTCAGTTATGACAATTGCCATAGCTGCCTGGATCCGCCTCTCTCTCTCTATAGGGTCAGGTCCTGACTCCGGACAAGAATAAATTTCGGACCTTTTTTTTTAAAATAATTGAAAAAAATGTTTAATATTTTATGAAATTATACTGTACAGAACTGTTTTGTTATATGTATTTAAATCACACCCAAAACACTGTATTATGAAGGGAAAAAAATTAATTCCATAAAATATTAAACTTATTTTTTTAGTTATTTTTATAAAAAAAATCAGATTTTATTAAAATCCGAGAGTCCGGACTGATCAATTCTGTATATATATATAAATGTTTAAAGTTAATTTGATAGTAATGTAATGCAACTTTAGAGTTAATAGTAATAAAGAAATTTAAAGAAATAAAAAATGATTAAGAAAAAAGGCAAGTCTTGGTGCTTTGGTTCATTCCCAAGTGTCCCGTCCCGACCAAGAGAACCTTTCTTCTCCTCTCCGGTCTGTTCCTTTCCCAGTTACCCCCACTCTCTCTCTCCTTCTCTCTCTATACTTTACATGTGACGGATCCGGTTAGCATGAAATTTATTTTTTGGTAAGTTGGTCAATTAGCTAATAAAATGCTGACACAAGTCTCGTCTGCGTGTCAACACTCTATTAACCAATTATCTAATATATATATATATATATAATAAAAAAACATTTATCAATCTATTTATGTGTTTCTTGTATATATAGAGGTATGGTGTATTCTATATGTACTCCCAAAATTGAGAGAGACGTGAGATAAGAAAGAGTAATTCTCCAAAATGGTATTGGTGGGTGACGAAATACTGATTCTAAGTTCAAAATAGGGAGAGGAAGAGATAATGATGAAGAATATACAAAAAAAAAATAGAGATTCTCCATTTAGCTCTTCTAAGTGGACATAAAAATTAAACATGACTATATTTAAATTTTTTCATTTGTATTTTGACCTACCATTGAGGTCAAAATACAAATGAATAAAATTCAAATACACTAATGTCCAATTTTAATGTCCACATAGAGTTTTTGCTCTCCATTTTATTTGAAATGAAGAGAATCCTAATTACCTGGCCCTACCGGCCATCCTAGGAAACAATTAATTAATATATCCCAAAATCTATTTCCACCCCACGGGTCTTGATTATTCAAATATGTATCATAATTTAATTTTCATAATCAAAATAATAACTATACACGTGATTAGGAAGATAATAAACTAACTTAATTTAAGATCAAATTAATCATTTTTTTAAATTAATAAATATTAAAAAAAATCAAGATACATGTGATTATGAAGATAAAACTACAAATTTACTTTCATTGTCAAGTTTTATAATTTAAAAATTCTATATAAATATTGGTAGTGATTATTTTTAAAAATAATTAATTTAAGTCAAACTATAACGTTTATTATGAAACGTGAGCATAATTATTAATAAGTATACAAGTACAAATTCCCGGGCTGGGCGGGGCCAGAGATAATAACGGATAATTAACCCACACCAATCCCAAATATTTGCTGTCAGAATTATCCTGTTGTGACCCGGGTCAAAAAAATCTGCCCCTTAGGATAGGATCATGTGACATCTCCAAACCCAACTGACGGAGCCACTAGTCTGATGAACCGGTGAATCAGAAAAGTTTGGATAGAGCCGGAGCGTCCTGAACCTGTAGACCAAACTTAAATTTCTTTAATTAACATGTCAAAGTGCACCAAACCGAGGGATAATATTTTAGAGATGAGTTGAAAATGGTTAATGGTATGGAGTGTGCTGCCACAAGACCACAATGGTCAATGGACCACCGTCTGCATTTCTAGTACAGATCAATTATAGTATGCTTCAATAATACATCATTTACGATACAATAATTCTAGGCTGACCGGTTTCTACTGACCGGTCAATTTTTTTTTTGTATGTCTGTACAACCTTTCTGTTTCAATAAGTCTAGGGGAACATTTTTTAGTGACATTATTTTTTTATTTTTTTTGTAGTACCTCCCAAAAAATGTATAGTATTTATTATAACTGAATTTTTTTATAAAAAACAGTGTTTTAGGTATAATTTGGATACATACAAGGTATAATTTAGATACATACAAGAAACAGAGTTGCACAGACTGTACAGGCCCTGTTTCTTGTATGTATCCAAATTACACCTAAAACACTGTTTTTTACAAAAATTTCAGTTGGTATTTCAGTTTGTTTTGTACGTGTATCCAAATTACACTTGAATTATTTTTTCTTGTAAAAATTTCAGTTAGAATAAATACTATATATTTTTCGGGAGGGGCTGCAAAATAAATAAATAATAATAATTTGGACCGGTCAGTACAAACGGTTGCCGGAGAAGGAGTCTTTACGATTCATGGAACCACGTTTCAAAGACAACCATAATTGCAGGATTGTAATTCATCAAGACTACAAAGAATTTAGTACCAAAATGCAGTGGTAACATTATTTACACTGCATAGCCCTGAAATTTTCATAACTAAGGAGCTTTAATACAAGTCTTTCTAGTCTCTTTGAACTTACAGATGGTTTAACTGCATCTGAACTTCCATAAACCTTACAAGGATCTTTACCTAGAACAGAGTTTCCCACACACCAGCCCCCAGGAGTAAGCCGGCCACTAGATCTCCTCAACACTTCCTCATCTATTTTGTTGAGAACTGGATCATCCTTGGCAAATTTACGAGCAAAAGGAGCACCACTCTGGACCATGTCCGCAAAATGTTCCACCGTTAGACTCATTGGGTGTTGCTTCGGTGGATTATCCCATTTAATGTAATGCAAGTCATGGTTCACTGTTGTGTTTTGATAATCCTTGTGGTTACAGACAACCGAGTGGAAGTACCCCTCAGGAGATGACAAGAAATTTGTGTAGTACATGAGAAGAGTACGAGGGAGATTATCCCATCCCCAAACACTAAATTCAAGAAATGATCTTGAAAGCAACACCCATGAAGACCCTGGAGATGGGAGTCTAAAGTTTTAAGGAAAAATAAAGACAAATTTAAGATTTAAAGCATCTTCAATTTACTCCATATAAGTTTATGCAAGGATTGATAAGCAAATCGAAAACACTCTATTAAAACTCCTTAATGTGCAAAAGAAGAGTATAGAGAATGCCAACTAATATAGCTAAATAAGTGCCTAGTGTGTGTCAACTAAGGAATGACATGGCATAATATTGCTTAATGCGACAATACACTTGGAAACAACTTAACCAGCTTTAAATATATTTTGACTATATCTTTTTAGAAAGTTATTCTCAACGTCTGAATAAACGTATTTCATATCAGCTAAGCAATTCAAATAAATATACCTCTACGGTACTTCACACCACTAAAAATGACGTTTTTTGTTCCTGATTTCATTTCACGTATCACATTGAATCATGATCTAGGTAACATTGCCACAAACAGGGACGAAGGGAGTAAATATCTTGGGGTGGAGCTACCCTGAGATTTTAAATTTTTACTTTTAAGTCCACGAAATTTTGATATTTTTACTTTAGACCCCCAAGATTTACAAAAAAACACATAATATATATTGATACTTTTTTCCAAATATATGTACTATTCCAAATATAAGAGTTATATTTTATTGATTAAATTTAATTTGAAATATTGGAAAATTCATAAATTTATCACTCTTCTTATTTTTTAGGTATCATTATACGAATATCAAATTCTAAGCTCTCTCTTCACTCCAACTTTGTGTATTATAAAGGGTGCAATTGTACAACATATACCCTCAGATCTCAGTAAGTTATTCATAACCTTACTGTTAGAATTATAAGATCATACACACGCACACAAACGATAGAGAATTAATAAGAACACAAGATTCCCCAATTTGGGTACTCAACAGGCGGCGGCTTATTGTTTATTGATGATTCATTGGTTACATAAGACTTTACAATAGATAATATATATACCTACTAATCCTATTCCAACCCTACTTCATATTATGAACAATTACCCATAATACCCAATCCAATTAACAACCCACTAAGTCTGTGACGCCGACGTAGCGCGGCCCGCGCTGCTCCACGGGCTTCCGCAGCACGCCCCGCGCTACTAGCTCAGACGCCTCCTGCCGAGGCAGCGCGCCCCGCGCTATCTTCCTGCTAGCTCCAGCGCGCCCCGCTCCGCACTAGCCCTTTTCCAGTGGCTTCTTTATTATGAGTCACAAGTTCCCAACACTTACAGTATTGTGTCTCGGTCCCCCTCAAAAAAAATTCCTAGTTTCGTCTCTGCCTGCAAATTGTTCCGAGCTAATGCCAAAACTTAACTATAAGTAATTTTGAAAACTTCTCCCCATCCCCCTATTACAATCGCAGTAACTAATATACACTATTAAAGGGGATCATATAGACAGCCTTCATCCTGGGGGGGTGCATGCTCCAGTGATATTGCATTTATGAATTTTATTTCCCCCTTTCAGTTTTTGGACTCCTGAGCATACCTCTTCTGAGTTTTGACTAACGAATAAATTTACTAAGAGTTTGTTCCTCTACCAGCTTATAGGAGTTTGGTGCGTTTAGATATTCAAACGCACTCAAGAATTTTATTCGTCTAAAGGCAGCTTATTCTAAACGCAATTTATTTAACTCACAGACTTAAAGTTTAGGTTCCAAATGTACCGCTCCATTTTTTATGCGATATGTCTGGACCTACAAACACTCCAAACATTACCGTTATAAATGCTAGTAACCCAACATGATTTAAATAGCAAAGTATGCAAATTTAAGAGTTATTTTGTTTCCTAAACCTATCATCATACTCTTCCAAAGTAACATTTAATGGCCCTACATACAGTTATCAAATTCATTATCAGTATCATACCTCTGGTTTGAATCCATTTAGTAAAGTATTATAGCATTCTTGTATGTTGAAACAATGAACAAATATAAGAAAGGGGAAGAATTGCTTGAATGGCGACTCAAAAAGGTAAAGTTAAATAGAAGTTTAGGCAATACCCATGAATAGCTTGAACGAAGCAGGCATTGATCTTTTCTCTTTGGCCCAAAAGACACCAGATTTCTTTGAATGATATAACCCTGGATCTATAATGATAGGCCTCCCTCTCTGATTCCTGAAATCATATAATACAGACAATTCAAAATTGATTTAAATTCTGAACGACAAAACAAGAACCAATACTCCACAGAGAAAAATTCAAAGTGAAGAATTTCATGCTCACTCTTTCCAACCAATGTTACTCGTATGCTCAAGAAAGTTCAGATCCCTAGGCAAGTACGAGAAAATGTGCAGCATATCTGGAACAATTGGATAAAATATTTACTACATGTTGAACAAACACATACGAATAACTAACAAAAACCTTAAACAGTAACTTTGACTCCCTAGTCCAGGTTTCATCACATCTTCTAGGCATAGCTTCACCATGGTTATAATTTACACAGTGTTGCCAACAAGGATGCCCATTTTCTACTATATACTCCCCCATTCAAAATGAGAGTCCAAATATCCTTCTTGGTACTTCCCAAAACAGGATCCATTTTCAAAAACGAACCAATTCAATCTCATTATATAGTTATATTTAAGTATGTTGAAGTCAAAATTTTCATAAAAACCTTTTAACTTTACAAGCGGACTCCCATTTTGGGAGGCCATGTATCATTTGTAAACACCCTTAACTCAATTATATGCAATTCCAATATAAACAAACAATTTTAAAACACATCGATACTTTAATAGGAACATATCAAACATATTTAATCAAAAACCAAATATATACCAAATTCTGAATATTCAAACATGAAAATTAACAATGTAACCATCAATTAAACACCAAAACTAGTGCATGAAAAACAACTAACCATCTTGGGGCATGAGAGGATAATCCGAAGCACTAAGATTAATAAACCAGTCCCAATCTTTAGCCTGCTTTAACAATACCGCAACGGCATTAAGCGTACAGGCAATCATCGTAGGACCCTTATAGGTAACCAGATTCGGCTTACCGATCACCATCACATTTTTCATTATTGCCTCCGATTTGATATACTTTGCAAGCTCAATTCTCTCAGCATCCGGAGCATCAAGATCGAGATGCAGCAAATAGTAATTTCTAGGATGATACACAGCCTGAAGAACTCGTTTCAAGCGCAATCCGTCGCCTTCAGTACCCGCAATCAAGTACGCAAATCGAGGCAACTTCGGGAGGCCAGCTCCGGTACCTGAATCTGAATCGGCGGACTTGGAATTGGGAAATGAAGAAGAAGTTGACTGTGCCAAAGAAGAGTCGGATTCGGGCTGGTGGGTTAGGATAAGAGAGATAAAAAATAAGAGAGAGAGTGTGGAGATGAGAAGGAAAGGCATTATCAGCCATTTTTTATCGGAGAAATAACGAAAGGGAGGTCGTTTCATTTATTAGGGTTAAGGATCAGAGCACGAGACGGAAGAGATTTGGGAGCGGGTCTTCCCGTCGGTCCGACCAACAGGCTTACTGGATTGGCTAGATTTTGGGTTGTCGGTTCTGATTTAGCTTACTTGTATCGGCTTCAAAATTCAAATAGAGTCTGTTTTTTCAGTTTTTACACTTCTAAAGTTTTAATAGGGTGATTTTATTGAATATTTAAGGAAATCTAATCCTACTATATTTTCTAATTTAATTATTTAACTCTTCTACTGGATATAAAAATTAGACATAAATATATTTGAACTTTATCTATTTATATTTTTATCCATTATTAAAAGTCAAAATATAATTAAGTGAAACTCAAATATATTCATGTCCAATTTTTATGTCACGTAGAGTATTTTGTAATTATATTCATATAGTCATAATTTTCAAGTATAATCAAAAAGAAAATTGTAGTTTACATATTATTTTAATCTTACATTTTAAATTGGAACGGGTCAAGTATTTTATTTTTGGTAAGTAACAATATATAATAAAAGAGTAAAATACACTGACACCTCCTGTAGATAATCATAATAACACTCACTACCCTTATAGTTTTTCAAGTAACAGTCAGTACCCCTCTAGTCTACAATACGTAGCATTCATTATCCCTAGTGTGGTTGACCAACTAATATTTAAAAATATTTTTAATATAATGTCTAATACACCCTTCATGTTATAATGTTTAATTTCTCCACTAAATATAAATTTGTATATCATAATTTTTACTTTACTTGATCTAATCAATTAAATTATGAAATTGTACAATAAATAACATAAAAGTCAAAAGATAATAAATATTCATTTTATCAAGAAAATAAAGTCATACAATTTTTACTAATTAAATTTCTCAAATATTAAAATTTACGTGATATATATTCAAATATATTTTTTATAATTAAAAAGTATAATGTTAATACCCATAAAAATTACAAATTAACGCAATAAAATAATAATATTTTTTTTCAAATATTAAAATTTACGTAAAACAAACTTATTATTACAATTTAAATGAATCTTATTACTCATATAAAAAAGTATTAAAAATTATATTAATTATTTTTCTCATATATTAAACTAAACATAAGTCACACTTAAACATAATTATTTACAGTACAAATGACAAATGTTGTTACTAAAAAAAAGAAATATATATTAAAAGAAATGTTTTTTACAAGATAGATGTAATAATAAATATAATTATATTTTTTTATTTAACATTGAATAAAAACAACGTTAACTGTATACTAAAAAAATGTAATCAAAATCATAAACATCCCAATTTTTTATATATACTCAATAAAATTTAACATATAAAAATTATAATATGAAACTAAAAATTCAAATAATATTTTTTGTTATTAAGCACCAAAAACTAAACTATCAATATACTCAATCACTCTAATTAGAATAGCTTCATTTAATAATTTAATTTAAAAATTTTTAATATTTGTATCACTTATCCAAAAATATGTGTTAATTAAACTAAATTAGTTTTTTATAAGTTACCAACAATTTAAATGAGATAGTTTTAATTACAAATAAAATTATAATTAAAATGTATTGTATTAAAAAAAGGATAATTAAACACACACACACACATATATATATATTATTTAGAAATTAAACTTTAATAAAATACAAGGGTAAATATGTAACTTTATCTATTTAGTCAATCCTAAAAATTTGTAGAGCTACTAACTGTTATTTAAGAAATTAGAGGGATGGTGAGTGTTATTATGATTATCTAGAGGGAGTGTTACTGTATATTACTCTTAATAAAACAAAGGAACAGGAGGTTGAGAGTTTCTGAAAATAAAGTGAAATAGTTATTTCGTTCCAAAATATATGATTATTATTGGTTTTTAAAAAATTTATTTAAAATAATTTTAAACTCAAAATTGATATAACTCATTAAAAATTATGAAATAATAAATTTAAAAATAATAATATTTTTTAGATAGTTTACAATATTTATCATTGTATTGATTAAAATTAAAATAATTTATGTCAATTTTAATTTAGAAAATCTCTCAAATTAATTTTTTTAAAGTTAATAATAATCAAATAATATGAAACGAATGAAATACTTTGTAAGTACATATAAGTTGGAGTCCGAAAAAAAGAATTTTTTTTATTTTTTATGTAATAAATGTACAATTGTCTTTATGTTTTATGTGGCATTAATTTTATTGTATCCTCTTTGTTTTAAAATAAGAGACATATTTTTCTTTTTAGATTATAAAGTGAAAAATAAAATTACAAATATATTACTATTACTTATATTCTAAACTAAAAACCTATGTAGTGGGGTCCATAGTGGGTATTCGGCATATGTTTTTCCTCGGTGCCTTATATTAAAGGATATATTAATTAATTAACTATATTCTCTGTAATACATCTATTTTTCTTTCATATTATATATAAATACTAGTTATGTTCCGTGCTTTCGGCATTACATGGACGATGAGATTTATCTTAAATTTTAACGGTTCAAATGATTTATTAAGATGAGCGAAAAATTCAAAATCAATTATATTTTGTTAGACAAATAAAATGCTCTCATAATGTTTTAATTTTAAATTTTGATCGAACACTGTATTTTAGGTATGCATAACTAATATTCTTCCCTGCATAAAGAATCTTAGAATAAAAATAGGCAATTGATAATGTCAAGTAATATATGTGTCATTAAAAGTTTAAAATATTATTAAAATAAATATAAATATGTCGCTAAATATATATTTACTCTGACAATAAAATTATTATTCTCACATTATCAACAACTTAAAAATAGTATGTTGACGATAATAAGGCTATATATAAGTATTAGAGTAATGTTAGAGACACAACTTATTCTACAACTATTTTATAATTTGCAAATGTGACATACTCCACATAAGCATATATTGATGAACAAATTACTCCAATGTAGTCTTCGGCCCTACATAAAAGATGAGATGGAGTATGTCACATTAACAAATTATAAAATAGTTGTAGAATAAATTGTGTAAAATACTTTTGTATAACTAATATTGTAGTGGAGTAATGACAAAAGTGTCCCTTTAGAAGGGGTCAAAATACATTGATTCATTCTCCCCACCCACGCCTTTTGATTCCTTTTAGCTTTAAATTAATTCTCAAATATCCCTTATTCACACAACAAATATTAATGGGTAGCATAAAAATTGAAACGTGGCTTTTCATCCATGAGCTCATCAAACTTTTACATTGAGACTCATCTTTCTCTAATCAATTCAAATCTTGATCGATGTCGTGGACTGTAAAAGGACAAATCAACAACCATAGTTAAAGAGGAGATCGGTGGAGCAAACAGCCGTACTACTTTTCTGTAATGAATTGGCAAACAAATATGTAGAGAACCAGAAAATATATGTTGTTAATATCATAGGAGATTCCTCAATTTCATCATTCAATCCTCTGCCAAAACCCTTCAATTGGAATCCTTAGAGATTCCTCAACTCCATCAACGATTAAGAGCAACCAAAACAATTCAATTGGAATCGTTAGTAGCGAACGCGTGGAAGATTTGGTTGCTAGGATAGGAATTATGATATCTTTTCTTTTTACTTCACTGTGCGTTTTGACGATTGAAGATCCAGGTAGCTATTTCTAGAGATTGGGGGCAAAGGACTTGTATTTCTCCTGTTCCTTTTGGTGGTCTGTGGTATGTCTTTCTTCTTTCTAATTAAATTATTCTATTATTTGTTGTTTGCATTGCAAGAGATGATTTTTAGAATGTCTAACAAGCATCTGACATTGATTGGATTTGAGTTTACAGAACTTGATTAGATTACTCACTTGGGTTGGTTTACAAAACTTGGTTGTGAATTGGATTTATAAATTGTGTGTCCTTCTGTGACTTGGATTTGAGTTTACTTCTTGGTTAGCTAGCGAACAGATTTAAAATTCCATCATTCCTGCATTGTTTTGGCCTGAGTGGGGGCAGTTCCGACCAAAATTGATTTTAATTCCGTCCGCTAGAATTTCTAACACACCTATTCCATGAATTTGAATTTTTAATACTTAATTTTAATTTACTCGTGGAATAGAACACATTGATATGTGAATTTCGCTCAAATGATTAATGAAACTCACTTTAATTTAATCTTAAATTCTAATAAATTATCATGGGTAAATTTAGTATTGATGTTTCATGTTTCTCAATTAAACTACGAACATCTGCCTCCATTGGAATTGGAGTAACAAGAATTTTACTTTTAATTTCATCAAATATAGGAATAGGAATAGAGACGCGGTTGAAGTCTCAAAAGGTGTAGATGATAATATCACTTGCTCAAATAAATCTTATTTTCTTGGATCAAAGTCTCAATCAAGCAAGTAACAAATAATATTAGGCAGGCTGCGGGTCACCAAATCAAGGATCGAAATTCAAACCACTGGGAATTTTTTTACCATTATTAAATTTTCATTTTGTCCCATAGAATAGAAAACGATGTAGCTCCTTTACAATTACGTTAGGATCGATATATAGAAAAGAACAAAAGGATGGAACTCAAGAAAAATCACCAGAGTCAGCAGGAAGGGTATAATTTAATTTCTTGTAGACTCAAAACATTATTTCATTTTATTTGTACATCTATATACTTATGCTTTCTTTTTTTTTTCTTTTTTTTAAAATACAACAAAAACAAACAATAACATAGGGCGGATAATTTAGTTTTTTCGAACATTAAAAGAGGGTTATGTAATGATCTTCTAAATTTGCATTCACTACTTGCTCATTAGAAAAAGGGGCATAAATTGTTCCCAAAGTAGGGAAAAAGAAAAAGAAAAATATAATCAAAAAACAATATTCAGACCAAAGAGGCAGAATCCGGCAAACCTTGCCGAAGATCATCCTCGCCGTCTATAACCAGTCGGTTGGACCGTTTGACGCCGCCGATAGAAGAGCGACAAACGGGACAACTGGAGTGTGAAGAGAGCCACATATCAATACATGCAACGTGAAACATGTGTTTGCACACCTTGAGCTGCCGCACCTCCTCCCCGTCCGTATACATTGATAAACACACCGAACACTCACCGGCGCCGTGATTTGTTTCATTTGTCTCCTTCTTGTACTCAACAACACTATATACCAACTCTACATGTCCAGTTTTGTCGGCCAACTCACCGGCGAGTCCGCCGGCCCTCCGGCGTCTCCACTCGAAAGGGTTGGGAGGACATCTTATAGCGAAGAAGAAAGCGTAAATCAAGATGGGTATGCAGATGAGTGCTAAGAAAGAGAGAATTGCCGTGAGAGCGGTCGAGTCGGAGCCACCCGAATTGCCCGCCGGAGATGGGAGAGTTGAGCTGAGATTGGTGGTGGGTGTGGTCGGGATTGTGGTGGAGGTGGCGGCCATGTAAAAGGATAGAATTAAACTTTTAGTGCGTTAATTCATCAGCCGCCTAATGAGAAACATGAAATGGATTCTCATAATGAATATTGTAGTTAGTCTATGTTTGAATTTATGTGGAGAATAATAATTGTTTATTTAGCAAAAATAAATAATAATAATAATAATAATAATAATTGTTTCTCCCAAAATAAGTGAATAAAAAGTACTTGAGCTAGTTTCCAAGTTAGAAGACAAATTATGTAACGTCAAATAGCTACTGTATATCTATAGCGATGGATACTGTCGTTGGAACCAATCCCTTGAAAAAGCGGTGTATATATTGAAAAAGCGGTGTGTATATATATATATATATATATATATATATATATATATATATATATATATATATATATAACAAAATACAAATAATTTTGAATTTTTCGCTCATTCTAATAAATCATCTGGACCGTTTAAATTTGGGATAAATTCCACCGTTCATAGTGCCGAAAGAACGGGACACAGCTAGTATATATATATAATCTGTTTATGGTGTATACATTTATTTTATATAATCCTGCTTATCACCTTTAAGCAACGGATCAAACGATGATTTGGTCCGTCACTATAGAACAGATAAACGGTTTATATGTTATGGCGACGGTTCGGTGCGTCGATAAAGGTAAGACGACGAATCTCTGATATACACGATGGACTGAACCAGCACTCGTTCCGTCGCTAAAAGTGGTGAGCAAAGTATGTTAAATAAATGAGTATTCACTTGATCTTTTTCGAATACATATATATGGGCAATGATCCATATCATCTATTTACTATAGTATCAAAAATTGGCATATAACTGTTGGAAAATAGAGCAGAACTAACAAGACGAATAATACAGTAAATTGGAACAACTTAGTTAGAAACCGAGGTGTAGCAAAAGCTACTGTCCTAAAAAGTAATTTTACCCCCACTGATAGCAATCACAAGTACAAATGGGCTTGCCGACAGTCACTCTCCAGGATTCAACGGCGAATTCTCTGATCGTGTGTACTCACAGAAAGAGGCTTTAGACTTGTCTATGTGGATATATGTAGTGGGAAAGAACAGATTCGCAGTCCCTTCTCTGCAGAACAAAACTGATATTTATAGGAGAAGAAGAACGCTAGAAAAGAATAACGTTTACGTTTGGGAAATAAAGCAGTGGGCTAACTGAGTTTGTTACCTTTTCACATTCGATTAAAGTTGTTTTCACATGTAATATGTGTCCGTCAGAATTTCTAGCGGACAAGATGTTTTATTTTTACCTCGGCTAATTAGGGGCATAATCGACCTAAAATTGTTTAAAATCATTCCGCTAGAATTACTAGCGGACGGCTCTGGGCCATTTATAGTTCTAATAGAATGTTAAGATGTTATATGTTACTTTTTGATCCATTACAAATAGATGTTAATATGGATCTTTGTCATATATATATATATATATATGAGCTATATGTATATATACATTTGTGTAGTATATAGTCGTGCTATGACGACAGTTTTTTGAGCTATAGCGACGGTAATCGTACAATGGCGGCGATTTTTTTTAGCTATAGCCGTCAACCGTCGCCATAGACCAGAATATCTATACTAACGGTTGAACTGTAGTCATAGCTTAAAAAATTATCGTCATAGAGGACTGTGTAGTACACAACTGTGTACACACTGTGTAGTACACTGTCTAGCATGTAGGACTGATTTTATTTTTATATAGATGAAATTTTATAAATCTTATACCATTTTATTCAATATCCAGCCTATAAAAATTTTGTATAAAAATAGATGGTAAATGTAATTAGGGAAGTCATTTTTTTAATTTATCGAAATTAAGTTTTATTGGTATAAAATATAACTATAATTAAAATTTATATAATAAAATCTAAGTTTTTAAACTGGAAAACAAATGTATAAATAGTTAGGTGTGCTAACTAATATTAAAAGTCAATGAATAGGAATAATTTTCTGATCCAGGTGATTTGGTAATTGTATTTGTTGGAGTGTGATTATTTGAGTCTAGCCATGGTGCAACCCAATCTATTTAATGGTCCGGATCTGGTGATGGCCCATATGTATTTATTATAACAGTGGAAGAGTCCTTATTAAAATAGGATTGTATTTCCTTATTTGGAGGGATAAGGAATCATTCTCCTAGTGGGATGCAAGTGGAGATTACTTCTATATATACGGCTACAAGCTAGGGTTAAAGGGATGAATAGAATAGAAGACAACATGATAGGGCACAAGAGATACAACACAAATACACAATTTGTACTCACAATATTATTATAGTAGATTACTCTCCCTCCGTGGTTTTTCCCCAATTGGGTTTTCATGTAAATTCTTGTGTTCACACATTATATTTCTTTATTTATGTTTATGTGAGTGTATTTCGTGAGTTTAATTTCACAACAATTACTCCATCAATCGTTGACGCTATTTTGGCCTGCTGTTTTGGTGATTTCGTCAGGCGTGCAAAATCAGGCGTTAACATTGGCGCCGTCTGTGGGAACAAAAATTTATTGTCAAAATAAAATCACCGAATAAAACCTTTAAAAATTATGAGAATACCCCGAGCACAGTCCTCTGGAAATTCAAAGCTAAGTCCCTCACCTTTTTTTTCAATTTAAATATTATACTTCATCGATTATGCATGCGGTAAATATTTTAGATGCATGAAGACTAATCAACAAATTGTTCAACCTGGCTTGGTAAAAGGATGGACCTCATACTGCATGTTGCCTTCATTGGTAGTTCTCATGGATAAAATATAATTATGTTTATCATATTGTTTTTTCCGAATCTCATGGTGGACACATGGCTGGCCTCCGACACAAGAAATACAACTTCATCTTCGATTATAACGTTGGAATTTTTGCTTCCCGAAGCCAATCAATAATACATATCTTCGGCCTCATGCTTCTGTCAATGGGGAGATTGTCTCACCATTCAAATTTAATACCAACACCCTATCATAAATGGAGCTTTCTTTTTAGCGCATTAGCATAGACAAAAGAGTTTGGCGTGGATTCAATCATCCTCAGTATTCAATTTCTTGTCGAACACATCATCATAATATGTTTGACTCTCCTGTTGGTAGTCATCCATCGTCTTCAGCAGGCCAACTGTTGTCGGAGGAGAAAATATTTTTGACAAAGGATATACAAGCCTTGTATGAGTTTCGATAGTTCGAGATGTTCACTCAAGTCATTTTGGGTAACAATAATCTACTTCGGGCAACAACAACCCTCTTCGGATAATGACAGTTTGCTTCAAAATATATCACATCGGCTTCATCATGTCTTTGACTATCTACATTTGGAAATATAAAGCCTCCCACCGGGGTCGGGACGGCTATTTAGGCAGTATAAAGTTGGATGGCGTAATAAGGTTGGATCTTTCGGGAAGGCTTAGTTCTCCCGAAAGGAAGCCTCCCACTGGGGTCGGGACGGCTATTTTGACGGTATAAGGTTGGATGGCGTAATAAGGTTGGATCCTTCAGGACGGACCAACGTCCTCCCGAACGGATAACTTTCTTCGGGACGGACTATCGTCATCCCGAACGGATCACATCCTTCGGGACGAACCAACGTCCTCCCGAACGGTCAAACATCCTTTGGGACGGACCATCGTCCTCCCGAACAGGATTACTTCCTTCGGGAAGGACTGACGTCCTCTCGAACGGATAACTTCCTTCGGGACGGACCAACGTCCTCCCAAATGGATAACTTCCTTCGGGACGGACCATCATCATCTCGATCGGACAATATCCTTCGGGACGGACCAACGTCCTCCCAAACGGTCGAAATAAACATTTATACGGTTCTTCAGAACGGATACGTTTAGTTCTTCGGAACGAACTTTATAATTGGTGTTAGGTTGAATGGTTCGGTTAGTGATAAGGTTGGTTCTCTATATATTCGGTTGTGATAAGGTTGGTTCTCTATATATATTCGGTTGTGATAAGGTTGGTTCTTTATATCTTCGGTAGTGATAAGGTTGGTTCGGTTGTGATAAGGTTGGTTCTCTATATATATTCGGTTGTGATAAGGTTGGTTCGGTTGTGATAATGTTGGTTCTCTATATATATTCGGTTGTGATAAGGTTAGTTCTTTATATCTTCAGTTGTAATAAGGTTGGTTCGGTTGTGATAAGGTTGGTTCTCTATAAATTCGGTTGTGATAAGTTTGGTTCTTTATATCTTCGGTAGTGATAAGGTTGGTTTGGTTGGTATAAGGTTGGTTCTTTATATCTTCGGTAGTAATAAGGAAAATTATTATTTATCTATCTTACCGTCTTACGAGTAAACAAGAGGAGTGCGGCAGCGATATTGGGAGCCAACAATTTTAGTTCGGCACATGGAGTTCAGGTGTGATATTTTGTCTTCGACAAATATGGTCGTTTTGTTAGGATAAATTTGTATAGTCTCTAATTTATAAGTTCCTTATAAATAAAAGACTGGGCTTATAAATGAGAGACTGGGAGCAATGTTGGAGTGTGATTATTTGGGTCTAGCCATAGTGCAGCCCAATCTATTTAATGGTCCGGATCTGATGATGGCCCATATGCATTTATTATGACAGTGGAAGAGTCATTATTAAAATAAGATTGTATTTCCTTATTTGGAGGGATAAGAAATCCTTCTCTAGTGGGATGCAGGGGTTAGAGGGAGGAAGAGAATAGAAGAACATGATAGGGCACAAGAGATACAATTGGCGTACTGTTTTCCATTTTATTATTTTCAAATAGACGTACGGGAGTTTTAAGATAAATGCTCTAAAATGTGGCTGCGAAATGACCATATAGGCTTTATTTGCAAACGACAAAGAAGTTGGGCCGAATCATGATGTACTATTATCAGAATGAAAAACGTCATATCTATTGCTGATTGTACATTAATCATAAAGCCCTATAACGTAGAAATCTTTAATTTGGGACTCGAAAATTCTTTGAATATTGGACTGAATGATTAATCACAGGGGCATTGAAACTAATATATTGGTTTTGCAAATAAATGAGTTAGGCTTCCTGGGCTCTGTTAACATAATAAACCAATAAGCTGATCACCATAGCTTCTCAGCTATAAAAAACAAGTCATCAAAAATAAAAACATTACACTTGGAAACTTTCACATATGTATATACATACATTGCTACAAAATTATTGATTAGCCACTGAAATCTCTGGTGATGAGCCGTCGGCACCGGCATCGTCAGCTAACAACACCACAACATGGTCGACTGGCGGAGGAGGCGCGATATCAGCACGACAAAGCGGGCAGTTTGGGTGCGAGTATAGCCACATATCAATACACGGCACATGAAAAGGATGTGCACATTCGGGCAATACGCGTAGCTCATCATTTTCATTGAACTCACCTAGACATATAGCACACGCCCCTTCTTTACACTCTTTTGTGTACTTAAAAATTGGAATAAGTTGCACAGTCGAATTGCTGCTCATGCTACTAGTGCTAGCCGCACCATGGTCTCGATTAATACTATTGGTTTGGACATTTCCTGGACGTCGATTTTCAGGGCTTTCTGGCCGCCTCTCTTCGGCTTTGCACCAACCAAGTAGCATGCAATGGACTGTTGCAACTATGATGGCTCCGGCAATAACCCCGAGAAGTCCGACAAAGAGTGGGTTGACATCGTGGCGGCGATGATATTCTTCATCCATATTCAAGAGATCGATGAGTTGGCAAGGAAAAAAAAATTATTAGTTAATTTGGATATTTACGCTATAGCATAGGCCTAATTAATTAGACTGTGATGACTTGAGGGTTTATGTTACATATGTCTTTTATATTTGTATTAAAGTGTGAAATAAGATGAGAAGGCTTGTTTTTAATTGTGTAACTTAGATGGCACGCACATGCATTCTAGTTAATATTATAGGTTTTACAAATTAAATTTGGAGTCAAATTTAGCTCCCCTGGAAATGGTATATATAATTATTAAAAGCATTGGAAGTTGAATTATTATATGTATCTAGAATTGAATGGCTAACTATAGAATGAACTTATTCAAAAAGACGAATAGTATTATATCAACAAAAAGTGGTTAACTACACGGCTGCACGGTCTATACAATTTCCTATAAGCTGTTTTTGTTCGTAATAGATGTAAAGTACGGTACGAGTTTTGTTTTAATGTGTTGAATATCAACAAACTTGTTTAATAAGAGTATTTTAAGAACACGTCAATTTTATTTTATTTTGATATTTGCACATCAATTACTTTAATTGGCTTAATTTAAATTCTTTAGTTCTTCCTATCCTTAGGAACTACGAAAATTATCCCATACAGAAAATATAAAACACCTATATGTGTGTGTGTTTGTGTGTGTGAGTGTGAGTATGGGAGCAGTAGAATGGAGTAGTAAATCATGTTGGAGCAAACAGTCCATGGAAAAACGAAAACAAAAAACCAACTCGGTCGTAGCCCACTGCCACTAAGCATTGAATTTTGATTCGACTTTTGGAGTTTTGTCTAAAAATGACACTTTCAAAAATTCAAAGAAATATTTGAAGTAAAAATTATACTTTTTGGTAAGTGCCTATACAATGGTTAAGATTTAAAATATGTTAAAATGCGACATTATGCTAATAGGAGAGAGATAATTTTAAATCTGAATTATGAAATAGAATCTCCATTTATTTAAAATGTAGAGGATCTTAGTCCAAGAACAATCGCGCGTGTTTATACGAAACTGTCTTAACGAAGATATTGAAAATTGTTACATCATCAACTACCTAGCTAGCTAGAACTTTAATTTGTGTTTGGGCAGAACCCCTAAGTTCGTGTGTCACATGTGCTTACACAAAATATTAGTCCCTTCATTCTTAAATAAGTGTCATTTAAAATTTTTGCACATGGATTAAAAAAATTATTAATATGTGTAAAAAATTATTATACATGACTAAAATACCCTTAATTAATATGTATCGGGAAGGAAAGAAATATGGAAGGCAAGTAGCCTACACCTAATTAATCTATAATGCATTGAAAAGTTAAAAAAAAAACTAATTATTATGTGCATTAATTGAACACTTGCTAGAAAACAAGGATAAGGGTAAATTTGGAAGAAAAAATATTAATTACGCTTTGATTTCATTAAGTCAAATATTTTGGAATAAATCAAATTGTGTAAAACGCCAAGTTATAATGGAATGGAGGGAGTACTATCTTCATTTTATAATAATAGCCGGTTTAGCTTCATGCACATTAATTAAGAAAATTATTTTATATTATCATTTAATAATTAAAATTTATATTAAATTACATCATTACTCCTTTATGGGAAATTTAAAACTACTAATACAAAAAAGAATTTTTTTTTGGACAATTAGAGAAATTATGGGTAATATATGAAAGTAAATAATTTATTCTCTTAGTAAGTTGTAAACGACACTAGCCCGCATGCACAAAACACTAACATACATATATATTTGGAACCCAACTTGACCCAAAAGGTTAAGTCACTAGGTCTTTGCCTCGTTCATATATATTAATCTTTCACTTTTTTATTATTTATCCGATGTGAGACTTTAACTCACTTGTGATTTCCTATAACAATATATTATTAATTCAGATATCTCACATCGCAAAAATTCAAAATTGTAGATTAGTTAATAAATATGGTAGAGTTATATCAACCTAATATGTTACTCCATCCGTTCCTAAAAGATTGTCGTTTTAGAAGAAAAAATTTATTCCAAAAAGTTTATCGTTTACAACTTTTGAGGAGAATAAATTATTTACTTTCCTATATTACCCCTACCTTCTCTTATTGTCCCAAGAAATTATCTCTCTTGTATTAATATTTTTCAACTTTCCATAAAGGGGTAGTGATGGAATTTCAAACAAATTTTACTTAATAAATGATACTTTCTTAATCTATGTGCCAAAACTTTAAACGACAATCTTTTAGGAACGGAGGTAGTAATATTTTGGGTAAGGAGGTGATCCAACATGCTTATTGAGTCAGTATACGTATGTATGTGATGCATTGGTAATGAATTGATGTAGTGGGATGGATCGTTCAATTTCAATACAAATGATACTAAATCTCATTGTTCGATGAACCTAAGTATCAGGTTGACACTTCATGGTGGAACATTCGCAGGCAATCCGCGCGGTGGAGCAAAAAGTTTAGTCAAAGGAGAACCAGGGGACCACTCACTCGTTTGTTACTACGCGATGAAGTATGGTTTGAGTTGAATGGAGGGGACTCGGGATGACTCTAAGAAACTGCTTAGGGTGAAAGGTTCACAAAGATAAATGTTATACTCCCATGTTTGGTGTGGTGACTACTCTAATATGGTAATTGTGATTGGTATTCAAGTAAAGGTTGAAATTGTTGGAATATTTCATATGAATCTCACATTGCATAAATTCAATAGTGTATATATATATATATATATATATATATATATATATATATATATATATATATATATATATATATTAGTTAATTAATATGGTGGCAACCTAATAGGTTAAACTTTTAAGAGGATCAAGGTCGTTCTTGAGCACGGGCGAGAGGGTCGACCGCCTTGTACCCACTATACAGGGGGACCCCAAATTTTATATATATATAAAATTAAAAATATAAATATATAATGATATAGGTATACAAAAGTAATTTTCAAAATCTAATAAAATTTTTAAGGACTCAACTGAACATATTTCAATTGCTTATTATTTACGTTTGACTATGATACAAGAAATGTTAAATGGGTTGGTTGATATGCTAGACAAGTTTGATTTTGAACATTTGATTGAAGATTTTGTCTCTATGACAATGTTTAAAAAATAGTCTCATTTTCATTTCTCATCTTGAGCCACCAAAATATCAAGAACGATCCTTGATCAGGAGATAGTCCAACATGATTATCGATTCAATCTACATAGGTATGCTATGCATTATTAGCATGTCTTAATCAAGTTTGATTAAGGTTACTTAGTAAAATGACATAATTTTATCTTTAAGGTTAAGTTTTTTATTTTTGAGTTTAAATAAAAAAATCTTTAAGTATGATTTTTATACAAATGTATATCGTTTTGTTACATAACATTAATCAAACTTGACTAAAATATGTCTTAAATTACTTTTTCTCATGGAATCTTAAGCTGCAAGATCTTGTAATTAATGAACGGTGCAAAAGATTTGATGGCTATCAATCATAATTGTTACTATGTATCAAGTCTCATATATGAGAAAAGGTCATATGTGAATATGTTTATAATGGAAATGCATGTAATACGTACGATAAAGTGGAGTTTTAAGTGCTGGTCCCGGGCTCCTAAGCTCCCGGACACACGTAATAACAGTAGTAGCGTTTAGAGGATCAATGTTGCTTTCTATTTATTTATTTTTCTTTATTTGATGCACAGACCCTTTTTATTTATTTTTTTAATTTTTATTTTTGCTTTTTCAGACAAGTAGGATCTCAACTGCCACAAGTCCCACTTAATGCAATGAGTGATTAGTTCAATTATTGAGATTAAATAGTTCTTACTTTTTCTCATTCAACATTTATTTCAAGTTTACCCGTTTACCCGTTTTCAGATTCGATTCGAAAAAATACGATCGAAATTCGGATTTGTTAATAATATAATTCAAATTTAAGTATAAAAAATAATTGAAAAAAAATATGAGTAGAATTTGAACAACAAGATTATACTCGACTCGATTAATATTCAAACTACTAAAATTCTCGATTGTTATTTGATACATATTCGATTAGATACTCGATACATTCTCTAAGAAAATATATACAAAATTGAATCAAATTAGGATAATTAATTATTATGATTTTACTTTATTTTTATTTTTATTTGTGATTTTATATTTGTGAAATGTAATAGTAAATATATTTTCTTATTTCTAAGTAAAATAAAAAATTTAATTTATAATTATATTTATTATAAAGCTAATTATTTTGTAAATACTCAATTTCGAGCTTGATTTGAAGCTCGCAGATAGTTTGAATATAATTTGATCCAAGTCGGATCAAATTCGAGTCGAGTCGAATCTGAGTAGAATTTTTCAAATACAATTCGAATTTGAGTCGAATTCGATCGAGTATGAATTTAATGTTTCAAGTTAAATTCGAGTTCGCTTCAGTTCGACTCGTTTACATCTTTTGCAAGTATTCCCTCCGTTCCTAAAAGATAGTCGTTTTAAAAGAAAAAATTTATTCCAAAAAGTTTGTCGTTTACAACTTTCGAGAAGAATAAATTATTTACTTTCCTATATTACCCCTACCTTCTCTCATTGTCCCAATAAATTCTCTCCCTTGTATTAATAGTTTTCAATTTCCTATAAAGGGACAGTGATGGAATTTCAAATAAATTTTACTTGGTAAATGACACTTTCTTAATCTATGTGCCAAAACCTTAAACGACAATCTTTTAGGAACGGAGAGAGTAGTATATAGTAGAAACTTCATCTTATATATACTATAAAATTATATATTTAATTTTAAAATAATATATATATATATATATGTATATCTTTAATTTAATAATAATGGAGGTAGATCATAATAAAGTAACAAGGCTAGAAACTGAAGCTTACAAAACTTCACCGGCCAGCGGCCATCGACATTGTACTACCGTGATTGGTGGTTTTGCGTTTATTAAAGACGTTAATAACACCAAAAAACAGTTGGTTTTATAAAATGAAACTACTGTTTATATATATATATATATATATATATATATATATATATTTGTTTTTACGTACATTTTAATGTTTGCATCGGACATATTAAGCATAAATATTTTTAATATAAATTTCAGTCAATAAAGAATAATATTATAAAAAAATTATAATAAACAATTCAATATATAATAAGAAAAAAGGGTTAACAAAAAATAGAACTTTGTTTTCCATATGAAAAGAGTATAAAATGCTGACACGTAGACGAGATTATATGTGTATTAATAATCTATTGGTCAATTAAATAATTTATTAAAAATAAAACTCCGTAATAACCTGATCCTAAAATAATGTATTTGAAGTAGTTGACTTAAAGGCTCATGTGGATGTTGACGTCATTTTTTCCTCGTACGCATCTCAAACAAGAAACTACTCACAGAAGGAAACACCTGAACTACAAAAGTTTATACTTATAATAGTATTAGTATGTGATATCTGAGGCACGTTTGGCGATCAATAATTTAGAACAAGGTATGTTTATTTCTGCTTTTTATAATTAACTAATATAAGTACAGCCACTTTTCTCAAATTATACTATATATACAAATGAGAAAATTCAAAAAATTTAAGTTGACGTGAAAATTAAATACGAGTGTAATTAAATTTTATTTATTTATATTTTGACCTCAAATACACTCGTGTCCACTTTTTATGTCCACCTAGAAGAGTTTCGAAAAATTTAATGCTTTTTAATCTTTCATTATTTAATTAGTTGATTACATGTCAATTGTTTAGTGCTCCCTAATAATTAAACATTCAATTATTAATACAAAAAAATATTATTATTTTATCTTTTGTCACTTATAATTTCGTTTTTAAGAAAACGGACTAAATAAGTTATTGCTCTTGTACTTTATGCATAGATGATTGTACTAAATATAAAATAATATAATTATTTGTGCATAAAGTATAATTAATTTGTAAAGTAAGATTGTTGACTCTCTCTTTTATTCAAGAACTGTTCAACTCCTGCAAACCTTTTTTTTTTGGTTTTTTGTTTGTCATTATGAATTGTTTAGTGCTAAGAAAGTGTTTATCCTAATAAGGATGCACTTTTGCAATGCTGATTTTAAGCCATTGAAAATAAAGGTGCATGTTCCATGCCTATAAAAGCTCACCCTCAGTCTATTTTAACACATTTATTTCCTTGTGTTAGAACATAGAAATTGCTTCTAATAATCAAATGCAAAGATTACATTTGAGTTTGAACTATTAATTAAACTCTTACGCTATATTTGTTTATAAAGATTATATTTGAAATTGAACTATTAATCCCAAATTTTACGTTTGTTTCTAAAAATAGACTTAGATAAAATAATTTGAAAATATGATTATTTAATATAATGTCAAACTAGGTATTATAATCTCTACCATTTGGGATTAAAAATTTATGAACAAAGTTAACTTTTAACTTTATTTAAAAGGACGATGTATTTTATATTACCCATATATACTCAAACTAATAAGAATATGATATCTTTGTTATTAGTGGTAAGAGTATAAATTATATCATACAATAATACTTAGGTTATGTTTATTTACAAGGATTATAATCTCAATATTATTAATCCTAAGATTATAATCCCGGAATTATAATTATAATGTCAAGACTATTAAGCCATTTTATAATTCTGAGACTAATAGTCTCAAATCTAAATTTAAAAACAAACAAAACACTTAGAATTAATAATCTTATCCCAATTATAATTCTTGTAAACAATCATTGCCTTAAAGGTATATGAATACATATCAATTATTTTCTTATACAAACATATAATCTTTCTTCCCCTCCTACCTTGCATTAAAAACAAAAGCTTAAATATATTTTGTAATAAACTTTTAGCATGTGATTTTAAATTTAATTTTTTATTTTGTTTGAAATGTGTATAATATTTTTTTTATAATTAATTAACTTCAAATTCATCACAATTATAATAATAGCCTCTATAAGACTCCAATTTTAATGAATAAATATTTAATTTTCTCTGAATATTATTCTAATTAGTAAGGTCATGATACTTTATTAAATGCTATAGTTATTGGGTGATATATGCAAACTTTTCAAAGTAAGCAAGTTGTAATAAAATATTCGTTTGGTCGGAAAATATTCTTTTTATTGGGGAATATTCGTACGACGGCACAATCATTGATGGACCCCACAACAGAATAATTGTCGGATATAGAAAGCGCCAGAAATAATATTTTTATAAAAATAACAGCAAAACTTTTACCGTTAAACTGTTGAAATACCCTGTGATAAAAGTACAGTAAAACGCGTTATTGCACTAGTAACAAACGATATTTCACAGTATCTCTGATTATTGATTCTTACTTAAGAAGTCACTCAATATTTCATTCAATAATTGTCACAGTAGTTATTGCATAGTATCTCATATTATTGATTCAATAATTGTTACAGTAACATCTGCACAATATTTTATATTATTAAATCAATAAATTAACACGACACAGTTACTCATATTATTATTAGCATTATTGACAATGAATAGAAAGTTCTGTCGAGAAAAGGGGTTAGGTTATTTAATTGCGCGCCAGTAAGGAGAAATCTTTATCGAAAATCCCCCTCTTTCTTGGGAACGATCTAGTTGTCAATATTATGAGTTATAATATTAATGATGAATAATTGTTGAAAGATTAAAGATGTGTTGATTAAAGATAAGTGATTTGTGGTAGATATTTATTCAAATTTTAATATAAATAGAGTAGTTTGCCATAAAGCGTTTGTTGTAAGTTTGACTTATTATTCCATGGACCCCTATCGGTAGAAAGTTATCTCAGTTTTATTTTATTATTATTATAATAGTAATAAATAGAATTTTTTATAATATATATAAAGTTATTTATTATATTAGAATATAAATAGAATATATTATATTATATATAAAGTTTCGTTTTATTATAATATTTTATTGCATAATGATGCATAGTAAAATCATATTTTAGCTCGTGAAATTTTTTCTGTTCGTCCGTGAGATTTGAAATAGTGACATGTCATTCTATTATAAATAGGTTGCTTAGTTAAAAAATGAAAATCACACCAGAATTAGAGAATTTTTCTTCTATAATATTGTGCGTATTTCTTTTGAGTATAAGAATATTTCGAGTGTAGCAAATAGTGCAAAAATTTCTTAAGATAATCTTCGTTATACTAGTCATATTTAGTCTTCTACTAAGGTGAATGATGTTATTTTCTTCATACTCAGAAGGGTTATCATTCTATTCCTTATTAATTTGTGAGAATAACATGTCTGCGCGGATTATCGCATGCATGGTGATTAACCCTTCATATTCATTCTTTATTAAGTTATGGAAATGATCTGTCTACGCGGATTACCGCATGACGGGTGAAAATCCATTTACAGTTTCGTTTATTCTTTCATACTCGTATACGATATCATTTCTTTTGTACTCGCCAATGGATATCGTTTTCTTTCATATTTTTCTCCATTTATGGTACAAAATTATTGTTTGTTTCTATAACCTTATTGTTAAAGGGTGAAAATCCCTGAAATTAGTATAATATTCTTAATAGTGTGCACTTCATCTAATATCATTTCATTGAAATATTGGTCTGAACTTTTTTATTAAATTTTAATCTATTCATTCGGGGTACTATTCATGCCTGAGTACTATTCACGACGGAAATTAGTTTTTTTTCTTTGTCTAAATTATCTTTGAAATTTAAATGTTAAATATCATTCTTGAATTTTACTCCATAATTTTTGATCATGTTGACAATTTGAACAATCTTGAACTTTAGATAAATTAAATTATAAATCTCTAATATTTATCATTGATCTCGCTTGATTCATTATTTATATTATTGTCATCATCCTCATGTTTATATTACGGTGAAATTAATTTTTGGCCCGTAGTGCAAAGATGGACTGTTGATTGATATGATTATAACAAGGAATTGTGTATATGTATAATCATGACATTTATGTTACAGATAAAGGTTTGTGGTGAAAGTCCTCTTTGACCTTTAGTGCATAGATGAACAAGTGTTTGGCATGATCATGACCACTGGTGATACAAACGATTATTTTTGGTCCGTAGTGCATAGATAATTCGTTGATTGAAAATAGTTATTTATTGGTGTTACAAGGATAAATATTGACGATGGACTTTAAAATCATAGAAGATAGAAGACATCATGCTCTACTTGACTCTTCTAATGGATTGTTATTTTCGCCGCAGTTATTGATCTAAAACTTGTTGTCTATTGTATTATATATGATTTTTCTCTGTTGAGGACTAAGGATAATTTGTTCTACATTATCTTACTCATAATAATTTTTACTGGGTTAGTTGAGCTCTCCCTTTTCTTTCATTGTCCTCTTCAGGAAATGAGAATATAGATGTGACTAGTCGGGGAATAGAGTGATGGTCTAAGATGGTTACTATAGTAGTTCTCACTATTCTATAAAATAGTGTGACAATAATTGTAATGAAGATTTTATTTTAGTTTGGATATTGTCTACGAGACAATATTTGTATTGAAACCCACAACTTCTATTTTGTCGTATTTTACACGATAATTAATAGTTGTATATAAGAAGTTTGTATTTGGATTTTGTACCATATATTTGGTGACTAAGAATGAGTTGTGTAAACCTATTAATTTTAGGACATCACAACCTCTATCTCACAAGTCTCTTAACTTCAAACTTATCACAATTATATTTAAAATGATTCGAAAACATGGTTAAGTAATTATTGACAAAAAAAGAGTTAACATTAATTTTGTACTTCCTGTATGTGTATTGTATATGTAATTATATTTAAATAATAAAAAATAATATATATATATATATATATATATATATATATTGCGAATGTTTTAGGTTAATTTTTTAATTGTCAATTACGTGAATAAATATTAGTTAGTTATAATCTGATTGTCAATTACATGAATGTATATTAGTAATAATCTTTGTAGAGAGATGTGAAATAATAAAGTAAAAATTATAATTGTATATGTGTGACACCCCCAAAATAGGTATACACAACCCATTCTGAGTTGCCACATACATGGTACAGAATACAAATACAAGCTTAATTATACAACTGTCGTGTAACATAAGCTGAGAGTTTTAACATGAATATTGTCTCATAGACAATATCCAAACTCAAATGAAGTCCTCATTACAATTATTATCACACTATTTTATAAAATAGTGAGGACTACTATAGCCACCATCTCGGACCATCACTCCGTTCCCCGACTAGTCTCAGTTATATTCTCATTTTCTGAAGAGAACAATGAAAGCAAATGGTGAGCTCAACTAGCTCAGTAAAGAATATTATGACTAAGATAATGCAGAATAAATTATCGTTAACCTTCAACAGTGTAAAACTGATAGAATAAAAAATACAACAAGTCTAACTGCATCGGAACAAGCAATCCATTAGAAGAGTCAATAATATCTACTGTCAGGAATAAGCATGTGAATGCTATTCCTATTTATATATGATTTGACTATGATATATATATATGTATAAGAATGAATAATATGCAAGTATGCTTGCATTAAAAAAAGCTGCAAAGTCCTTTGATAGATAATAGAAATATATGTACAAGGACTTAGAATGAATTGATCAAATATGTCAGGTTGATCCTACATGAGTAAAACATCTTTGTAAAGTCCTTAAAAAGAAATGATGTACAAGGACTATAAATATAGAAAGATCAAGCTTGTTAGGTTGATCTTATAATGTAATAGATAGACCAGTCTGATCGTCGAGCACTGCACCAGAAGTCGTAGTCTGCCAGGTGAGTCAAGGTTAACTCGGGAGCTATTGAGGCAGAATAGGAGTATGCAAGATAGTAGATTTCGGAGTTCGTAGACTGCCACGGGAAACGAAAAAGGATCGTAGTTTATCGAGAAGAGCTTCCTCGGGATCGTAGTGTGCTGAGGAAGTCATGTTCAGAATCGTAGAGACAGCCTGCCTATGAGCCGAACGATCATCTGCCGAAGCCGAGTCCGAAACGTAGACTACACTTAGAGTCGTAGAGCCTAGTGATGTCAAAGCCAAGTCAAGGATCGTAAACTACACTCTGAGTTCGTAGAGTCCATTGAGTGCATACAGAGATTGTAGTCGGGCAAGATCAGATGAAGACAACTAGCACAAGGCAGAAATCGTAGAGTGTCAAGATATGATCTCGGGATCGTAGTGTCTGCACAGTCAAAACTGAATCATAGAGTGAAGAACTACAACTCCAACAGAAGTGCTCACAATGCCAAGTCAGAATCGTAGAGCAGATACGGTTCTCAAAGAATGAGCACTCCCAAAATATCCAAAAGTACGAAGCCTCTGGTTGGCACTACAAAGATGCAATCCACAGTAAGGGAACCAGAGAGCACTCAACGAATGACATGTAGGCTAGCAGAAGAACTAAGCACCAATCCAATCAGCATCAATATTGAGTTGAAAGGCCATTCGTGATGAAGTCATCCACACGATGATTCAAAGAAGACTTCAGCAGCTGACTAAGGAAAAGTCAGCTAATGCAGTTGTTTTCAAGAGAATAGAAGACAACGATCTTGAAAACAACCAGGATTGTAGTGTTTGCTAGACAAAGAAAGAACTGATGGAAGGTGAACCTTCATCTTAGAAGCCTCTCATGTGCAGCCATCGAGTACCAAGGAGAATGATCTTCAAGGCAGTTCATCAAGGGGTCATCCGGAGTAGTTGAGCAACCTAAGAAGCTGAGCATCATGCAACACTCAACTGCTCTTCTAGGATGATCAAGCCAAGATGCTAAGGATAGAAGATGTTTAAAGCATGAAGACATCTTAGCAGCTCAGTACCGACTCCAACAACAACAAACAAACAACTCAACGAAGCCAGGGCCTGAGGGGTCCTTGTCCAGAGGGACTAAATAAAGCAGGGCCAAGAGGGTCCTTGTCCGGAGGGACTAAACGAAGCAGGGCTAAAGGGTCCTTGTCCAGAGAGACTAAACGCAGTTCCAAGCCTGTTGGAATTGAAGAGTTCCTAAGGAACTAGAGGAGTCCCAATGCTGCTGGCCTTGAAGAGTTCTTAGTGAACTAAAGTCCCAAGGCTGCTGGCCTTGAAGAAATCATAGAGATTCAGGGTGTTGCCCTTCCTAAGTGGAAATCCTGCTAGTTGAAAGCAGAAGAGTGGATTAGGAGCTTGAGTCTCTGAACCACTTAAAACCCCTTGTGTCTTTTATATTATGTCATTTATATTATGTCTATAACTGCTATAACTGCTATGAATGTTCTAACCGCTTACAACTAAATTAACCCAACGAACAATGTATGTATGATTATGAATATATCAATAAAGGGGAATCTTTTACTTATTTCGCTGTGCTTGAAAAGATTCTTATGTTTGTCATATACTTAAATATGAACAATACACCATTAACTAGAAAAGTATTTGAAATAAAAAGGATCTATTCAACCCCCCTTCTAGATCTATTGTGCCCTCTGGGAACTAACATCTACTATCTTCTATGATTTAAAAGTTCATCATCAATATTTTATCGTTGTAACACAGCTCAATAAATAATCTGCATCATCAAATTATCCATGCACTATGGGCCAAAGATATTCGTTAGTATCACATCCATGAATTATTCATGCACTACGGGCCAAGGATATTCATTATTATCACACCCACGAATTATCCATGCACTACGGGCCAAGGATATTCGTTAGTATCACCAGTAGTCATGATCATGCCAACAACTGTCCATCAATTTACTACGGGCCAATGATGACTTTTACCACATCATTTATAATATTACAGGTCATGATTATACCGATACATAGTCATAATCATACCAATCAACAGTTCATCTATGCACTACGGGCCACAGATGACTTTCATCATAATATAAGCATAAGGATGATGACAATGATATAAACATCAATTAAACGAAATTAAGGATAAATATTAAAGATTTTTAATTTATCCAGAGTTTTAAAATGTCCAAATTATCAACATGATAACTGCTTTGTGGAGTAAAATTCAAGAATAATATCAAAAATAATTTGGAAAGAAAAGAAATTAACGGGTGAATAGTACCCGAGTGAATAGTACCCCGACAAGAAAAGATTAAAATTTAACAAGAATGCTCATAAAAATATCTTTGTGAAACGATACTAGATGAAACGCAAATTTCAAGGATATTCTACTAATTTCAAGGAGTATAGAAGCAATATTTAACAAAATGAGTGTAGAATTCAGAATCTGAAACGAAATAATATTACTTACATACTACAGAGTATGGAAGAAAATTTTATTTCTTATGAATATTGAACAAAAATAATATCCCTTACCTTAAAATGAGAGTACTTCTGACTGGTATGACGGGGATATTCTTGAAAAAAAATTATACTATTTTCTACACTCAAAGCTTCATTAAACTCTGAAGAAATACGCTCAATATTATAGAAGAAGAAATCTCTGATTCTGGTGTGATTTTCAATTCTAAACTAAGCATCTTATTTATAGGAGAATGGCAGGATATTGTTTGAATTTAGAAAATCACGGGTGAATAGTCGAATAAAATCACGGGCGTTCGGCTAAAAATTTTCTGATTTACTATGTTGCACTATACAGCATTATGCATAATAAAATATAATATATTATTTTTCAAATTGTAATCTAATATATATGGCACCCGTGATAACACACACACAATATATATATATATATATATATATATATAAACAAAATTGAGATAACTTTCTCTCGATAATTTTGAAAAATGAGAAAGTGGGGGTGCAAGTAATAAGTAAAATTTACAACAAATACTTCATAAAAATCCCCTCTATTTATCTCAATTCACTCGGCTTCACTAAACACATTTATAATAACATTTATTCATCATTAATATTATAAGTCGCAATATTAACAACCAGATCATTTTCAGAAAAGAGGGGGCTTTTCAATAATGACTTCTCCTTATTGGCGCGGAATTAGGTGACCAAACCCCTTTTCTCGACAGAACTTTCTAGACATCGTCATTAATATTTGATGGAATTTCTAAGCATTCAACTTATTTTACAGGTGTTATTGATAAAAAAGAAAAAACAGGAAGGCAATTGTTAACGCCACATGTGTTGTTGACTTATCCCGTGTTAAATATTAACGCCAAGATTCATTCACGTGTTCAATCATTAACAACGTGTACCATACGTAGGAACTTGACGGCTTAGGTCGTCGGAGGATAGTTCGGTGTGAGAATAAATACAGGCTGAAAACATATTAACAATGGGGGTTTAATACTTTAGTGTTTAAAAGTAATATTTTGTACTTGTGAATTAGGGTATAACTTTGTATTTATAATGATCACACCTTCTTTAACATTATGTTCCTAAATTGGAATAGAATTTGTCATTATGATAAATACCATAATGAAATAAAAGTGAATCTACTTAAAAAGGAAGTTAAACATTATGCTCACTCTTTCCTTAGTATTTGGAAATTATATACAGCAAGAAATCTTAGATTCTTTAAATTCCTCCACTGCCTAAAATACACTCTTATATGGGGAAGGCTCCCCCATGTGACCAATAGCCCACTGACTCACCAGGACCCAATTAATAATGCCCAAACATTGCCCCTACACTTTTGTTATAATGAAACATATAATGAAAGAGTATTTAATTCAATGCCCAATAATTAAATATAAAATGAAAGAACAAGAAAATCAAAGTCATGCAAACGTCTCCGGACCATACACCTCCCATGGACATCATCATCGTTGCCCATTTAATGCGCCATATCTAGAAAAACATGTCAAGCCAAAGGTCGACCATTTAAAAAACCCTCTTCCCCCAAAAGTGATCACCATACTTTCTAATCTCAATTTCTAAAAAATATTGCACTATCTCTCCTTTGTAGATCTTCTTCTCACCAAAGCTCCACCAAAACTCGATCATCCATGGCCAATAACAAAGTATTATCCAATACTGTTTCCACCCCCAAAATCGTCTCAATAACCTCTGTTGTCACCACTCAAATCACACCCCCTTACCTCCTATGTTCCTGTAACCACCACCATAAACACTCCCATTACTATCATTTCGACATTCGCCACTACCGTGACTGCTACCACTATACCACTTTTACCTCTACTGCTACTCCCTTAGCCCCCCAATCCCCGTCCAAACTAAAATCGAAATTGAAATACAAAAATGCAAAAGAAGTACTCAAACGAAGAAAATTATACCCATATCAACACCATATCCACCATTAATGACCAAACTATCGTTGAAATACGCAAACAATACCGAATCCCATCCACCTACAAACTCTGCACTTCACTCTGTGAAGACAGGATGTATCGTCACTCTAATAGACATAATTATTACCCATTTTCATCCATTATCATTACTTTAAACATAATGATTACCAATTTTCATCAATTATCTTTACTTTATTCAAAAAGATTAATCCATTATCAATATTTATTCAAAAAGATTATTCCATTATTCACACATTTTCAATATATTAAACATCCATTATATATTATTCACCCATTATTCATATCTTTTCAATGTATTAACCATCCATTACCTTTACCTTTACTTTCTACCATTCAAAAAAAATATCTTTAATCTACTACATATTAATTACATTTCATTTAATCTTTACTATTCATAATTATTATTATATATTATTCATCTTCTTTATTATTGACTTAATACATTATTATCACAAATATTAGTGTACTTCATATAATGAGTATATCTAACAGTTTAATATTAGTGACTTTCATGTATGCAACTTTCAATTACTACCCTTGCTACGATGACAATTATTGGTTCAATAATATGAAATATTGTGACAATTATTTAAACATCCCCAAATCCATGTATTTACTAAAATGGACTGATGCTCACATTCAACATTAAGTATAAATATTATAAACCCACAATATTGACAATCAAATCGTTCCCAGGAAAAAGGGGGTCTTCCGTATAAATGGCGCGTAATTAAATAACTCTTCTAGACATTGTCAATTATGTTTATTAGCCTAATAATGTCATATCAAATAATATGAGTTATTGTGTCGTGTCAATTATTGATATAATAATATTAAAAACTGTGCATTTATTACTGTGACAATTATTTAATTCAATAATATAAAATATTATACAAGTGTTACTATAATAATTATTGAATCAATAATATGAAGTATTAGGCAAAATCATGTGATATTGTGGAATGTCGTGTGCCACTGTAGAATATCGCAAGCTACTATATTTTTATCATCGGGTATTTAAACAGCTAAAAACGATAGTACCGTTGACAAATTTTTTCATTAAAAAGGTTATTTATGTCGTTTTATGTAGTCAAAAATATTTCGTTGTGGGACCACCAATAATTGGTTATTTCAGCGTCGTCGTACTTTACCGAATATTTTTCGACAGAGCGAATATTCCCCAACATACTTTTTATAATTGCACATATCACCCGTAACTTATCATTTTATCTGTGACGCCCCCAAAATAGGTATATATCACCCATTCTGAGTCGCGAAATATATGGTACAGAAACAACTACAACTTCATTAATATAATTGTCGTGCAAAATATGACAACACATAAACTGTGAGTTTAAATATAAATATTATCTTCTAGACAATATTTACACTCAAATAAGACCTCATTACAATTATTGATACACTATTTTACAAAATAGTGAGGACTACTAAAATAACTGTCTTGAACCATCACTCCACACCCCGACTAGTTCCAGTTATATTCTCGTCTCCTGTGAAGAAAAATGGAACAAAAAAGAAAAGGGTGAGCTCAACTAGCCCAGTAAAAAATATTACGACTAAGATAATGTACAACAAATTATCCTTATTTTTTAACAGGGAAAAATCTGATAGAATACAATAGACAACAAGTTTTAGATCAACAACTGCAGCGGAAATAATAATTCATTAGAAGAGTTAAATAGAGAATGAAATCTACTGTCATATATGAATTTAAAAGTCCATCATCGATATTTTATCCTTGTAACATCAATCAATATACATCTTGAATCAAATAGTCATCTTTGCACTACGAGCCAAAGATATTCATCAGTTGGTCATGTTCATCTCAACACATGTTCATCTTTGCACTACGGGCGGGCCAAAGATATTCATGAGTTGGTCATGTTCATCTAAACACCTGTTCATCTTTGCACTACTGGCCAAAGATATTCAGTATAAAATTATTCATCTTTGCACTACAGGCCAAAGATATTCAGTTATATCATCATTTAAGACTGAGGATGATGAAAAATATTTTAAAGAAAACGAATCCAGTGAAACAAAAGAACAAATATTAAGGATTCGTACTTTAAACAATCCAAGTTCAAAAATACTTCATAAATAACCAGAGTGGAGTAAAATTTAAGAATGATCAAAACATGGATACAATCAAAACTAGTATCCATAATAGATATTTTGGACGAAAAATAAAAATTTATTTTTTTGTGAATAGTGCCGTATTCGTGAATAGTGGCGTACACGTGAATAGTGACTCCGACACTAAAAGATAGAAATTTCACAAAAAAGATCATCATGCTTCGTGAATAGTACTCGTGAATAGTAACTCGTGAATAGTAACTCATGAATAGTAACCCCGACATAAAAAAGTTCCAAATTTGATAAAAAGTTCCAACTAATATTTCGGCATAATGATATTGAAGAAATAATATCATTTTTAAAAAAAATATCCCTTACCTCAGAAAGAATAGTACTTCTAACTAGAATACTGGATATAGTGCTGAAATAACTTGCACCGTATAGCAATACTCAAAGTACTAAAATATTCACAAAACACGTTCAATATTATAGAGAGAGAAAGAGAGAGAAATCTTTAGTTTCTGTTGTGATTTTCAATTCTAACCTAAGCACCCTATTTATAGGAAATTGCTTATAACACCAAAGTAGAAAATTTAATATAATATTAATATATATATCAAAATTTCCTATGCACACAAATCTGGTCCAAACTAAAGCCACACATGTGACAAAAATAATAAAAACATTTTTCTTAATAAAATTAATTAAAACTTCCAAAAATCAATTATTTCGGAACTTCAATAATTCACAATAAATAGCCTTTTTATCAGAAAATTCGAATCTCGCGAATTTTTATAGGAAATTCAATTCTCTACAACTTTACAGAAGAAAGTTTTTCCAAATTTCAAACAAAAATTGATCGAAATCCACATACGGGCGATTTCACAAGCTATAATCAAATTTCAGACAAGAAATAGAGTCCACTGACACACAAAACATGTGTTAATCATTTAATGCAACAAAAATATTATTCCTCCTCATATACTCATATATCTCACATTCATTGTAAAAATATCATCATTAATATATTATTAAAATAATATATTTAAATGAATTATTTTATCTAAAAAAGATAAAATATTAATTTTTAACAATTGTCACATTAAAATTTTTCTCCATCTATATCCACATAAAATCAATATTTTTCTCATCATATAAATCAATAATTAATTATTCACAAATAATATTACAGAATCACAGTACTGGCAACCAGGCCGTTCTCAGGAAAAAGGGGGCTTTCCAATAAGAATTTTTTCTTACTGGCGCGTAATTAGATGACCAAACCACTCCTTAGATAGAACTTTCTAGACATTGCCAATAATGTTTTCTAATAATATTATTCAGATAATATGAATTATTGCTTCGATAATGGAAAATATTGTGTAGTGACAATTATTGAAACAACAGTAATATAAAAAAATCAACGTAGCAATTATTGAATCAATAAAATAAAATACTGAACAGTAATTACTGTAACAATTATTGAGTAGTGCCTTCTTACGTAAGAATCAATAATTGGTGCAATACCATGTGCTACTGTGCAACAACGCGTATTACTGTTGCCTAAATTTTTAATAGCACTTTACCACACAAGTATACGCGTTCAATTGTAATATTCAGCAAGCAAGGATATCGTTCCCATGGGGAAATAGACTAATATTTATCAATTATTAACTCTAATGCAATTAATCCTATTTTAAACTAAGAAAATTTTGTTTATGATTTGAAATTTAAACTTAACGAAACTAATGATTAAAATCAGAATTTCACAAGAATAATTGCAGATTTAATAGGTTAAGATTATAACTTCCCTTAGTATTTCATCTAAACTAACTTACTTCCCATTTAAAATAAATCAATTAATATGAATTGTTATCCAAGAATGCTTTATGAATATTCACGCACTTCTTCCAAAGACACGTGAACAAATCCTCCTAAATCTAATCTTTAAGATGCGGAATTACAAGGAACACCCCAGTTAATCAACTCACTATATTCCTATGTGAATCAAGTTAATTAGGGTTTATGCACAAATTCTTTCAATGGATACAAAAAACACATAGGTATATTCATATCCTACACGCTAATCATATTAACCCTATTCAGATTATATGAACAGATGTTATCATATCCAGATCTCAATCTATACTTCATCTTCCAATTTTATATAGATTATCACAGTAATTGTTGGCCAAACAATTAATCAATAAGCATAAGATATAATAAACAATTCAATAAAAACCAACTTTCATTCAATGGGAAACTTGCAATTTAAACTACATACCAAGTTCCGTTGAGATTAATAAACCAAACATCCCAGATAGTTACAAAAGATAAAACTAGAGAAGAGAAGAAGAAACTCTGAATTTGCTCTTAAACTCTCTCTTAGATCTTCAGCCTTTGCAATTCTCCTTCGTGTTTTTCTCGTTGTTCTCTCTGTAAATCTCTTGAAAAATTAATTGATCCCTTGAAAAATTCAGTTGATCCGTCTTTTCTAAAGTCTTCTCCTATTTGTATTGGTCTCAGCCCTCATTCAGACTCCTATTTGGCTTCAAAAACCCACTTGGCAGCAGAAAAACGCACCTTTTTACGCACTAGAGCGCCTAGGCGCTCAACATAGGCTATTTTCAAGCACCTAGGCGCTTGACCAGGACCACGTAATTACAAAAATACCACTCAGCTTTAATTTTCATGATTTTTGACCTTTTTCTTCTCCGAAATGACCAATTTGTCCATCCAGCTCCAACCTACAACAAATAAACACAAAACACATAAAAGGATACTAAAAACAATAAAAGATAACAATAATTAAGTTTAATAATATCAGATTCATAAATATAAAACCTACACATCAATTACTGTGTTTTAGCCACCGGGTATTCCAACAGTATTAACGGTAACACCTGCGCTGTTATTTATAAATAACTTATACTTGTCGTTTTCTTCATCCAGTCGCTTTTCGTTATGTGCCCACATAAGGCTGTGCCGTCGTACAAATATTTTCCGACAACAATGAATATTTTATAACCACTTGATTATTTAAAATATATACGTATTTTACCCATAACTAACCACATTAATCAAATCAACCCCTTACTATTTCAAATTAATAATTAGAGAAATTAAATCTTTATTTATAAAAAGTTGGGGTCTTACAACCTCCACTCCTTATGAAATTTCGTCCTCAAAATTGACGTGTGTAAGACATGCTCCTTCCTATCCAAGATTTTGACTGGTACCTCCTCGTACGTTAAATCTTTTGTTATCTCGTCTGGTTCTAACTCAATAATGTGGTTCGGGTCGTCCACATATTTATGTAACATCGATACGTGAAAAACGTTATGAACACGCGTCATACTTGGCGGTAAAACGAGTCTATAGGTCATAGTTCCTATTTGATCGAGGATTTAAAATGGACTAATAAATCGAAGGTTTGAGTTTTCCTCACATCGCCAATTCTCGCTTTTGGAATAACAAATTCTTATACCTCCTTGTTCATATTCAACAGCTCCGGTGTGTTGCTTGAACGTTTTTAACTTTATCGATTAAAGTCGGTTCTACTTGTATATCATCACGTGAGTCCCTAGAGTCTTTAACTCTATATCTATCATTTGTAAGTTATATGAAATGGGTCTTTGATAATATCACATTCGTACTCGTATACGATCTTTTACTCAACACGTCAGCTACCACGTTCGCTTTTCCAAGATGGTATGGTCAGAACATGTGCCGAAATGAGTCTCCTATTGAGTTCTTCGAAGCTCTTCCCACATTCCTTGCTCCATTCGAATTTTTGTATCTCTACGAGTCAGCTGCGTTAATGGAATAGCGATTCGAGAATATCCTTCAACGAATCTCCGATAATAACCAACTAAGCCTAGAAAGTTACGTATTTCAATTACCGACTTAGGTTGTTCTCAACTGTGACTAATATCTCAACCTTGGATAGTACGTCACAATGACACCTATCAGTTTACTATAGCACGAATATGGTGTCTCTTACGGAGAGTCTGACTTCGGTGCATTCCACAAAGGAAGTCACCAGATAGAGGCTCGGGTACAAACTTCTACAGTTAAATTTTTTAACTCCTGAAGTTCAATAGAAGCCATGAGATTTTAGAAATGGGTTTTGTACCGGGTTCAAAGTCGATACAAAATTCAATATCACACTTTGGGAGTAAGCCAAGAAATTCTTCAGGAAATACATCAGGAAATTTACTAACAACTGAAATATCATTCAAATCTGACGTATTTTTGTTCAAGTCCATAGCATGGCTAAGAAAGCTTAACATCCATTTTTTAATAAACGAATGACATTACGGCTTGATATAAAAGAGTTTGACTTCAATGGTTTGGTTACTTAAATTCGAATAACAGGTTGCTTAGAAATATGAAAACTAACAACCTTACAAAAATAATCAATTTTGGTATGATGAGTGGTTGACCAATCAATCCCTAAGGTCACAACAAATGCAAGAATTTTTAAAGATATAAGATCAACAGGTAACGTGATAGTGCCAACTTAAATCAAGCAAGATTTATAAACAGTGGATGTGATGAAAATTTCTCCTAACGGAGTTTCCACAGATAGGTTAAAGTCTATTTTCTCCAGAGTCAAGTTTAAACGTTGAGTATAAATAGGAGAGATAAATGAATGGGTAGAACCGGTATCTAATAAGGTATAAACTTCGTAAGAATTTATAATTAACTAACTCGTGCTAACTTCGTTCGGGTTCCTCGCATTCTGACTAGTCACGAAAAATGCTCTTCCAGGAACCGTTGACTTTGACTTTTCTGGGACAGCCTTTTGAGTCACCATCCCCGCTGGACTGGGTTTCGCTACCGAACAATCTCGAGCGATATGACCTTCTTTTCCACAATTATAAAATACCTTGGAAGGTTGTGAACAGTTTGGACTTATGTGTCCCTCTTCTCCGCATCTGTAGCATCTAACTGGCGGTCTTTTTCCTCTTCTAAAATTCGTTGCTGGTGTTGGTGTCTACGTCTTCCCGTCATTGTTAAATCTTCTCTTCTTGAAATTTCTACTTGAGTTATTTCTTCTATTATCTTGGCCATGATTACCACTGAAGTGGTTACCATTTCTGGCATGATAATTTCCTCCACGATGGTTATCATTGTTTCGATGACCGTCGCCACCGGTACGATTATCATCGAGTTATTGGTCATTATACTTCAGTTGAGCCGACTCAGTATCGCGCTCCAATAACTGAGCCATATTTACAACATCTGAATATAAAGAAAGTTTGTGAGAAATGAGGTATTGGCATATTTTGGGTTTCAAACCTCGTAGAAACATTTGTGTCATTCTCTCCTCATTATCAACCAAATGGGATGCAAATCGGGACAACTCGACAAACTTAGCTTCGTACTGCGACATGTTCATATTGTTTTGCTCCAACTTGATGAACTCTACCTCTTTCATGTGACGAATACTTTCGGGAAAGTACTTATCGTTGAACAATTCTTGGAACTTCTCCCAAGACATCTTCAGTGCGGTAGGCTGAGTACGCTTTACGGATTCCCACCAATAATCTACCTCTCCTCGTAACATGAAAGTGGCGAAAGGAACCTTTTGCTCCCCTGAGCATCCCAAGACATCAAATATCTTGGTGATCTGCTTTATCCACGTCTCTGCCGTAAGTAATTCTGGTTTTCCCAAAAACTCTGGCGGTCCTAACTCCTTGAACTGCTTAACGGTGACCATCCGTGAGTTGCTAGTGTTTCCACCTGCATTTTAAACAGTAGTCTTTCTCGTTTGGTTTTGCATGAATTCTAGAAAGTTCTTAAACATACCATCGTTCGTCATCTGCTCAGTGGTGTTGTACACAGGAGGAACATTGTCAGCCTGTTGCACGTTCTCCTCGTTGGTAAGCAAAGGTGTCTCCATGGTCTCATTTACTCCACTGTTAATAATCTCAGTCGACATTCTCAAATACTGCCATAAAACAAGGGTTAATTTAACAATTTAACAAATCACATAATACCCCTATATTATAACCGACCAATAAATAAGCTTAGGTAGGACACACTAGCGAAGGATTTACTCGTCTCTCCCCTCCTAGTTCTATTCCCCGATCTCCGCCAGAGATCATATCCCTAAGCTCTGATACCAACTGTGACGCCCCCAAAATAGGTATACATCACCCATTCTGTGTCGCCAAATACATGGTACAGAAATAACTACAACTTCATTAATACAATTGTCGTGCAAAATACGACAACACATAAACTGTGAGTTTAAATACAAATATTGTCTTCTAGACAATATTCACACTCAAATAAGACCTCATTACAATTATTGATACACTATTTTACAAAATAGTGAGGACTACTAAAATAACTGTCTTGAACCATCACTCCATACCCCGACTAGTTCCAGCTATATTCTCGTCTTCTGTGAAGAAAAATGGAACAAAAAAGAAAAGGGTGAGCTCAACTAGCCCAGTAAAGAATATTACGACTAAGATAATGTACAACAAATTATCCTTATTTTTCAACAGGGAAAAATCTGATAGAATACAATAGACAACAAGTTTTAGATCAACAACTGCAGCGAAAACAATAATTCAATAGAAGAGTTAAGTAGAGAATGAAATCTACTATCATCTATGAATTTAAAAGTCCATCATCGATATTTTATCCTTGTAACATCGATCAATATACATCTTGAATCAAATAGTCATCTTTGCACTACGGGCCAAAGATATTCATCAGTTGGTCATGTTCATCTCAACGCCTATTCATTTTTGCACTACGGGCGGGCCAAAGATATTCATGAGTTGGTCATGTTCATCTAAACATCTGTTCATCTTTGCACTACAGGCCAAAGATATTCATTATAAAATCATTCATCTTTGTATTACAGGCCAAAGATATTCAGTTATATCATCATTTAGGACTGAGGATGATGAAAAATATTTTTAAAAAAAAACGAATCCAGTGAAACAAAAGAACAAATATTAAGGATTTGTACTTTAAACAATCCAAGTTAAAAAATACTTCATAAATAACCAGAGTGAAGTAAAATTCAAGAATGATCAAAATATGGATACAATCAAAACTAGTATCCATAATAGATATTTTGGACGAAAAACGAAAAATTAATTTTTTTGTGAATAGTGCCGTATTCGTGAATAGTGCCGTATACGTGAATACTGACTCCGACACTAAAAGATAGAAATTTCACAAAAAAGATCATCATGCTTCGTGAATAGTACTCGTGAATAGTAACTCGTGAATAATAATTCATGAATAGTAACTCGTGGATAGTAACTAATGAATAGTAACCCCGACATGAAAAAGTTCCAAATATTGATTAAAAGTTCTAACCAATATTTCGGCATAATGATATTGAAGAAATAATATCATTTTTAAAAAAAATAATATCCCTTACCTCAGAAAGAATAGTACTTCTGACTGGAATACTGGATATAGTACTGAAAGAACTTGCACCGTATAGCAATACTCAAAGTACTAAAATACTCACAAAATATGCTCGATATTATAGAGAGAGAAAGAGAGAGAAATTTTTAGTTTCTGGTGTGATTTTCAATTCTAATCTAAGCACCCTATTTATAGGAAATTACTTAGAACACCAAAGCAGAAAATTTAATATAATATTAATATATATATATATATATATATCAAAATTTCCTACGCACACAAATCTGGTCCAAACTTCAGCCACACATGTGCCAAAAATAATAAAAACGTTTTTCTTAATAAAAAAAATTTAAAACTTCCAAAAATCAATTATTTCAAAACTTCAGAACTTCAATAATTAATAATAAATAGCCCTTTTATCAGAAAATTCGAATCTCGCGACTTTTTATAGGAAATTCAATTCTCTACAACTTTACAGAAGAAAGTTTTTCCAAATTCTAAATAGAAATTGACCGAAGTCCACATACGGACGATTTTATAGGCTATAATCAAATTTCAGTCAAGAAATGGGGTCCACCGACACACAAACATGTGTTAATCATTTAATGCAACAAAAATACTCTTCTTCCTCATATACTCATATATATCATATTTATTGTAAAAATATCATCATTAATATATTATTAAAATAATATATTTAAATGAATTATTTTATCAGAAAAAGATAAAATATTAATTTTTAACAATTGTCACATTAAAAATTTTCTCCACTATATCCACATAAAATCAATATTTTTCTCATCATATAAATCAATAATTAATTATTCACAAATAATATTACAAAATCACAGCAACCAGGCCGTTCCCAGGAAAGAGGGAGCTTTCCAATAAGAATTTCTCCTTACTGACGAGCAATTAGGTGACCAAACCTCTCCTTAGACAGAATTTTTTAGACATTGCCAATAATGTTTTCTAATAATATTATTCAGATAATATGAATTATTACTTCGATAATGGAAAATACTCTGTAGTGACAATTATTGAAACAACGGTAATATAAAAAAATCAACGCAGCAATTATTGAATAAATAAAATAAAATACTGAACAGTAATTACTGTAACAATTATTGAGTAGTGCCTTCTTACGTAAGAATCAACAATTGGTGCAATACCGTGTGCTACTGTGCAACAACGCGTATTACTGTGTTTTAACCACCGGATATTCCAACAGTATTAACGGTAACAACTGCGCTGTTTTTTATAAACAACTTATACTTGTCGTTTTCTTCATCCAATCATTTTTTGTTATGGGCCCACACAAGACTGTGCCGTCGTACGAATATTTCCCGACAACAATGAATATTTTATAACCACTTGATTATTTAAAATATTTGTGCATTTTACCCATAACTAACCATATTAATCAAATCAACCCCTTACTATTTTAAAATAATAATTAGAGAAATTAAATCTTTATTTATAAAAAGTTAGGGTCTTACATTATCAATTTAACACCTTACTGTTAAGAATAATAAACACGACTAGCTGAAGATGCTCTTAGATTCTTTAAAATCTTCCCCTCCTAAAATACACTACTACGTGGAGAAGGTTCCTCCACGTGACCCATAGCCCAGTGACTCACCAAGACCCAATTAATCATACCCCAACTTCAATAATCAATTTGTACATGTGATAAATATTATCAAACAAACAAGGACAGATTCGATTAGCATAAAGTGAATTTTATGATAAGTTTATTTTATGTCCAATATAATATTAACACGAACAAAAGGATGATCTCTTCATCTACGTGTCAGTATTATACTCCCTCCGTTCCTAAAATATTGTTGTTTTAGAAGAAAAAAGTTGTTTTAAAAAGTTTGTCGTTTACAACTTTCGATGAAAATAAATTATTTACTTTCCTATATTACCCTTACATTGTTCCAAGAAATTCCCTCCCTTATATTAATAGTTTTCAATTTCCATAAAGGGGTAGTGATGAAATTTCAAACAAATTTTAATTGTTAAATGATAGTATTAAATGACTTTCTTAATCCATGTACAAAAACCTTAAACGACAATATTTTAAGGGAACTGTTAAATTCACAATAAAAAATATTATTTTCACAACAAAAGTGTCACTATAGATCATATAGCTATAGTTTTCACCGTCACTATACATCTACAGCGCCACTTTTGTTATAAAAATAATAAAAAATATTATAAATTTAATAATTTCCTATTTTTAAAAAAAAAGTAGTATTAATCATAAAATAAAGTTACTATAAAATTTATGCTAATCACTCCCTCTATACACTTTAGTTTTGGTGACTGTGTGTCTATTAATTACTTGTACTAGTTCCAAAGGCTCGACTGGACACAGCCACACAGGCCCAAAATGCACCGTCACCGTTAGGAAACGGTGACGACGGACGGTATTATCCGGTGCAGGCTTTTTCTCTGCGAAATCTCCTCAACCTTCTATCTGTCTTTCTTCCCCTACTCCTATTATATTCAACAACAAAACGCGTTCTATCTCTCTCAAGTGAATCTTTTCTTTTTCTCTCTCTATATTTGTATGTTCATACGTTGTATCTATGTGAAAATTTAGCTGATAAAAGAAATTACAAGATTGAATAGTGAAGGAACTCGTGTGAGAGAGTGGGAAACAAAGAATTTAAGCAAAAGAGAAGATGGGGAGGATCGTCAAGACCATTGAAAGTCCCAGTCGGTATGGATTCTTAGTAGTCCAAGCTTATCCCAAAAGGTATTCCTCCAAGATCCCCTCTGATTTAGTCCTTTTCTTGGGCCTTGGCTTCATAGATTGGTAAATTTTTCCCATTTTTATATCTATATCTATCAATCTCCATATATAATAGATTTTCTCGATTCAGATACAGATTTTCTCTGTATCTCTCCCCCTTTGTTTTCCTTTTGATTAAAGGAGATGGGTTTGATTCAGTTTATCCCATCTGTCTTTGGATTAGGATATAGGGATATTCTTGGGTTCGGGTTTGATATAGTCTTCATCTAGTGTTTTTCTTTTTCTTTTTTAATTTTATTTTATGCTCCTCTGAGAATATATTTTTTTCATTTGGGCTTCTGGAATCTAGTTGGGTTATATGGATTTTAACAGTATTACCTGATTCCTAATCTCACTCTAATTCTGAATTTAGTTTTTTAGGAAGAATTATTCTGGATTTTAATGTGGGTGGCCAAATTTTGATGATGAATAAATCTGGGATTTTTAGTGATTGTGGGGATTAATATGATTAAAGAAAATATTCATAAAGATATCTAATTTATTAAAATGTGTTTTGGGATGAACTTTTCAAAAGCTCTCGGACCAAGGGAGACCTTGTGAGATGGGAGATTCTCTTCTCACAGCTTTGTCACTTGAAAATCATCACCCTTCAACCCTCTTGTCCATGGATTCAAGTGCCTCTTCATCACATGATGAATTGGAACTCGAAATGAGTCGCCAAGTTGTTCTTCCTCGTCCGCCAGATATCAATTTACCTCTTTCGGCTGAACGAAGCCCCCCTTTGCAACCATGGAATATGGACCCCTGTGATATTCTTGATGTTGGACTGGGAACCCAAATCTACGAGGCTGAAACTTTTCTCACTGTCCCTAAGGTTGGTAGGAAATGCGCGAAAAGGATAGATAGCATATGGGGTGCTTGGTTTTTCTTTAGCTTTTACTTTAAGCCTGTTTTCAATGAAAAGTCAAAGGCAAAGATTGTAAGGGACAGCAATGGAGTGTCTGGTTTTGATAAATCTGATCTGCAGCTTGACGTTTTTATGGTTCAGCATGATATGGAGAATATGTATATGTGGGTTTTCAAGGAAAGGCCTGAAAATGCATTGGGTAAGATGCAACTACGGAGCTACATGAATGGGCATTCACGTCAAGGAGAGCGTCCCTTCCCTTTCAGTGTTGATAAGGGTTTTGTTCGTTCTCACCGGATGCAGCGAAAGCATTACAGGGGCCTTTCAAACCCGCAATGTGTTCATGGGATTGAGGTTGTTCCATTACCCAATCTCATGAATCTTGATGATGATGAGCGCAGAAGGTGGATGGAACTCACAGGTAGGGACTTGAACTTCTCAATCCCACCTGAAGCGAGTGATTTCAGTTCATGGAGAACACTTCCAAACACTGAGTTTGAACTGGAGCGGCCACCTCCTTCGATAAAGAGTAACCCACACTCCAACTCGAAGAAATTGCTTAATGGATCTGGTCTGAATCTGTCAACCCAGCCATCCAATCACGGTAATGGAGATGCCATGGATCTCTCACCTGTCAGCAGCAAGAGGAAGAAGGATTTTTTCCCTCATGGCAATGATGATGAATGTTATTTGACAGCTAATCCTCTCGAGCGAGTTCCAAATTTGGAAATTCACCCTAATGAGCCACACTGGTTCAATGAATTTAGTGGGGTAATGAGGAGTGTTTCTGGACCAGTAACAGCTGCAAAATCTATCTACGAGGATCAAGAAGGTTATTTGATCATCATCAGCTTGCCTTTTGTAGATCTTCAAAGAGTAAAAGTTTCTTGGAGGAACACGCCCACTCATGGAATCATCAAGCTATCTTGTTTAAGCACATCCCGCATGCCATTCATCAAGAGGCGCGACAGAACTTTAAAGCTCACAGATCCATCTCCAGAACACTGTCCCCCAGGAGAATTTGTTAGAGAAATCCCTCTTTCAACCCGAATTCCTGAAGATGCTACTATCGAAGCATATTACGATGGACCAGGAACATTGCTTGAGATTTTAGTGCCTAAACTCCGCGAGGGGCCAGAGGAGCATGAGGTGCGTGTTTGTCTTCGCCCTCACCTTGGTGGTAATGATCTTATGTTAACCTGAGATGCATATTTGAGTACAGTATGGGTGCTATAACCTGTTGTTGTTTATCATTAGTGTTTATTCTACTCTTTTAACTTAATTTGTATCTTTTATTTTTCAGTTGTGATATTAAACTAAGGTAACATATGATATTTTTCTTTTGACATACTACTAAACAGGTGATTGATATGGTTAATCACATCTATATAAAAAAGAAAGAGGTACTTTTAGTTAATCTCTGAGCTTAATTGTGGAAGTAGAAGGAAATGATTGCCCTTGTGAAGGGATGTCCAAATTCCTCCCTTGAGATTTTTTCTTTTCTCGTGCTTGTCAAAAACTTTTATACGGACAAGTTTGGATAGTATTGGTTCTTAGGAAGGCTACTAATATCTTCCTCCATAATTAGGACAAGAAAAAAGATAAAAGATACTTTGGGAAGTGGCTACAAGTAATTACTATTGTGCAAGACAATCTTGGGATAAAGAAGGGAGATACAGAGGAGTGGAATTGAAATGGTAAAGAAGATGGATGTTGGAGATATGACATTATTCGTATAATACAGGAACCTCAATTATTCAAAGATATTTGAAGGAATTGGTATTTTGAGAGGTGTAAGGGCCCGCATGTCCATTTCAATTTTGTGTTTGTTGTATGCCACAACCGATAATAGGAAGTTTGTTGGGAGTATTTTGCGTGAGGTGGCAAATGGGTCGACATAAATTTTTAGGGGATTGTTATTTTTACATGTATTTTTTATATTTTTACATGGTGTCTTTTTATGAAGGTGACTCGGTATATGTAAGGTTCTAAACGAACCAAACGATTCAGGCTTGATTCAGGTTTCACTCGAATAAATGTGAGCGAGACTCGGATTCGTTAATAATATGATTCAAATTTAAGCACAAAATATAAGGGTTATTTACACTACTACTATACAACAATTTGAAGGGAATTACAAGATTAGTGCATTCACAAAATAATTATAAAAAGAGTGCAAGACAATAACCACGTAACACTTACCAAAAAACATTGAGATCAAAGGAGAAAGTATTGGAAAAAGTAAGATGAAATTCACACATTACTCTCTGATTCCATCTTGGTTGCAAATGTTGAAGAAAACAAATCTAGATAACACTTGAAAATTGTTCTTAAATTTTTTATAATTAATTGGTTACCCAATAAAGCTGAATCGGTTATCTTTGTATGAAAATTTGGCTACCAACTACACTATGAAAAAAAAATGTACCGACGACGACCATTGCAGAACCCAATAAAAATGTTTATGGTTGCACATGTTGAAGAAAATAAATCAAGGATAACACTTTAAAACTGTTCTTAAATTTTTTATAATTAATTGCTAACTCAATAAAACTGAATTAGTTACTTTTGTATGAGATTTGGCTACTAACTGCATTATGGGAAAAAAATGTACCGACGACGATCATTACAGAACCCAATAAAACTGTTCATGATTGCACATGTTGAATAAAACAAATCCAGATAACACTTGAAAACTGATCATAATTTTTTTTATAATTAATTGGTAACCCAATAAAACTAAATTGGTTACATTTATATGATGGTTTGGCTACCAACTGCGGATAGCGACAGTGGCAGCGCCGACAGGACTATAGTAGACGAGTTGCATGACTGAATGAATCATTATCTGTAGTGAAGCGCGTCCCCATCATTTGACCATCATTGTCAGCGGCTGGTATGACGCCAAATGCACTAATTTTGTAAATAAAATATTAAAAATGTATTAATTTTGTAAATATTTTCTGGATGCACTTTTGTTGTAAACTTTTTTAAAAATATACTAGAAAGTGTAAATAACCCAAAAAACAATTCGAATAAAAAAACGAATAGAATTTAAGCATTGTTATATTCGAATCGTTTAGAATTCAAACTACTCAAATTCTTGATTGTGGTTCGATACATACTCGGTTAATACATATTCGAGTAGATACTCAATACATTCTCTTATAATCTGTAAATAAAATTATGATAATTAGTTATTATTTGTTATTTTGTTTTTAATTTTTATTATGATTTTATATTTATAAAGTGTAGTTGTAAAATAATTATATATATTATAAAATTAGTCACTATGTGAAGACTTGAATTTGAAACTTGCGAGTAATTTGAATATAATTCGATCCGAGTCGGATCAAATTCGAGTAATGAATATTCGAGCCGAGTCGAATTGAATAAAACTTTTTCAAATACATTCTAATCTGAGTCAAATTCGAGTATGAATTTTAACTCTTCGAGTTGAATTTGAACAACTTTCTGTTCGATTCAATTTACCTCATTTACACACTTAACTTCTGAGTAAAACTTTTTCAAATACAATTTTAATCTGAGTCGAATTTGAGTATGAATTTAACTTTTCAAATCGAATTAATTCGAACAGCTTTTTATTCGGTTCAATTTAACTTGTTTACCCCCTTAACTGTACGCTAATAGGATAGAGGAACATATGAATATCAAAAATATATATAGAAATAACAATTTCTAAAATTTAATTAGTAATGGGTGATTAATAGTCATAAAAGAATAGTTTTAAATGGGTTGTAAATGGGTTTGAATAAAACTCACCTACCCAAATATATCCCATAATTCAAATTTCTTTTATTTTTTTCTTTAAGACTATCAAAACTTTAATTTTGGATATGATAAACGCGTCTTGGTCGGCTGCTTTTAATTTATTTTCGAAGTAATTTCGTTCTCACCCTCTTCCTAATAGAGCACATTTAGAATTTTGTTCTTACTTGAGATCTACTCCACCAGATTAATGGAAACATCTTCAACCCTTCTTGGAACCAAACCCATTTAAATCTTGTACTAAAATTAGCGTCATCTCGCGTTACTTAGGCCGCCTACCTTTATGCTAGATTTGTATTTCTTCATTCACCCACACCGTCATCGGATCTTCCTTGACCTATCTATGTTCGTCGGTCGAGTTTTATTTGGGTTTCTTGCTCTCTCTCTCTCTCTATGTCTTTGTATCTAATTGGGGTTTTTTTGTTGCAAATGCATAAATAATACCAATATTCTACCTTAAAACCAAAAACAGAGTTCAACTGAAAATGTATAAGTGCACGTGCATATTAAAATAATTATCCAAAAACAATACATTAAAATTTAAATAGCAGATAGAAACCCAGCAGCAGAACACTTAGTCCACCTCTTCAATCTTGGGACCTGCACCGTTTCCTCCACCAGAAGGAATGTCATCATCCATGGGAGCACCACCCTCACCCTGGTACATCTTTGCAATGATTGGGTTGCAAATGCTCTCCAGCTCCTTCATCTTATCTTCAAACTCATCAGCCTCGGCGAGCTGGTTGCTGTCCAGCCATTGGACGGTTCCCTCAATGGCATCCTCAACCTTCTTCTTGTCATCTGGAGAAAGCTTGGAGGCTATCTTCTCATCCTTCACCGTGTTCCTCATGTTGTATGAGTAGTTCTCCAAAGCATTCTTTGCTTCAACCTTCTTCTTGTGCTCTTCATCCTCAGACTTGTACTTTTCTGCTTCCTGAACCATCTTCTCAATCTCTTCCTTGGAGAGCCTGCCCTTGTCATTGGTGATGGTAATCTTGTTCTTTTGTCCAGTGGTCTTGTCCTCAGCAGACACGTTGAGGATACCATTGGCATCAATGTCAAAGCAAACTGTGATCTGAGGAACACCCCTAGGAGCAGGAGGAATGCCGGAGAGCTCAAATTTACCAAGCAAGTTGTTGTCCCTTGTCCTTGTCCTCTCGCCTTCATAAACCTGAATCAAGACACCGGGCTGGTTGTCAGAGTAGGTAGAGAAGACCTGCTCTTTCTTGGTGGGGATGGTTGTGTTCCTAGGAATCAACACTGTCATGACACCTCCAGCCGTCTCCAAACCAAGGGAAAGAGGGGTGACATCCAATAGAAGGAGATCCTGCACCTTCTCATTACCCTCACCACTCAATATGGCAGCTTGTACAGCAGCACCATAAGCCACAGCTTCATCAGGGTTGATGCTCTTGCAGAGCTCCTTCCCGTTGAAGAAATCCTGCAATAGCTGCTGAACCTTGGGAATCCTAGTAGAACCACCAACAAGAACAACGTCATGGACAGTGCTCTTGTCCATCTTAGCATCCCTCAAACACTTCTCAACAGGCTCCATACACTTCCTAAAGAGATCCATGTTAAGCTCTTCAAATCTGGCACGGGTGATGGTTGAATAGAAATCAATGCCCTCATACAAAGAGTCAATCTCAATGGTGGTCTGAGCAGTTGATGAGAGAGTCCTCTTCGCTCTCTCACAAGATGTTCTCAACCTCCTAAGAGCCCTTGGGTTGCCACTAATATCTTTCTTGTTCTTCCTCTTGAATTCTTGGACAAAATGGTTAACCATTCTGTTGTCAAAATCTTCACCGCCAAGATGGGTGTCTCCAGCAGTGGCCTTAACCTCAAAGATACCTTCCTCAATGGTCAAAAGGGACACATCAAAAGTACCACCACCAAGATCAAAAATCAAAACATTCTTCTCACCAACACTGGTAGCCTTCTTATCGAGACCATATGCAATGGCTGCAGCAGTGGGTTCATTGATGATTCGCAACACATTTATACCAGCAATGACACCTGCATCCTTGGTGGCTTGACGCTGCGAGTCATTGAAATATGCAGGAACAGTAACCACTGCATTCTTAACAGTTGACCCGAGGAAAGCCTCAGCAATCTCACGCATCTTAATTAGAACCATGGAAGAAATCTCCTCAGCTGCAAATTGCTTATCCTCACCCTTGTAGGAGACTGTAATCATTGGCTTCTCACCAGGTCCAGGGGTTACCTTGAAGGGCCATAACTTAATATCGCCCTGCACAGAGGCATCAGAGAACCTCCTGCCAATCAACCTCTTAGCATCTGTAAACAACACATGGAGTCGGTAAGGAGGCACTAAAGAAGCTCTACACTTGAGACATACTTCTTTAAGATTCAAATACCAGCATAAAACAAATATGGAAACTCAAGTCTTTTGCTACTAGTCAAAAAAATAAAGGGTAAAACTATATTAACAATTAATAACTAAGATTATTATCCAGATCCAGATCCAGATCCGGACCTCGAGTATTAGACTTTATTTAGAGTAAAGATGATTAATAACAAGATTGTGATCCAGATCCAGATCCAGATCCAGAAATCAAGTATTTGATTTTATTTAGAATAGAGATAAAACACAAGACAATAAGAGACAAACAAATAAATATATAAAATCGTACACAATTGAAACAGTAACATCTGTGTACCAGGGGAAAACAGATATATTATTCAGCTGAACACAAATCCTTTCTCAGTTCCACAACCCAAATTTTAAAAAAGATCTGAAAATATTTGGAATTTGACCGACGCAATAGTTATTATTACTTAGAACTACATAAAAAAATATTACCAATTACACTGATAATTACAAAAAAATACTCCCAAAAGAGTACCGCTTGATTTTGAACTGATTCATGCTTATTATTTCAAACGAAGAATCAAAAAACAGTGTAAAAACTTGTTCTTTCATATTTTTGACGTAAAGCAAACACTAAAACATATATATAGAACAGCTTAACCAATACTCAACTCGCAGCTGAGTACATTCCGAAAGATATCAACGAGTAAAACAATACGAAGCATGCATGCTTTGTAGATCCAGCTAAATCAAATCTATTCAAGTAGATCCATAAAGAATAAAACTATGTAATGAACAATTATAGCTAAGATCTTACCAAAGACGGTGTTAATAGGATTCATGGCAACCTGGTTCTTGGCTGCATCACCGATCAAACGCTCGGTGTCAGTGAAGGCAACATAGGACGGCGTCGTTCTGTTACCTTGGTCATTCGCAATAATCTCAACACGATCGTGCTGCCATACACCAACGCAAGAGTAAGTGGTGCCGAGATCGATTCCGATCGCAGGCCCATCCCCCTTTCCGGCCATGTCTAGTTAGTGAAAGAGAGATTAGGAGGACTAAGAAAATAAAATAAAGAACAATCTAGGGTTTCTAATTTGTAACGAAAGAGAAATTGAACTTAGACTTGGGTGTGGTTTTATAATGAGAAACGCGTTGGGCTTTGTGATTCCAGAATGTTCGAAACCCTAATTGTTCGTAACCGTAGGATCTTTGTAAGAATAAGCCTACCACCCCAAACTTTGTACAAATGTTGACGTTTGCACCTTAAACTAAAAAAAGTGTCTAAATAAATCTCAAACTTCAATTATACTTAGCAAAATACACACTTTCTTATAGGAGTGAGCAAAAAATAGATAAAACCGAATTACCGAACCGAACTGAACCAAATCGAACTTTTTTAACCGAATTATTTCAATTTTTCGATTTTTTTTTTCCTTATTTCGGTTATATCCGATTTATTTCTCATTATTCGATTTCGGTTTTAAAAAACAGATAATTCAATACCCGAATATCCGAACATTAATATTAAAAAAATAATAATTTTATAATATTATCTAATATCTATTATATTATCTACAAGTATTCAGTAAGTTAAAGTTTTGCCCTAGCTCGTTACTCAATAGCCGCTCCCATCCCAGATCTGAACTTCAATTTCTCAGCCTCTTCTAATCTTCTTGGCTTCTTGCTTCTCGATCTGAACTTCAGTTTCTCGCTACTCGCTCCCTCTCCGTCTCAATCTCCGCTCCGGCCTTCGCCTCTCGGCTTCTGTCGCGCCGTCTCTCACCGCAGTCTTCGGCCTTCGCCTCTCGACTTCTGTCTATTTTTAGTATTTTCACACACCTCTGTTTGTCATTTCTACTTTCTAGCATCAACATGTTCTTTTAATTTATCTAGTTCTTATTTTTTTTTTTTGGTGGAACATGGCATACACATATCCTGGCCCTGCAAAATTCCATAAAACTAGGGTTTTTTGGAACTGTAGGAATTAGGATGCCTAAAGAAATGCTAAATTAAGGTCAGTAGGTCACCCATAATTCAATTTTTTGGTTCAACTGATAAGTTCTTTGTTAAGGCCTAAGGGTCACCTGTAATTCTAGTTTGTTTTTATAAATAATAAAGTTAAGTTTTAATCAAATCCTGATCCTCCGATCCCCTTTAGGCTTGAAATAATTGAACATTGGTAAGAAGAGAGAATTAATTACTTTTCAATAGACATATTCATCTCTCCTTAATTCTTGGGAAACACAGGTTATGAATATGATTTGATCCGAATGAATGCTTCCACAATCAATGCCCGCAAGGAAATAAAAAGCTCAAGAAAACTACTCTTTATATTATTATTATTATTATTATTATTATTGGTTTGTTTGACATTTGTAGATGATGTCAATAAGTATTTTAAATGATTTGCACATGGTGGATGATACGGACGAGCCTAACCTTGATGACCTTGATCCAATTAGTCATGGGAGAGAGACAAACGACAGTGTTCCCACCAATATAGATCCCGTGTCAAAAGAAACCACAACAAGCACAAAAACTACGGGACACTCGAAAAGTGTAAAGATGGCAAGAAAAAGGATGGCACCTAGATCCAAGGTGTGGACTGAGGGGCACTTCATTCCCATTAAAGATAAGGATGGTAATGTCATCAAAGGTAAGTGTATTTATTGTGAAAAAGAATTAGTTGCTGATTCATCTTCAAATGGCACTACTTCTTTATGAAATCACTTTAGAACTTGTAAAAAAAATTCTATCAACATGGACAAAGCTCAACCCCTACTTGTAGGGATCAAAGAGGGTGAGGGAGATGGAGGGGCATGTGAGGGTACACACACTTCTTGGAGGTTTGACCAAGAAGCGGTTAGGGCAGCCGTAGTTCACCATCTTATTGTGATGAACTTCCTTTCAAACATGTTGAGAAGGAGGGTTTTAAAAGACTTATGCAAGTTGTTTATCCTATGTTTCAATTGCCTTCACGTTTTACATTTGCTAGAGATTGTATTCGTTTAAATGAGAATGAGAATAGTAAGTTGAAAATAATCCTTAGAAAACATTGTGAACGTGTGTGCCTCACAACTGACTCTTGGACTTCTAATCAACGCTTGAATTATATGTGTGTTACTGCTCATTTTATTGATGAAAACTGGAAATTGCATAAGAAAATCTTTAATTTTCGAACCATCACTAGTCATAAGGGGAAGGACATTGGGGAAATGGTTGAGTCTTGTCTACAAGAGTGGGGACTTTCTAAAGTTATGACACTTACTGTAGATAATGCTAGCTCAAATGATACTGCGGCGGCTTACTTGAGAGAGATATGTACATACTGGAAAACCAATGTCTTAGGTGGTAAATTCATTCACATGAGATGTATAGTTCACATTATTAATCTTGTTGTGAATGATGGGTTGAAGTTTATTGAGAAATCTATTGAGACAATTAGGCGTGCAGTGAAGTATGCAAAACAATCTCCGGCAAGGGTCAAGTCATTTAAGGACTGTATTGAGTATTGTGGTCTTGAAGATAAGAAAGGCTTAAGTTTAGATTGCCCAACTAGATGGAACTCAACTTACTTGATGTTAAGCTTGGCCTTAAAATATAAAGAAGCTTTTGATCGATTTGGGTTTAAAGATCGTGGCTTTGAAAAAGAAATGGGGGTCAAAATATTCCAACGGACTCGGATTAGAATAGGGCTAAATTGTTTGTTGGATTCTTAGAACATTTTTATAATCCCACTGTGCGTATTTCGGGCTCATCTTATATCACATCAAATAATGCATTTATTGAACTTTGCCACACTTATATTATTTTGAATGACTGGGAAAGAACCAATGATAGAGAATTATAAAAAATGACCAAGGCAATGAAAATGAAATATGATAAGTATTGGGTAAATGTGGCAAAAATAAATATATTGTTATATTTTCTCGTAGTGCTTGATCCTCGGTATAAGTTGAGTTTTGTTCAATTTGGGTTAGAAATAATGTATGGAAATTGTAAAATTGAAGTTGAAAATCCATTGGAGGGTTTGGAAATAGATCTTCATTTTGATATTAATAATGAATATAGGGATTTAGAATATCAATCAAGTAATTAAGCCAATAAGATGGAGATTGCCGATAGTATGAAGAGATCAATGGAAGATTTGTTTAATGAGTACAGGAAAAAGTATTCAACTCAAGAAACTGGAAAATCAAGTTTAAGTAACATGTCAATGTCATCCCAAGGTTCTAGTTCAATGGAATCCCAAAATACAAGTAAAATTACAGAAGAGTTCAAAAAGCGTCGGACCGAAGTTATACATGGAGACAAATCTGAATTGGACAAGTATTTAAGTGAAGATGTGGAAGAAGTTAATGAGACTTTCGATATTTTGGGGTGGTGGAAAGGTAATAGTGCAAAATTCCCTATCCTTGCACGTATTGCCCGTGATGTGTTGGCTATTCCCATTTCTACTGTTGCTTCGGAGTCCGCATTTAGCACGGGGGGACGCATTCTTGATGCATTTAGGAGTTCATTGTCTCCTAATATGGTGGAAGCTCTCATATGTTCTCAAGATTGAATTAAAGTGAAGAATCGTATTGATGTGGAGGAAGATATCGACTTTGCCGATAAATTTGAGTGTGGTAATAATTATTGTTTTTGTTTGTTTTATTGAACCTTGATCCAATTGTTTATTGAAAATAATGTGTTTAATTATATTTTTCAATTTTCAGCAATATCCAACTTGAGCCTTGTTACTAATGATGCCAATGTTTTTGTGACTCAACTTGATTAATGAGGTAAATCCGTCTCTCGATTCATCATTGCAATTCAATGTTTATGACCGTATGTTATATGCCAACTGAAATATAATGGAGTGGGAGATTGGTTTGCTTTGTTGTTCTTATTTTTACTTTCCTTTTCAACAAAAAGGGGGGGAAATCTTATAAATGCTACTTTTGCTTGATGTTTCCTATTGCATTCTGCATACCAGTGGGCAGTGGCTTATTATATGGTGTTTTGATTGGGTATGTCCTGGCTTTAATGTTGCTAATTTTCTAGGTGAGACTAATTTCATTAATTCTACATTGTTGTTCTCATTTAGAAATGTTCCATGTAACCTTTGTCCTTTGTTCTCATTGACCTTTGTCCTTTGTTCATTTAGAAATGTTCCATGTAGCCTTCCCTCTGTATATGACAAATCAAGGCCTTGAAACAGATCTCTTATTTTCAATTTGCACGTTAAAGCTCCTTCTCTGGTTTTATCTTTTCTAGGCTGCAAAGTTACAAAACAGGAAATGCCAAGAATTAGGGACAGTAAAAAATCAGATAATTACAAAACAGGAAATGCCAAGGTTGCATAATATTGTCCTCTAAAATAAATTAATTGAAGCAGGCAACTTGAGATGCAGTCAGTTACATGGAACATTTGTTCAGAGCAGTTGGCCCATTTCTAAATGAGAACAAAGGACAAAGGTTACATTCTACATTGTTGTTCTCATTTGTTCAGAACATTTTATTTGTAATATATTTGTTCAGAACATTTGTCTCATTTGTTCAGAACATATGTTTTCAGAACAAAGGACAAAGGTTACCATCAATATATTTGTTTTCAGTCTGATTTGCTTATAGTAATTAGATCTTATTGATTATAACACATACATTAAGTCTGATTTACTTGGATCTTATTGCTTATAGTAATTGTTTTCAGTCTGATTTGCTTATAATTGCTATATTTTCAGTCTAATTTGCTTGGTCTGCTGCCGCCCGCCTGCCTGCTAGTTGTTGCTGGCCTGCCTGCTAGTTGCTGCTGCTGTCTGCCTGCTAATCTTTTTGTTGCTTTGTTAAGTCATAAATTTGTTAAGTAGATTAATTTCAAAGGACTGCTGGACTGGACAGTTAATTTTTGTTGGCTTGTTGTTGCTGACTTGTTGTATTTTAGACAGTTAATTTGACTTGCTTTGTTAAGTCATAAATTTCATGTTGGCTTGTTGTTGCTGCTTGACAAATTAAGTTAACAGTTGGTAGTTACTGCCTACTAGACAGTTGATTTGTTAAACAGGTAACAGGTTATGTTGGATGATATTTCGGTTTTTTACCCGAATACCCGAAATTATAATTCTGTAGTTCAGTATTCGGTATTCAGTTTTTTTAAAATTTTGGTTGTTATTTCGAGAAAATTAATTCTTTATTCATAAAATCTGGGGTTTCACAATCTCCCCTCCTTATGAAATTTTGCCCTCGAAATTTACGTACGTACCTGGTATGCCAAACAAGTGAGGATACCTTGACTTCATTTCAGATTCTAACTCTTGAGGTATAACCCTTGAGTGTTGGATACGATTCTTTTTATTCAAGATTTTAACACGAGATCTCATATGTTAAATCATCTGCTATCTCGTCCGATTCTAAATTAATAATGTGGTTTGGGTCATCCACATATTTACGTAATATTGATACGTTAAAAACATTATGAGCACGCGACATACTTGGCGGTAAAACGAGTCTATAAGCCACATTTCCTACTCAATCGAGGATTTCAAATGGGCCAATTAAATCGAGGGTTGAGATTTCCTCTCTTCAGCAACTCTTGCTTCTAGAATAACGCCCTCTTGAACCTTCTTCTTCACATTCATCATATTCGGGTATGTAGCTTGAGCGTCTTTAACTTTATCGATTAAAGTCGATTTTACTCGTATATTCGTTATCTTCTCGTGGGTCCCTAGAGTCTTTAATTCTATCTTCATCATTTGCAAGTTATACGAAATGAGTCTTTGTGTTAACAACATCGCACTTGTAAACGCATACAATCTTCTACTCAACACGTCAGCTACCACGTTCGTTCTTTCACGATGATATTGAATAGTACAATTGTAATCTTCAACAGCTCGAGTCAACGTCTTTGGCGCATGTTACGTTTGTTTTAGTTGAAGAAATATTTTGAGGGTTTAAGAAATGGGTTTTGTACTGGTGTCAATACATAATTCGATTTTACGCTCTGGGGTAGGCTAAGAAGTCTTCAGGAATACGTCAAGTGATTTATTAATGATAGAAATATCATTCAAAACTGTTACTCTCATCCAATACTTGGATAGTACATCACATTGATACCAACTGTGACTTCTATCCTTTAACCTAGATAGCACCTCACAATGATACCTATCAACTTGTTATCGTCATTCACGACGTCGCCTATAGAAAGTCTGGCTTCAGTGCATTCCACACAAGGAAGTCATCAACAAAAGGATCGGGGCTTTTTACTTATGGCTTGATATGACAATGATTGAATTTAGTGGTTTGGTTGCTTGAATTCGCATAATAGGTTGGTTAGGAATATGAAAGCTAACAACCTTACGAAAAACATGATGATTAGTTAACCAATCATTTTAAAAAAAAACCACATCAAAGACAAGTATTTTCAAAGAGATAAGATCGACAGGTAACGTGAAAGTGTCGATTTGAATCAAACAAAATTTATAAACAGTGGAGGTAACGAAGGTTTCTCCCAATGGAGTTTCAATAGATAAATCAAAGTTTAACTTCTCTGGAGTTAAGTACAAACATTGAACACAACTAGGTGAAATAAAAGAGTGAGTAGAACCGGTATCTAACACAGTATAGACTTCGTAAGAGCTTATGATTAACTTACCCGTGATAATTTTATTCAGGTTCCTCGTCACGAGAAAAAAAAACGCTCTCTCTTAAACTACCGGCTTTGGCTTGTCTGGGACATCCTTTGGCATCACTATCCCGGTTAGACTTGACTTCACCATACGACAAAATCGAGCTATGTGACCTTCTCTTCCGCAATTAAAATACGCTTTGGATTGTTGCGTACAGTTTGAACGGATGTGTCTCTCTAGTCCGCATTTTAAACATACAACTGATGGGCGTTCTTCTTCCTTTGAAACGGGTACTGGTGCCGATGTCTTCACGTCATTGTTGAACCTTCTCTTCTTAAAATGTTCATTCTTATTATCTTGGCCATAATTACCACCGAAATGGTTACCATTCTTGGCATGATAATATCCCCCACGATGGTTATCGTTGTTCTGATGACCGTTGCCACCGGTATGATTATTATCGTGTTATTGGTCGTTGCCTTTTGGTTGTGCTGACTCATTATCGCGCTCCAATAACTGAGCCCTATTCAAAACATCTGAATATAAACAAAGTTTATGAGAAATGAGGTATTGACGTATATCGGGTTTCAAACCTCGCAAAAACTTTCGCGTCATTCGCTCCTCATTATCGACCAAATGGGAAGCAAACCGGGATAGCTCCGCAAACTTAGCCTCGTACTGCAACACGGTCATATTATTTTGCTCCAGCTTGATGAATTCTACCTCCTTCATGTGACGAATACTTTCAGGAAAGTACTTGTCGTTTAATAATTCTTGGAACTTCTCCCAAGACATCTTGAGTGCGTCAGGCTGAGTATATTTTACAGATTTCCACCAATGATCTCCTTCTTCACGCAACATAAAGGTGGCGAATGGAATCTTTTGCTCCTCTGAGCATTCCAAGACATCAAATATCTTGGTAATCTGTTTTATCCATGTCTCCGCCTTAAGTGGTTCTGGCTTTCCCAAAAAGTCCGGTGGTCCCAGCTTTTAGAACTGCTTAGCGGTGACCAACCGTGGGTTACCATTGTTTCCACCTGCATTATGGACAGGAGCTGCCTTCGCTCGTTGTTGCATGAATTGCTCCTTAAACTGCTTAGCGGTGACCGTCCGAGAGTTATCAGTATTTTTACCTGCATTTTGGACATGAGCTGCCTTCGCCTGTTGTTGCATGAATTGCAAAAAGTCTCTGACCATCCCATCACTCACCATTTCATCGGTGTTATTGTTTTCATGAGGAGTATTTGTAAGACACCAACTTTTTGAATAAAGATTAAATTTTCTCGAAATATATTTTTGAATATTATGGTGTGAATTTGATATAATGTTATAGTTGTGGGTAATATTTACAAATTTTGCAAAGTACGCAAGTTGTTATATAATACTCGATTGGTCGGGGAATATTCATTTTAACATAAAATATTCGTACAACGGCACAATCATTGGTGGACCCCCACAACGGAATTATTGTCGGATTGAGAAAATGACAAAAATACTTTATGAAAATAATGGCGGAAGTTTTACCGTTAACTGTTGAAACACACGGTGTTAAAAGTACAGTAATACGCATGGTTGCATAGTAACACACGGTATTGATTATTGATGCTTATGTGAGAAGTCACTCAGTTATACTCAATTATTGTTACAGTAATTGCTGCATCATATCTATCATATTATGGATTCAATTATGGTCAGTATCATCTGCATAAAATATTTTTTATTAAATTAATACTTGAGATGACAAAGTTATTCATATTGCAAACTGCAATATTTATAATGTCTAGAAGTTCTGTCAAGGAGAGGTTTGGTCACCTAATTGCGCGCAAATAGGGAGAAATCCTTATTGGAATGCCCTTTTTTTCCTAGGGAACGACCTGGTTGATAAATATTGTTAGTTATAATATTAATGTTGAAGGTTGTTTGGAGTTGAATTTGGAGATGTGGACGTGATATTTGAGTCCGGAACGACAAAATTAGTAAAAATAGTCTATAAACACAAAATTTTTCGGTATTCACTATTTGGTCAAAAAGTCAACAGTTGACTTTTTCGAGAAAAGTCAAACTTCGAAATTTCAAAATTTATATTTTTGATAAAAATAGTTTCATTATGTTGGAATTGTTTGTGTTAGTGAAAATCGACATTTATTCCGATGATAATTGATGTCTAGGGGCTATATTGATAAATCGAGTAATTTATCGGATAAATGAGCAATTAATTGCTACTAATTCACATGCTTGTATAACTATTTATTCACGTATATATACTATTTAACCACATTATTTACTATTAGGGGAGTTGGTGCAAGATTGATAATACTTGCATGACTAAGTTATAAATTGATGTATAGATGGAGGTACTATACTGTAATTCGTATTTTTTCACATGATTATACTATTGATTTACATTATTTACTATTAGGAAAGTTGGTGCAAGATTGATAATACTTGCAGGACTAAATTAAAAATGAAAAAAAAGTTGGAGGTATTGTACTGTAATTTTTGAGTCCCAAAACGTGCAATTATCGAAACTATATTTTTCTATAAATAGAAGCTCATTCTTCCTTCATTTCTCACCAATTCACAAAAGCTTTAGAGCGATTATTATAGAAAGAAAGAAGAAGAGAAATCTGCTACTCACTATTCTAGTATCTAGTTTTTCCAAGATAGGGAATATTATTTGTTGTACTCGTAGTGAGTATTATTTCTTTCTTATCTATGAAGAGAACTTCTGTTATTCCATTCTTATTATTCTGTTGGAATAACCTATATACGCGGGCTACCCTATACTTGGTGAAATTCTTCTGTTGTTTCATTCTTTATCATTCTGTTGGAACATCCTGTCTGTGCGTTCTACGTCGGGCCTGGTTCCGTCTTTATTATTCTATTGGAATATCCGGTCTGTGCGTTCTACGCCGGACCTGATTTTGTCTTTATTATTCTGTTGGAACATCCTGTATGTGCGTTCTACGCCGGACCTGGTTCTGTCTTTATTATTCTGTTGGAATATCATGTCTGTGTGTTATATGCCGGAACTGATTCCGTCTTTATTATTCTGTTGGAATATCCTATCTGTGCGTTTTACGTCGGACCTGATTCTGTTATTTATTATTCTATTGGAATAACCTGCATGTGCGGTCTAGCGCATTCTTGATGATTTCTTTTGTTATTTCATTCTTTATTATACTCAGTTGGTTAAAGTTTTGACTTCTATACTCCATGAAATTAGTGGAATATCCTTGATATTTGCGCTTCATCCAGTATCTTTTCGTGGAAATATTCTTCTGAGCATTTTTGAATTTTACTCTACAAAGCAGTATCATGTTGACAATTTGGACGTTATTAGTTCCTGGATAAAATAATTCTAGAACTTGTTTTATTGAATTCTTATATCATTGTCATCATCCTCATTTTTATATTTTGTTGAAAGTCATTTGTGGCCTATAGTGCATAGATGGACTTGGTATGATTATGACCACGGATTATTCGATGTAATCATGACCGTAATGTTATAAATAATATGGAAAAGTTTTCATTGGCCCGTAGTGCATTGATGGACAGTTGTTGGTATGATCATGACCATTAATGAATACACAAATATTCTTGGGTCGTAGTGCATGGATAATTATGGTTGTAATACTAAAGAATATCATTGGTCGTAGTGCAAGGGTGATTCGATGATGTAGATTATTTATTAAGCTAAGTCCCAGCGATAAAAGTGATGAAAAACCTTTTAAATCATAAAAGATAGTAGATTTTATTCTTTACTTGACTCTTTTAATGGATTACTTGTTCCGCTGCAGTTAAACTTGATGGTTGTTATATTGTATCAGTTTAACACTGTTGAAGGCTAACGATAATATATTCTGCATTATCTTAGTCATAATATTTCCTACTGGGCTAGTTGAACTCACCTTTTTACTTTTATTGTTCTCTTCAGGAAATGAGAACGTAGCAGGGACTAGTCGGGGAACGGAGTAACGGACCAGATGATAGCATTAGTAGTCCTCACTATTCTGTGAAATAGTGTAATAATAATTGTAATAAGGACTCCTTTTGAGTTTGTATAATCTCTAGTAGACATGTAAAATAAAGGTTAATTGACATGTAACATATTATCCCTATATTCTGACCAACCAATTAAATACCAAATAAACTTAGGTAGGTCATACTAGCGAAGGAATTCCCCGTCTCTTCCCTCCTAGTTCTTATCTCACATCTTAGCCAGGGATCATATCCCTAAGCTTTGATACCAACTGTGACGCCCCCAAAATTAGGTATACGTCACACATCTTGGGTCGCCACTTACATGGTACATAAATTCAAATATAACTTAGTAATACAACTAACGTGTACAATACGACAAAACATAAACTGTGAGTTTGAATATAATTATTGTCTACTAGAGATTATACAAACTCAAAAGGAGTTCTCATTACAATTATTATCACACTATATCATAAAATAGTGAGGACTACTAATGCTATCCTCTGGACCATCACTTCGTTCTCCGACTTGTCCCAGCTATATTCTCATTTCCTGAAGAGAACAGTGAAATAAAGGGTGAGCTCAACTAGCCCAGTAAAAAATATTATGACTAAGATAATGCAGAATAAATTATCATTAGCCTCCAACAATGTTAAACTGATAAAATACAATAGACATCAAGTTTAATTGCAGCGGAACAAGTAATCCATTAAAAGAGTTAAGTAGAGAATAAAATCTACTATCTTTTATGATTTAAAAAAGTTTTTCATCACTTTTATCGCTGAGACTCAGCTCAATAAATAATCCACATCATTAAATCATCCTTGCACTACATGCCAAGGATATTCTTAAGTATCACGAACACGAATTATTCATGCACTACGGGCCAAAGATAATCGTGTTTTTATCAACGGTCCTGATCATGCCATAAAACAATTCATCTTTGCTCCCTTGGCCGAAGAGAATCCATAGCCATATTTATACCAAAAACTGTCCATCAATGCACTACGGGCCAATGAGAACTTTTAATTTTCACATCATTTGTAACATTATGGTCATGATTATACCGAATAATCCCTGGTCATAATCATACCAAGTCCATCTATGCACTACAGGCCACAAATGACTTTCAACATAACATAAACATAAGGATGATGACAATGATATAAGAATTCAATTAAACAAGTTCAAGAATTAATTTGTCCAGGAACCAATAACGTCCAAATTGTCAACATGATACTGCTTTGTAAAGTAAAATTTAAGAATGCTCAGAAGAATATTTCCACGAAAAGATACTGGATGAAGCGTAAATATCAAGGATATTCCACTAATTTCATGGAGTATAGAAGTCAAAATTTTAATCAACTGAGTATAATACCGAATGGAATAACAAAAGATATCACCATGCATGCGGTACTTCGCATAGACGGTTATTCCAACAGAATAATAATAACGGAACCAGGTCAGGTGAAATTCACACCGACAGGATATTCTAACAAAATAATAAATGCGGAATAATAAATGATGGAACCAGGTCCGGTGTATAGCACAGACAGGATATTCCGACAGAATAATAAAGACGGAATAATAAAAATAGAACCAGGTCCGGCGTATAGCACAGATAGGATATTCCGATAGAATAATAGAATAATGTCACCAAGTATAGGGTAGCCCGCATATACAGGTTATTCCAACAGAACAATAAAGAAATGGAATAACATGAGTTCTCTTCTTGAATACAAAAAAATAATATCCCTTATCGTAAAATAATACTTGATATAAGAGTAGTGAAGTAGCAGAAAATTTTTCTTCTACCTCTCTATTGTCTCTCTTTATAGTTTCTCTCTCTAGAGTTCAGTGAATTCGTAAAAAATAATGAAGGAATGTGCTTCTATTTATAGGAAAATGGAATGCATAACAACTAATCCATGAACGGTCCAGATTGATTTACTTTAATCTGACGGTCCATATTTAAAGAAAAATCTTTTAAATAAAATATAATATATTCTATTTATATAAAAAGATTTTTATTATGCAAATACTATTCGGGCACTATGCAAATACTATGTATAATAAAATATAATATATTCTATTTATAGAATAACTTTAATAAAGTATTCTGTTTTATATAAAAAGATTTTACTATGCAAAATATTATGCATAATAGAATATAATATATTCTATTTATAGAATAACTTTAATAAAGTATTCTGTTTTATATAAAAATATGTTTCTATTTTATTACGTGAAGAAAACAAAACTTCTAAATCAACAATAATTGAATCAAATAATGTGAGATACTATGCAGTAACTATTGTAACAATAATTGAACAAAACTGAGTGACTTCTCACATAAATATCAATAATCAATACCGTGTGCTACTATGCAATAACGCGTATTACTGTACTTTTACTATCGAGTAGTTCAACAGTATCAATGGTAAAACTTCCGCCGTTATTTTTAATAAAATATTTTTGTCGTTTTCTCAATCCGACAATAATTCCGTTGTGGGGTCCACAAATGATTGTGCCGTCGTACGAATATTTCCCGTTTAAAACGAATATTTCCCGACCAATCGAATATAATATGACAACTTGTATACTTTGCAAAATTTATAAATATTACCCACAACTATAACATTATCTCAAATTCACAACATAATATAAAAAAAATTATTTCGAGAAAATTAATTCTTTATTCAAAAAATCTGGGGTTTCACAGGTATTATCATTTTTTCGGCTGCTCTCTTTTGGTTTCGTTGACTCGTTATCGCGCTCCACTAACTGAGTCCTATATACAACATCTGAATACAAACACAGTTTATGAGAAATAAGATATTGACGTATCTCCGGCTTCAAACCTCTTAAAAACATCCGCGTCATTCTCTCTTCATTATCAACCAAGTGGGACGCAAATCGGGACAAGTCGGCAAACTTGGCTTCGTACTGCGACACGGTCATGTAGTTTTGCTCTAACTTGATAAATTCCACCTCCTTCATGTGACGAATGCTTTCGGGAAAGAACTAGTCATTGAACAGCTTTTGGAACTTCTCTCAAGGCATCTTGAGTGCGTCAGGTTGGGTACGTTTTACAAATTCCCACCAGTGACCTGCCTCTTCACGTAACATAAAGGTAGCAAAGGGAATCTTTTGCTCCTCAGAGCATCCTAAGATCTCAAATATCTTGGTGATCTACTTTAACCACGTCTCCGCCTTAAGTGGTTCTGCCTTTCTCAAAAACTCCATTGGTCCCAGCTCCTTGAATTGCTTAGTAGTGACCAACCGTGGGTTGCCATTGTTTCCTCCTGCATTATGAACAAGAGCCGCATTCGCCTGATGTTGCATGAATTCTAAAAAACTCCTAAACGTACCGTCATTCGTCAATTGATCAGTGTTGTTATTTATAGGAGGATTATGGCCATCATGTTGCACATTGTCCTGATTATTGATCTGTGGAGAATCAACGGTCTCCTGTGCTCCATTGCTATTCTCAACATTCTCGGATGTCATTTTCAGATACTGCCACAAAATAAAAGTTAATTGACATGTAACATATTATCCCTATATTCTGACCGACCAATTAAATACCAAATAAACTTAGGTAGGTTATACTAGCGAAGGAATTCCCCGCCTCTCCCCTCCTAGTTCTATTCTCACATCCTAGCCAGGGATCATATCCCTAAACTTTGATATCAACTGTGACGTCTCCAAAATTAGGTATACATCACCCATCTTGAGTCGCCAGATATATGGTACAGAATTTAAATACAATTGTCGTGTATAATACGACAAAATATAAACTGTGAGTTTGAATACAAATATTGTCTACTAGAGATTATACAAACTCAAAAGGAGTCCTCATTACAATTATTATCACACTATTTTACAGAATAGTGAGGACTACTAATGCACCATCTAGGACCATCACTCTGTTTCCCGACTAGTCCCAGCTACATTATCATTTCCTGAAGAGAACAGTGAAAGAAAGGGTGAGCTCAACTAGCCCAGTAAGAAATATTATGACTAAGATAATGCAGAATAATTTATCGTTAGCCTTCAACAATGTTAAACTGATAAAATATAATAACTATCAAGTTTAACTGCAGCGGAACAAACAATCCATTAGAAGAGTCAAGTAGGAAATAAAATCTACTATCTTCTATAATTTAAAAGGTTTTTCATCACTTTTATCGCTAGGACTCAGCTTAATAAATAATCCACATCATCGAATCACTACGGCCAATGATATTCTTTAGTATCACGACCACGAATTATCCATGCACTACGGCTTAAGATAATTATGTTTTCATCAACGGTCCTGATCATGCCATAAAATAATTCATCTTTGCACTACGGCCAAAGAGAATCCATAGCCATAATCATACCAAAAAATTGTCCATCAATGCACTACGGGCCAATGAGGACTTTTTCCATATCATTTGTAATATTACGGTTATGATTATACCGAAT